>JAVXUP010000115.1:0-600000 GCA_033070095.1 Escallonia herrerae
CTGCAGGAGATATTCTTCTCAAAATGAGGGGTATGACAGCGTATGTTAATAGCTCGAGTCCGAGAACACAACAATTTAAAACGTTGTGTGTTCAATATAATATGCCTCGCAGGAGAGCAGTTACAGATGTGGTCCACAGGTGGAACTCTACATACCACATGCTTTTACACATTCTGGCATACCGAGAAGTCTATACGCATTTTCTACTAACCCAGTTCCCAGCCGGCTTGCCAACTCAAGAGGAATGGCAGATGGCCACATACCTAGCTGAATTTTTGGAGGTATTCTACACGTCTACCAATTTATTGTCTGGTACGTACTATCCCACCTCTCCTCTCGCTGTAATAGAAATTCTCAAGATGGCTACAATGTTAACAAAATGGAGATATATAGGACCCTTTAAGGAAATAGTAAAAGTGATGGATCAAAAATTTAATAAATATTGGAGTAAACTGCCTGTTATTTTTGCTGTGGCTACTTGTTTAGATCCTAGGTTAAAGTTGCATGGCGTGAACGCCTCGATACAAGAGATATCGAAATTAATGTGCTACACAGCAGAGGAGACAACCGCATTCACAGCAAAAGTGAGCAAGAGGTTTGAGGACTTGTTCAACCTCTATCGTAATTCTGCTGACGTGCGCGGGCGAGCTACATCATCATCCACTGTTGAGAGGTATTATGCGCCATACCTTAAGGGCTTTGAACATCTAGTAGCAAGACAACTACCAGGTGAAGGTACTTCTAATTCGGCAGGTTCGTATACTTTTTCCTCTTTTAATGAGATTGGTGTATATGCAAATACTGATCATTATTCTGATTTATCAATGCAAGAACAGGTTAATTTTAATTTGTTAAATTTTTGGAAACAAAATCAAAACATGTATAAAACTTTATCCCAAATTGCACGGGATGTACTGCCAGTGCAAGCCTCCACGGTTGCTTCAGAGTCGGCATTTTCAGCCAGCGGGAGGGTTTTGGATGACAGGAGGAGTCGTCTTAACCCCGAGTCGCTCGAGCTATGTGTATGTTGGAAGGATTATCTTGATGCGAAATACCGCGAGCAAGATAAACCGATTGATGATAGGAAGAGCAGTGACTCGGATATTGAAGTACTTCTGGATGATTAGGTAATTTGTTTTTATTTTCCTCTTTTGATCCTTTTGGTTGACGTTGCAGATTTCTTGATCTTTGATTGCTGATATTTTGGATAGACATGCATTATTATTTTGATTGTTAGAATTTTAAGAATAAATTTTTTCACAAAATATACTTTTTTTCCATATATATAAAATAAATTTTTACAAGCAAGATATATATTTTTTCGTATATATAAAAAAATAGGTAACTTCGCCTGTTTGTTTACAAGCAGCCGGTCCCAAGCCCGGATAAAAGGAGGAGGGCCTATGAATACATTTATTATTTTTCTATATAAATTGTTATGTGTTAAGATTTTATTAATAAAGCTCACCAAGAAGAGTATGAAAATGTTTAACATATAATAAAAAATATAATGGCTAACAAATAAATATGTATATACATACATACATATATATGTATATTACTTATAATGAAATAAAAGGATAAAGATTAGGTTCGTTAAATTGTGAATATTGCCTAGAGATGAAATTTAAAATTGAATAACAAGAAGAAAAAAAAAAAAAGGCCCGGGCCCGGCCCAAGCCCGGCCCTAGCTATTGGGCCTAGGGCCAGGGCCTGGACTGGGCCTAGGTTTGCCTTCGGCAGGCCCGGCCCGGTTGGCAGCCCCACTGGCCCGGCCCCGGCCCGATGGGCTTGGGCTGGGCCGGCCCAAGCCCGGCCCTTTGACAACTCTACTTGCCAGTGTTCAGAGTTGTACAAAGAATTATAAAGCATGTAAGATGGTTTTTGGTGAAAGATTTTTTTTTTTATCTGTTGTTAGATATATCGTAAGAGACAAGTAGCATTTGTTATGTTTTGGTTTAGATTTTATTTTGGAACTCCATGTAGGGGTAGTTGAGGTCAATGTACCTGTTTTTAAGTCCAATGTGGTACTTATTGATGTTTACTGGAGACTTGTTGTTAGATGTTCTGAATACCAAATTGAGGGACTTTATGGACATTTTGAAGTTTTTTTTAGCTTCTTAATTTTTTTATCAATGCTCCAAAGAACCGGGCATTATAATTGTTTACCTTAAGGCCACAAACCTTAGGCTGCCACCATATATATATATATATATATATATATATATATATATATATATATATATATATATATATGTAAACTTGCATATGTACATGATAGCTTTGAAGTTTTTCTAACCTTGTTTATTTTTATTGTTTACAACGCTCTGAAAGACAGGGGCATTATAATTGTTTACTTTAAGGCCACACACCTTCGGCTGCTGTCATATTTTTTGTAAACTTGCATACGTACACGATAACTAGGTGTTTATAATTATTTCTTCTCTTTGACGAGAGGAAAAAAAAGAGTCATACTTCAAAAGTACATCCTAAGTAAAATTTGTCTATGAGAGATAGATTTACGAAGGTAATGTGTAGCAAGTCTTGACTTTTAGTATGGGAGAGCTACGTGAAAGTCTCACTTTCACAATTACATCGTTATATGAATGTCTCCACACCCCTACGCGTAGTCAAACAAAATTATAGTTCGTTGCAAATGACAATATATGGAGTGTGGGTTTACTTGTGCTCACTCGTGTGTGCGTATGAAAACATTTGGTTTCAATTGTTTACTTAATTTTAGTGTAGAACTTCGCTAGATAGAGCATATCATACAATAACCAAAAGTCAGTAACATAGCAGTTGTATTTGTCTGTTTTCTTTGTATATATGAGCTTGTTAGGATCTTAGTTTAAGACACCTTAAAGAAAAAAGGAGATAAATGGAATTCTATTCCACTTGAACCGACAAACTCACAAGTATTATGAAAAATTAAGACATTGGTGTATAAAAGTGTCACTAAAAGTCATTTAAAAATAGTTTGGTTCAGTCCTTCGAGGGAGAGTATCACTTCTCAAAAAAAAAGTTACGCACCACTAGAACCCAATATACGAACATAGTATAGTACACAGAGCATGCATAACCTCGCGGTGCAAGCTTGTCCCCATAGAATTAAGTGCACCCTCTTAATTATTCCTACTTCTACTATATCAACGACGAATCTATATCCCAAAAGAGAAGGAAAAAAGAAAGATCAATTTAACTTTGCACATTCCAAGCTATAACAAAATCAAGCCATTTCAACAAGTAAAAAAATCCTAAATATCAAGTCCCTTCAAATTAAGAGATCTTGTCGAAGCTTTGGGAAACTTTTATCATTTTTAGAGTTTTTCGTTTGTTGGTAAGTGACTGAGGAAGAAGATGATTGATGCTTAGGAGTGTGCCGAGGATATTCTGCCAACATTTGAACCACTTCTCTCATCGTCGGCCGTTCGATGCTGTTCTCTTGGATGCACAACATGGAGATGAAGAACAAGTGCGTTGCTTCATCTCGTGGCACGGTCATTAGCCTCGGATCTATGATACAACTAACTTGTTCCTTGCGACAGTTGGTAGCCATCTTTGTCCACTGTACAATATCTACGCCATCTCCAAAATCGCCCACCGGACGTCGTCCGGTTATCAGCTCTAGAAGTACAACTCCAAAGCTATATACATCGCTCTTCTCATCCACCCGTAATGTGTACGCGTATTCTGCAGTAGCACAAAACCAAATAAATCATTAAATTTATTTGAACCAAGACAAAAAAATCCTAATGGAAATAGTTTTTTCAAAAATAAAGTGTTCCTCTGATCTAAATGGTCTCGGAAAGTGGCCACGCGTAAGGTGGTGTGCATGTCAGTCAGCTTTCACGAAGCACGACACCTGTTACGTTAGACATGGACCCTTTTGTCAGATTTTTTACTTCCTCAGATTTTCTGCCTTCTGATAGCAACAGTGGGCCACTGATTAGATTCACCCCTTTTTGTACCTTATCAAGCGGCAGCGGGTCTCGCAAAATACGGCTGTGATTTGGTGCTCTAACCCAAAACATTCTACTGCTTGTAGACTAATATTTCTCTCTCCGTAGCACAATTCACGGGTTCTTTTTTTATTTGTCAGCTTAGCAAACCCAGCTAGTATCGAGTGCTATGACCACACAATATAAATCTATGCAGCACCTTCTTGGTTGTGACAACATTTCATTCTATTTTATTGTTATAAAGTTTGTTTTCTATCGTTACTGTACTTATTAGCGACACATTGAGGCCCGGTTATTCAAGAAGATTGACTTTCTCATATTTGCATTTCACTCAAAAAGTGAACCCTCGGATTGATTCCTTTATGCACCCTATGTTTTTAGTTTAGACATAAAAGTTGTACGGTAAATGAAAAAAAATTGACAATCGTTCATATGGAGGTCTCCTAATTATTGAACTCACGTAGACAATTAGTTTAGGTGTTGCGTTTACTAATCAAAATGTAGTCAGAACCAAGGGTGGAACTAATGCATGAGGAGAGGGAAGGGGGGGGGGGGGTGCGCCACCCCCTAAATTTTGGAATATTTTTTAGTTTGTTAAATATTGAAAATAGTTATCAAAATGTCATTGTATTATAAAATTAATGTATCGGTATTTTTTATTTGTTGTGTTTTTAATTTTTCGTTCAGCCATAATCTTTGTCCTTGTCTTATTCTTGCTCCATCTTCATTTTTCTAGATTTAAATTCCAAATTTTCACATTACAAAGAAACACGAATAGATCAAGATTGTTTTTTTTAGTATAAATTCTTATAGTATATTAACTTATACATACAGTATTGTCCTCGTATAATTAACTATCACATTAGTATATAATTCGTATTTACATGCAAGATAAGTTTCTTTCATGCAATCAAGACGAGTAATTTGTTGTTGACCGACCTTATCAATTTAAATAAATCAATATAAATGGTTAAATTATACGGTTAAACAAATTTTATTTTAAGTGAACTTGAACCTTTTTTTTATGCTAAACATTAATTTTTTATATCACTTTTTGACTCCTTACGATTAGACTTTCTGGATCTACTCCTCGTCAGACCTCAACTATGCCCTAAAGAAGTACCGACCTCTGTAGTGCAGAAATGGTGCATGTTTCTAAATAAGAGACCAGTTTCTAAGCTCATGTCAAAAGTTCATGTGTTGAGGTAAAAGTAATGTGTATAACACGAAGAGGAAAACATACCAGGAGCAATGTAACCATATGACCCCGCAATTGCAGACATGCACTCTGATGCACCACCATCCACCAAGAACTTGGCTAGTCCAAAATCTGCAACATGAGCTTCGAAGCTTGAATTCAACAGGATATTGTTTGATTTGACGTCTCGATGAACAATCAAAGGCGAGCAGTCATGATGAAGATAGCACAAGCCTTTGGCTGCTTCAACAGCAACTTTGTACCTCAAATTCCACCCCAAAAATCCACCTTTCTTCCCATGCAATGCCTCTCCAAGGCTCCCATTTCGCATGTACTCGTAAACAAGGAGATTTGTGTCCTTGTTGGAGCAAAATGCTAGCAATCTCACGATGTTTCTGTGTCGGATGTTGCCTAATGTCCGAATCTCAGCTCGAAATCCATGGTCATGGCTGGTATTGCCAAAACCAACGAGTTTCTTCACCGCTATTTCAACCCCATTAGGCATTTTACCATGGTACACAACTCCAGCACCCCCTCTACCAATCACATTACCGTCTTTCGTGCATTCTAACACATCGGACACCGTGAAATCGTGCTTTTGGAAGGTGGTCATCTTCCACGAATCCGAGCCATTTTTCTTGAATGACTTGGCCTTGATTATAGCTGCAGCCGCGAACACCAGTGAGCAAATCAGTAGGCCAAGTGCGAATATTAGCTTGAAGCTTCCACGGGCCTTTCCAGGTGGATTTGGGATTTCGGTGACATTGCAAGGATTGTTCAATAAATACCCACAAAGTTGAGGATTACCCGCGAATGAAGATGCATTAAAGAATGCGAATTGGCCAGTTTCAGGTAACTTGCCAGAGAGATCATTGAAGGAGAAATCAGCAATGGTGAGGCTTTTCATGGAACCAATGGACTTGGGTATGGAATCACTCAAGTTGTTTCGTGAGATGTTCAAGTAGTTCAAAATACGAATATCAGAGACTTGAGGTGGAATTGAGCCACAAAGGTTGTTCTGGCTCAAGTCGAGGTAAGTAAGATGTATACAGTTTCCAATTTCAGGTGGAATTTTGCCAGAAAGCGCATTTTCACTAAGTTCAAGTCTCAGTACAGAGTGGAGTTCGCCAATGGAGGGTGGAATTGGACCAGAAAACTTGTTTCGACTAAGTAAAAGGATTTGGAGGGAAGAGAAATTCGAAAGGGAATATGGTAAAGAACCGAAAAGTTTATTGTTTGATAGGTTCATCTGGCCTAGTTTAGCTGGTCTGGACGAAACATTTCCATTTTCGGAAAGTGTTCCTGACAAGTAATTATTTTGCAACTCAACTAGATTAAGCTGAGGCAAATAAATGAAGCCATTTGGAATGCTGCCATTAAGATAGTTATCCCCTAATCTCACTCTAACAAGGCTAGAACACGTCCCCAAGTCATCTGGGATCGACCCAAAAAGGAAATTCCTAAGCAGAATTAAAATTCTAAGCTGACCTGAGGCGCACAAGTTTCGGGGGATTCTACCAGTGAACTTATTGGAAGACAAATCCAGCTCTTGAAGCATCCGATTCTGGCCTAGATTTTGCGGGATAATGCCAGTGAAGTTGTTCATCCACAGCCCCAGCGTTTCCAGATTAGGAAAGTTGGCGATAAAGTCCGGTACTGAGCCGTGCAACCTGTTCATGAACAGGTTCAACAGTCTGAGCTGTTTGAGGTTAATGAGGTCATAAGGGATTTCACCAGTAAGTGCATTGGCAGAAACATCAAAATTAACCAAACTTGTTAGATTCCCCAGTTGCTTTGGAATTGGACCAGATAGCGAATTGATGTGCAAAAATAGTGTGTCGAGTGACTTCAAATTCCCCAACTCTGAAGGAATTTTTCCATCCAGCTCACAATTTGAAAGATCCATATGAACAAGATTAACCAAGCTGCCAAACTCCCTAGGAATACCACCTTCAAACACATTGTAATAGCCCAAGTAAATCTCCTTCAAGTTGGTGAGATTTCCCAACTCACCTGGAATTTTTCCATTGAGATTATTTCCAGCTAAAGACAAGTACTCCAAACCTCTTAAATTCCCATAAGTTTCAGGAATTTTTCCATAGAAATAGTTTCCACCCAAATCCAAGTGCATTAACTTCTTGAGACTCGAAACCCCAGGCGGCAAGAAAGAAGTGAAATTGTTGTTGTAAGCATCAAACACCTCCAGATCAGATAGACTGGAGTAATTCCAATCCAACTCCCCAGAAAACTGGTTGTTAGATATGTTTAGATATCTAAGACTGCTTAAATTTTCCAGCTTGATTTCACCAGTGAAGTTGTTGCCATCAAGAAAAAGGTCAGTAAGCTTATCAAGACTTGGAAAAACAGGGGAAACAGAGCCGTAAAGATTCATATTGGATAAAGAAAGAGAAACTACTCTTCCCATGAGGCATTTGATCCCGACCCATGAACAAGTCGAGCTTGGATTTGAAGAATTCCAAGTGTTTAAAGCTGGTTGATCGAAGTCAAAACCTTGCTTGAGAGTGACCAAGGCATGGAAATCACTAACGAGAGAGGAGGAAGCAGAGGTACCAACAAGAGACAAGAGTGCTAGAGCAATGATAGGTACCACCACCATTTTTCCTTGGAAAATGTTCATGGGAAATGAGTTTGGAAGGACTTGGAGAAGTAAAGAAAGGATTTAAGTGAAGGGATGGAAATCAGTTGTCCGGAAAAGAGAGGAAAAGCTGAGAGAATATGAGAAACTTCAAGGGAGTGTAGGCTTAAGGAATCAAACATCTTCGAAGAAAAGAGTCTTCAAATTGAAGGTAGAAGCTGAACCTCTCCTTTTCTTTCTCCGCTTTTCTTGTCCCTCTCTCACACTGAAGAGAAGAAGACTAGACTAAAACTGGTTTCTTACTATTGCTAGCTACATCCATTTGTGTCTATCATGAGCTTCTTTAAGCAAAGCTAAGAGAGAAAAAGAGCAAGAAAGTTTGGGAAAATTAAAAAAAGCAGCCGTTGGATAACAGAAATTTAAAGTTTAGGGAGAGAGAACAAGTAAAGGTGATTCTCTATATCTGTTTCCATCTTTATTCATTTGACAAAACTACCCTTTAGCTTTATTCAAAGAACTTTGAGTGAGAAATGATGGAATTGCACTTTCAGTCATGAAGTATGCCTAAATCGTCCTCAAACTTTTGATAAATAAAAGCAATGTATAATGATTTTTCCATGGTAATCAATGAGCACCACTGTTCCCTAGTCATCTTATGTCACAAAGTTGAGCTAGGTCCAAGAGCAGAAAATTATAAACCATAGGGGCACATGACTGACATACAATCCAATCACTCGCTACTACCATCTTTGTTCCAACGTCCTCTGTTTATGGCACGAAAGAGAAATGCGATCGATAATATCTGGCTTCCTAGTTTTCAAAGCTCAAAAAATGCAACTCTCTCTGTTTCTAGCCCACCACGTGGCAATGGTGACGACTTCCATGGAAGGGACATCAATGACCTTCACATGGGTCGACTGTGTACAGATGAGGCTTGTATTGGGTGTGATCTTTTCTCATTTGCCATAACTATGGTCACGCGAGAAAATTACCCACAATATTTTACCATATATATTCATCCGGCCCCTAAGACCGGCTTTCACATTCTGAAAACCCCATTTCCTATTGGTGTGAATTGCGCCGAGAACTGGTAGGTTGAAGTAAGGGTGAGGTCAACAGAAGATGCCGTGGTGTTTGCGTACTTGTGATGCATGATCGGGTTCATTTTCCATTTTCATTTTTACCCTTCTTTCTCTTTGGTTGGTACTTGGAAACATGTGCCTGCAACAGAAGTGATGTCTGTAAGAAGTAAAAATGATGATTATTAATAAATCATTACTGTGTTTTTGGAATGAGATCCTGTAACGGATGTAGCAAGGACAGGTTGCATGGAAGAAGGAACCAAGCAAGCTTTTTTATTTCCCTCCCTCCCCCCTTGGCCTGCGCTGCTTTATTCTTTCTCCTTGCTTGCCCTACAGGTCCGGGACCAGGACCCTATGTAATGTGTGTTTGAGAGCTTTATTAGAAGATGGAATAGTCTTAAAGAGAGGGCTGATCTAAAGCAAAAGCAGCTGATATCTGCTTTTGATCACCTTCCACTTCAAAGGAAAAAAGAAAAGAAAAATCCATCTGCCATGCCAATATGCCCTCCTCTCCACATGGAAAAGAGTGCTCTTGTTGTATCAACTTGAACTCACTCTCTATTTCTCTCTTTCTGTGTGGAAAGAAGAAAGAATTCCATGGCCCCTCATGAGTGGGAAAGAGTGCTCTTGTAATAATCTGAACTTCCAACAGCCATCTCTTTCTCTGTATCAATGTGTGTGTGGGGTGTGTGTGAGAGAGAGAGGGAGACAGAGATATGGCTTTTGTAGCAGAATACTGGCCAGCTCCACTCATGTTAAAATTTCATGGCAAGGGCATGAGTCCCAGTTGGTTTACTAGGGCAAGGTGTGCGCTTTTGAGGTGTCCCTATCTGTCATCTTCGTGTGCAGGTGCAGGTGCAGGTGCAGGACTGCCCTTTTGAAGGGTCGTTATAATGGAAAACTTTTGATGTTATACGAGTCGGGAAAAAAATTAGCAACGGCCCAATAGTTAATTGTCGCTATTTACAGTAAATAATACTTTTACTATTACTTTTAGCGATAATTTTTAACAACAGTTTTTAGCATCGCTAAATAAATGCCAGTAAAAATATTTAACGATCATTAATTATCGTTATACAATAGCTTTTAGTTATCTTCTTAGCTACGACTCCGGTAAGATGCAACTGAAATTTTTTATATTATATTCCCTCCGTCCCTCATAAATTGATTATATATTTTTTTTGGGCCGTCTCACAAAAATTGATCACTTCTAAATTAAGAAATATTTTATTTTATTTCTCTCTCTACTACCAACTTATTTTCTCTCTCCTGGCCCACCGCGTTACCCTTCTTTATTCTATTTATCTCTTCACATTTAAAACTCTACCAACTAATTTTCTCTCTTATAACCCACTCTCTTCCCTCATTTCTCTAAAGAATAAAAAGAAAAAATATACAATATATAACTTAGATTATTAATATGTGTGTAAAGTCAAAACGATCGAATTTTCAAGATGGAAGAGTGTTCATACCCTATTCTGGTCGCACCCCAGGACCAGCCAAGGGACCCACTTTGCACGACACATCACCCAGTCAGCGGTCAACTTTTCAACGCTCGAGAGCCGGTCAAAGCAACGCATGCTCAAGTCACGTGAACCGCTCGTGAAGCGACCTCGGCGTGCCTTCTACCTTGGGGGTCAGCCACCCCAAGGGGGGGGTCGGCCACCCCAAGGGGCTGGCCACCTTGAGGGGCTCGGCCACCCTTGGGGGTCGGCCACCTGCCTTGACGACCGACGCCCGTCACCTTTGACCGTGCTCCGTTGTCACGACGACCGTCGCTCGCGGCCGCGCTCCGCCGTAGTCGCGACGACCGTCACTCTCGGCCGTGCTCCTTCGTCGTGATGACCGTCGCTCGTAGTCTCGACGACCGTCACTTGTGGCCGCTCTGTCGCCATGACAACCGTCGCTCACGGTCACGCGCCATCCACGCAACGACCCTTGTTGCTCAGACGTCACTCTGCGACCCTCGTCGCCCGCACTCCACCGCGCCCATGCGCCACAATCATGTTATATGCTTACGGGATGGGCTCACAACCTGAAAGCCATCGCTGGCACAATCACAGGGGGGCTTCGCTCCGTGTCCCGGCACGAGTACCCCTCGCAACGGGACAGGCGACTCCTCCGGGACACTATCTCCGCCAGGGTGCTTGCGTAACTGGCCTACGTGCTCTGGCACTGAGGGCTCGCGTCGGCACCCCTAAAGACTATGACCCCCGGGTCATTCCGAGATGGGAGCAGATCTTCGGAAGGGCATCTTGCCTAGTCCACCTGGCAGCTGGGTGTCGGGTCTTCCCCACCGCTGCCAGGCCTGTGGGATTCAGTAAGGGCTTGGACCGGAGGCTGGGGCAACGGGCTACTCTGACAGTGTTACCGCGACGTGATCAGTCTCCTCAGACAGGCAGAGAGATGTTACAAGGGCAGGGCAGCGCGAACTTAGGGACCGGCAGTACCAACGGAGAATCAGTGATTTGGCCCCCCTAGCGACGTGTCGTTCCCAGGGGGTGACACATGTCAACTTATGACACATGCATATTTTTGCCTATAAATAGTGGACTTTGGAGCTTTTTCAAGGATCTTTTCTCTCATTTTGGACTTCTCACTTTCTCTCTCTAAAAAGACATTCTCTCTGAAATTCTAGTGAGAGAAACACACTTGACTCCCGTCTCTGGACCCTTGACGCTGTACCCTTATCACGGACTGTAGACTGTCGGTCCTGTTCATCGTCGCCCTACTTGCGCGGCGCTGCCAGCCCTCACGACCTGTCTGGGGAGCCTTGCCCTCAGCCCTTACGCCGTCCTTGCTGTCTCCCGTGTTGCCCACCTGGAAGCTGACTCAGACTGCATCCTTTGTGGCACCTCCACGTAGCAGCGAACCATTTTCAGCATCATCAAAGAGTAATTGTTTACGCCCGTAAACAATTATGATGTCAGTTTTGACATTTGTCATTCATTCATAAATAAAAGAATAAAGCCGTTATAATTAGGTGTACTAATCTGGCTAGACCTATCCCATGAATATCATCATCTATGACAGCATGGCCCCGGCCAATACTCAATTATTGTAGATATCATTGCTTGGCTTGGGAAGATCAGCTATGGTTTGTGCCCAAGGACTCACTACATGCATAGTTCCTCTGGAATTAGAAGATTTGCAACTTTCAGTAGAGATGTATATGGTACAATTCTAGGGCAGTCTTTTCTTGTATACTACAAGAAACAGGGTCTTTAACGACTGCTTCTCGAGGCGGTCGCTAAATCATAACTTACCAACCGCTATTTGTGGCGGTCGCTAGGTTTAACCAAAATGTGGCATGGTCAAAGAATAAAATTGACGCCTCATTTAGCGACCGCATTTAGCGACTGTTAAAATAAGTCGCTAATTTAGCGACTGTGTTTAGCGACCGATCACGCGGTCGCTAAATTAGGCACCATAAAATGTGCCCTAATTTCTCTCTCTCTTTCTTTCTCTCTCTCTCTCTCTCTTCTCTTTCTCTTTCTCTTTCTTCCTTTAGACGAACTGTCGGCCACCTACGATGACGTCACTGCAAATCTTTCCCCGCCGACAAGCCCACCTCGCCGCGAACCCGCCGGCAAGCCCAGCTCAGCCACCACGTTGCCGCTGCTGTCACTGTTCTCCCTAGACGAGCTGCCGGCAAGCCACCTGCGACGACAACACCGCCAATCCTTCACCCTGCCGCCCACGCCGCCACTACTGCCACTGTTCCCGGCAGTGGCAATAGCTCTATGGCAATCTGTCTCACAATTCTCTTTGTTGTGGTGTTCGCATTTTCTTTCTCTATCCTTTTGGCAGAAACGTAAGAACCCATCTCAGTTCTCTCGCCATTTTAGCTTTATTTTACTAATTCTACTTATGGGTATCATTCTTTTGCCCTTGTTTTTGGAATCTTACTTGCAATTTATGAATTCTACTTTTTGATGCGTGTATTTTGATATGCGTGAGTGAGAGCTTTATCCATGTCAACCTCCCTAAGGATTTTGTGAATTTAGGGTTCTCATCTTCTTCTTGAAACTAAAGATTGGGGCTTTAGTTGGCCATTAAGTAAGTAGAATTTAAGGTTGATTGCTATGTGGAGTTTGGATTTCGCTTTGAAAATTTTAAATGGTACAGGAATTTGGTTGGATGCAGTTTGTGTGCATTACAACTAAAAACACTAGGAATAACACTACATTATGGAATGACATGTTTTTGTGCTAATGTCATAAAAGGCCTCTTGACATTAAGAAATTGTGATTGTCTTCATTAGTATGCTCCTGCCAAAAAAATATATATAGTTATCTGATCGAATGATTAGATAGTTTCGAATTCCAATTGAGTTTCCAGCTTTCACCGGTCATGGGGCAGAAGAACCAAAGACAACGTTCCATTTTGTGTCCTTGCAAGCATTGTTAATGTTAAAGCTGGTTTTTTGCTTCCGATATTATCTTGGAGGGCAGTTTCACTCCTGCTTGTATATTATATTTACGCTTTCTATCAGAAAAAGGTTGCCAGATGCTATAAGATCGTTTCACTCACAATTTAATCGTGGTTTTCGTTGCTTATTTGATGCAAAACTCATGCCTTAATATGGAGTCTGATTTTTATCCCATTTTTTCTTATTCAGTCCTACTTCTTTATTAATTCCTGCCTTTCATACTCTAAACGAGTTAAATTTTTGTATGATCGTGTAACTGGTTCAGTATGTATGGAAACACAGTTCAAGTGATGTCCATCGGTTGTTGTATGCTACTGTGAAATTCTCACTAGTCCCACTAGAATAAAGACTTCTGTGGTTTTTAGGATAAAACAGTTGCGAGGATTGAGGAAAGGAATTCAGCTTGGATTTTTGTTCCCAAAGGTTCTCCCCATTTTACCTTGGTCATGCTTCTTAGAGTCCTGCAGTTGCTTTACTTCATATGGTCTACCTTTCTTGGGGTTATTATGTAATTTGGTTGATGTTTTATCGTATTTCAGAGTATGGTAAACATTTACAGGCTCAGCATATAGGACCTGAAGAGGCCAAGCAGCAGTACCACTACTTTGGTAATAAATCCAGATTCAGCGAACCTATAATGGCAACAGTTATCTTGTATCTATCGAATGTCAGTCAGGGGGGTCAGATCCTTTTTCCAGAGTTGGAGGTTAGAGAGAATCTTTCTACACGATCTAATTGCTATCCTTTTTTCTCTTTGAGTCTTCCTGTTGATTGTTATTGTTATTGCTGCCATTATAATTTATATTGAGTTGATGGTGACATAATTTTTACGTGGCTCTTTCAAAGTGTTGTACCTTATGCATTATACTTATACATGCATTAATGGCACTTACGTAAGTTTATGAGAGTACCAGCAAAAGATGTGCGATCAAGTGTGAATGTGCTGCCATAGACAGTCACTTCTGTGTGTTGTTACCATCATGCCCTGTTCATTGTCACTATCATCACTATCGCTATTGTATATATTCTTACAATTGTTATTCTTTGACTTGCAATTCAATATTTACTTGTGATGCACAGTTGGGAATTCTCAAATGAAGAACAATATTTTGTCTGATTGTACAAAGAGTAGTTATGCCTTGAGGCCTACTAGAAGGAATGCACTTCTTTCCTTCAATCTCCATCCCAATACGACTCCTGACCAGAGCAGCTCGCATGCCAGATGCCCTGTCCTAGATGATGAGATGTGGTTTGCCACCAAATTCTTCCATGTGAAAGCCAGTGATGCCCAAACAGTCCAGTTCCAAGCAGATGATAGTGATTGCACTGATGAAGAAGAAAGTTGTCCACAGTGGGCTGCTATTGGCGAGTGTCAAAGGAATCCCATCTTCATGGTTGGTTCTCCTGATCATGCTGATGGCTAATCCTCATTTAAATGAGATATTGTTTCTCTTTTTCTTTGCTTGTTTTTAATTGATCATATGTACTTAACTGTATAAATTATATTTATTTTAATGCATATGTTTATCTATACTTTGATGAATGCGACAAGTTATTTGAATGAATGCGGGGTAGGGAGTTGAAACGGTTTTGAATGAATGTGTTGAAAGCTTTCAACGTATTCATTCAAAACCATTTCAACCGAGGTTAAATCGGTTTTTGGGTTGGTAGTGTATTGGATGTGAATTGATATTGGTATTGCCACCGGTTTTGGACAGGCTATTTGGCCTGCAATTTTTTTTTCTTCCAAAATCAGATTTAGCGACCGCTATGTGCGATCATTAAATTACTGTGCATAGCGGTCGCTAAATAAATATTTCAAAATAAAAATAATATTAAAAAAATTAGAACCGCCCATGGCGGTCGCTAAATTGATCGCAAAATATATTAATATTTAATAAAAAAATATTAAAATATTAAATATTTACATTTTAAAAAGTATTTAGCGACCGCCGTTGCGGTCGCTAAATATAGTCAATGCGGTCGCTAAAGTTAGCGATCGCATCTAGATATCGGTCGCTAAAATTTAGCAACTTGAGCTACAGCGACCGCTTTTCTGCGGTCGCTAAACACCTTTAGCGACCGCCGAGAGACCTTTAGCGACTGCAGAGCGCGGTCGCTAAATACCAGAATTCTTGTAGTGGTACCATATCTGTCCGCGCATGTACATACGTCTATCATCAAGGGCCACACACGCAGGATATACAAAATTATGTATCATCGTACGTCTCATATTGGTTCAATTTTTTATTAATACAAAATAACTTTTGAAAGCAAGATGTCGATGACCATAATAGTGTCTCTGACCATTTCCAAATCCCCTGCTATAGTTAGGGTTACGGCAGGAGTGCTGTAGCGCCTGTTATAGTCGTTCGATCGAGATAAGTGGAGGGTAACGGCTGAGATCAAGCCACGTCATCCTCTCTTTATTCTCCCAAAAAACACGCTGCTGTCTCTCTCTCTGTCTCTGTCTCTGCGGTGGCCGATGAGAGCTCCTGCGGTTGGATCTAGAGCATCCGTCATCAGGACGCCGGGGCTTTGGACGGCGATGCGGCTGTCGCCGGTTGCTGCGCCTTGGATCTGAGTGAACGGGTGGTGTTCAGATTTTGCGGAGCGAGGCGTCACCCTGGCGGGGCGATTGCGACAGTGCTTTTCCCATGGCCGCGTGGCGTAGATCTGGAAGCCGGTAGCGGTGCAAATCCAAAATGGACAGTGAGGGGGCTCCTCGACGCCTTCCACTTTTCGGCGATGACACGACAACGGCTCATCCACTTTTCGGCGACGCAATCTACATCCCTCTCCCTCTCTTCCTCCACGCCCTCCACTTTCCGGCGACGACACGCCTGGAGCATTCAGTTCGTCGTGTCATTTGTTGTCGCCGTCGGGGTTCCATGAAGAAATGAAGTCTGAAGATTCAAGATCAGTGTATAGAGCTCCGATTTGTCTCTGTTTTGTATAGGATTGTACCTACTGGTATGACATTTGATTATTCATTTTTCATCAAAATTTATCAATTTTTCTTGAGGCTTTTGGTTCCTCTTATCAAGTGGAAAATCTGAGTTGACTACAAAAAGTAGCCATTTTTCATGGTAGGATTCTAGAGGGAGATCTTTGACGCCGGTGATTTACGATTCTGAAGATGTGCGGTCCAATAGAGGTGTCAAATGGGCCGGGCTTGGGCCGGCCCAGCCCAAGCCCATCGGGCCTCGAGCAAAACGGGCCAGGCCCGGGCCAAGGGGGCTGCCAACCGAGTCGGGCCGGGCCTGGCTCTGGGGATATCTGGGCCCGGTCCAAGCCCAGGCCCTAGGTCCAACATTTAGGGCCAGGCCCGGGCCAATTTTTTTTTTTGTTGGCATTTTCTTGTTATTCAATATTTAGCGGCTATTTTCAAAAGAGCCGGCGGATTAAATTGCAAACTACATATGTTAAGTATGATATCCACACACAGATACCGGGAGAGAGACAGAAAGAAATGGACCTCAGGGCCACCAACTTCATGAACCCTAATGGCCTTGACCATTTTTGCTACTGCTGATACAGAGAGTGCTCTCATTAATGGCTTGGTATTACAGTAGTTGTTGCAGCAAACTTGTTGAAAAATGGGTGATTTTTTGTGATGAAGACCGGTCACAAATGGGTTCAAGAGAAATGGTCAAACGCGTCACTTTATTTCTTTACCTCTTTTTTTTAATTTTTTATTCGTACACGTGCTTGTCGTTGGAAGAAGAAAAGAAAAAACAGTTCTCTGGCCACTTTGACCCGGGCCAGAATCGGGCCAAAACCGGGCTTTTTCGGGCCAGGCCAAACCCGGGCTTTTTCGGGCCGGGCCGGGCCTGGCTCGGGCTATTTTCAAAAAATTCAGGCCTGGCCCAGTCCCTAAGCCCAAAATGGCCGGGCCAGCACTGTTCATGTATGGGCCGGGCCAAGCTCGGGCCAGAAAGGGGGCAGGGCCGGGCTGGGCCGCCGGGCCCATTTGACAACTCTACGGTCCAACTGTGTCATCACCGGTGGATGAAGGTTATTCCATGGCAGCCCTGCGATTCCGGCCCCTTTGATTTTTGGAGGAGAGAGAGACGACAGTGTGTTTTTTGGGAGAATAAAGAGGAGCATGACGTGGCTTCATCTAAGCCGTCATCTCCCACCTAATTAGATCGGGCGGCTGTAGCTAGCCACAACAGGCGATCCAGATCCACCATTTCCGTATGCAAAGTTAGATCAACAGTATCTAAGGAATAAGCACCTAAAGCTGTGTGGAGAGTCGAAGGATTTGACTTGTAATGCAGTCGGTTCGCTTCGCCTATATATTATGCTTTCGTAAGATGTAATGCGACTTTGTTACACTTATTTCAACAAAATAGCAATATATGTACATACAATATCATATTTTTCTTGACATGAGAAGTGCATGCGAAATGCCAGGCGAGTGAATGACCATCCATGCATGCGTGCTGATCTAGCTAGTTGTATATATGAGTGCAAGCTGGGACCCCAGGTGAGCTGGTTCCACGCCATTGATGACCTAGCATGGAAGTGCTCTGGCAAAGAGAGCAATATGAGTTCTCCATTGCTGTGATTTCCTTCTTTCTTCCTTTATTGTTGGTTGGTCCAATTCTCGAAAAATTGGGGTACGGAGACCTGTTGGTTCACATTTTTTTGCGACACAGAGGGGTTAAAAGATGCAGTACTTCTTGGACTTGCTTTTTTGGGTACTTGCACCGTGAAATGAACATAAGGTGGTTAATTAAGCTGCGTCAAGAGAGTCGATAGGGTTCATGAGTTTCAGATACTTCATCTGTGTACCAAGGACGACACAGGCAATGATTGATCTCACTCTTGGTGCATACAGATGAACAAAGAGTTTCTAGTTAAAAGACATTTGGGATGCTCAACTAGGATAAATAAATCGGAAAGACACCGGATTTTGAACAAGGAGAGCCGAAAATACGTAAGCGTTCAATGCCTCTACTATTACAAGATGTCAGAGTGGCATATCCTCCCACATAAATAAGTTGATAAGGAATGGACATGGACGCATACATGTACATCTAAAGAACTTGAGAAACTTATAGAAATCAAACTTACTCTTAGCCTTACAATTTTATTTTACGAACAATTATGTTGATTTTATAAATTAAAAACTAGATTGACCAGCCTCAAGATTTGAACTTAGCTTTGCTCTTCTAAAGAGCAAGCCAACGGCTGAATGGTTGGTCTTCAGTCTTCACTTTCAAAAAGAAAGTTTTATCAAAGGACAATGTTAAAGGCCTGCCTTGGATTTAAACGCTTTAGCACCAGAAAACGAAGGGGAAAATACAAAAAGTGATCAAAGCAAGACTTAACCTTTAGACCTAGTAAGGATCAAGATTTAATCATTGATTTAAAAAAAAAGAAAGGCAGAGGGCGCCTGCACTCTCAGTTAATGATCAAGGGTGCTAAATTAAGGAACAGAATAATCATTATGTAATGGATAGCGATCAATATGACAATGAAATAATAATCATAGCAATGCCTGGGCCTATTTCAAACTTCTGTTTTTCCTTGCCAACACTCCGCATCCTTTCACGGCTAAAAATGCGCATCGCCTCACTAAAATGCAATATCAGTATTGTCAGAGGCTATTTTTACATCTAACATGTTATCATCGATCCTCTTGTTTGTCATAAAAGTATATTTGAGCGACAAAAGCTTACAAACGAAGCATGTAAGAGAGTGAAAATAGCATTCTTAGTCGGTATAAATGAGTATAAATGCTATCTTACTCTTACTGATGGTATACCGTATCTTTAACTACACTGCAGGGATTCAATATCGAAAGAACAAGCAAGATTTTGGCCAACATGAAAAGCCCTCTTTAAAATGTTCCATTTCCTTTTTCTTTTGTCCTTTTTTTCAAATTTTGGACAAGCATCTATTCACATTTGGCTCCCCACAAACATTTCTGTGGAGACATGTGTCCTCAGAAGCAAAAGATGGCAGATTTGAATAGAAGACAAGTATCCTTCAAAGGTGGCAATGGTCCTATGTTTCTGCTACTGATGAAAGGAAAAAACCAGAAGAAAGAAAAGTGAAAAGGAGAAAAGAAAAAACTTTTATTTTCTTTAAACGTAAAAGCAATGTTTAAGCCATTCCACGCACTTCTTGGGTGGGAAAATAGAGATATATTGCAAGCGACTTCTAGACTATGTACTTGAAGGAAAAATGATCGCACAATTCCCTAGTATGTTGGCAGTGAGCAGTAGTTATCCCAATAAAACACACCAAATAAAAGATCCAAAATTCTGACCCACCCTTTCACCATTTTCTTCCTATTTGATGTTCAGACACTTCTATGGTCAGGATCATCGCTTTGGAAGTCCAAAGCACTCTCCCTTCATATCCTTTCTTTTGTTGTTTGGTGGGTGTGTGTGTGTGTGTGGGGGGGGGGGGGGGGTGGTCAGGATCCTTGCTTTGGAAGTCCAAAGCACTCTCCCTTCATATCCTTTCTTTTGTTGTTCGGTGGGTGTGGGTGTGTGTGTGTGTGTGTGGGGGGGGGGGGGGGGGGGGTTGTTGTTGCTGAACTGCTGAAGTATTGGTTGATAAATCTTTTTTTGTATTTTATTTAGTAGCAAGCTTCACTGCATATAGCCACTTAACCACAAACTTAAAATCTCACCAAGTATGTGTTCATCATCAAAACGGTGTTAGGATGTCTTGTAGTCGTGGCCCATTTAGGTTTTGAGTAGTATTCTAATTCAGTCGTGTGCGACTTCTGGCTAAGTTACTTGAGCGACCATCTTTGTATTTCATCTTTTGTATGCTAAAACTCTCATGTTTTGCTTTCTGGAACGTGAACGTAGGCAATTGTCGAACCACGTTATATGTGTCTTGTGTTTTTTAACCTATTTCGCTGTTGTTATTGCTTGCTTTTTAGCTATTAGTGATCTTGAGTTTGTTATATATTATCTATGACGGTAAGTTGTACGAAAGGCTATTTAAAGTTTCGCTCAGTTACACATTATTTGTATAGAACTTCTATTTACTCAAACAAGCACATGATACAGTATTTCAATTGTATTGTGGTTTTTTTCTTTTTTGGTGATGTCCTGCACGCAGCCTAGATAAGGCCCAAGTTCCCGAAGAAGGTCTAGGTATATCCTTGGTATTGTGACTTTGGCTGATACCATTTTCCCCATTTTCATTTTCAAGTATCTTTTTCAAAAAACTGAAAAAATGTATTAAGTAGTTGGATATTATTTAAAATTAAGAAGATAACTAAATGAATACCACATGAAAGAATATGAGAACTGATCTATGTTACTTGAATATAATTTTTCGCACATTTACATATCAAAACAAGTGAGCTGATATACCGATATGGATATTTGAATTTGGTATTATTTGAACAAAACATAAAAATGGCAATCAAGCAAGAAATCAAAAACATGAACTGGAAAACCAGAGAACATGGAAACCGGATGAGCGTGAATTTTGTAATCCTATGCTTCTAATATGTCAGTATAACAGAGGTAATCGGACTAGTTCGCCGGAAATAGTATACCTCCGACTAGGTCTCCGTGACATCCTTTTGTGCCTTACCTTCTACGATAGTACATTCTTGTGTTGTGCTTCCATCAAATGTAGGCTTTGCTGTTATTAGTGTTCTAGTAGTACTTTGATCTTGATTTTCGAATTTGATTTCCTGTCCTTTTTATTTATTTAGTCCGATTTAAATGTACATTATATATATTTATATATATATAATCACTTACTACATTTTGACAGGACTATTAACTACTATATTAGTCATAGTTATAAATGTCGTACCGGAGTGTATACCGTTTTTTCGTAAAATGGTACGGTACCGTCTTAAAATTTCATCAATATACCTATGTAATATTCATTCATTACCGAACTAACAATAGATACATATATTTTCTTACTCAGCTCCTCTGGAATAGAATGTTTGTCCTATAGAGCTTTAATTACCTTAATTTTTAAATAAACTATTGGTTCCCAAATAAATTGTTTATCCTACCCATTCGATAATCTCGTTCGCAAATTCTTACGTAAGAATAAGTTGTTTCTTTAATAATAACGTCTTTAGGTTCAAGAATAAGATGTTTCTCTAGGTGTGTGAGCGTGCGCGCATGTATAAAGCAGTACATCATGTAAATGAAAAAACATGATCAAATCTTCTAGGTTGAAGTATATCAAAGCTAAGTGAAAATTGAAAACTTATTAGGAAATATTTTACAAATTATAATGAATATTATGAGTAAGAGGTTACAGAGGCTTTAATTGGTATAATAGAACTTAGAGTGTTTTTCTATCGGGCTAATTACACTTATATTCCTGAGGTTATGGTATAATTACAGAATAGGATAATAGTTTAGATAAATTACACTTATGTCCATTGATCAAACAAAATTTTAAAAATCCTAACGGTTTTAATGAAAAGACTTAACTGCCCCTAAGAAGGAACCTTATTTTTTTCCAATGCCATTAATTCAAATTAGGGTTTCTGGGTTTCCAATGCCATTACTTCAAATTAAGGTTTCACAACCCTAATTTGACGTCAAATTAGGGTTTTCAATGCCATTACTTCAAATTAGAGTTCAAAACCCTAATGTAACTTTAAATTAGGATTTCGAATGCCATTACTTCAAATTAGGGTTCAAAACCCTTACTCTTCTTCACCACCACGCCGCTGCCGCCGCCGCCGCCTATTCGTCATGCCGTCACCATCGTAGATCCTGGACAAGCTTGCCGTCGCCGTCAATGATCAAGTTGAGGATTGTACGCACTAAAAAACACCGGTGGAGTCAGAGTTGACAATTTGTTGTAAATTGCTGACATTGGGGTTTGAACTGATGGTGTTTTCTCTTCTGTTCGGATACTGTGGTGGTGATGCTACGGCTTGCTCAGTGGGGACATGTTTCGATTACGTGATGTTAGTAGAGTAGTCACCCCCGAAGCCGTGTCGATGGGTTGTCGAAGAAGCAAGATTCTGAAGGGCGAGGAAACGATTACAAAGGCAAGCCATGGATCGAGGGTGGGAGATCTGTTGGGGCGGCGGCGAGGTGGGGCTTGGGTTATATGCAACATGGGTAGAGGGACAGGGCTGGGCTGCCAGCGGCGTGGGGTGAAGGAGTGGGCCGCAGATCTGGAGAAAAAGTTTAGAGAGAGAAACCTAATTTGAAAATTAGGGTTTTGAATTAGGGTTGGATGTTGAAACCCTAATTTTCAAATTAGGGTTGGATATATTGTACAAGGGCAGTATTGCCATTTTTAAAATACGTAATGATAAAAATTATACTTTTTGGACGGAACCCTGACAGATGGATACAATGTTACTTTTTTAACGTTGTTGGTCACAGAATGTTACATTTTGAAACTTAGTATCCTTGATTATAATTATACCATAACTTCAGGGACATATGTGTAATTAGCCCTTTTCTATTTAGTGTTTATATGATCAATTTATAAAATTTCTAACAAAATGTCACATTTACATTTTTTAAGGGACCCGTAGAAAACACACTATCTCGACCAGTAGTGGTTCTCAGCCGGTATTACCTGTACCGACTGGTACAACCAATACAGAACGGTATTTTGACCGGTTCAAAATGTAAGAGATACCGTACCAGTAAAAGGTAAAAGCAGTACATACCGGTACGGTATTGATAATTATGATATTAGTTGAACCCCTTAACTTGTTTCCTACTCCCAACATGTGGATCCGTTTCTTACATCGGTCGTTCGTGGTAACTACAAGATAAACTAACATACAGTAGACGCTCTACTATTTAATATTTAATAAACAAATAGTTTTAATAGTTTCTTGGGGAACCAAGTCCTTCCATAGGGTATACTCAACATTCTAGTACCTCATAGGTGATAACATTTGAAATTGTTTTGTCATTAATTATAATAGAGAAAATTCATACATGAGTTTATATAATTTGACATAAGTAATATTTGTCATTCTAGAAATTATACAACAAAGTATTCCTTTTTTGTGTAAGTTAATTGAATACAAAAAGCAAACAAAAAATTCAACATGTAAAACATGTGACTGAGAAAACAAAGCACAAACCACAAAATGCCATTTTTCACGTTGAGGTCCCGAAATTCTATTCATTTAAAAGAAAAACTGATCGAGATACATGCAAGTGCAAGAGGCGCAACTTACCCTAAGTTCACAAAGTCATCGTAAGCTCTTTTAACTGTCTTAAACTTGATTTAGAGTAAGTTGCATTTCTCGACATTGTTGTAGAGATCTTGTCATATGTGAAAGGGGTTTTTTCAACCCACAAAAATTTACGAGCAAACTTGATAACTTAATAGTACCATAATTCATAAGTTTTCTAATATCTCAAAAATAGTGTTGACTGTATATGATCAATGATAGCAAATGTAAGAATCCAACATGTCACCTGCATTTTTGCATACATTTAAAACTTCATCAGTAAAACAAATTTTAAGATAATATATCAACATGAGCATGTAAACTGTAAACCAAAAAAAAGATAAAATGAGACCCCAAAATCAACAATATAAACAAACAAACATGGCACTTGGGTGCTGCCATCGATCGTATCTAGGAGTTATTCGGCTGTCCTTTCCCAAACCTTTATCAAGAGATCGCAATACCTCAAAAGCATTAACTCCAGAAAGGGTTGAATAATGAGACAAAAATTTGTACGTGGTGTTGAGAAGATCTTTTGGGGTTTTGTCGTTAACCTTCTTAAAATGCATGCAAAGCAACACACATGTAGACCTACAAATCTGCAAAATCTTTATCCTCATTTGATTATGCGAAATCCAAGTTACATCTCACATGTTATAGATAAGTAATGGACATCCTCATTGTGTTTAGTGGGCTTCTTCTTTTCTTGAGTATACTCTTGAATCAAATCTTAGGCTTTAATATGTTATCAAAATCAGAATCATTGTATGTATATATTTCTCTTATCATCCCCGTTTCGTAATTCGTATCGAGACTCTTTACTCTCATCATCATCCAGAGTCGATCTTATTTAGTCCCCATGTCGTGATTCAGATCAAAACTTCTGATGTTCTTGCTCACCACCTTATCTCACGTTTCGTGTGAGAGCAGGGTCTTAAGATAATCTCACATCAACTAGAAAAAAGTGTGGTGAATATACTTCTTATACCCAATGAGCTTAACCCTCCTGCGAGATTGCTTTAGGTCAGACATCAAACTTTAACAATATTTATGTAACAGTTCGGGAACTGATCTTGCTTTAAGGATTGTCCTTTGATAATTCATGCAAACAACTCGAAACCTCCTAAGTAAACTCAAAATATGTGTCTTCATGTGCTTTGTTTCATTTAACTTTTAGTTCCCATATATTATGACACACATCCCCACACAAACCCAGAATAAAACAATACCTTTGTGCCACCTTTGTGCCTTGACGCGGTATTGTGTGTTGCTTGTTGAAACACATGCAACACACAATTCATTAGTTGCCCTAGATACAGAGAGACATATGTTATTGGCTCTGTCCCTTTGTGCATTCTGACGCACTTCATATTTTTTAGCGTAAAATTACGTTCATATCATATGTGTTACATATCCAGCGTAGTATGTCATTGGGCTAATGTAGAAGGTTCAAGTTTAATGAGAAAGCAAGCTAGATCATAATCCAATCAAAATTCCTCGAGTTATTCTAATTTGCAAATTCAATACTATTGAAATATATAGTTTTCTCATTGGTATACTATCACATTAGAACGAAATCGAAAAGGAATCGAATAACCGTTCTATGATAAACTGTAGAATAATCTCTGTTATCTTCCAACTTCTTGCAAGAAAAATGCCAGTGCGTTTTACATGTTTGGTCTGCTTTTTTCCGCTTAACCCAGGTACCTAACCTTGTACTTTGCCTTTATTCCTTATCTAAGGTTGCTTATCTTGCTGGATAAGTCCCCTCTGCAGCTTTTAAGGGAATCATAGGGTTGAAATTCTTCCCACTGTCAGCAGTCAGGTTCACTGGGAGAAACTCAAACTTGCGAATGAAAAGAGTATTTGTGAGCGAATGCTCTCAGTAGGACTAATATGCTCACAGACCATGCGTTACCAAAGAGATTCATCAAACGTCAGCGCACTTTAAGTCAAGCTACTGCGTTATATCTGACTGGTTTTAACAGCACTTCCTTTCATAAGAATGGCGACAAGTTGATTATAAACATTAGATTTTCTGATTTGAATGGGTGAAAGTCTGTTAAGCACTAGATTTTCTAGGATTGTTTAAGAGGAGCATGCCATGCTCTGGGTCAACCAAATCAACTGATCATTGCTACGTTGAAATGGAGTCCCGGGAACCATTTTCAAAAGGAAATGATCATCTTCTTCGTACGAAAGGAATTACTTTTAACATGACGTAGCCTGATATTGTGATGAAGTGAGAATCTATTCCACCACAACTGGCGGAGGGAGAACTTACCAAAAAGAGTAGGGCAAGAGAGTGGTGCAGAAAGCAACAGGGCATCTCTTGTATACAGTATCTGTGTGATATCTGTGAAGGACCCTATTCCCCCATAGGTCTGCGCATATGGACTGTACATGAATGTCCCGTTTGACATTAGAGGATTGACCTTGGCTTTGTGGGGTTCATCTTCCTGGCACTTGGTGGAAATCCAAGTCATGTTCAAATGGGTTTGTCCACTCCTGGTCTTTTGAGCATCATTGTCACTCATTGCCCTCCCCACATTATTTGTTTATTTTTTGATCTCCACTCAATTCCCCCATTCTCAAAGCATAGATTCACAAGTCTCCTGAATTATTACTTCTGCTCAAGTTGTAAGGGCATCCACACACACATATATATATATTACCTATAAAAGTATGTATCTTATAATTCATTTTATTTTATTTTTTCCCTTCGTTAATCACTCCAATAACAAGCCTATCATTTCGTAAATACTACTATATTATTATCACACCTTTCATAAATACTACCCCATTACTGTCCTATCCTTTCATAAATTATTAATTACTAATTTTGTGATCATTTTCGGTTTTACCCTCCGTTAGTTATTCCAATGACGACCCACCCCTTCCTTAATTAGTTTTTGTAATGCGTTTAAGGAACATTAAGTCATAAATTTAATCTAAACCTACATTTACACATTGGAAAATAAAATGTGTGGTTGCAAAAAATATATTTATATATATGTATGTGTCTGTATGTGCATGCGCGCACTACCTATAAGCATGAATATTATAAATCATTTTTGGACGATTATGTCATCCGTTAATAATGTCAATTACATTCTTATCCTTCTTTTATTATTCCTTTATTAATTTTGATGAAACTAAAAGAACATTGGATAAAGAATCTATTCTATACATTGGAAAATAAAAAGTGTGATGAGAAAGAAAAACAGAACAAAAAAAATCTTTTATTATTCTCTTTTTAATTTGGTTAAAATAAAATAAACATTTGATATTGAACTGGTTAATAAGAACTTTAATTTTTTCCCTTACATTTTTAGGTTAGCAAATAATTAACCAATTAAAAAACTGAAAAACAAAAACAAAATAAAAAATTAAAATACTCAAAAAATTAATTAAGAAACAAAAAATTATTAGAAAAACAAAAACAGAAAAAAAAAGGTTAAATATGCATAAAAAATAAGGCTAAAATATGGTTCCAATTTGAACTAAAAATATGTTCGGTTGTTGCAGTTGAAGACCGGGTGTTTTGCATTTTTTATTGATAAAATGAAAAGCACCTGGTCTTGAAAATTACAAATCTTAGCTATAAATAAATTTAATATATTACAAAAATAAAGAAGTAGATTCATTCTTTTAATTTCTCCATTTGCTTTTATTTTTAACAGTATTATCAAGCATTTATTCAATCAAAAGCATAAAAATAATATTTCTAAATATTGAATTGATTACAATTGTAAACATCAAATATAAATTTCTTCTGAAACAAGTCACAAAAAAATAAGAACATAATCGAATTACTTTATTTTGATCCAAAAATAATATAATATCACCTCAAACATTACTCTCGACTATATGCACGGTGTGTATGTGTGTGTGTGTGTGTTATGTCTTGAACTCATATACATGGGTGCACTCGATATCCAAAGCGGTGTCTATCTACTTTGAAAACTTTGCCCTATTGGGGGTTTATATGTAAAGAACATGTGCAATGGTAACTAAAAAAGGCATGTAACATGAGTGATTTCAATGACGATTGTGAAGATTTTTGGTTGTAGCGATCCAATCATGATTTGGGTTTTTTTTTTTTTGTAATTAACCAACGAATAACGATCGGGAATGTTTTTTGTTATAGCCATGGTTCCATGAATAAAATTATAATTCTTCATTTGGTGATAAAAAGTCGTTGTTAAAAATGGTTAGTGGCTTTTGAAGATACACTTTCCTAGTGTGTCACTTGTATTTGCCATTATAGAATATTTGTGATTGATTTTTGAGACAGTCAAACCTGTTGCTAGGTGTTTGACAATTATTTAAAACTGGTTAAATAATCGTAATTCGAGGAAATGAGATAATATAATTTAATCACTTTTTCACAATCTAATTTGACCAAGTAAAGTATCACAGTATCCCAATTAATTACAAAGTCTTTTAACACATTTTATTCAAGCACTATTTGTCAATTTTGTAGCTTAAAGCTGGTTTCGAAAGTTGAAGAAAATTGAATCTAAAATATGCTTTCCCGAATCAATCCTAAACAAGTTCTTAGTCATATTAACGACCAATAATTGTTGCTAAATTTAAGATTTTAGCAATAAATTCTTTCCTAACATTTGATTCATAGTCTCTTCCTTAATGTGGTCCCTCTTAAAAATCATCAGATGCTTTTGTTTGGTTACCCATTTTCTCAATTTATGAATTCATGTTTTTGAGTTGTTCTTATTTGGTTATCATTCCTCAAATCCTACTTTTCATTTTAAAACATCAACTTTAGTGTCAAGCCCCCAACCTGTAGACGGACCTTCACGTGCTAGTTCAAAATATTAATGCTTCATAGAAATGCAATGCCAAACGAATTAAAAAATATAATATCAAACCAGAGCACTTGCATTAATCAACAATACTTGGTAACCGGTGTGAAAGTCTAATATCAAACCAACATTACCCAAAAAGGGGTTCTCAAAGCTATTAAAAATTTTAAACTATTACAAATGTTCTTATTGGCAAAGTAAAACTTCAAGATTTTTGCATTGCTTAACCTCTTCTGAGCCATATCAGCTTAAATACCTAAAAATGGGAGGAAAAGAAGGGGCGAGCATAAAGCTCATCAAAGATATAACACACAAACACACACAATATCATATAGCTGATAAAACACTACATATAAGATCTAAAGTTTGAAGACAATGTGTAATTTTAGCACGACAAATAGTCTTATTTGGAGATATTGATGCAACAAATATCCAATTAAAATCAAATAAACATATTTGAATTTTTGAGTTGATAATAAAGTTTGATATAAAACACACACACACACACATATAAATCGAAATTGAGATAATGTTGTCCAGTCATCACTTACTTGAAGACTCTCTTAGTTTGCTATGTGAACATTCTTATTTTGAAACCTTTGTAATAATGATTTGGATTATCTCTTCTCTCTCTCTCAATTTGAGATTCAACCAATTATATAAATTTTACATTTGTCTCTCTTCTATGTCAACATGCTCCACTCAAAAAATTTATTTATATCTTTTCAATTTCATTAAATTCTAGATTTTGACAAAAGTAATTGTCAATATACTCCTTTTTAATCTTAGATCTTTTTTATTAGAGAGACACAATATTATCCATCAATTTTTCTCTCAAACTACCATAATCTCCTTCCTTCTATTTCATTATAAGTTTTATATATAGTTTACGTTCCATTTTTTTCAATCATCTATTATGTACTGTTACTTTTTTCTTGATGGTCTTGAGCAATACTACTGCAATAAACAGGTTATTATTATTAGTATTATCACTGCAATTGCTATTAGTCATGAGAGACATATACTATTTTTCATCTTCATTTGTCACTAAAAACTAACGATTATTACTTAGGTTTAGTTTTAACGATAAAAATCGGTAGGAAAACTCCTTTGAAAAAGTAAAAATAAAATTTTAATTATCTTATTGTTAGTACTAATTTTGTAGTTGCTATAAGGTATACAAATACAAGATCTCCTAATAAGTATTTTGATAGTTGTTACTCTCGTGTACAACGCACGGAATAAAAACTAGTGTTACGTGAGTATAAAGTAAGTTAAATTAAGCGCACATAGGTTTAAGTCAAGCTATGTATACTCGTAGCAGCTGTTAAATCCTATTATGTCATCACATTAGTTCAATTTAAAGGTCCAATAACAATCGACGTTAAGGTATTTGAAAGGAATAATTATAACATCTGTATGCAACAAAGTATCAAAACTTTTATATTTTAAGTGGGGCATTTAGATTGTGTTTGGAAAAGGTAATTGATGCATGAAATTTATTTTTATAAAAGATTTAAAATACATTACACCAAATTTCTTGTTTGGATTATGAGGAGATTGATTTACCAAATTCTATGAGAGATTTGAAAATGGGTTTTGGTGTGATAAATCTCCTATAAAAAAAAGAGTCGAGACTAGTTATTTGACAAATCATTTTTCACAAATATAGGGAGAAAGTGACTTTTTTTTGTCTCCATAATTTTAACTATCTTGTTCTATTAAAAAAGAAAACTCTCTATCATTAGTTTGTATTCATACACTATTAAATTATCTGGGTTTAATTTTTTAGATGTAAATCCACTTATAAAATACTTGCTTCTACAAAATTGCTAAAACACTAAATTTACAATTCCATAAACTTGTAAATAAGTGAATTTCAAAATGAATGGATTTTGAAATATAAAGGTAATTTGAAATTCTTCATCGAAACATACTCGTAAAACGATTTCAAAATAAGCCAAATATAAAATTAATATCAGAGAAAAAAAAGTTTAATAGAAGTCAAATCGCCTAAACCAAAGTTTATATGAGCTCGTATTAATCAAATGAAGTTGCTAATTCACACGATACACAAAAGGACAAAAATTATGTTTGGTAAGAACAAAAAGAATCACAAGTGATTCCAAATTTGTCAAATCTGGAGATGTCTATGCAACAAAAAGTTTTAGTTGTGGGCAACGTAAAAAGTTTATCAGTCGTGATGTTTGATTGCTATAAATAGTAACCAAAGACAACTAAAGGAAAACGAATGCATTACCCATAAAATGCGAAGGTTTAAGGACTAGTAGGAAGGGACAATACAACACAAGAACTAAAACAAGGATAGAATAGTAGACTTGAATATGATGTTGAATTGAATAATTACGACATCATAATGATACAGCACAAGTACCGAAAGAAAGATAACATAATAGACGTAAATCTTTTGTTGTATTGAATAACTATAACATTATAACTTGAAGAGGTATAATTGAGTGTAACGCTTACTTTTTGAATCTTGGTACCTAATGGTACCCTTATTTCAAATATGTAACAATACTCACAATGTTGTCTTTGGCTCTAGTTGAACAAAACCTAGCTAATCAAAATAACTCAACGATATTTAAAGTCTATAGAAATCAACTACGTGCGACATCAAATCCTCCTCATAGAGAAACAAATTTAGGATTGCTTACCAAATTTTGTTAGGAAGTTAAAATTCTCATAGCCACTAGTTTGTCTTTTTTTCTACTTATATGCAAGCCAAACGTGAATTTCTTGATAAAATAAAACTGACTAACCCTTTTATTTGGTAAATAACTAAAAGACCCTTAAAGTTATGTCACTTGTCCAAGGGTACCCTTAAAAGTTACTAAAATTACAAATATAATATAAAACATAAGATAAACAATAAAGGATCATTTTGGGGTCTTACACTCAGACACTCTTCGTCAAGTGTTTGTGAGTATGCAACTAAAATTGACTCTCCATTCTAGCTTATAAGTGCGTAATATATGGCATTTAATCAACATAAATAAATTCAAATATTTTTAAATTTCTTATTTGTGATATCTCAAATAAGATATGGATAGTATAAGATTGTCCTTATAAGACATTACCAATAATCTTTGAAGTACCTATTTGACTAAGAGGGAGGGAGGTTTTGCCCTGGTGGGGTTGTGGACCAAAGTCGTTACATTAAGTAATTAACTTTTATTAGTTTTACGACACTCAAAATGGCCATATATATATATATATATATATATATATATATATATATATATATATATATATTTGCATATTGAATAGATACCTTTTTTATGTGCTTAAAAGTGCATGAACAAAAATGATGAGAATGGTATCGGAATCCCAATCCCAGTGAAAGGCATAAATAAATTTTGAGATAATTACATCGAGTATTTGCCACCACTATGCATCTATAAATCTTTGCGGGTATTGTTTCATGGGCTGTGACGAAGAAGCTTTTGATGGGCCTTTTTTTATGCTCAATTACTACCCAAATCAAGTAAGCCCAAGCCCAACCAGAGCTTTTCACGTTGGATCTGTATATTAAGCACACCCTAAAACAGCCTTTTCATTGTTTTCAAAACTAATTTTTGAGTCATCTTTGGAAATAAAAATGACAAAATGGCTAATAAAAGTTAGGGGGTATCATCTTATGAGGTAGATTCCAATGTCCAATATAAAGAGCTGCCATTGACACGTGGCAGCATTAGATTTTTTTTAAATCTCAATCCCAAAGTAACTATCTATCTATCTATCTAAAAAAAATAAAAATTAATCACACTTGACCATCTTCTATTTGATCGTTTATGTAATTCTTTACTCACGGAGTTAGCTTATCGCCTGAAAAAAGAGCATATCATTGGTAAATTAAATTGTAATACACACGTCTCTCGAAAAGTGTATTTAAGTAACATGTGTTAAATTTCAGTAAAGTGAATTTCGCGTGCATATATTTTTAATGCCAAAAGATTATAAAAAAAAAAGAGTTCAATGCATTAGTCTATTGACTCTTTTCATAAAATGGGCCGCCTCAGCCGGCCCATCTCACCACAAGCAAGTATAAAGCTTGAAACCCTAGCAGCTCGAACGAGCAAGATCTAATCTAACGGCCAGCATCGGCCCAAACAATCAATCGCGACCGTTGAATCGCCAATAAAGACTTCCCAAAACCCCCCTCTAGCTTCCTTCTTACTTAGTGCGGCTCTGAAGAGTTCTTCTTCTTCCTTTTCTCGAGGTAACCTCGTTCTCAATGACTTCTAAGATCTGGATCTTATTTTGTTCTTGTGTCTGTTAAAGCTGATTACAGAGGAAATGTAATGTTTGATGTTGTTTTTGTTATAGAAGCATCTTTGTTCTTATTGTTCTGTCAGCTGCGTGTGTGCGTGGGGTGCTATGTAGTAGAATTTCACGTCCCTTCGTGGCGACTGAATGGGGTTCAGCGATTGTTAGTTGAAAGTGTTTAATGGATCAGACGTGTCATATGCTGAAATGTATCTCCATGTGTATAATTTTTGTAGCTCTATATCCTGTTTAGGCGATTATTGATATTTTGATGGCTGCATCAGCTTAGTGAGAATATGTTGCCAGATTTTCTTATTCTTAATAGCATTAAGCTTTTGTATTAGCCTTTGGTTTTTGGTGTTATTTTCACTGGATTTTTTTTCCTTTTTGTACAGTGTTCTAGGTTTTACTCATATATCTGATTTTTGTTTCATATGATGTTAGTTGTTATTGTTGTTTTTGTACCAACCTAAAGCTTATCCCCATCTAATTATATCATTGATTTTGAGGATTTTAAAATATAACATTTTGTATATTTTTTAAATTTCTTTTTGGGCTTTTGGCCTTGGAATTACATTTTTTTTACTTGTTCTTCACCTATTTATTATTCTAGTTCATTACTTTTATGAGATTTTAAGGTGTGATTGCACTGTTTTCGATATTAGTTGCCTTGCTATTTCTGTTGAGATTTTCCCTTTCTCTATGACAATTGAAATGGCCTCCCTTAAACAAGACTGGTAATCAAGGCTGGAGTCTCAGATGGGCTCTTTTAGTCGAAACCCATGTTTGGGGTTTTGGGAAGAAACACTAATGAGCCTGAGAATTGGCATAATTTTCTGCCATAGGCCTCTGGTATGGGAGCATTTCTTTTATCTGTGAGACTGGTGGTACTGTCAAATGGAATAGATAAAGGCGTGTAAATATTTCAATATATATACATATTTGACTTTTCTTAAAAAATAGATTTTGTTTCTTTATTGTTTTCCAATTATTGTGTTTTTTAATTTGTATTCGCATGGTTTTTGTGTCATAGATTTTTACTGTGGCCTTTTTCTGGCACGAAATGTTTATACAATGCTGAAGTACTGAGTTGGGTATAGACAAACGAACATATGCACAAAGAAATGGTGTACCTTCCACTGTCTCTATCTCTCTAATGCCTTGTACAATTCTTTTTAACCGCCTTCTGAACTGTTTCTGTCAAAAGATAATTGTCAGCTGGCTTAGCTATTACAAATGCCAAATCTTGTTAAACCTTAAATTGGGGTTGATTATATCACTAGTTTGTGTATGTTGGCAAACACTTCTAACAGAGGAAATAGAAATAAGTTCTATGAGTTTTGCAGATATACAAGCTTGATTGAAGGATGTCTCATCGCAAGTTTGAGCACCCAAGGCATGGCTCTTTAGGGTTTCTTCCAAGAAAGAGGGCTGCCCGTCACAGAGGAAAAGGTTTCTAATAGTTCTTGTAGTTCTATTCCATTTATTTTAATTTTAAGGAGAAGCTTTTTAGTCGCTTTTTAGTCTTGGCTGACCTTGAATTTTCCTTTGCTATTTTGTCACAAAAGGGATTCATGTTAATAATTTAGCCCATGGGCTTGCGTTGTCACAAGTGTCTTTCTCTATGGTCTTTTTGTGCTTGTCGTCCAACCCAAATTTTGTTTCATTTTTATGCTATATATGCTTTGTGATCTGCTCTTTGTAAATAGTTCAAGTTTCTGGTCTTTCATTGCTGATGAATTTCGTACCCTCACATACGACCCTCAATTTCTGGAAGTGATATAAACTCAAGATTTCGATTCCAAATTTTTGAACTGTATCGCTGTGTATTGTGATGTTTAAGTTTGTTTTCAGTTCCACAGGGCTACTGATTTCGAGGCAATCAACACTTTGTATTGAAGGGCAGCAGCCTAGATGATCATTTTGAAATTGTGTTACCACGTGTGGTCAATTAGACTAATTCAAACACCCAACATACGATACATGTTTAAAATAAAGTTAACTTCAGTTCAACTGTCCAGCGCTATTGTGACGTGCTTGTGAATTATTTACCTTTGCTTCTATTTGGTTAACGATTGTGATTGCAGTAAATTTCTTTTAATGTATCTATTCTTAAGTTTTCACGTGATTCCTGTTGCTTCACTGTCTTTGATGGTTTGCAGTGAAGGCTTTCCCCAAAGATGACCCAGCAAAAGCTTGCAGATTAACTGCATTCATGGGGTACAAAGCTGGGATGACTCATATTGTTAGAGAGGTTGAAAAACCAGGATCAAGTGAGTTGCATTGCATGATTGTGCCTTTTTTTGGTTGTGTTCCAGTGGGGGGTGGGAGAGAGAGGTTAAGGCCTAAGAAGAATTTGAAAGTTATGAAGTCACGAGCAATGAGATGTAGCTAAACAAGAAATGCAACAGTAAACCAACATATAATGTAGCCTGAGTACATGCTTCACCTATAGTCAGCAGTCATCAGCTGTTTTATCTTTTGTTTTCACCTACGCATGGGGGCGTATGTTTTTTCTCCCCTTCTCATTATCCTTTCTTGCATTGTAAATTCAAATTGCACTAGAGAATGGAGTAAAGGGGACATTGTTTTTATGTTGCAGTCTATGTTGTTTGTTCGTCTAAGTTGTGTTGCTTACATGGGGTCATCTTTATTCAGAGCTCCACAAGAAGGAGACATGTGAAGCTGTGACGATTATTGAAACACCGCCCATGATTGTTGTTGGGGTAGTTGGTTATGTCAAAACTCCCCGCGGCCTCCGTTCTCTGGGTACTGTTTGGGCTCAGCATCTTAATGAGGAGGTAAAGAGGAGATTCTACAAGAACTGGTGCAAGTCCAAGAAGAAGGCTTTTACCAAGTACTCGAAGAAGTATGAAGTAGAAGGAGGAAAAGACATACAGGCACAGTTGGAGAAATTGAAGAAGTACTGCACTGTCATTCGTGTTCTGGCTCATACTCAGGTATTTTACCCTTGGAGGTCCTTTTTATTTATTCACGCAACTGCGCTACAAGCACATGTTAGGTGGTCTTGATCATCATTTCATATTTTTTTATTTTTTAGATCCGGAAGATGAAAGGACTTAAGCAGAAGAAGGCCCATCTCATGGAGATTCAGGTTAATGGTGGAGATGTTGCCAAGAAGGTGGACTTCGCATTTAACTTTTTCGAGAAGCAGGTTCCGATTGATGCTGTGTTCCAGAAAGATGAGATGATTGACATTATAGGGGTGACCAAGGGTAAGGGCTATGAGGGTGTTGTGACGCGTTGGGGTGTTACTCGTCTCCCTCGCAAAACTCACCGTGGGCTCCGCAAGGTTGCTTGTATCGGTGCATGGCATCCAGCTAGAGTTTCGTATACTGTTGCCAGGGCTGGGCAAAATGGTTACCATCATCGCACAGAGATGAACAAGAAAATTTACAAACTAGGGAAGACTGGTCAGGAATCCCATTCTGCCATTACCGAGTTTGACAGGTTAGACTATTCAGTAGCTGATTCTACAATTCTTGAACACCTGCGAATGATGAAATTTAGCGAACAAGTAACTAGTAAACTCACGTTTGTTGTAAGCAACGGTTTCTTATTTATGTTTATTGCAGGACTGAGAAGGATATTACACCAATGGGAGGATTTCCGCATTATGGAGTTGTGAAGGATGATTATCTGCTGATAAAAGGTTGCTGTGTGGGGCCGAAGAAGCGAGTAGTGACGTTGAGACAGTCACTGTTGAACCAGACATCAAGGCTTGCGTTGGAGGACATCAAACTCAAGTTTATTGATACTTCCTCTAAGTTTGGCCATGGTCGCTTCCAGACAACAGAAGAGAAGGCCAAGTTCTACGGACGCCTCAAAGCTTGAAGAATGGGAGGTGTCTGGTTCATCCATCTCATGTTCCATTTTTAGTTCTACTGAGAATTATTACTGGAGTTTTCCGGCTTCAAATGCCTTGAAGTTCTGTTTTCCATTTCTGAGTTCTGCTGAGAATTTTGGGATTCTTATTAGTCACTTTATTTGGATAAAATTATGTTTGGGCATAGACTGCTAAAATTTCTGGGGTTGTCACCCTTAATAGAGAGAAATATTGCCTCTAGTACTCTTGCATAGTTTCTCGCGAGCATGATAAACCTTGGCCATTGCCCCTGTTGTACGAAGATATTTGCAGCTTTCCGAATAGCAATAATTCTGGTACAACCAAACTTCTCGATAAGAACGTCCATCTCCTAGCCTAGTCCTTTGCAATATAAACGTCAGCTTTCCACACTCACGAAATAGAGTATGCCTTAGCTTTTCTCAGACTTTCCTCGAGATGTGAGGGAATAGGGACACATTTAGTGCAACTTTTTCCCGTTATAAAACCTAATTAGTGGCCATCGAGCTAATGCATTTGCTTTGCTTTGACTAACCATTTAGGGAACAAAGCAAGTGAGCTGTATGCTGCAATGTAATTGTAAAGTGATAGCAAAGGCTGATAATTACAGTTTCTATTCCTGAAAGAGCCAGCTAATTGCCATCATGGCCAAAGCCAATTTTTATTTCAGGCACCACCAATCTCATCTAATTGATGCCAAGCCCGGGTAGTGGTTTGGGGGTGAGTTGTAGTCTTGCAGAGAACTCTGGACAAAACCTGCAACTCACTGATAAAAGAATCAGATTGAAACAGAGCTTTCCAACTTAAAAGATAAGGTAGGCAAATGCAAACCATACCTTGATTAAGTGCACAAAATGATCTAATTCACATATCACAGAGAAAATGCGAGATCGCCATAAATTAATAAGTGCCGATATTTTCCTCTTTCTTGTAAAACTCATCTTCTTTTATAGTATGGCTTATTAGGGGCGTGTAGGAAAAATACAGATGTTGATCACACAACGTGTCTGACGTTTAATATCACAGCCTAATGCACTGAACTTTGTAACAGTTCCAGACACCGGAAGGATCTATCTGAAAAAGGGCCGGAGGGCTCATTTAGCAAAAGCTAGCCCCGTATTTAGGTAGGAAGGTCCTTGGATCCGTGACAGTGTGTTCTGGACGTAGTTAGGACTAGAATCTATGCTGCAAAATGGGTATCACCTGACGTTTGGTGTGGGCTTTTGTGACGGTTTTGGTAGGTAGGACGCCTTTCATCGGCTTCTAGGAAACACATGCGCTACTGCTAACGACAGGCAGAATTAAGGGCTGGATTTACTGGTCCACAAACTGTGGACCTATGTTTTTGGGCTTTAATTTTTTACTTTGCTTCTTTGTAAACTTTAATCCGCGTCTAAATTTAATCAAAAAATGTTAGTTCTCGTGAGACATGAACCTTATATTAGTAAATTCGGTCGACACTTTCTAATCATTGGATCTAACCTCACTGTTTCCTACTGAGTCACTTAATAAGCTAGTTTTAGAAAGAAATCCAGTTACTAGTGTTGATGCCTTTCTTTTTTTACTTTTGTACCCATTTCATTATTGAGGAGTATATTCTCCTTAGGAATGAAAACAACATCCTCGGTTAACAGTTCCAATTCCACTGAGAACGAATTCATCTGTCGCATCTTGTCGCACATGAATAGTTATTTGAGCCAAGATAAGAAAAGAAATTCGGGAAAATTGCGAGGTTGCTTGAGTGGGAGTCACTTGGCCGAGAAAAAGATAGGAAAAAGAAACCAAAATTATTGACTCAATCTAGTTTTTCAACGTTTGCTTTGGTGTTGTTTCTTATCATGGGGCCTTCTCTTTACAAAAATGTCTTATTACATAGCCTACAAAAGTCATTTTCTTTTCTTGAGGTGACCCCAATGCATGAAGCCACCATATGCTTATGTTTAGTTCGAATCATGAAAAAAGCCTAATAAAACAAAGTCACGGAGATCTTTATTTTTTTTCCCTTTCTTCTATTTTTGTTTTTTTTTTTTGTCTTTTTGGAGGGGCGAGAAAAGGGAGGTAGTTAAGACTATGAGATAATTCTTTATGTATAGACAACAACATTTACACAAAAAAAGTACTCCTTTCGTCCTAAAAGATTAGATCAAGTTTGATTTGTACGCTTATTTAAGATATGAATTATTTGTTATGAGTTTTTCATTCTACCGAGAGGGGGGAGGAAGGGGGCCGAAAAGAAAAAATAGGTCAGTGGAAGATTGAATGCGTGAAGAGAAATCAAATAAAAACGGTGTAAAAAGTATTAACAAGGAAAAACAAATACATTATTTTTTTAATTTAAAAAGTGATTAATTTTTTTGAAAGAATTAAAGAAGGCTTGGATCAATATTTTCGGGATGCAAGGATTATCCCTTAATTTTCTTCAATCTTCAAAATGTGCACATGGGTTGGTTGCATATTGAATGATTTACATGGATTAGGATTTGATGGGCTTCAACATCTTTCTCAGACATGGTGATTAGCTTGTGGAAAGAGCTCCACACTCGATGCACAGGAGGGAAAGAAAAAGGCTTCCTCTTACCTTCCCATTCTCTCTCTCATGATCTTTTCCATTATTTATGTTGCAATCATTTCCCTCTTCCATTGTTGAAGTCTTGAAGAAGGGTCCATTATTACCTAGGTAACAAAAATTTATGGCTGGATATCGTAGTTTGCACATGGGATTTTGCAACTAATTCAGCAAATTAGCTTTAGTGCTTCTGACAAAAGCTTGTGGGGTTGTTCTGGACAGGATTTTTTAGGGGAAAACTGAGGAATAAAAGTGTGCCCTGGTCTACATCACCTTCTTTATGTAGCTCTGGCTTCTTTTTGGTTGCAGACTCAATTTCTTTCTTCACTTGAATCATGGCTATTCAGGTACTGCATAGCTGTAAGATATCCAACATTGATTCTCCCTTCCTTTGTCTTGTATTTTGTTTGTGGGGTGCGATCACATACCCTTTTCAGTCTTCTTTCCAACTTAGAAATTGAATAGCACATAGATTACTGTTCTGCTGCAGCCTTTGGTTTCTTTAGTTTTTAGATGGCAGCTTTATGTTCTGTTCCATCTAGTGGGATATTATGGTCCATGTTTCCCCCGTTAAGGTTATAATTCCAAATAAGTCTTCTTGGCCTATTCCGGATCATGGAATGATGCTTAATCGGGTGATTGTACTGCAACCATCTACAAAATCAGTTAGCTTGATCAAACTATCACTATCCCTCGCAATTTTGCACTAAAGGTTTCGGATGTACCAACGTGTTTTTTTGCGTGAAAGTGTGCGTTTTAACCGTGATTGTTTCATTCTAGACGCTTGTTCAAGAGGCGTAAATTAAACTTGCACATACTATGAAGTTCATTGACTATTTAACTCTGCTAGATAGTGAAATTAATAAGCATCAAGTACAATAAGTTTTCAGGCAAAAACTTGTTACGAGCCAAACGTGACCGCGTTTTAAAGCTAGTTAATTATCATTAACCAAGCTTGAACAATCCATTTCTCTATTCAGCTCACTCCTAGGCATTAAAGAGTAAGTAAGGGTGAGAATGGGTCATTCTGGTTTTTGGGATTGTGTCAGCAACTGCCATCTCACCTCACCTGTCTTGCAAAAGTAAATGCTTTTGAAAGCACCTAGAGGCCACTCTTGTTTTGAGCTCTCCAGACAGGAAGGTCCATGCTTTTGATTTCTTTAAGTTTGCTTCTCCAGGCAAGTTATAGTATTCATTAAGTTAGGCATCAAGACCATGAACCCAAACACATATATAAAATCGTTGTACTGAGATTATCACACAACTTTGTCTTTACATGTTTTATTGGGTATAAAGCTAGCTAGGCTGAGCTGCCTCCTTTAATAATGCTTGGAGTAGTTTGGGTGTCTTGTTCTTCCGTGACAGATAACCTATAGAATTGGAAAACTGATGTTGGGTGATCCTGGTTTCCAGGATAAAAACTCAAGCCCCACACCTACTGCCAAGAACAGGTTGGTTTAATCAGCCATTTTTCTTGTTTTAACCTAATGAGGGTGTAGATTCATTGGGAACTTGCAATTGTCCTTATCGAAGCTCCTGTGTTGTTATTACCAGCCACTTTGCGTTCATTCAAGCCGTTGCTCTTTTGGTCCCTGCATTTGGAGAATTGAAGATTATACAGAGTCCATCCACAGTATGGTTTGATTCCAATTCCTGAAATTACATTTCATTTGTCTTACAACAGTGGTGAGCTTGAAATGAAAGTAAAATAACTCACTAGAATAGAATGCAGAACCATTTTTTTTTACAGCTAGTAGATGAGTTATGCCTGCTATGTTCTGAACTTGATCAACTTTTATTTGTAATTAGCTGTTCCACCCTCACCATTGCCCTGCCACAAGGAATATAATGGTTATTCCTATCCGAGTCTTGTCCATCTTACTGTTGGATCCGAGAATTTGTTATCTGTGGCTAGTTAGAGTGCTGCATTCTTGAAGCACTTCGCGCCTAGTTCAGAAGAAACTGAGCAATTTATCTTCTCTAGCATTTCAAACAACTCACTTCTTAACTTATTCTTGGATCTTCAGTTTCATTTGTATACAATTATCAAGTGTTTCTTCGGAGATAGTACAGTTGTTTGCAGCTTCCTGATCCCACATTTCACTATATCTGACTTCCTTTTTACTCTTTGGTCTTTCACCGGCAAGAAGACATGTATGGAGAACCAGCCGTGCAGTGGTCGTACCGTGTTTTGATGAGCTACTTCTGCTTGTTTAATTGAACAAGGGAGTTAGTTCCTTAAGCTGCATACCCACCCCCCCTCCCCTTTCCAGAACAAGATGGCTACGGACGAGTTCAATTCTGAAAGAACAAAGCCGTGGAACATCTACAGCAATTCACACCCTAGCCCATCCCAGACAGGGGCTGATCACGAAGGTCCTTGGAAGAACTTTGGGACGTCCATGAGTGCAATCTCATTTGGATTTGTTGCCACCGCAATCCTGATATCAATGTTCCTCATCATGGCCATTTTCGAACATCTTTTTAGGCCAAACGCTTCTTTCTCATCTTCACCTCAAGATGCTACCCAAAGGTCCTTGGATTCGGAACCAACTCAGAAACTAGCAAATCCCCACACGGTAAGTCTCAGCTTCATCACCTACTACATCGAAGTTCCACAGCAATAATACGCTTTATATTAGGATCTTTGTTAGAGGCATTTCATTCCTTTTGTTTGTTTTCCTAGGTTTGAGAACTGCATTCTTGAAACGCCATGATGTTGCATTCTTGCCCCTTACTGCAAGAAGACACGAAAAAGATGAATTATGCACCACAAAAACTTAAAGGGGCAGATCTGACAGTAGCTAAAAAGATTTGAACTACTAAACAATCTCTGTTTCTCTCTTTCAAAGGGACGGATGGCGTATCGTCCATGTCCTGAAAGGGTGTTCCCTTATACTACGGGGGGGGGGGGTTTCCGGTTTCTACATCATCGTGAATCTTAGGAAGTTCTTTCTTTTTTTTCGATTTCTTTGACAAAGAGAGGGGACTTCGTAGAGTGAATACCTGATATAGTTAGGTCAGTTTCAGTTTACTTGTAGCGGTTTTTTTATGATTAAGGTGCATAAAATGCAAACGCACTTGCAAAAACTAAGCAACAAAGCAAAATTAGAGCTATGCCTGTAAAATGCAGAATATGAACTTGACCATCATCTGCTGGTTTATCATGACAGGTATCAGCGACGTATGCATCTGACTTCTCTGTGTTGATGCCAGGAGAGCGGTATCCTACCTACATTGCCCAGCCTGCTCCTCTTCCCTGTGCAAGGGAAGGGGCCTATTGGCCCTCCCACGAACATAACTTTGTCTTCCCTTAGTCTATACAATGCTTCGGTTAGGAAATTTTGGCACCTTTTTAGGTGGATGTGCTGTAAATTCCAAATGGATTATACTCTGAAGGACACGATGACATTGTTGAAAGGAGCTCATGCCTAGCTACCTGTTTGAAGCGAGGTAGAGAGGGAGCAAATCTCATTGTATTTGAATGGTCAAGTGTTCTTCTTGGTCTTTTTTCTGAAGGGAAGATTGCCATTTTGAAGCCAACTGGTAGAATCAAATCTAAAATCGCCTAGTTCTTCTAAATGCAAAGAGAGGAATTGTTCACAGACCAAAAATGGCAAAACAAAAAGTAGTCCGTGTAAATTAGTTTCTGATAAAGGGTGAAAAAGAGGATTTAGGGACGAGAAATGGGATTTGAACCCGACGTGAATCGAACACGCAACCTTCTGATCTGGAGTCAGACGCGCTACCATTGCGCCACGGATCCCTCTTGTTGTTGTAGTTCTACTTTTCTTTATTTATTATTCACCAATCAAATATCCACACTTGTTATTCCCTTTTATTCTCTCACTTTATTACTAAAAGTGAATATCGATGAAAGATTGACCGTTAGTAATATCATGAATGAACTTAAGAAAAGGTGCACCTTTTATACTTTTTGATTAAATTTTGACATTCAATTACATGGTTCATTGGGCATCAAAGAAATAAAAAATGTAAGTCCAAAGTCACAGGGTTCCACTATTATCGTAATATGTAAATATGGGCATCTCTATTTTATTTTATTGTTTGTTTGCTTTTTGTTAGAACCATTGAAGCACTTGAGAATTAGTTGGACAACAATATTCAATCACCAACCACGCAAATGAACCTATTACTGCATTCTGCTCTTACGAACTCTTCACTTACCAATAATATTCAACTTTGCTGCCATGGTATTTCCTTCAACCCAAGATTCGATGAGGGCGTGGCAGGTGTTCGATGCCGGCCGTTGCTTACGGCTTGCAGCTGGTGGTGGTGACGCGCGTTGGGGCTCATAGATAGAGGTGACCTCGGGGTATATGGCTGTGCATTGGCAGCTATTAGCTCTTGGACTAACAAAGAAGGTTGATCCCAAGGAAAGTGGGTTCGCAGTCGACGTGGAGGTGCCACAAGGAATGTAGTCCGAGTCAGATGCCAAGTGTGATGATGTAGGACACAGTAAGGGCGGAGTAAGGGCAGAGACCAAGGGCTTCCCAGACATAACTGAGGCTGGCAGTGCTGCGAGGGCAATGGCGCATAGTGAATACACGACGACAGTCACAGTCGGATGCTTAGGTCCAGAGTTAGGGTCCTGTATGTTTCTCTCTCCAAGATTCTAGAGTGAGAAAGTGAAAGTGAGAAAATTCTGTCCAATCGTCCAAATGAATTCTCAAGACCTCTATTTATAGAGGTTAAGATGATGATGTCATCACGTAACACGTGGCGCTCCTCGAGAGTGACACGTCACCAAGGGGTCCACAGGTGCTGGTGCTCCACGGACTGTCGGATAGCATATTCACCCGGCCCGCCCCGCACAGCGTCGCTCTGTCTGTATGGAAAGACTGGCTCCCACAGCGTCGGTGTGGCCAAAGAACCCCCTTGATCTAGCCACAAATCCAAGCCCTTGCAGAGTCCCACAGGCCTGGCAGCGATGGGGAAGACCCGACGCCCAACTGCCAGGCGAACTAAGTGCGATACCCTCCGAAGACCTGCTCCCTTCTCGGAGTGACCCGGGGGTCATAGTCCATAGGGGTGCCAATGCAAGCCCCCAGTGCCAGAGCATGTAGGCCAGTCACAAAGACACCCTGGCAGAGATAATGTCCCGGAGGAGTCGCCTATCCCGCGGGTGAGTCCTTGTGTCGGAGCACTCGGAGCCTATCAAGGTAGCATCCCTGAGGAGCCGTCTACCCGACGGGCCAAGTAGCATCCCTGAGGAGCCGTCTACCCAACGGGCCAAGTAGCATCCCTGAGGAGCCGTCTACCTGGCGGAAGGGGAGTTGAAGAGCTCCCTGACGGAGATAGTGTCCCGGAGGAGTCGCCTATTCTGCAGGTCCAGGTAGCATGCCGGAGGAGCCGTCTACCTGGCCGGCCGAGGTAGCATCCCGGAGGAGCCGTCTACCTGGCAGGAGGGGAGTTGAAAAGCTCCCTGGCAGAGACAGTGTCCCGGAGGAGTCGCCTATCCCCGAGGGTGAGTCTTTGTGCCTGAGCACTCTGAGCGCGTCAAGGTAGCATTCCGGAGGAGTCGTCTACCCGACTGGCCGAGGTAGCATCCCGGAGCAGCCGTCTACCTGGCGGAAGGGGAGTTGAAGAGCTCCCTGGCAGAGATAGTGTCCCCGAGGAATCGCCTATCCCCGCGGTGAGTCCTTATGCCGGAGCACTCGGAACCCGTCAAGGTAGCATCCCGGAGGAGCCGTCTACCCGACTGGCTGAGGTAGCATCCCGGAGGAGCCGTCTACCTGGCAAAAGGGGAATTGAAGAGCTCCCTGGCAGAGATAGTGTCCCGAAGGAGTCGCCTATCCCCGCGGTGAGTCCTTGTGCCAGAGCACTCGGAGCGCATCAAGGTAGTATCCTGAAGGAGTCGTCTACCTGGCGGAAGGGGAGTTGAAGAACTCCCTAGAGGAGATAGTGTCCCGGAGGAGTCGCTTATCCCCGCGGTATGCTGCACACTCCGGAGAGTGGGTCGAAACATGTCACTACCAAGGCAAGGTGCGCATGGTGTGGTGAAATGATGGACCGATGCAAGGAGCATAGTAGTGTGACAGAGAGCCAGGGGGCACGACTGTGTTAGTGGTGCGGCGCATGGGCGCGGCAGAATGAGTGAGGTGCCGGGGGCACGTGTCATGGAGATGGCGCACAAGCGCGGTGAAGTGTGTATGGTGCTCGGGGGCAAGACATTGTGACAGAGAGCCTCAGGGAAAGGCTGTATCAGATGCGCGGCAGAGTGAGTAAGGTGCCTGGGGCACGTCTGTGTTAGTGGCGCGTCGCATGGGCGCGACGGAGTGTGTACGGTGCTGGGGGCACATTTCATGTAGATGGCGCAGTGCATGGGCGCGACATAGTGCTTATGGTGCCAAGGGCACCGTAGTGTGACATGGAGCCAGGGGCACGACTGTATCAGTGGCGCGGCGCATGGGCGCGGCGGAGTGACGTCCAGGCGACGGGGCCGACGACGGTCTCGCAGTGAGTTCTGGGCTACGGGGGTCGCAGAGTGACGTCCGGGCGACGGGGGTCCCGGAGTGACGTCCGGGCGACCTGGTCGCGGAGCTGCGTACGGGCGCGTGGTCGCGAAGTGAGTTCCGGGCGACGGGGGTCGCAGAGTAATGTCCGGGCGACGGGGGTCGCAGAGTAATGTCCGGGCGACGGGGGTCGCGGAGTGATGTCCAGGCGACGGGGGTCGCAGAGTGAGTTCCGGGCGACGGGGGTCGCGGAGTGATGTATGGTCCCTTGAGGAGTAGTGAAAATGCTAAGGATGGATGGCCAAGGGCAAACCCTTGGGGGAAGGCCAAGGCCAACCTCAGGGGGAGGCCAAGGCCGACCCCAAGGGGGAGGCCAAGGCCGACCTCCTTGGGCAAGTGCCATGGCGCGTCGACGGACGATGTACGTAGTGCGACAGTCGAAGCGTGATGCGGTGTCACACAAGGATGAGCTTCTTAGTGACGAAGTCACGTAACAAAATGAAAAGTGCACCTGACTTGAGCGTGCATGCTTTAACCGGTTGTGAGCATTGAATATTGACTGTTGGTTGTGCGGACGTGTCATGAAAATTGGGACCCCCAGTGGGCCTTTGGGTGAAACCATAATAGGTTGGGAACAAAGGTTAACCTGTTGGCCTTTGGTGATGGTGTTGTCCTTGCTCTACTAGGGCTTTTGGTTAGAATTTTTATGGTTCTTCGGTTGATTCTCACTGGATGGAGGTGTCATCTCTGTATGCATGTTTCATTTTCCTTGTCTCTTTTGGTGATGTAAACTTGATTGCATACAGTCTTCTAGTTGTATTACTGTATATATTTAAAGAGAGAGAAAAAAGAGGGGGGGTGTCTTGTACTTATGTATGGACTCTTCATTACTACTTACTATCCTAAGAAAAAGGTTGGATAAGTTACACATTAACTCATCTGAGGTTTGCGCTAATTACACTCAGCTCTTACTAATATGATAAGTACACTCCCCTCCCTGAGGTTTGTACCCACATTACACATAACTACACACTTTTAACTGTAAGTCCAACTCCATTTCAAGATTTCCTGACACACTACTTTATGTAATTTTCATACCCAAAATATCTCCCCTTGTAACATTTTATAACAGAAAATACATATACTATTCTTCAAAAAAAAAAATACAAGTACGGTGGAGCGCTAAACTAAACGATACCAATTTCATTCGGGAAAGGGGTCTAATATGTATATATGCTAACCGGCTACCGCAAAGGGGTCCATTCCTAAACACCGTATAACAATGCGTTGCTGGGGAAGCGGTGCCACTTCGAGGTGCTAGCGCTTGGCCGCGACTGCACCGCCGACGAGATCCGCTCCACCTACTATCGGCTTGCCCTCCAGCGCCACCCGGACAAGCTCGCCCAGGCCGACGTCTCCCCCGCCGAGGCCACCGCCGCCTATAAGGTCCTGTCCGACCCCCAGAACGCCCCTGATACGACTCCCATAGCTCCCAAATCCTCTTCTCCAATTCGACCCTTGACAACATCAATAAGTCTACATTCATCCCCGATTTATTCCCCTGCTTTAACAACTCCGCTTTATCCGGCTATTCTGATACCGCAAGGGATTTTACAAAGTCTATAGCGACATATTCAAGAAAATTTATCGGAATGAGATAAGTTTTACAAAGAAGTTAGGGTTAGGGTTGGTGTAGGAAGCGTCGTTGTTGGGGAATATAAAGAGCGATTACTCACAGGTGAATGCTTTTACGGGTATTGGCTAAATTTTGTGACGGTGATGGACTTTGTGTGGATGGACCAATTTTCCTTCAATTCTCAAGAACAAATTTTTCCTCCAAATTCCAAGAAAACATTGTGTGAGGAGCATTCATGTCTTTTGATTGCATCATTAACACCGTAAGAGAAAAAGTTACTTTTTGAGTTGAATGTAATTATCATAGTTAATAGGAACCGAGTGTAATTAGGACAAACCTCAGGAAAATTTTGTATAATTTGCCCAAAAAGGTTGCATTAACGGGGGTTGAATGGTACAAGAGGAGTTTTTTACAATAGAAGTAGAATACTACATTGCCGGAGGAAAATGGAGAAAAGAGATACAAAGCGATATACCCAAGCATCGCAGCATTTTGAGGTCACTTTCCGTCTCCTCGGTTCAGTCAAGTCTGGCTTCAAAACTGGCTAAACTAAAGTATCAGAGTAGCTCTTTCCAAACATCTTTACACAGTTTGGTTTGATCAAAAGAGAACACGAGCAAACTGCGCCACTAGTCCTCCTCCGACACCTCTTCGTCAGGTAAAATTGCGGTCAATAAAGAATACTTAACCCGAAGTGATATCCTGCCCTTCTCAACAACAAGTCTTGCCCCGGACACCACCCAATATCCAGGAGTTTCTTGCGGCCCTCTTGTCATCTCTGTCGTGTCAACAAATTTCAAAAGCTTTGGTGCTTGGACAGGAACAGGAGGACCTCCCGGGTAAACAGCAGAGTTTATATTCACATCAGCTGGCTGTGGAGATGGTTTCTGAGCTATCGTGAAATGATGGCTTATGAGAGTCGATATAAGTCCAGATTTACGGGCCAAACCGGGGGAACCGTCCCATTCGGGATGCTTTACTGCAGCAGCTCCTACTACAGTGCAGAACCGGAGTCTTAAGAAGAGAACTCTTTTGATGCCATAATCCCCAACTTGTAATTGGGCTCCAGTCACTATGGATAGATCGTCATCGGACTCAACTGGAGCAGTGCAAACGTGGGAGAAGTTCTTCCACTGAACTTTCTCATAGTATTTCCGGTCATATGACTCTTGGCGGAAATTTCCATTTGGATCATCTTCGAGTTGGAAGACTTTTGGAAGAGAGGAGAGTTGCTGCAGGTGAATCGCCAAGCGATTGCTTCTTTTACCTTCTAGATAAAGCCGGAGGCCAGTCACAGGTCTTTTACCAACATCAACCTGTCATTATTGACAAAGAGGGTCAATAATGTAGAAGCCTGTGTAGAAGGACTCTTAAGTGTCTATCAACGATAGTTGGTTGAGATAAATTTGATTACTAAAGTCAAATCTATGAAAAAGGAGTATTAAGCCAAAGTTTTTCAGGTCAGATTCAACAAAAAAAGGCTCGTGGATTATTACTAAAAGGTCTTAAGATCGGTTTCCCACGGCATGTACACCTTCTAGCAAAGAGTGCGCCATAACGTACTCCTGCCGCAAGGTGATATATTTGTAGCCAATGGATGGCCAAGACTTGCTTAGTTGGTTTGAATCCTATAGACAGAAAACTAAGCTTGACAAATTTGAGCATGAAAATCAGTACAGGGCAGAACAAGCCAAGAGACGAGAATAATCTGAAAAGAGAAGCAGCTGTACCGGATTGATATTCACATAGAGCTTGGGACCCAAAAAACTGAACTGCAAAGATATTGTGCTCTGTTGCCTCCTTTGTGGACCAAGAGGATGTTCACTAAAGACAGGCGCCCACTGTCTCGGCAGCTGAAATTCCAAAAATTGATGGAGCTCTTCAACTGGTGGTTTATCTGCAACCAGACACCAAGAGATGTGAATATTTGCAGAGATTTGTTGACGGTAACAGATGATTTATGTTCCCTAACGAATCAAATAAAAAGGTGAGATTTAGTTGGTTGAAGACCTTTGTCAAGGCATATTTATTTGTACATTTTTTAAACCAAAGTAATGCTACTACTCCAACCATTTTGAGTCACAAAAGACTGTGTCCAAGCTTTTCTTTCTTTCCCTCAAGTATATTTAAGGAGGTAAACGACGCAAGAATAACTGTACATGGGATATATGAAAAAAGGAACAAAAAAGTAGCCAACAGCAGCAAAATTAGCTGGGACTCCAAAAAGAACATCACAAAAGAAACCCAAGACCAGCAATGTAGCCTCTCCACTAAAACCCAGACCCCAAACACTGTTAGAGATAACTAGAAAAGACACATGAAGAAATTCTTTATCGAACTTCTCATCGAGCAAGGAGTGCAATAGGTGAATGTCGAAGCTTGACTTCATAAAACTCTTTTGATTCCCCTCTCAAAATAGAGATGAGACAAAAGGGAAACAACATCCAACTCCTTCCCCATGCACTTCGCTACCCTTGGCCCCTTATCCAGCCTCTCAATGTCATCAAACTGGCCTCGGTATCACCTCATAGATGCCAGGAACAGTAGAGTCTGCACATCCCCTCGGCCACCTCAAATGAAGAAAGAGATGATCCACTTACTGGTCATCCTTCTTGACCATAACAAAAATTAAGAATGATATTATGCAGTCTTCTCCGTTATCACAGTCAGAATGGCACCACCCCCTGACTGTTGTACAAGCAAAAAGGCCCACTTAGGCACTGTATGAGCCTGCTCAATAGCCCCTCGAAAGGAGTCCCTGAGCTTTTACCAAAACGCATTTCAGCCAGCTGAGTACACCAGAGAATTTCTAAACAACGACCAATTCTCCACATAAGTCCCTCCACATAAACTAATCATACCACCACAGCATCCTGCATAACTTGGGTTGCAATTAAACCCATCTCCGGACGGGTAACATAATTCAACACGTCATGTACTTACGGATCACAAAAGTACCTAACGCCTAGCTTTTTTTTTTTTTTTATTTTCATCACTCATTGGGAGGTTGTTGTGTGTGTGTGTGTGGGTGGGGTGGGGGGGGGGGGGGGCACTAAGATGGGGTTCTTGAACACCCCCACCCCCCTCTCTCCCCACCAACAAAAGTAGATAAACGGAAATCAGAAAGCAGTTAGAATTGCCGACTAAAAATCACAACATCCAAAATTTAACCATGAGTAAATACATAAACAAATTGAAAAAACAAGCCTCGAAAAGGAAATTGGTCTTGCTCACAGCGTAAGTACAGATTTATGGCATGGCTCAAGAATCCACTTCCAGGGACACCGGTCAACAGAGAGGTTATTGGGATGAAAGACATTGAGATCGCATCAGGCTCTAATTGTACAGTGTGTAACCACTCATTGTGCATTAGGTTTTTACTATCGCTTCCACCTCTCCTTTTGCAAATGCTTGCAATGTCCTGTAATTGAACAAAATGCAAATTTTATATACCAAAGCTTTTCTTTCATAGTCAAATAGGAGTAACATCAGATGTAGATGTCACTACAACCTTTAACACAACCAGGTTAACAGCAGAATCTGTAATACCATACCTCTTTGTATGAATAAGAACTTGAAGGGCTAGTATCTGCAAATCTCAGCCTCTGCTGCCTGGTTTCAAACTGAAACGAGATGATTGGATACGACACCTAGAAATAAGTCTGGAAGATATGCATAGATTTTCTACGAAACAAAAGGTATATAACTTGCAACGATGTGAAATTAATAACATGTGAAGATCAACAGAATGTCAATGCAAACTGGCAATGTAATTCAAGCAGTATTGCTTGGCTAATGGAGAAGTCAATGGCACAAATCCATAAAAGACTGTGGCATAATGCAACCCGTACAGCTCTTACAAAGAAGCAAAATAAAATTATTATAGCTTCCCTCATACTCTAAGAAACAGCTATGTATACAAGATTGATGCATTTAATTGTTCAACTCAAGAGCCCATCCATCACCAACATTCTCACAAAAGGCCTACACCAAGTAAATGGGGAGATCAAGAAACGTAAATTACTAGTCTACCTCGCAAACCAAGAAGTACCTTTTGACAGCAGAAGTCAATAAGCTTCATATATTGTTTGAAATAAAATATGTCAAGTAGGCTTTTTGTAAGAATGTGCTACTTGGGGTATATATTAAGTAGCATGCAGATCAAAAGGATGTTGTTGTTCTTTTTGTAACCTTCTTTTCCCAACTACAACGTCAAACTTACTAGCATGCATAGCATCCTTGCAAGCCTCTATAATTGCCTTCTAGACAAAACTGCAGGGATTTACAGTTCTCAACATCATTGAAAACCATTAAGCTAAGTATGATGACCTAAAAAGGAACAGACCCAATAGCTTCTGTACAACTGAAGTCTGGTTTTTGGTTTTCCCTCTTAAGTATCCTTTTATCCGGACAACTAAAGTAAAGTCCAAGGTGGCAAACTTGCCTAGTATTTGGACAATGGACTTTATATATGGAGTAGTCATCCATTTCCAACATGGAAACAACAAATTTCCAAATAACATAAGCCACAATCATCATATACAACTGTGTAGATATCTTAAATCCATTTCTTTAGGAAATTTCTTTTGAAGCATGTCAGTATAAACTAATTGATCAGCTACCTTCTCATTCTGGTAAGTTTGCTCCGACTTCATTCCAAGTCCATTTGCATCCAAGAATCTCTTATCTGCAATTGCCTTCAACCTTTTCTGTACCTCAGCAGGTAGAAGTGATGACGAATGTTGCTGCTTCACATATATTACATCCTTCCCTCCCATCTTTACACCAACAATAATATGAGTGCCAAACTTTTCAATAAACCTGGCATAGTGAACAATTCATATAGCATAGAAATCCTTTAAACCTCTAAAACTTCAGCACTGTATTGTGAGATCTAACAAGGGCTGTGAAAAAAGTGTCTTCAAATTACAAACAAATGCATGAGTAAAAAATTTATAATCCACCTTGCTAATGCAGCGGGTTCCCATGATGATGGAACAGCTTTCTTCACGTGATCACAGAGTACCATCTGAGATTTTTCCAGTGCCACTGAGTACAGTGTGATGAACACCCCATCAAAAGCAAGGGTTTTAGTGTTGGCTGCATCTTTCTGCCAACTACCAGAAAAATCAAACATAGCATTGAAGAGGCCTGAAGGGATTTTTCCAGTCAATGATATTTCTTGGTTGAAATGCTCTGACATCTGCACCGTAAGATCTTGGAACTATGAGATAAATGACACTGACAACTATGCAATATAATTCAAAGTGTAGGAGGCCGAATTATATGTTTGTATTGCTTTTTTAACTTTTTCCTTGCCAATTTGGTTCTACCCTCAACCCTTGGTTGATGATGAAGCTGAATCTTACGTACTGGACCTCTAGCAACATGTTCCATTTAGAAGGAGGGTTGAACCTTGTGTTCATTTAAACCTGACGAGATAGAGTCGTCCATTCAAAAGAGCAGTTTATTTAGCTCAGTATGGGTATCACTAAAATTGATGTGTATAGTGATAGTGCTATGATTATTACTCAACCTCATAAGCCTTTTATTATTCCAACATTTTTAAAGTGTGCGAGAGAGAGAGAGAGAGAGAGAGAGAGAGATCAAATTCATTAATTACTTTGATAAAGACGATGTAAAAGAGAAAATTTCAAGTGAAACATTCTCAGGTTCATCTTCCAGGCAAAATGCATTATATCGAGATACGGACAGGAAAATCTAGGCGTACTGTTCAAAGAAAAAAGTGAAGTGCAAATATTCACTAGCTAACACCAACAGCATTTAACTGTAGTTGCACGTACACTAACAAATACTGTATATATATTAGCAACACAGAGACATGGTTAAACTTAACGTACACACAAACAAGGATCGAGATACTACTCCACGGGAGGATCATTGGAAAGGAGAAGGGCCAAAATACCTGCTGAAAAGACAGAACATCAGACCGAAACCGTGTCCGCTCCCCTTTATCACATTTTATCAACTTGGACACATTTGGGATCACGATTTTACCAGGGAGCACAATTTCCCTACCCTGATCCTCATCAATCTCTATCAGACGAGGGTTAGTCGAATCCCCTTTGCAGTACTTGAGCCTCGGATCTAACGAAACGTCGTATCCGCATCCAATCGACTGAATGGCAACCTTGGCAGCCTCAGGAGCCAAAAGCTTTAGCGCCATCACTCAAAACATCCCCTTCTCTTCAAATCCCGCAAACATAGTTCAAGAACCACGCAGCTGTGCCAATTTTCACGCACATTTTCGCATTTCCGAATAAAGGACTATAATACTCGCAGCTTGTTACTACCACAAACTTATTAGTCAATCGTCAATTATTGTTCAACTCAAGACTACAGTAGATTCTACGCAACTCAAGCTCAACCAACCACAAGCTCCACTCTTAAATCCAAACCCCGGCACCGTCACTTCGTAAATCTTAACCATGCGTATAAAACGCTAAATGCACAGTAATTCACACAAAATTCAAAACGTAAGTCAATATTTTCGGCGCCGATTATCAAAAGGTTCTCCTGTAGACCTGCAGAGCTTCAGTTTTCTGCAGCTTTTAAAACACATACTCCACAAATTAGCCCTTCCCCTAAATACTCCACTGTTAGGTGAGATTAAACTGGTCGACAGCAAAAGTCAATCAGATTCAAGCAAAAACCTAGCTTCTTTACCGCGAACTCCACGCCGCCGGATTTCACGGTCTGAGCCTGACAGATTCGGGAGCCGATAACCCTATTTTCAGCGAAGACGAAGTCAGATCTGGAGGCGGATTGGGGAGAGAAAAAGTGCGGAACCCTAAGGAGGTGGGAAGTAGGAATATATATATATATATATATATATATATATATATATATATATATATATATAGTGTTTAATGTTGAGAGCAAAGTGGAGCATCTGGATTTCAGTGGGATTGACGGGACAGTGTGTTGACGATATTCTAGATTACGCCCTCGTTAGCGCTTGCATAACGGTCTTTTGTCCAAAATATTCTTTTTTTATTACTTAATTACTCATTTATTTCAATTTTAACTTTATTTACTTATCTAACTCATTTTTAAAAATCTCACTTTTAAAAAGAGATTTCAAACTGAAAAAACGTGATTCCAAATCATGTTTTCAATATATTTGTTTAATCATAGTAACGTTTGCTTGAAAACGTGATTTGAAATCACGTTTTCTCAATTTGAAATCTCTCTTTGAAGTGAGATTTTTAAAAATGAATTAAATAGGTTAATAAAATTAAAAATGAGATAAATGAGTAATTAAGTATTAAAATATGATTATTTAGGACAAAAATTCCTTGCATAACAGTGACGGGAGTGAAAGACCGAACAGAGCGAGTGCCCCAGGTGGCAAGGTCAACTTTTCTTTTCTTATTAATTAATTAATTAGTCAAACGGAAATTCGCAATGGGATTACCCAAACTCCTTCCGTCCCATTTTGAATTGCTTTTAACGTGTAGAATATAAACTTTACTTGACGTGTAAAACTGAACAAGACTCTCGAAACAATACGGAAATAATACGGAGACCGTTCTTTGATTTTGAGTCCTTGTAAAATTTTTGAATAGATTTGGTACGCAAAGACGTTGAATTCACTCCAAAACTGATTTGACTTGTAAAACAATTTTTATTTTATTCTATAGTTGCCAGTTGACTTTAATTTAATGTTTAAATGGTACTATATCTAACTAGCAAGTTAATATTCGCACTCCAATTTTTATCACAATTACGATTGGACGTCAAGAATGTTTAATGGCACTTTAGTACATCTTTGGGTGACATTTTTTTCTTATACCTAGTGACAAATGTCGGGTGCAAGGATAGTTAGAGGAGTGCGAATATCAATTGCCTAAATATATCATTTGGAATATGAAAAAATGGTCAAATACAAAATTTCAATGAGATGGTAGTGTAGATATTTAACGAATATTAAAAAACCAAGAGAAGTTAGTTATCTAATGCCATTGATGTATTTTGGTGAAATTTGTAGTAAAAAGTTTTTAGGGTCAAATACACATAGTACCCTGAAACTATCATAAAATCTGACTTGAGGGTCTCAAAATTTAATTTTTATACATAAGGACCTGTAACTCCAAATTTGCAACAAGTGAAGGTATCCGTCTAAATTCCTAACGGTTCAGCCCTTTCCGTCAGGGGCATTTTTGGGAACTCACAGTGGCACCAGCACCGCACCGTGGAGACCTCCAGCTCAAACTCCGGCCACGCACACGCCACCAAAGTTGTCGTCGATGCAAAACCGCCGGCCATCGCCGTGAAAGGGCCAAAGCACCGAAGCAGATACAACATCTCAACAAAGAGAGAGAGAGATAGAAGACGCAGCAGCGCCACATCAGACTCGCGCTGTCACCACCGTGACCAGCGATAGCGCTAATCGCTGTCGTCGCGCTGCTACCAGCTTCCAAATCAACGTCACCGTTCCGAGCCACCACAGCCACAGGAAAAGCGTCGCCATTGTCCACCACAACCGATGGCGACCGCTGTCAGCCCAGACGGAGCTCGCCGTCACTGCCAGCTGCAGCTCCGCCAGGGAGCAGGCAATCAACGGTGGGCCATCAAATCCTGTCTACCTACACAGCGTCGGCTAGGTTTGTGTGCCGCTTCACCGCATGATCCGATCGATGCATCTTCCATCCGTCGCCGGACCGGCGATCTTCTCTTCGGCCAGATCATGGCACCAGCCGATGTCATCACCACCGAGACGGGCAATGCCCTCATCGCCTTGCCAATAAGGCCACCAGCTGTACCCGATCTACTTCCAAAGGCCATGGATTGGTATGAGTGAAACAATGCCAATTTTAGGGTTCCAAATATTAATAGATTAGGGTTCTAAAAATTAAGGAATTTTACAATAAAAATTAAATATGAATTCCCAAAAATGCCCCTGACGGAAAGGGCTGAACCGTTAGGAATTTAGATGGATGACCTTACTTGTTGCAAATTTGGAGTTACAGGTCCTTATGTATAAAAATTAAACTTTGAGACCCTTAAGTGAGACTTTGTGGTAGCTTCAGGGTACCTACGTGTATTTGACCCAAGTTTTTACTATACAAGGTGAAGTGCAAGTGTTTAAAAGTGCAGCATGACCATCATTTAATGAAATTGACGTTCTTACTCCATGGACTACTCGATCAAATTTGCCATTAAAGACTTCAAAAATAAAAAACTTATTAGTAACGGACCAATTCAATGTTATAGTAGGAATATACATCCCATGCTCAAGGCAGCCCATGTTCACTAATTTTTTGTCTAATTGTGGCAAGGATGAGAAGTGTTTCGCATGTCTAATTGTTCATTGCAAGTAACATATGATTAGAAACAACGTTATTTGCAAACAACATTAAAGATGACACTTAGAGATTGAAATGCCTTCGAAACACATTACAAACGCTTATTTATAAGTTCAAATGTCTCTTTTAAGATACACCATCACCATGCTATTCAGTTTTTACACGCACGACGACTGCACTAAAGGGAAAAATTAATACTCGTGCAATTAATGTACCTTAAAGTTACAACAAACGTAATGCTATTAACAAAAATGTGTATATGCAAAGTGCACTGTCAAAGCCATATTGTGCGTTATAGCCCATTGCAGCACACATAGCACAAGCACAATATGCGAGATTGTGGCACACGCTACAACGTTGGCGTCGAGGAGTCATTGACAATAGTTGCTAATTGTGTAGCCCACGCCAAACGTGTGCTTTCGGTGTATATGTGTGAGACGTTTGAGCAATCTTTTCATACCATTTGTGGCACTATCAAACACATTGCCCGTCTCTAGATCATTTAGGCACCCTAATCATAAGGCCACAAGAAATATGATGGATCTGCGTACATAAAATAATCCAAAGTACTAGCTTTATATCAAGATAAAATATGTGTCGAATGCATACTTGTGACCACTCCCACCAACCACTGCCATCACCCATTACCACTCAATCGCCATTTTCCATGTAGTGTAGATCTCTAAAAATTATGGAGGCTTGTAATACCCTGAACTTCAGGAGTCGGCTAAAACAACCATCCAGACTCCAAAAAATAAACGGAAGGTAATTTTGGGCAATGCCCGGGTATTACTAGCGTATTGGAGCTTAAAAGAATTTTGAGAAATTTTTGTAATTTTAAAAAATTAGAGGGGCTATTTTGCAAATTTTGAAAAGTTGGTCACAAAATGGTGCCACCTCCTCCTTGATGATTTGATGACTGATGAAATAAATTTATATACTAAGGTATCGATAAGGGAAAATCTAGAGCTCCAAAAGGAAAGAAAGGGAAAGAGATTTGGAAAAGATAAAAGAGCCTCCAAGAAAGAAGAAAAAGGGGGGGGGGGGAAGAAGAAAACAGAAAATGAGGAAAGAAGAAGAACAGAGGAGTAGCAGCGGCAAGAAACAGAATAACCAAGAAGAGAAGAACAATAACTAAACAAAGAACAGGGGAAGGAGGGAAGGAAATAACAGAGAAGAGGGAGCACGACAATGAGCTTCGGGAACAAAAATCAAATCGAGAGACAGAGAGGAAAAAGAGAAAATTGGACAAGGGCCTCAAGGTAATCTTCTCTATACATTTTAGTGTGTCATATTTTCAATACTTAAGTGTGAAAATTCCATGTGCTCAGTGGGTGTTTCAGTCGATGCAGTGAAGGAAGCATGTGGATTGTATTGTGGTATAGTAGTCTTAATGTGAGTTAAGGAGGAAGTTGGGTAAGGTGGTGAGGTTTTAGTGTATTGCCAAAGCCTATATAGCGTGATTCATGAGTATGTTGCAGGTGCGCGTGTGTGTGTGTGTGTGTGTGTGTGTGTCGGTTACGGGTGTGTGAATGATTTTGATTGATTGTGAGTGTAATTATGTGTTGAGTGGTTGGTGAATGGTTGAAAATGTAGTAGTGTGCGTGTAAATCAAGTGTTTGTTTATGCGAGCTTCAGCAATGGTAAGGTAGAAGAAAGTGCGTGTTTAATCTGAATAGTAAACGTAATTATCGCTAAAGCTAAAAATTATTTAAGCAGATTTTAATCAAATTTTTTTATAAATAGTTACAATCAAAATTAGACAAAGTCCAATACAGTAACCCCCAATATTTCTACGAGACGTACGCTCTAAAATTTTTTGAGAATTTTCGATGTCCTCGAAGGGTGCCAAATTGGCGTACCGATCAATAAAATTTATCATATTATTTAGCATAGCAAAACAAACTATTTTGATCTAAAAATTTTAGGAGAATATTATTTTACTGATAGGTATCATATTCTAAAATTTTGGATCATTACGAGGCCAATAGGTATTTTCAGGAATTGGTATTTTAGCGCTCGGTCCGAACACCAGTTCGAAATTTTCTGGCGAAAATTTTCAAAAATACTGATTAGGCTAGAAATAATATCAGAATGCTTAAAATAGCGTTTTTAAGATATTTTTTTGGTGCCTAAAAAACCTCCTGTGGTATTTTGGTAATTTATCACCCTGAAGGGGTATTTTAGTAATTTTATAAAAGGTAATTTATGAGTAAATTTACATACAATAAGGATAATTTAGTGATTTGGCTTACAAAAAGATCATTTTGATGATTTACGTGTAATGGAGGTATTTTGATAATTTGTCACCCCGAAGGAGTATTTTGATAATTTGACTTAAGAAAGGTATTTTTGCGTAAAGTGACATACAATAAGGTTATTTGGGTGATTCTACTTACGGGAAAGTCGTTTGGGTGATTTAAGTCCGATAGGGGTATTTTTATAATTTTACGTACACGGTGAGGGAGGTTCATTATAAGAGCATGTGTGATTTCGTATTAAATTATAATATTGTGATGTAGACTATGTTCTGATGATTTGATCATCTCGTTTAGGTTAAAGCTAAAAAAATTTGATTAGGATAAATTAGCTGCGGATCCAGGTAAAGATTTATGTCCGAAACCTCAAGCCATCAGCTTGCTTTCGCGATTATTCCTTTGTTTATTTATGACCGTTGTTGAACTCTAAATATGCACTGATTTTGATCTGTTATTGCTAAATAAACCCTGATATTGAACCTGATTCAATTATTGAACTCACGTCAGTGCTTACCCTTTGTTGCATATTGAGTATTGATTTGTGTGTTGATTCTGTAATATATGTCTTTTGTATACTGACATAGAAATCTCTTTATGTTATGAGACGGGTGTTATAAGGCTGGTCTGTCTAGCGTGGAATGCAGGACAGTACCTAAATGGACTAGTATTCTAATACATCATGCATGTATACATTTTCTGAGCCTTGTCTGTGTGGCACCGCTACCACCCATGATCAGTATCTTTGAAATTTATGTGAATCATGTCTGCATTGATCACTTCAAGAATGTCTAAGAATAATTATCTGAACAAGAGACTGAATGAAACGCTTCCCTGTTTTTGTCATACTATCGTAACTGTTCGAAATCTCTTAATTGTTGGTCTTTGAATTGTTGTAACTCCCTCCGAGATTGGTTTGTACGACCTTACTTAGCTCTTAAAAGCTCGTTTGACTCCCTTCTACAGGTGACGATCAGCTGTGGCATGTTCGGGGATGGGTTAGAGTTAATGTGAGATTCCGATGAGCCCATCACTACTTGGTAATGTGACCCATGCGCGGGTCTATACCGTCGATTCATTCTATCAGGTTATTGAGAACTTAGGTTTTGATAGTTAAGTTTGAACAATTATTGAAATCTTGTATTTTAAAGATTTTGGATCAGATGCTTTAAAGTGTGTGTTGGTGAACAGATTTAACAGATTTGAAGTGATTCGGTAGGTTAACGACCCGGAAGTTTGGGGTGACGAAACTCTGAATTTTTAGGGGCGTTACAAGGCTACAGCTTTGGCGAGAGCTCACTAACGATTTGTTAGACCAAACATCTCCAGGTACGATTAGAGAGGAGAGAGAGACAGAGAGATACCCACATTTCTTTGGTGCCGGTATTGGTGCTCGGTATGACTGTGGTGGTGGAGGCGATGGTTCGTAGCGGTGGCAAGGGCTGATGGGTGATGTCTGGCATGGTGATGGGCTGAGGAGAAGTGAAGCGCGCAATACGGTGGTGTTTGATTAGGGGTTAGGGAGATTTTCTTTTTTTTTTTTCCTTTTTAATGTCTCTCATTTATTAAACTTTCGTCGCCCAAAAGTTTTTCACGGAAAAGGTAATAAAATTAGTGGATTAAAATTTAAAAACTTAACGGAATTAATCCGCACGTGTATACTGCTTACCTAAAAACGAACAAGATTTAGATCTGACGCTTGGAAGTCCTGATCCGATAAGGGGGAGAGAGAGGGCAGAGCGCCGACGAAGGCAACAACCGCGACCACCAGCGAACATCGGCAGGTGATTCTTCTGATTCGTCTTCCTCTCTCTCGCTTGCTCTATTTTCTGATTTTTTTCTCAGACGAGCTCCACGTTATCTCATTCTTCTTGCCTTAGTACTCTATGTTCTAGGCTATTTGCGTGTCTTGGACCAACTTGCGGTTGTGTCTAGGATATCTCTTTCTACTGTTTATGATTTCAATTGGGAATTGGATCTGTGAATTTCGACCAATCACGGCATTACACCCCTTTGGAACTTTGCTACTTTTAAAACTTTGACGCTACTTTTATTACGATGTATCCGGCGGTATTATGATGGTTGAATTTTCACTATATTTCTTTCATGCACTTTCTTAAGATTCAAATGATCCCTGTTTTTGTTTAGAAGTTCATACTAGGTTTACATTGTTAAAAAGATATACCCAACATTTGCCGTATCCGCCGCAACCGTATCCTGTAAATGTGAGAAATGCCGTATTCGTGTACGCATCGGTGTTGTATCCGCATCCGCACTGGAGTCCGTGCTTCATAGCCGGAGGTTCATACCCATGTCTGAGGGTTTCTACAAAAGTTCAGTGGGTACAGGTCCCCCCCTCCCCCGGGTAGTCCTACTCCATATTGGAGCTAAAAGACTTCATTCTGTCACACATGAATAGTGACGGTTTGGAGTGGTTTACTTTAGGGCTGTATACGAACCGAATTCGAGCCGAACATGGGTGTGTTTGAACTCGGTTCGTTTAAGTTTTGGTATGTTCGAACTCGGCTCGAGTTCGCGACTATCAAACTCGGGCTCGACTTGTTTAACTCGTTTAACGATACGAGCCGAACACGAGTTCGCAAACTCAACTCGTATTCGTGTTCTCCCTAACAACCAAATCCATAAATTTGCTCAAAAGTCTCAAATTCTTCAAACAATCAAGCTATAATGAATCAAAAATTCACAATCAAAATACAGAAGATACATGAAGAATAAAAAAATGAAAAAGAGGTCTTGATCTTTTTGCGACATCACCGCTTTTCCCCCTTCTACTCCTGTCGAAGCAGATTTAGGCGACTCCCGTGGAAGCAGATTCTGGTGACTCGCGTGGAAGTAGATTCCGGCGACTCGCGTGGAAGCAGATTCCGGTGACTCCCGTGGAAGCAGATTTCGGCGTCGGGATTGAAAAGAGAGAGAGAGGAAGAGAGGCTTGCCGATCTATGAGGAGGGGTGTACGTGCTTGAGACGAGGGAGCTGCCGGGGAGAGCAAGTGCGGCTGCCGGCTGCTGCCGATCTGTGATAGGGTGTGAGTTTGAGACGAGGGAGTGTGGGTGCCTTTTTCAGACAAGGGAGACGAGGAGTGGGGTGGCTGCTGCTTGAGAAAGTTTGTGACTTTGAGTGTGTAGGTTTAGGTTTTAATTTTAGTTTATATACTTAGGGGTTTTGAGATATTGGGCTTCTTAGAATGGGCTATGTTAACAAGTGGGCTTAGAGTTTTGGGCTAATTGACTTTAAGCCTTCCAAGTTTAAATTTTTATTTATATGGGTTAAGTAAATATTAATTATCTAAACATATTATTATTAATTAATTATTTAGACTAGCTGTTCGGGAACTCGTTTGTGAACATTTTGGAGTGTTCATGTTCGGCTCGTTTATTAAACAAGTTCTAAAAACTTGTTCATGTTCTATTCGTATATTAGACGAACGAACATGAACGAGTTTTATGGAGAACGAACCATGAGCCGTTCGTGAACGGCTCGGTTCATTTACAGCCCTAGTTTACTTCCTTTTGGGAGTGGGATCATGATTCAAACTGTCACAAATATGACGTGTATACGCATGTCCTCCTTGTCTTTCCTTTTGGACTTTTCCCTTGGTTTTGAAGCCTTTTTTTGTACATTGGCCTACAGCTATGACATATAAGGTGCATCTGTACTAAATTTGGTGAGAAATATAGTTCCTCTCACGCTTGTAACTCATTTTGAGTTTCTGTTATATCAAATCCATTCCTTCAAATAGTTTAATAAATTGTGAGTTGTTTTTGAGGTGTCCCATGATTGATTTTCTCATTCCTTTTCAGGTTTGTAAATACAAGCTGTTCCGTTGCTTTTGAATCAGCAGCTGTTTTGAATTCAAAATGGTAAGTAGTTTATACTTTTTATGTTATTTCAAAATAGCTATGATTTGTTTTCAACAAGTAAAGTCTACCTAACTATAATATTTGTATCATTTAATACATAAGTTGTCAAAAACTATTTGAGCTTGGTGATCTGTTTATTTATTTTTTTTTTTTGATGTTTTGATACAACCTTAGATTTTTTCTGTCTTTTATGGCTGGTAATTATTCTCATTGTTCTGTATAGGTGGTTCTAGCAGCTTCCATTACAACTAAATCTGGCAAAGGCGTGCTCTTTATTCACATCATTCATCAAAGCCTAAATTTCTTGAACTTTATGCTGGACTGTGGACTAATATTTCTCCTTGTCATTTTTTCATCTTAATGTATTGTTTGAAATAGAAGTCCTGTGGTTAAAGACGTTCAACAAGTCTTAACTTTCCATAGCATTTTCGTTCAGTCTTTATCTTTATGGTCTCAACTTGGTATAAATTTTGCTTTGTTCCCTGCTTGTTTCACAATAGTATTGGCATTCCCGTTTTGAGGTTCAGGGTCGGGTAATTATGTTTTCGAGCTAATAGGATCCTAAAAGTTTCTTTTTGAATCATGTTTTCCCTTAGATGGTCAGTTAGATTTCAATTTCCTGCTTTTATACGTTATATAAGTAGGGGTGTGGTAGGGGGGGGGGGGGGGTTGATTTTTCATAATCAATTGAAGCACATGTCTTGTACTTGTCTTGTATCATGTGTCATACTTCTTCTACTCATTTGGCCATGTTTGATATTTCATGTCTCATCTTTCCACAGCACTGGTGTCGAGGCAGTTCGTTGATATGTCTCGGATAAGAATTGAGGGTCTTCTTGCAGCTTTCCCTAAGCTGGTTGGAACAGGAAATCAACATACTTATGTCGAGACAGAAAATGTGCGCTATGTTTACCAGCCGATAGAGTCACCGTATCTGCTGCTTGTAACAAATAAACAAAGCAACATTCTTGAAGATATGGAGACACTGAGGCTGCTCTCTAAACTTCTATCCTTTCTGTTAATTGAATCGTTGTCTGACCTGGTAATTCTTTGCTTCTTGTGTTTCATCATTCTTGCAGATCTCTCTCCTGGAAATTGGAGCATGTGGTAATCCTTTCGTCAAACTTTAGTATTATGCCTTGATGCTTTTAAAGATATTTACTTATTAAAGATGTAAACCGTTTCGTGCTTGATTTCTTAACCATTCATAGGTACCTGAATATTCTCTCTCTTTAGATCCTTTGAGCTGATTTTTGCTTTTGACGTAAGTCATCTCCCTTGGGCAGAAGGAGAACGTGATTGTTTCACTGGTCAAGCAGTAATGTGAGATGGAGAATCACGAAGAGAAATTGCATAAGCAGATAATGGATGAGAAGATTAGTAGGACTAGGGAGAACATGAGACGCAAAGCTAATGAGATTGACAAATTGAAGGTAAACGCCTGTGTTATATATATCTTTGTTAGTACTTTATATATTCAATCTAATCTACAATAGTTTGATGAAACCGTGTGCTTATGTTCTCCAGAATGAAAGGAGTAAAGGTGAGAAAGGTGGGTATTTGTCAATGGGTTCTGCTAGAAGGGATAGTGATTTTAGAAACAAAATTGGCATTTCTAGCAGCAGTGGTGGTTTTGGAAGTGGTTCTGGGTTCGGATGAAGCCCTGATGTGGATTCCTTCTCAATTAAGCCTAAAGGTTTGTGCCTAATTTGTTTGTACAGCAAACAGGTGGAAGCATTTATTAAATGATTAATTGTTTTGCACTAGTCACATGCTATGCGCATACATAACAAACACAGCATAATTTAGTTTCTTTTCGCACCTAGGGCTGTCCACTTCATTAATTAGAAGATTTCGATCTTTTTTCTCCCAGAAATGCAGATCCCAAATGCTACTCTTTTCCAAAGGCTCCCCTTTATTTATCTTTTGTTCTATAAAAGAAGCCAAAATGGCTGCGTCTGCCGTCTCTCTCTCTCTCTCTCTCTCTCTCTCTCTCTCTCTCTCTGACTGTCTGTCTACAAACTGTTACTCACCAGGTCCCACTGGCCATCACCACTGTCAGCAGCCAACCTCAGCCACCGCCAGCCACACATCTTTCTCCAGTTGTGTTTTCCTTTTGTTGAATTTGTCCCGAGGCTTTGATATATGGACGTCAATGGTGATTCTGAGGCCCAACGTGTAGTTGTGATGGTGGTGGTGTGTCCTTCGCGGTGGTGAGTGAGGTGCTGGATGTGGAATATTATGGTGTTGGTGATATTGTGGCGACAATGTTGCTTAGGGTCGCAGGAAGGGGAAGGGGAAGGGGTTTGGATTTCTGGGAATCGGCCGCTTTGTCATTGGGTTTTTGCAGAATTTGGGGGCTAAAATTCAGGCGTACCTGATTAGTTCAGTGTTTTTATGCTGGGAACTCATTACCTTTTTAGTTTCCTGAAGTTAATGAAACTATTGCTTTCAGGCTTCAGCATCTGTTAGTTAAAAAAGAAAATAAAACATCTTTACTGTGAGCTCCGCAAGGTTGCGTGTATCGGTGCATGGCATCCAGCTAGAGTTTCGTATACTGTTGCCAGGGCTGGGCAAAATGGTTACCATCATCACACAGAAATGAACAAGAAAATTTACAAGCTAGGGAAGACTGGTCAGGCCATTACCGAGTTTGGCAGTTTAGACTGTTCAATACCTGATTTTTGAGATTCTTGAACACTGGTAACTGTTAACATGCAGTTTGTCTATATGGATTGACATAGTCTTTTACTCGAAATTCATGTTGGTTTCAACTGTTTTTTTTTAATGGTTTTTTTGCAGGACAGAGAAGGATATTACGCCAATGGGAGGTTTTCCACATTATGGAGTTGTGAAGGTTGATTATCTGCTGATAAAGGGCTGCTGCGTGGGGCCAAAGAAGCGTGTGGTGACGTTGAGGCAGTCACTGTTGAACCAGACATTGCCAGCTTGCGTTGGAGGACATCAAACTTAAGTTTATTGATACTTCCTCTAAGTTTGGCCATGGTCGCTTCCAGACGACAAAAAAGAAGGCCAAGTTCTATGGACGCGTCAAAGCTTGAAGAACGGGAGGTGTCTAGTTCATCCATCTCTTGTTCCATTTTTAGTTCTGCTGAGAATTATTACTGGAGTTTTCCGGCTTCAAATGCCTTGAAGTGCTGTTTTCCATTTGTGAGTTCTGCTGAGAATTTTGGGATTCTTATTAGACACTACATAATGTTTTTCGGATAAAATTATGTTTGAGCATAGACTGCTAACATTTTTGGGGTTGTCACCCTTGATAGAGAGAAATATTGCCTCTAGTAGTGTTCAAACACGATAAACTTTTACTGTTGCCTGAGTTGTACGAAGATATCTACAACTCTCCGCATAGCAATAATTCTGGTACGACCAACTTTTTGATAAGAAAATCCATTCTCCCAGCCTAGTCCTTTGCACTATAAACGTCAGTTCTCGGTTCTATACTCTCACGAAATAGTGTATGCCTTAGCTTTTCTCAGACTTTCCTCGAGATCCGAGGGAGTAAAAACACAACTAGCGCAACCCTTTCTTTTCCCGTTATAAAATCTAACTAGTGGCCATCTTGCTTATGCATTTGCTTTGCTTTGAGTAACCATATAGGGAACAAAGCAAGTCAGCTGTAGTTGTAAAGTGATAGCAAAGGCTGATAACTACAGTTTCTATTCCTGAAAGCGCCAACAAATTACCATCATGGCCAAAGCTCGTTGTTATTTCAGGCACCTAACTCATCTAATAGATGCCAAGCCTGGGTAGTGGTTTGGGGTGAGTTGCAGAGAACTCTGGACAAAACCTGCAACTCACTGCGAAAAGAATCAGATTAAAACAGAGCTTTAAAAGAACATGTAGGCAAATGCTAACTATTTCTTGATGAAGTGCACAGAATGATCCAGTTCACATATCACCGAGGAAATGCGAGACCGCTGTATGTTACCAAGTGCCGATATTTTCCTGTTTTCTTCTAAAACTCATCTTCTTTTATAGTATGACATCTTTGGGGTGTGTAGTAGAGATATAGGCGTTTACGTGCCTAACGTGTAACGTCACAACTTAATGTACTGGATTTTGTACCGACTCTAACATCTTCCAAATACTAGAAGGATCTATCTATTGCAAAAAGGGCTTGTGGGCTCATTTAGCAATAGCTGGCCGTATTTGGGTGTGAAAGTCCCTAGATCTGTGACGGTGTGTTCTGTATATAGTTAGAACTATAATTGATACTGAAAGGGTATGACTGGTTACTGCGATTGCGGGATCACGTTAAAATTGTATTTGTGGAGGAGAAGAGTTTGCATTCCTATAGAGCTAAGTTATCAATTTAGTCTCACGTAAAGTAAAAAAAAATATAAGAAGATAACAAAATATAGAAAAAGGTGAATCAAGTTTTTTTTTTTTTTTATATCAAAGTCGACGGAGGGGATCAACGCGGTGCATCGTATATTGTGCTTGATACTAGTAGTGGTTAAAAGGCGCAGCTGCGATCCATAATGTATTAAGTGTAAACAAAAAACAGCGACAGAGAAAAAAATTACACCAAAAATAAAGTTGAATCCTGCCCGTCGGATTCGAACCTGCTGTAAAATTTACATGTGAATATTGTTCCTACACGTGGAAGGATCACCTGACTTTTACTCTAGCTGTGAGCTTTTGGTAGGTAGGCCCTTTCAGGAAACACGTGCTACTGCTTAGCGATAGGCAGAACCAATTAGGGCTATATTTATTGGTTCATAAACACGTTTCTAGTGTTAATGCGTTTCTTTTTACTTTTGTACCCATTTCTAGTCCGAGTAAATTGGTTTCCAATAAAGGGTGAAAAAAAGCTTCAGGGAGTCGAGGGAAATTGGATTTGAACCCGTCGTGAATCAAAACACACGCAACCTTCTAATATGGAATTAGACACATTACCATTGCGCCACATATCCCTCTTGTTGGTGAGATTGAATTTTAGTGCATTTAGTATCTCCAAGTCAAATATACTCTCAATTCATCTCCTCGTGAATGAAACTTGGCCTTTAATGCTAAAGAACGGGATTGTTATACTTTTTTACTTTCTCACTTTGTTGCTAAAAAATAAATATGGATGAAAGATTGATCATTAGTAATATCAAGTACGAACAAGCACATTCAGCTTAATAATAGACGCTCTTTTCGTACATCTTGATTAAATTTACACAATTAAATTACATGGTTCATTGGCATCAAAGAAATTAAAAACGTTGAGTCCACAGCCCACACACAGGGTTTCACTATTATCACAAATATGTAATATGTAATTATGGCCTCTCTATTTTTTTGTTTGTTTTTTGTTAGAAGCGTTGAAGTACTTGAGAATTAGTGCAATTTCACGCGCTGGGGCTCATGTATAGAGGTGACCTCGAGGCATGTGGCTGTGAATTGGCAAGTGTCAGCTTTTGGGCTGACAGCAACCAATCGGCCTCCCGGATAGAGGTGTCATCACTATATGCGTTTTTCTTGTCTCTTGTGGGTTTGCTGTAAACTTGATTGCATGCAGTCTTCCGGTTGTATGCTATGTTATATTATATTATATTATATTACGATGACCAAGGAAAAAAAAAGAAGGATTCAAAGAGGGATGGATGACTTGTGCTTGTGTAATGGACTCTTCATTACTAGCCTAAGAAAAGGTTCGGTTAATAATAGCCAACAGCATTGACGGGGATTAAGTGGTACAAGAGAAGAGTTTTTACAATACAAGTAGAATATGACATTGCCGGAGGAAAACAAAGAAAAGAAATACAAAGCTATGTACCCAAGCATCACAGCATTTTGAGGTTACTTCCGTCTCCTCGGTTCAGTCAAGTCTGGCTTCAGAACTGGCTAAACTAAAAGTATCAGAGGAGCTCTTTCCAAACATCTTTACACAGTTTGGTTTGATCAAAAGAGAAGAACACGAGCAAACTGCGCCACTAGTCCTCCTCCGACACCTCTTCATCAGGTAATATTGCGGTCAATAAAGAATACTTAACCTGAAGTGATATCCTGCCCTTCTCAACAACAAGTCTTGCCCCGGACACCACCCAATATCCAGGAGTTTCTTGCGGCCCTCTTGTCATCTCTGTCGTGTCAACAAATTTCAAAAGCTGTGGTGCTTGGACAGGAACAGGAGGACCTCCCGGGTAAACAGCAGAGTTTATATTCACATCAGCTGGCTGTGGAGATGGTTTCTGAGCTGTCGTGAAATGATGGCTTATGAGAGTCGATATAAGTCCAGATTTACGGGCCAAACCGGGGGAACCGTCCCATTCGGGATGCTTTACTGCAGCAGCTCCTACTACAGTGCAGAACCGGAGTCTTAAGAAGAGAACTCTTTTGATGCCATAATCCCCAACTTGTAATTGGGCTCCAGTCACTATGGATAGATCGTCATCGGACTCAACTGGAGCAGTGCAAACGTGGGAGAAGTTCTTCCACTGAACTTTCTCATAGTATTTCCGGTCATATGACTCTTGGCGGAAATTTCCATTTGGATCATCTTCGAGTTGGAAGACTTTTGGAAGAGAGGAGAGTTGCTGCAGGTGAATCGCCAAACGATTGCATCTTTTACCTTCTAGATAAAGCCGGAGGCCAGTCACAGGTCTTTTACCAACATCAACCTGTCATTATTGACAAAGAGGGTTAATGAGAACCCATTATTCTGAAGAGGGTTGTAGTAGCCGAAACCTAACAGAATCAATGATGGTAAGTGGTAACATCAATACTTTGAATCTTTAAGGTGAACATTCACTTTGCACTGGTGGTAGACCAGAGTATTTCCAGATATTTCACCTTGAACCACCTTCCAACTAGTTGTACAAAGGCCTAGTCGAATTGAGTTCCGTATGCCACTAAATAGCTAAGCAATAAAGTATGACAGCAACAAGAGAGTTGAAAGGGGTCATACTTTATTGCTCGCTTTTTACATGGACTAACACAGGAGGGTCCTTGCCAAACCCCCCCACCTCTCCAGGTGGCTTTCCAAGGAAAACATTTACCTATACATCCATTTCTATACAGTACAGAAAAAAAAGGTGCCATTTGGGGTCCAGCTTGTGGGACTTACATGAGGCTAGCAATAAGTATATTACGTATTGTCATGTGTGGATTTTATACGTGAGTCTTGTAGCTCAAATGGTCAGGAAAACTATAAATATGAGCAACAACAATGATGAAGTGTTCCATTTTAGAGATAAAACCACGACGTACAATCAATATGTCTATTCCCACATAATGCATTTTGAAGTTTTAGACCTAGTTGTTTCTAAGCCTAACGGTTTTTAATATCTCCTTTCGTAATTGTTTTGCTATTAAAGTACTCCCTGCATCCCAAAAAATTGATCACATTTTCATTTTGGGTTGTCCCCAAAAAAATTGATCCCTTTTCAAATTAAGAAAGATTATGTAATCCCTCCCTCCTCCCCTCCCTCGGGATAGAAATGAGAAACTGATAAGAAATAACTCATATGCTAAATAAGATTGCAAGTCAAAACTTGATCAAATAATTTGGGACAGAGGGAGTATCTTGGAGGACAATTTTTTGTGTGATTCTTCAAATTAAGTGCTTCATGGACCAACACTCATTTGTTCTCTAATTCTACGTAATATAGTCTTGATTTCAAGCTTAAACTTGAATATTTGGTTGGATTTTATTTCAGTGATGTCTTTATTATGCTAGTAATACAACAGGTCAGATGATACTTCTCGAATCCTAATTTTTGTTCTCGTTGGTTAAGTTAGGAGCCTACGTAGAAGAACTCTCAAGTGTCTATCAACAATAGTTGGTTGGTTGAGATGAATTTGATTACTGAAGTCAAATCTCTAGAGAAGGGGTATTAAACCAAAGTTTTTCAGGTCAGATTCAACAAAAAAAGACTCGTGGATTATTACTAAAAGCTCTTAAGATCGGTTTCCCTTGGCATGTACACCTTCTAGCAAAGAGTGCGCTGTAAACATACTCCCGCTGCAAGCTCCTATATTTGTAGCCAATGGATAGCCAAGACTTGCTTAGTTGGTTTGAATCCTATAGACAGAAAACTAAGCTTGACAAATTTGAGCATGAAAATCAGTACGGAGCACAACTGGCCAAGAGACGAGAATAATCTGAAAAGAGAAGCAGCTGTACCGGATTGATATTCACATAGAGCAAGGGACCCATAAAACTGAACTGCAAGGATATTCTGCTCTGTTGCCTCCTTTGTGGATCAAGAGGATGTTCACTAAAGACAGACGCCCACTTTCTCGGCAGCTGAACTTCCAAAAATTCAGGCGCCCACTGTCTTGGCAGCTGAAATTCCAAAAATTGATGGAGCTCTTCAATTGGTGGTTTATCTGCAACCAGATGCCAAGAGAAATGAATCTTTGCCGAGATTTGTTGACTGTAACAGATGATTTCTGTTCCCTAACGAATCAAATAAAAAAGTGAGATTAGTCGGTTGAAGACCTTTGTCAAGGCATATTTATTTGTACGTTTTAAACCAAAGTAATGCTACTACTCCAACCATTTTGAGTCCCAAAAGACAGTGTCCAAGCTTTTCTTTATTTCCGTCAAGTATATTTAAGGAGGTAAACGAAGCAAGAATAACTGTACATAGGATATATGAAAAAAGGAACAAAAAAGTACCGAAAAGCAGCAAAATTAGCTGGGACTCCAAAAAGAACATCACAGAAGAAACCCAAGACCAGCGATCTAGCCTCTCCACTAAAACCCAGACCCCAAGCACTACTAGAGTGCGCAAGATCAACAGCAACATAACTAGAAAGACACATGAAGAAATTCTTTATCAAACTTCTCACCGAGCAAAGAGTGCAATAGGTGAATGTCGAAGCCCGACTTCATAAAACTTTTTATTCCTCTCTCAAAATGGAGATAAGACAAAAGGGAAACAAAGTCCAACTCCTTCCCCATGCACTTCACTACCCTTGGCCCCTTATCCAGCCTCTCAATGTCATCAACTGGCCTCGGTATCCTCATAGATGCCAGGAACAGTAGAGTCCGTATATCACCTCAGCCACCTCAAATGAGGAAAGAGATGATCCACTTACTGGCCATCCCTCTTGACCATAACAAAAATTACGAATGATATCATGCAGTCTTCTCCATCATCAAAGTCAGAATGGCACCCCCTGACTGTTGTACAAGCAAAAAAGCCCACTTAGGCACTGTATCGGCCTGCTCCATAGCGCCTCGAAAGTAATCCCTGAGCTTTTACCAAAGCGCATTTCAGCCAGCTGAGTACACCCAAAAATTTCTAAACAACGACCACTTCCCCAAATAAGTCCCTCCAAAATCTGGGTTATGGAGAGAGATGGCATAAACCAATCATACCACCACAACATCCTGCATAACTTGGGTTGCAACTAAACCCATCTCCGGACGGGTAACATAATTCAACACATCATGTACTTCCCGATCACAAAAGTACCCAATGCCTAGCTGTTTTTTTAATTTCCATCACTCTTTGGGAGGTTCCGTGGGGGCTGGGGCACTACGATGAGGTTCTTGAACACCCCCTCCCCCCCTCCTCCCCACCAACAAAAATAGATAAATGGAAATCAGAAAGCAGTTAAAATTGCCGACTAACAATCACAACATCCAAAATTATAACCATACGTAGATACATAAACAAATGGAAAAACACAAGCCTCGAAAAGGAAATTGGGCTTGCTCACAGCGTAAGTACAAATTTATGGCATGGCTCAAGAATCCACTTCCAGGGACACCGTTCAACAGAGAGGTTATTGGGATGAAAGACATTGAGATCACATCAGGCTCTAATTGTACAGTGCGTAACCACTCATTGTGCATTAGGTTTTTACTATCTCTTCCACCTCTCCTTTTGCAAATGCTAGCAATGTCCTGTAATTGAAGAAAATGCAAATTTATATACCAAAGCTTTTCTTTCATAGTCAAATAGGAGTAACATCAGATGTAGACGTCACTACAACCTTTAACACAACCAGGTTAACAGCAGAATCTGTAATACCATACCTCTTTATATGAATAAAAGCTTGAGGGGCTAGTATCTGCAAATCTCAGCCTCTGCTGCCTGGTTTCAAACTGAGACGAGATGATTAGATAAGACACCTAGATATAAGTCTGGAAGATATGCATAGATTTTCTATGAAACAAAAGGTATATAACTCGCAACGATGCGAAATTTATAACTTGAGAAGACCAACAGAATGTCAATGCAAACTGGCAATGTACTTCAAGCAGTATTGCTAGGCTAATGGAAAAGTCAATGGCACAAATCCATAAAAGGCCGAGGCATAATGCAACGCCGTACAGCTCTTACAAAGAAGCAAAATAAAATTATTATAGCTTCCCTCGTACCCTAAGAAACAGCTATCTATACAAGACTGATGCATTTAAATGCTCAAATCGCGAGCCCATCCATCACCAACATTCTCACAAAAGGCCTACACCAAGTAAATGGGGAGATCAAGAATAGTAAATAACTAGTTTAACTCGCAAACCAGGAAGAACCTTTTGACAACAGAAGTCGATAAGCTTCATCTGTTGTTTGAAATAAAATATCTCAAGTAGGCTTTTTGTAAGAATGTGCGACTTGGGATATATATTAAGTAACATGCACATCAAAAGGATGTTGTTGTTCTTTTTGTAACCCCTATTTACCCAACTACATCATCAAATTTACTAGCATGCATAGCATTCTTGCAAGCCTCTATAATCGCCTTCTGGACAAAACTGCAGGGATATACAACAGTTCTCAACATCATTGAAAAGCATTAAGCTAAATATGATGACCTACAAGGAACAGACCCAATAGCTTCTGTACAACTAAAGTCTGGTTTTTGGTTTTCCCTTTTAGATTTCCTTTTATCCGGACAACTAAGTAAAGTCCAAGGTGGCAAACTTGCCCAGTATTTGGACAATGGACTTTATATGTGGAGTAGTCATCCATTTCCAACAAGGAAACAAGAAAATTCCAAATAACATGAGCCACAATCATCATATAGAACTATGTTGATATCTTAAATCCATTTCTTTAGGAAATTTCTTTTGAAGCGCGTCAGTATAAACTAATTGATCAGCTACCTTGTCATTCTGGTAAGTTTGCTCCAACTCCATTCCAAGTCCATTTGCATCCAAGAATCTCTTATCTGCAATTGCCTTCAACCTCTTCTGTACCTCAGCAGGTTGAAGTGATGAAGAATGTTGCTGCTTGACATATATTACATCCTTCCCTCCCATCTTTACACCAACAATAATATGAGTGCCAAACTTTTCAATAAACCTGGCATAGTGAACAATTCATATAGCATAGAAATCCTTTAAACCTCTAAAACTTCAGCACTGTATTGTAAGATCTAACAAGGGCTGTAAATAAAGTGTCTTCAAATTACAAACAAATGCATGAGTAAAAGTTCCAAATCCACCTTGCTAATGCAGCGGGTTCCCATGATGATGGAATAGCTTTCTTCACATGATCACAGAGTACTATCTGAGATTTTTCCAGTGCCACTGAGTACAGTGTGATGAACACCCCATCAAAAGCGAGGGTTTTTGTGTTGGCTGCATCTTTCTGCCAATTGCCAGAAAAATCAAACATAGCATTGAAGAGGCCTGAAGGGATTTTTCCAGTCAATGATATTTCTTGGTTGAATTGCTCTGACATCTGCACCGTAAAATTTTTGCAACTATGAGATAAATGACACTGACAACTGCACAATACAATTCAAAAGTAGGAGACCAAATTATATGTTTGTAGTGCTTTTTCCTTGCCAATTCTGGTTCTACCCTCAAATCTTGGTTGATGATGAAGCTGAATCTTACATACTGGGCCTCTAGTAACATGTTCCATTTAGAAGGAGGGTTGAAACTCGTGCATTTAAACCTGACGAGATGGAGTCAGTCATCCATTCAAAAGAGCAATTTATTTAGCTCAGTATGGGTATCACTAAAATTGATGTATATAGTGATACTGCTATGATTATTACTCAGCCTCGTAAGCCTTTTATTATTCCAACATTTTTAAAGTGTGTGAGAGAGAGAGAGAGAGAGAGTCAATTCATTCATTACCTTGATAAAGACGATGTAAAAAAAATCAAGTGAAACATTCTCACAGGTTCATCTTCCAGGCAAAATGCATTATTTCGAGATACGGACAGGAAAATCTAAATGTACTGTTCAAAGAAAGAAGTGAGGTGCAAATCTTCACTAGCTAACACCAACAGCATTTAGCGGTAGTTGCACATACACTAACAAGTACATGAATTAGCAACACGGAGACATAGTTAAACTTAACGTACACACAAACAAGGATCAAGATACTACTCCACATGAGGATCATTGGAAAGGAGAGGGGCCAAAATACCTGCTGAAAAGACAGAACATCACTCTGAAACCGTGTCCGCTCCCCTTTATCGCATTTTATCATCTTCGACACATTTGGGATCATGATTCCACCAGGGAGCACAACCTCCCTACCCTGATCCTCATCAATCTCTATCAGACGCGGGTTAGTCGAATCCCCTTTGCAGTACTTGAACCTCAGATCTGACGAATCATCGTATCCGCGTCCAATCGACTGAATGGCAACCTTGGCAGCCTCAGGAGCCAAAAGCTTGAGCGCCATTACTCAAAACATCCCCTTTTCTTCAAATCCCACAAACATAGTTCAAGAACCATACAGCTGTGCCAACGTTCACGCACATTTTGGCATTACCAAATGAAGGACTATAATACTCACAGCTTGTTACTACCACAAACTTATTAGTCAATCGTCAATTATCACTCAACTCAAGACTACAGTAAATTCTTCACTCACTCAAGCTCCACTAACCCCAAGCTCCACTCTTAAATCCAAAAACCGTTCGCAAATCTTAAACCATGCGTATATAACGCTAAATGCACAGTAATTCACACCAAATTCAAAGCATAAGTCGAAATTTTTGACGCCGGATATCAAAAAGTTCTCCTATATACCTGCAGAGCTTCGGTTTTCAACGGCTTAGAAGACTCAAACTCCACAAACAGCCCTTGCCCTAAATACTCCACTGTTAGGTGAGATTAAACTGGTCGACGCTAAAATTCAATCAGATTCAAGCAAAAACCTAGCTTCTTTACCACGAATTTCACGGTTTGAACCTGACAGATTCGGGAGCCGACAACCCTAGTTTCGGCGAAGATGAAGTCAGATCTGGAGGCGGATTGGGAGAGAGAAAAGTGCGGAACCCTAAGGAGGTGGGAAGGAGGAACAGTTTTTAATGTTGAGAGCAAAGACGTTGAATTGGCTCATAATTTTATGTACTTGTTAAACAATCCTAAATTCAATGTTTAGTTCGGTTCTGTTTGACCCAAAAGAAAATAATTTTCAGTTTTTAAAAAAAATATTAAAAAATAATTTAATTTTTTATATATAAAAATAAGTGGCTATTTGAAAATTCAGTTTTTTTATCCGTATTTAATAATCCAGTTTTTTTTATTTGCGATGGCGGTGGAGGGCGGTGGCCGACTGTGGTCGCCGGACGTTGCCGCCGGCAGTGGTCACTGGAGGTGGCTGTCGGCCACCGGCAATTGTCGGAGGTGGGTACCGGCCGCCAGTAATCGCCAGCGGTGGGAGGGTGGTGGTGGTCTCAAAAAAAAAAACTAACACTGCCAAGGGCTAATTACACCTATGTCCCTGAAGTTTTAGGGTAATTACACGCGAAGACAATAGTTTGCAATAATTATACTTATATCCGTTGACCAAACAAAATATAAAAATACTTTAACGATTTTGACAAAAAAACTTGATTGCCCCTGACTTTAAAATAAAATATCATTCATCCCTATCCCTTTCATCTGCTAACTTAAGTGTAAGCTCTGCTTATCAAAATACTCAAGCAAAAATCAAAGATATGACAAGAACATGCCAGATCTAATTGAGATCAAGTGGAAGAAAATACTACCAGGCTCAATAAATACATGCATCCAATTCATATATAGATTAAAATCGGGAATCACCACCCCATCATATGTGGGAAAACCTTTACCAGTTCATCATTCGCCGAATAGAAGGTACCGACTCAAAATCTGAGTTCTGTTGTTGTTTGTGGCGAAGGCCCATGGAGCGGTGGGTATGGAGATGGGTCGGTGAAGGGGTACGACAGTTAGGGTGGAGTGGATTTTGTAGACGGGGTGAGTAGAGGAAGGGTCGGCGGCGTGGGTAGCGGCTATATCACTGTGCGGCTGTGGCCTTAATGGCGCCGGCGGGGGTGAGCTGGGGGAAGGGAGGGGTAGGCAGCGGGTTTGTGGGGAAGGGAGGGGGCGCCGAGGCTGTGGGAGGGAGGTGCTGGCGGGTTGGGGATAGGGAGGTGTCGGCGGGGTGGGGATAGAGAGGCGCTCGCGGCTAGGTAGGGGATGACTTAGATTGAAGAGTAACCCTAATTTAATTTTCTAATTATGGTTTTGAAACCCTAATTTCAAATCAGGGTTTTGAAGCCTTAATTTGCAAATTAGGGTTTTGAAACCCTAATTGACAGATTGAGAAATTGCAGATTAAATTGAAGCTGTAATTTGCAAATTAGGGTTTTGAAACCCTAATTGGTAGAGTGAATTTTTAAAATATTTTGTATATAAAGTACAGGGGGTAGTATCGTCATTTTAAAAATACGTATCGATGACATCATAAAAAGTACACTTTTTGGAGGGAACCCTGACGGATGGACACGAGTGATACATTTGAAACACTTTTGGTCACAAAATGTTGCATTTTGAAACTTTGTGTCCTTGACTGTAATTACCCCCTAACCTCAGGAACATAGGTGTAATTAGCCCAAAAAAACTCGTTTTGGCTTTTTTAAAAACAGCATTGGTTTAACAACTGATTTTTTAAACTGAAGAAAAAAAAATGGTTACCAAAAGCGCTTATTTTTTTTCCAGTTTTCAAAACTGAAAAAAAAAACTGTCAAACGGAACCTTAATATCCGCCGCACTCCACTTTTTTTAGTTACGATTAGACATGAATATTTTTTTTTTAAGAAGGTAGAAATATATACCAAACTTAAAGGGAGGTTAGAATTTACATCGAACAGTTCAGCGAACAACTAAAACCGACAAATATACATTACATGACAACTACAGGACAAAACAAAATCAAAACGCCACAGGCTGTACACCGTCAAACCATTCATGTTGCAGACCCGATCTGGAATTGTGAACCAAAGATGCCAAAGCCGAAGACAGTGAGAGCACACCTGGTTTCCCCTAGGTGATGTGCAACGAATGCAAATTCCTGCAGCTGAAAGGTAATGTACACAAAAAGTCGTTGACACCATCTCTCTTCTCCTTAGATGCTATCTGCGGCAAGACACGAATAATTTATAATGACACTTTAATACATCTTCGAGTGACATTATTATTTATACCTAGCAACAGTGACTGACTGCAAGGGTAACTAGTGGAGTGCAAATATCAATTGCCTTAATCTATCACTAGTTTGATAACCGTGCTTTGCAACCGGTCATTATGTACTTACAATTATGAAGATTTTGTCAGGTCAAACAGTGACAAAGAGGGTGATGGATGAGAATTATTACCTAAAAGGATGAAAATGTATTATCATAAGATATATGTCGTCAAAAGAACAATTAAAAGGAAAAAGAGAAACCTACTCACCTTGAAAAGAAAACGCTAATCTATTCGGTACGAACTAACCAAGGCAACATATTTATAAGGATGACATGGAACACTAACGGGGCAAAGACCATTAACATTTAACATAACAACACAAAAATAAACAAAACATAATTCCAACCACGTAACCTGTATACACAAAATAGAAATTTTTCACGCTAAAAGTAAAAAGCTAAAAGTTTCCACGGTGAGAACAAAAATATAATCATCCAATGTTTCCTACATTAAACGAACTAAAAGTTTCATGATTAATAGCCCTGTGAGATATAAAAAGATTGTAAATGTTCACAAATATATGAAGAACGTGTAAGTGCTTCGTGAACTTACCGGGACATGTCCAACAAAAGTATAAAGTAAGTGAGATTTCTGTGAGTAGGGCGAGAGAGTTGTGAGAAATATGTTAGGTTGGAAACATGAAATTTTAAAATTTAATAAAATAGAAAACATGATAATGATGATGAATTTAATATAAGAAACATTTGACATTGTGATTCACATTTATCAAATATTATAGGCTTAAGGTTACAAACTATAATATCGGAGTTCACATTTAAGTTTAATGGTAGATGCTAAAGTTTAAGCTTTGAAAGATGTGCATGCATTTGAATTTATTTTAGTGGTAAATGCTAAAGTTTAAGCTTTAAAGGACGTGCATGCATCTGAATTTTGAATTTGGATAGAGACATTTTTCCTGAAAAGGCTATTGTAATATTAACTTATAATGGCATAATAAAAAATAATGTAAAAATGAAAATAAATAAGGGTATCCATATGCACAGATATAGAAGGAAGAGAAAGTCCAAACACGCCCTTAGTTTGGTTTTATAATGAATATATTAGATTTACAAAATAACCACTCTAATTGATCTTGAAAGAATAATTACATTAATTTCAAGATGCTAGATATAATTGCAATTAAGGATATAATTGAGTAAATTTATATCGTTTTCTCAATCATATTAGATATTTTTAAAAGGACAAATTTGTAAAGATAATCATGGCTGAAGATTGAGAAAATGCCATATTTCAGGAGTAGACAGGGAAGCTAGGAATGGAAGAGAAAAAATTAAGTGGATAAGGCAAAATTTTAATTAAGGGCAAGATTTTATGATTTCGAGCTAAAAGAGTGTCCGCATAAGCGATAATGTAGCAACTTTCTCTCAACTTCGTCTTTCACATATATATATATATATATATATATATATATATATATATATATATATATATATATATATATATATATATATATACATATACATACTACCTATAAAAGTATCAATGTTGAAAATTATTTTTAGACGATTATGTCCTCCTATAATTATACTAATAACAATCATATCAGACCCTCTGTTTATGATTCCTTTTTAAATTTGATTAAAATTAAATGAACATTGGATAATGAACGTGTTCTAACATTGGATAATGAACGTGTTCTAACATTGGGAAATGAACATGTTCTAACATTAGGGAATGAAAAGTCTCATGATAAAGAAAAATTAAACAAAGAATTTCCTTTATTATTACTCCATTTCCAATTTGGTTGAAATGATATAAACATTGCATAATGAATGTTCTCTAAATATTGGGTAGTGAGAACTGTGAAATATTTTCTTTTTCTTGTATTTTTGGGTTAGTAAACAGTTAAATAATTGTAAAATTGAAAAACAAAACAAAGAAACTGAAGTACTTGAATAATCAGTTAAGATACAAAAAATTGTTGAAAAAAAAAAGGTTAATATGAATCAAAAATGGGGAAGAAAAAAAAACAATTTTATACAGAAATTATACTGCTCTTTAAAACGAGATTACTGATTATTGAGAATAAAGAATAACCATGGTACTGAGCATGCAAAAGATGCTACAAGAAAGTTACAATCATAGAAAAATGATGGGCATGTAATTATGAAAAATGTGAACTCCCAATTCTTATTAATTAAAATAAATTAAGAAAATTAAGAATATTTATTTATTTTAACAAAAATATTACTGATTCAGTTATATTGATAAAAGCATGTACATACTGAAACTGATCGTGATTGGAGACATTCAACAGGCATTCATAACAATGTTTGACGCAATCAAAATTTTAATTAGATGTCCAGTCTCAAAATTGATACAATCAAGGAAGGTACACAAATTCATAATTATATGCCTTGTAAAAATTTAAGCAAGTACGACGTCTAACACTAAGAATTACACACAAAATGGAAAGAACCTTGAGAAAATGGAAAGAAAGGAATTCAACTTCATCATTAGGATGGACAAAATGCTGAAAATGATAGAATTCGAGTAAGGCTGATAGCACATGAAGTTCAAATAATACAATCTAACACAAGAAAATGATGGAAACCATCCAATGACAGCTGAAGATCCAGTGCGCTAAAAACTTTAATGAAGGCTAAGATGATATAATATAATAAAGTGAAGTTACATTTTCTCATTCTACATGCTAAAAGCTGAAAGCCTACTGCCTGCATCATGTGTGACTCTCTATATTGTGAGTATTGGTTTGTAATTTGGACATATAACGTTTCAAAAAGCTTTTCATTGATTGTTCGCTAAAAACTTTATTTCCCTCTTGTGGTGTTTAAAGAGAAAAGGAACTGACCTCATCCCTCAATGCCACAATCAACAGACAATAGTTCTCTCTTTGTAAACTTCTTTATTTAAACCAAAAAAGAAAAAGAACAAAAATTATCTTTCTAAGGCTTTAAGTTCTTCTTTCTTGTATATTATTCAATACGATTCTTTTTCAAAAAACAAATTCTTTATTTTTTTCTTCTCGTGATGAATAAAAAAACAGAAAGCTCACATAATCAAACTAAACTACAATAAAATGATGAAAATTGTAAACCTTAACTATATATCATAAACATAAACCAAACTAACAGATTACAAAACAAAGACGTAGATTAATTCTTTTAAAAGTTTTTTCATTTACTTTTTTTTCAGTAGTGACATCAAACATTTCTTCAATCCAGAAGTCTGGAAAGAAGATTTTCAAACGTTGATCACAATTGTAAACATCAAATATACATTTTTTCTAGAATAAGTCATAAAAGAAATAAGAACATAATTGAATTATATTATTTGATCAAAAAAGCTAATAATATCAGTTCAAAAATTACTCTCGACCACATCCACGTGCAAGACACGTACTCCATACTAGTTAGTATATATATATATATATACACACACACATACATATATATATATATATAACAAATCTTTCTCTTTATATCTCATTTTATTATATATCTTATTCAAATATTGAAACTTTCTAATATTTTACACAACTTTAACATGTTTTCACAAACTGACAAATTTAATCTCCCACCTTTTACTTTATTTTAAGTCATATAAATATTTTTATATATATGTTTGTATATACGTATAATTGTCTCTCATATTATATATTTCTTATGTCGCATAACTTTTTCTATTATTCTAGGTGAGTTTTATTAGTAAAATCTCAACACATGGGTTCTTAATATTATTATTAAAAATGGTAAAAAAAATCATAAAAAGGTGAAAATAACATTATTTGTTATTAGTATTCGATATATAAGCATAAATTTTTAATTACCCGTTGTTGGTCTCGTATGCAACACACGGGATTAATATTAGTTTTAGTGAGATACGAGAGTAGATATTGAATTATTACTGGAAAAAAAAAAGAGAAATTAGAGTGTGTTTGGAACCATGAAATTGATGAAATTTTATTTCAATTCCTCAAATTTTGTTGTTTGGAACATTAAAAAAAAGAATTGGAATTGGATTTCATGAGATTTGATTGGATTTGTTTCTATAGTGTGAAATCCGATTAAAAATGGTCGGATTTCATGGAATTTCGATTTACTTGAATTAAAAAGTAATTATTTACCTATCTTAGCATTTTTTTGGATCTCTCTGACAATAAATCAACTACCACCATCTTCATTGCCGCTACAGCCACACCACTATTACTATCACCACCGACACCATTACCGCCACCACTACTACCCACCATCACCACTATTATCGCCACCACCAGTACCATCACTGCCGCCACCATTATCACTGTCGCTGCTGCCACAACCACCGCTAACACTACCGCACCACTACTACCACCATAACCACCACCATTACTATCACCGTCACCACTGTCGTTGCCACCACCAGTACCACCACTGCCACCACCATTACCACTATTGTTGCCGCCACAACCACTGCTAACACTACCGTCGCCACTACCTCAGCCACCACTACAACCACCACCATTGGCACTGCCACCGTCACCATTACTGCTACCACCACAGTCACTACATCCACCCCCCATCACTACCGCCGTCGCCACTGCCACCATCACTACCACCACCGTCGCTAGTACTGTCACAACTACCACCGTCGCCAACACTATTGCCACCACCACCCCTATTGCCACCAGCACCACTATTGCCACCGCCACCATAACCACCACCATCATTGTCCCCGCCACAACTAACATAGCCACCAATAATGCTAACACCACCACTGTCGCCACCACTACTGTCACCACTACCACCAATATTGCCACCATTACTGCCGCGACCATTACCGTCACCACCATCACTACTGTCGCTGCCACCATTATTGTCACCACCGCCACCACTATTGCCACCGACATCACTATTGGCCTAAGTTGATGACTACCAGTTACACTTTGTTACACCTCAATACCACCATTACCATCACTTGACCACCCCACCACTTTCACTGTCGATGTTGCTACCCCGTGCAGTGTTGCTGCCACCACCACCATGTGGTGGCACTAGCACACTTAAAACCACTTACCATAATTTATTTATCATCGTGAGTCAAGGATATAATTGTCTAAATGTTAATTACCTTTTCATTTCCTATGTTCTCCAAACACAAAATTGAAATTCCGTGATTTGAATTCCATTTCGTTCCAAACGAAAAAAAAAGTGAATTGAATTCCAAATCTGAAATCTAAATCCTAAAAGAATTGGTTCCAAACGGACCGTTAGTTATCTAATGCCATTGATGTATTTTGGTGGCAATTGTAGTAGAAAGTTTGTACTAACAAGGGTGAAGAGCAAGTGTTTAAAAGTGCATTTTGGCCATCATTTAATGAAATTGACGACTTTACTCCCGTCAACTGCTTGATCAAATTTGTCACTAAAAATTAAAATCATGTTAATAATGGGCTAATTCAATGTTAAAAGTAGGAATATACATCCCATGCCTAAGGCAGCCCATGTTCACTAATGTTTGTCTAATTGAATTGTGGCAAAAAGGATGAAAAGTGTTTGGCAATGGTATTTAAAAATATTGATATCAAATTGTTCATTGCAATTAACTTACTATTGCGATTTGCAAAGATCTTAAAATTATTTGCAAACAACATTAGAAATGACACTTAGAGATTGAAAAATGCTTTCCAAACACAAAACATACACTTATTTATAAGTTCAAATGTCTCTGTGAAAAAAACACCATCGTCATGCTTTTTAGTTTCTACACACATAACGACTGCACCATAGGGACAACTAATACTAGTGCTACGAATATACCTCAAGGTTATAACAAAGGTAATGCTATTGTCAGGCCCCCGACCCGGAGGTGGACTTTCATTAGTATTTCAAAATATTTCTGCTTACGAGAAATATGATACTCAAAGCATCTTACGAAAAATATGACCTCAAAGAGGTAATAAGAGCTCTAAATCATATTTGAAATCAAAGGCATTCAAATTCCTCATCAACGTCTAATAATTGCAGCAGAAGTTTGATAACAATAATTATTTTTCAACCATTAGGGTACGAAAAGTCACTAAATCAAAAACTATTATATAGTTCTTATTTCAAAGTTACTAAAAGAGTTATCAATTAACTTCAAGCTAAAGCATAATGCTGTTAACTCCTCTAAGCCATCTCAGTTTAATTACCTGAAATGGGGAAAGAAGGGGGGTTGAGCACAAAGTCCAGTAAAGATCACATGCACACACCCACATAGTACAACGCACGTATCCAATAATCTATAACTGAGTTCAAACAATGCATATGAAAACGCAAGTGTAAAGACAATTGAAAATCTTAGCACGACAGATAATCTCACTTTGGAACATCCAACCTATCAAATATCAAAGTCAAAGTGAAATAAACACAATTGAATAATTGAACTAATAATCAAATACGATACAATCATGCAATACGTAATTGTAAAGCACGTTAACCTAAGCACGCGGATGTTCTAAGTTCAAAGTTGCATACCGGTAGCAATTGTCATATCATGTCATGGTATCACGTTAACCTAAGCACGTGAAGGTTCTAAAATATTAGTTCAATTCAGAAAGGTCAAACGTCTATCAAAGTATCTCACGGATATACTAGCCGCAAAAGTATCAAAACTTGCATTTCAATAAGGACGACTTAACGATTTCCAAAACTAGTCGATATTAGACTCGAATTGAAGAAGGTAGAAATACGTATTTAACAAAATTTGAATCTCTTTAATTCGAGTTCATTTGCGTTTGGAATTTAAATATGTACGAAACGAAAGCAAAAAGAAAACGATTGAAGTCAGATACCCAAACTCAATTTATTGATAAAGCACAACCTAATCAGTCTTTTTATCTCTCTAAATTTGGTAAATAACTCCAAAAGCCCCTAAAGATATGTTACTTATTCATAAGAAATTCCAAAATATTATTAAAACTTCAAAAGTAACCCAATAATTAAAATAATTAACTATATGTTATTTCGGGTCTTACAGCTATAATGTTATTCAAGATGATGTGTACATGCAAAGTGTACATACAAAGCCACATTGCGCTTTAAAGCTCGTTGTTGCAGGTAGCACAGGCGCAATGCGCGAGATTGTGACACACACTACCGCGTTGATGTTGAGGAGTCATTGGCAATAGTCACTAGCTGTGTACCCACACCAAAGATGTGTTATCTCTGTATAAGTGTGAGACATTTTAGCAATCCCTCGATACCATTCATGGCACTATCAAATGTATTGCCCGTCTCTGGGTCATTTAGGGGTTCTAATAAGAAGGCCACAAGAAATAAGATTGATTTGTGTATAAAAGATAATCTAAAGTACTAACCCTTTTGTAAGGTGAATTATATGTTGAATGCATACTTTTTTTTCCTAGTATTGCTTGAATGTAACAATGTCCAAAAAACCACAGGACTGCATATGTGCAAGGGATGGCACGTGTGTTGTAGCCCATGCATCAACAATTAAGAAAAATGTGCAGCGTAATAGATGGCGAAAATGTCACAAAAATGTTATAATTGTAACTTCAATGTGGTGTTCACATTCGTTAATGTTGACTGGGAGTGTAGTGCAAATGATTCTAGGGTACATGCCGATGTAACTGCCTCTTCATCAGTGATCTTCCCTCGACCACCTCAAAATAAGCATATTTTTTAATATGTATTGTTCGAATAGCATGCACGTTATTTCATTTACGATTTATCAACTACCTTAAAAGGTTTGTATAAATAAATGAGGGTCATTCCATTTGCACACAGTTTGCCAGCCGGTTTAAAAAGAATCATGTTTTGAATTACTGTGTATCGATTGGAAGACTTCTCTAAAATTATGCCACCTTTCCCAGCGGTTTAGTAAAGCCTATTTTCCAGAAAGCCGAGTACCGACCTGTTTTCTTAAGTTTTGCACGTGCACGTTTTAAGTCTTGTAAACTTCTAATTGCATACACACACTTTAATTTGTTTACATAAAATAAAGAGGTACAATTTGTTTGTGCAACTACATTACATCATAGACAGTGGTTATGGTAACGTGGGAAGGTATTTAGCTCCCTATCACGGCAAGGGGTATCACCTTCATGAGTCATGACTTTGATGGTATAAGGAATGCACCTAGGAGTCCTGGGGAAATGTTTAACTATGAGCATTCATTGCTCTGAAATAATATTGAGAGCTACTTTGGTGTGTTGAATGCAAGGTTTTTCATTCTAAAGGTAATGTCAAATTACCTCCCAAATAGGCAGAATAACATTTGTAAATGTGTGTTGTGCTACACAACTTTAACCCTATAAACACCCTCGACGATCCTTTTGTTTGAACAATACTTAGTAGAAAGATTGCGTGTATTTGATGATGATGCAGCTGTGCTCGAAGGACCTGGCTTATTATAGGCCGCATGTGTAAGGATGAATCGATTAAAGGATGAGAACGTTGGTCACATGTGGAATTATCACTTGGCTGGTACTGAGTAGTCGCAGTTAAATCACGTGCAACAATCACGAGGGAACAACTATAAAGATGGCTTGAGGGTAACATGGTTTAAGGGTTTCATTGTATCATTTATCTACTGCAAATGTTGTTGTTTAAAACAATTGGTATGTAATAAATATATGTCTTGTTGGCTACTGCGAATATAAATGCTTGATTTCATTATTCATCAAGTGATGCACTAACATTGTACTCTAAAACAAACATATGTCGTGGTGACAATCAAGCAAACCGAAGAAGGTATCTTCACAGATATTATTCAATTAAAATAATGGAAAATACATGGTCTTTTAATTATCTTACATACACCGTGGTGGCAATCAAGCAAATGGTAAAAGGTATCTTCATATCCATTGTTCAATTAGATGATAGAAAATACATGGTCTTTTAATTATCTTCTTACCAAGTACAGTAAGATTGTTGGTATTACATGCATGTTAGAATAAAAATTATGTCTAGGGTGGAAAACATGTTATCCACCTTAATAATTGAGGAAGCAATCTGTCACATCCCCCGAATGGGGTGCATTACTAAACCAGTTGGTTAACATATATACCTTGAGGATAATAGAGCTTTACTACAAATTTCAAAAGAAACAGCAGAAGTATGACTTAAACGTTACAGTCGTCCATAAGTGGAAAGACTGAACATAACATTATATTACAGACCACCTATCTCCTATGCAAGTGCTACGCTTCAAAACAAAGGAAGAACAACTAAAATCTTGCTCACCCAGTGTAAGGTTCTTGATTCTCCCCAAGGTAATCCTCTTCGCCCTTTGACAAATATTTCGACTCTGAACCTAGAAAAAAAATATCAGGAATGAGTCAGTCTGATGGCCCAGTAAGGTATCCAGTGAAAACATGAATTGATTATATTATGAATAGTTAATACAGACATGCAAGTCACTTGAACAAATGATACATATGTACTTAAAAATAATTTTAACATATCGAGTATCACCTACAAACATTTGTTAACACTTGGCTTAAAAAAAGGGAATAGCATATCGAGGAAGATCTGAAATATTGTAAAACATATACGAGAATAGCAAGCAAGACCTAAATAATAACTTGATCTTAATAAATATAACGAAACGGTATAAATAAGTTCAAGACAAATATGAGCCAAGTACACGAATATCAATATGCAAATATGCCCCTCATGCACAAGCCAACCTTCCCTGAGTGCGTGAGACTTTTCGTATCGCAATCAACTGATATAACAGATTTGGTAGAAGAAGTCCAACGTCATCATATGCATGCCAATAATTTATTTCAGGAAGTAGTAGCATAGCTAGTACGTATTATCAAGACTTGAACGAGAACGAGAACCCTGTTCGAATAACTTTCAACCCCGGCAAATAATACCCTCAACTCATTTTTTCCTCCTCCTCCTTCACGCGACATGCATAATCATGTATAGATGTCAACAAAAATGTCATCAAGTACCTCAAAAGATGTTTAATCCCTTCTCAAGTCATATTTGCCATATTGTCAACAATGCCAAACATGTATACTAATCTCTAATGCACAAACTGATTTGGTAATCAAGTAAGAAATAATTTGATGTTCTTCCTCAAGTACCCTACCCATATGTATACTGATGTTATTATGTAGATATTTGAGTGTCCATTTAAGACATGAAATTTACCTAATTATTCACCATTAAGCCTAAAACAAGGAACTACTAATTTAGGTTACATAATCTGCCTAGTATTTCAATTGGCAGTGGGAGTAGTCTGTACTCCAAAAATCATAATAATTTAATTATAAGTCTCTACAGTCAAGCTATACATTTCTAAAAATTAGACTTAAAGAACTACATCCCAGTATTTTATTTGACTCGAAAATATCATTTAAAAGTCATGTTAAGCCCTTCCAATGACAGATTTCAGAATCTGTCTAACAGCAGTTTCATAGTACATGTTTCAAGTCACGAATTTTAAACTGTAATAACGAGTCATCGTGGCACATGCGATGCATGTGTAAAAATAAAATTAATAATAAAAATCGTGTACACGTGTTTACTATCATATACAGTAAAATGAATCTTAAATTACAAATGTGTCATAATATAAGTTAACAAAATATTATTATCATTTCAAACTTGGCCTTTAAGTTTTACTTTAACTATATTTTTTTGATAAATTTGAATTTGTGAAAAGATAAACATAATTTTATAGGTAGTTACTTACCAATTAAGATTTTAATTTTGTGTCACTTTTTAAAAATTCTCTTGAAATGCCACTTGTCATCATTATAAGTTGGTAGTTATGTAACACCAAATAGGTGTTACACCAAGCCCAACCGAGTTTTGGCTTAATAAGCAGTATAGATAATACTTAAAATAATATGAAATTTGGTATGTATACTCTACACATGTATTAATACAACATATAAAATAAGCAAATTCATATCTTAACTAAAACTATACAACTTTGGGCACCAAATTTACTTCATTTTTATGGCTGTTCTTCAGGTTTTCCAAACAAAATTAACATATCTCACTCAAGATCTTTACAAGTAAGTTTATAAGTATTTCACTACTCATAATACTTCTCATACATGTTTTGAAAACTTAAAAATACAATATAATCTACCTCTAAACAAATCAAGCTCGAGTGAATTCAAGAAACTTTGATACTCTCATTTATTCTTTATTCTATTCCTCCCTTTTCTTTCTTCTCCTTTCTCTTTGTTTTTACTCTTTCCTTTATCATTGTGGCTGAATGGGTTAAGAGGAGTCTTTCACCTCTCTCTCTCTCTCGTTTCCAATTTATCCACTTAAGTTTCTTTCTATTTGTTTTTATTCTTTTCCTTTGATTACTCACCACCAAATAATAGGAGGTGGCAAGTCCCTCAACAATTAATTCAAAGACAACACATGAAATGCCGCTAATACCAACATTTGATATTTGTATATTAGTCCAAAAGTTTTGCATATTTACCTTTTAACCCCAAAGTTTTACATAATTATATTTTGGGGCCACAACATAATTTTAATATTTATTTTATGTAGACAAATAATATAATACAATTATATTATTTCAATCAAATTTAAATATATTTAAACTTAATAAAATGATTAAGGGCTAATTAAGATCGGGGTCTTACGCAATCACAATGAAGTTCTGTAATGCAAGCGTGGTACATTATTTTATGCTATATACGGAAAGTTGGCCACACAAAATTGCTGAAAAGAATAAAGCTCCGTATATTGCCAACTTGTTCGTAAAACACATTTTGGTATGAGTATTATCTTATTCTTATGTGTGTTTAGTGAATAATCGGGATATATTGTCTAACAGATAATGTTGAAAGTTGGTCATTCAGCAGTGTTGAGTTTGTGAAATATTTTGTATCAGCCGATTAAGTTTTTTATTGTTAATTAATAATGTCACCCGATTTAGCAGACGCTTATTTTCAATAAAATGGTTACTGTCCGATTCATCAAATGACGACCCTTTTCGTAAGCAGCTTTTGTAAAGTTCTGATTGCATAGATGCTTCCTTGAAATTTCTAAACCAAACTTTTTTTAGGGCTAATGACACCTATGTCCCTGAGGTTTGGGGGTAATTACAGGCAAGGACAATAGTTTGAACAAATTACACTGTGTCCATTGACCAAACGGAACCTTAAAAATCCTAACTGTTTTAACAAAATGACTTTATTGCCCTTATGTTAGAAAGTTATTTTTTTAAATGCCATTATCTTTTTTTTAGAAAAGAAAAACCCTAATTTTTTTTACTCTCTCTCTCTCTTCCCCCACCCTTTCCCCGCCTACTTCGCTGCCACCCACACCCCCGCCCTTCGCGGCCCCCCAAGCCTCCCTCCCCCGTCACCCCCACCCACCCCGTCTGCCTCCGCCCTTCGCCGTCGCTACAATCACTGACCCCTTCCCCGTTATCGCAACACCCTCCCCCTTCCCCGGCCACCGCACCCACCCTCCCCCGTCGCCGCACAGCTTTCTCTCCTTTCCTCGAGTCTTACGCCAATCATCGCTCAAAGACCCCGTCATCAAGTCCAAATCGCTTCCCCTTACCACGGCATGATCAAAACACCCAAGAAATGAGTTAATGGTTAAAGGAACATTGGCAGGTGAGAAAGGGTTGCCGACGATGTCTCAATAGCGTGGGTTTGCTAAGGGGTTTACCGGCGGCGTATCGACGGTGTGGGTTTGCCAAAGGGCTTGCCGGCGTGGTGGGGTGGGGCGAGTCTGCCAGATGGTGGGCCGAGAGAGGCTGCCGTCGGCGTAGGGTGAGGGAGAAGGCTTGGGTTGCCGGCGGCGAGATCAGATTTGGAGAAGAGAAACCCTAATTTGAAAATTAGAATTTTGAAACCCTAATTTTAAGGTTTCAAAACCCTAATTTTTAAATCAGGGTTTCAAATCCTCATAATTTTAGGATTTCAAAAGCTTAATTTGCAAATTAGTTGTAAATCCTAATTTAAAAAAATTAAGGTTTAATTTGAAAATTATAAAATTTATTTAGGATATACTGTACAAGGGCAGTATTGCCATTTTTAAAAAACGTAATGATGAACAGTATACTTTTTGGATGGAACCCTGACGGATGGATACATGTGATACATTTGAAACACTTTTGGTCACGGAATATTACATTTTGAAACTTTGTGTCCTTGACTGTAATTATCCCATAACCTCAAGGACATATGTGTAATTAGCCCCTTTTTTATAACGCAATTAGTTTATACATACTAGAACAAAACCAAACAATGCAAACACCTAGCTTATCATCATTTTTAGCTATCACCATTCACCACCTAACCCATCACCACCTATGACCAACCTCGACATAACATCCATCACTACCCATGACCACCCCCACTAAAGCCATCACCGCGGTCACCACCCCCACGAAAACCATCACCACCCTACCACAATCGTCGTCATGACACCTCCACTTGTTTGGTGGCAGTGTTGATGGAGGATTACCTCGCACTTGACATCCTTGTAGCGATTGTTGGTGGCAACGACCATGGAAGAGTAGCCTAGTAGGTGTGGAGGACAATTGTCGTTATGATAGCGTAACCACCGCTACCACAAAAAACCCCACCATCAATCCAATGCAAACACCACGAGAATAACAGCCCCCTCCTCCGTGACCATCATTGAAATCACCCCTACTACAAACGAGCACCGCCTGTGAACATGTCGAACCACCACCACTTCCCACCTGCATCATCTTTCCTCCCTAAATCCATTTGAAACCACCCCACTCCCTCCGGGAATATTGCAGTCGCTGAAACCTCTCACCACCATGATTACACCAAGACCCACCACTGCCAAACCCCAAACTCACCAACGGATCCATCAGTTTCAAACGCACCACCATGGGACCAAACTGTGACCACTCCCATGAACCGTTGCCACCACCCATTACCACTCAATCGCCATTCCATCTGCCGCCGCCACAATACCCACCACTATCCATAGTTAACCACCACCCGTTGCCAACTTCCACCATGCACCATGATACCCATCATTTCACAAATCTACATGTTAGAGTATTTTAATAAAAATACCTTTTATCTATTATGCAAAAAATATTTTCAAGCAATAATTACTTTGTTATTATCGGACCATTACAAGTATTAAGTATTTTGCTTTATGTCTTTTTTATTGGTCCATAAGTGTCATTACAAATAGTTTATGACAATAGTTATTTGCATAATAATAACTTATGTTAAAGAGTTATTGTGTCACTTAATTAGAAACACACATATATAATATATATATAATATAGGGAGCTGATCCGTTGATAGCGCTAGCAACTTAACCCAAGTTGCTAGCGCGATCTGGTCGTCCGCGGCCGAGAATGGACGGTCAGATCGCGCGCCATGCCCAGTATTTTTTTCACCCGTCTGCTACATAATGTAGCGGACGGTAAATTATCGTCCGCTACATTATGTAGCGGACGGCCAAACAGCGCTAGCAGCATGCTAGCGCTATCAATGGATCACGACCCATATATATATATATATATATATATATATATATATATATATATATATATATATATATATATAGAGGACATTCTTCTAGTTCTTGCAAGAAGAGATTTTTGTGTTTTTGTTACAAGCTCTTTCATTTTCTAGTCAACATATGGTAGAGCTTGTGTCTTAAGAGACTTGATCCTTTATATTTTTCTACACACATGTCGATGTTTTTCTTAACTACAATCCTTATTGCAAAGACAAGTGTACAAAAGTTTATGATTTCATGATCATGTTCTCTTAAGAGTGTGAGAATAATTGTCATATTTTTGTTGGGCAAAGAAGGGTATTGAGTGAAACTTCAACTTCTCTTAAGTGGTGCAAACTTAAATACGTTACATCAAATAAGAGCTGAGTTGTTGTATCCTGGAGGCGACACTTTGGAACCTATTGCACCCGTATACTCCGCAGGGGCGCAAACCGTCTTAAAGAGAGCGACCTAATTTGTGCCTCAACCCAGCACTAGCATACTTGTTTCGAAGGTGTTTAATGTTGATTCTTCGAACCTTTGATGGTACCTCGCTGGTAAGAACAAAGTCGCGTTTTTAAGAGCCCATTTGGGATTGATTAAAAAAAATAGATTCAGCTTAAATCTTAATCAGTTTTTAAAATCTAATTTAATTATAATTAGTTTGATGTTTGGTAAAAGTAATTGTAAACTAGTTTAAATCTATACAAATGTGTTTTGATAAAAAGTACTTAAATTAGTTTTACTATGACAAGATGACCATAGAGTAAGGATGGCAATGAGGCGGGTCGGATGCGGGTTTCATTATATCCGCACCCCCCGCTACGCCAAACATATGACTCCGCCCCGCCATCGGGTTTGGAAATGACGATACCATTCCCGATCCTATAGGCTTTCAAGTAATCCGACCGGAACCGATCCGCCGGGCAATTCTATTATAGATCACTGCAATCGCCGTCCCTCTGCAGACGAGACCCTCCGGCTCAACACATAGTACAACAACAGCACCGCCCCGTCTACGGTCGTTAGAAATTGATTTTCGACAGAATGCCTTCTGGGCATCTACAAAGCCATGAAAGTATGCCATACGCATCCTATTGCAATCGCACGTAGAAGAAGAAAGCTTAATCGCATTATGCCCAATCCAAAGGAAAGGAGAAGATGTAATGGAATTTACAGAAAGGAAATAAAGAATTGAACATTAGACTATACTGGGGCATGTCAACCAGTCCAAAGTAACTAACTACTCTGATCTATATAATCATAATTTTAAATGAATTCTAGGGTTTTGGACTTTTTTTGGAAGAACATGGAAACGACGCCTTGTGTGCACATCATCTCTGGTGGACGGAGGTTAGGTGGATGCATGTACTGGAGCAAAGCAATGGATCTTTTGCTAAATTGCACACAGAAATGGGAGAGAGCTTACATTACAGTAGCCAAGGACGTGGATTGGGTTGCGGCGACTAATGGAGAAGAAGAGAAAATTGGGAGAAAGAAGAAAAGGGTTAGGGTTTGAGTTTATAAACAAGAAGAGATGGACGATGGAGATTAAATCTTGACTAGGATTTAATGTGCAGCGGGTCGGATAGCGGGGTGTATACACTTGAAAATCGTACCCGCCCCGTATCCACTGCGGGTTATGAAAAACAAAACCAAACCCTCCTCATGACCCGGTCGTAGTCAAAAAAATCCGCTCCTATAGGATCGGGACGGGGCGGATATCCACAGGGTGCGGGTTCAATTGCCATCCCTACCATAGAGGACACTCAATAAACAATATTCTAATATCCAAACAACGTTAACATAACTTTTATTCGTAAGTAACTATAATGCCCAAATAAATTATTAAAATAACTATTTTCACGCACCTACAGAAGTTGTTACCTTTTATTTTAAATTAAAAAAACAAACAATCTCGTGTTATTGCTTATAGTACAGTAATATCCCAAATTAAAAATAAAGTTTATCTTGAGCAAAAAAAAGAAAAGGATTATCTAGTTGTAGGAGAAGAGTTTAACAATAAGAGAAGAGATAAACAACAAAAACTATTTAAGATAATTAATTAAGGGGTATGAGAGGTCTTTTTGTAAAAAATATGGGGATAGGATGATAAATTAGAAGGTCAAACCTGATTATGAAAGAAGTTATTATTTCATAATTCTTAAAAGATTATGGATTAAATCAGTTTTTAGTTTCTGAAGATGGATTAAATCTTTTAATCTCTCTTGCCAAACACCTACATACCTAATTTAATCTAGATTAAATTATGATGACCATCTATCTCTCTTGCCAAACACCTACATACCTAATTTAATCTAGATTAAATTATGATGAGATGGTCAAACATAATTTAATCTAGATTAAATTATGTTTGACCATCTCATCATCAATCCCAAACATCCTCTAAGAGGATTAAGGTAAACGTGTTTCTCGTACTCAGAACTAAGAGATAAAAATATTCTTATGAGTTTATTTACTCAATTTCTCTTATGTGAGCTTGCATAGATATTATATTAATTTTTAGACGATTTCCAACACTACGTTTATAACCATAAATTTACATATCTAAGTGCAGTGTAGATCTCTAAAAATTATGAAGGCGATAGCTTTGGCGAGGCCTCACTGACAGCTTATCAGACCACAAATCTCCTGGTACGATTAGAGAGGAGAGAGAGACGGAGAGATAACCACGTTCATTTGGTGCCGGTGTTGGTGCTTCGTACGACTATGGTGGTGGAGGCGAAGGTTCGTGGCGGTGGCAAGGGCTGATGGGTGATTTCTGGCACGGTGATGGGCTGAGAAAGAAGAGAAGCGGGCAGCAGGGTGGTGTTTGATTAGGGGTTAGGGAAATTTTTTTTTAATCGTCTCCTGTTCGTTGTTTAAACTTTCGTCGCCCAAAAGTTTTTCACGGAAAAGGTAATAAAATTAATGGGTTAAAATTAAAAAACTTAATGGAATTACTCCTCACGTGTATACTGCTTCCCTAAAAACGAACGAAATTTAGATCTGGCGCTTGGAAGTCTTGAACCGAGAAGGAAGAGAGAGAGAGGGCAGATCGCCGGCGAAGGCAACGACCGCGACCACCAGCGAACATCGGCAGGTGAATCTTCTGATTTGTCTTCCTCTCTCTCGCTTGCTCTATTTTCTGATTTTTTTCTCAGACGAGCTCCACGTTATCTCATTCTTCTTGCCTTAGTACTCTATGTTCTAGGCTATTTGTGTGTCTTGGACCAACTTGCGGTTGTGTCTAGGATATCCCTTTCTACTGTTTATGATTTTAATTGGGTCTTGGATCTGTGAATGACGACCAATCACGGCATGACACCCCTTTGGAACTTTGCTACTTTTAAAACTTTGACGCTACTTTTATTATGATGTATCTGGTGGTATTATGATGGTCGAATTTTTACTATATTTCTTTCACGCACTTTCTGAAGATTTAAATGATCCCTATTTTTGTTTAGAAGCTCATACTAGGTATACATTGCTAAAAAGATATACACAACATTTGCCGTATTCCTGCGGCAACCGTATCCTGTAATTGTGAGAAATGCCGTATTCGTGTATACGCATCGGTTTTGTATCCGCACCGCACTGGAGTCCGTTCTTCATAGCTGGAGGTTCATACCGATGTCTGAGGGTTTCTACAAAAGTTCAGTGGGTACAAGTGCTCATACTAGTGCCAATGCACGTCCGCCCCCTGGTAATCCTACTCTATATTGGACCTAAAAGACTTCATTCTGTCACACGGGAATAGTGACGGTTTGGAGTGGTTTAGTTCCTTTTGGGAGTGGGATCATCATTCAAACTGTGACAAATATGACATGTATACGCATGTCCTCCTTGTCTTTCCTTTTGGACTTTTCCCTTTTTTTTGAAGCCTTTTTGGACATTAGCCCACAGCTATGACATATAAGGTGCATCTTTACTAACTTTGGTGGAAAATATAGTTCCTCTCATGCTTACATAACTCGTTTTGAGTTGCTGTTATATCAAATCCATTCCGTGAAATAGTTTACTAAATTTTGAGTTGTTTTTGAGGTGTCCCGTGATTGATTTTCTCATTCTTTTTCAGGTTTGTAAATACAAGCTGTTCTGTTGCTTTGAATCAGCAGCTGTTTTGAATTCTAAAGGATCAAGATGGTAAGTAGCATATACATTTTAGGTTATTTCAAAATGGCTATGATTTGTTTTCAGCAAGAAAAGTCTACCTAACGATAATATCTGTAGCATTTAATGCATAAGTTGTCAAAAACTATTTGAGCTTGGTGATCTGTTTGCATTTTTTTTTTTTGATGTTTTGATACGACATTAGATTTTTTCTGTCTTTTATGATTGGTAATTTTTCTCATCGTTCTGTATAGGTGGTTCTAGCAGCTTCCATTACAACTAAATCTGGCAAAGGTGTGCTCTTTATTCATATCATTCATCAAAGCCTAAATTTCTTGAACTTTATGCTGGACTGCGGACTAATATTTCTCCTTGTCATTTTATCATCTTAATGCGTTGTTTGAAATAGAAGTCCCGTGGTTAAAGACGTTCAACAAGTCTTGACTTTCCATAGCATTTTCGTTCAGTCTTTATCTTTATGCTCCCAACTTGGTATACATTTTGCTTTGTTCCCTGCTTGTTTCACGATAGTATTGGCATTCCCGTTTTGAGGTTCAGGGTCGGGTAATTATGTTTTCGAGCTAATAGGATCCTAAAGGTTTCCTTTTCCATCATGTTTTCCCTTAGATGGTCAGTTAGATTTAAATTCCTGCTTTTATACGTTATTGGATTTCAATTTCCTGCTTTTATACGTTATATAAGTAGGGGTGTGGTAGGGGGGATGGATTTTTCATAATCGATTGTAGCACGTGTCTTGTACTTATCTTGTATCATGTGTCATACTACTACTCCTCATTTGACCATGTTTGATATTTCATGTCTCATCTTTCCACAGCACTTGTGTCGAGGCAGTTCGTTGATATGTCTCGGATAAGAATTGAGGGTCTTCTTGCAGCTTTCCCTAAGTTGGTTGGAACAGGAAACCAACATACTTATGTCGAGACAGAAAATGTGCGCTATGTTTACCAGCCAATAGAGTCACTGTATCTGCTGCTTGTAACAAATAAACAAAGCAACATTCTTGAAGATATGGAGACACTGAGGCTGCTCTCTAAACTTGTATCCTTTCTGTTAATTGAATCTTTGTCTGACCTGGTAATTCCTTGCTTCTTGTGTTTCGTCATTCTTGCAGATCAATTCTCTCCTGTAAATTGTAGCATGTGACACTCCTTTCGTCAAACTTTAGTATTATGCCTTGATGCTTTTAAAGATATTTACTTATTAAAGATGTAAACCATTACGGGCTTGATTTCTTAACCATTCATAGGTACCCGAATATTCTTTCTCTTTAGATGAAGAAGGCATTTGTAAAACAGCCTTTGAGCTGATTTTTGCTTTTGACGAAGTCATCTCCCTTGGGCAGAAGGAGAACGTGACTGTTTCACAGGTCAAGCAGTATTGTGAGATGGAGAGTCACGAAGAGAAATTGCATAGGCAGAGAATGGATGAGAAGATTAGTGATACTAGGGAGAACATGAGGCGCAAAGCTAATGAGATTGACAAAATGAAGGTAAACGCCTGCTTTATATTCATCATTGTTAGTACTCTATATATTCAATCTAATCTACAAAAGGTTGATGAAATCATGTGCTTATTTTCTCCAGAATGAGAGGAGTAAAGGTGGGTATTCGTCGATGGGTTCTGCTAGAATGGATAGTGATTTTAGAAACGAAATTGGCATTTCTAGCAGCAGTGGTGGTTTTGGAAGTGGTTCTGGGTTCGGATTAAGCCCTGACGTGGATTCCTTCTCAATTAAGCCTAAAGGTTTGTGCCTAATTTGTTTGTCTTGAAAAGAATTTTGAAGACATTATTCCTCCTTGTACAACAAACTGGTGGAAGCATTTATATTTAAATGATTAATTGTTTTGTACTAGTCACGTGCGATGCGTACACAGAACAAAAACAGCATAATGTAGTTTCTTTCCGCACCTAGGGCTGTCCAATTCATTAATTAGAAGATTTGGATCTTTTTTCTCCCAGAAATGCGGACCCCAAATTCTACTCTTTTCCAAAGACGTCCCTTTATTTATCTTTTGTTCTCTAAAAGAAGCCAAAATGGCTGCCTCAGCCGTCTCGCTCTCTCTCTCTCTCCCTCCCTCCCTCTCTCCCTGCAAACTATTATTCACCAGGTCTCACTGGCCAGCACCACTGTCAACACTCAACCTCAGCCACCGCCAGCTACACATCTTTCTCCAGTTGTGTTTTTCTTTTGTCGATTTTGTCCCCAGATTTGATATATGGATGTCAATGGTGAACCTGAGGACCACCGTGTAGTTTTGATGGTGGTGGTGTGTCCTTAGCCGTGGTGAGTGAGGTGCTGGATGCGGATATATTATGGTGTTGGTGATGTTGATGTTGTGGCGACAATGGTGGTTAGGGTCGCAGGAAGGGGTTTGGATTTCTGGGAATCGGCCGCTTTGTCATTGGATTATTTACAGAGTTTTGGGGCTAAAATTCAGTCTCACCTGATTAGTTCAATGCTTTAATGCTGGGAAACCTTTACCTTTTTAGTTTCCTGAAGTTAATGAAACTATTGCTTTCAGGCTTCAGCATCTGTTAGTTACTGCTTGTGTGATTTCTCCTGTGTTTAAAGCCAAGTTCTTTACTTAACTATTAGTAATAGCTGGTCCATTTATACAATTAACGAATGTATTTGGTTATTGGGGTATGTGGTGATGGGCGATGGGCATTGGTGGTGTAGAAGACTTTCTAGAGAAAGATTTGCTGCACTTCTATCCAGCCACTACTCTTTGTAGCGGTTGGGATTCTTTTCTTTTGAAATTTAAACATTAAGGGCATTTTGTGAATAAATACCCGGAGTTACAAATAGTATATGCTGGGCTTTTGTGTTTTGGAAAAGAAAAATCTGGACCATCCATTCTGTGATGTGGAAGGCCCTGTATCAGTTGGGAAAACCAGCATAATAGCAGCAGTAACTTTGTATCTCAGCAATATGTGTGTGCGCGCGCGGGCGCATGTGAGTGTACATACATAAGGGGAAATCTATGGAGAAAACGTCTTCAATTACAAAGGTTGACGAATTGTAGTTTTCTTAAAATTGAAATGAAACTTTATCCTTCTCTTTTACTGCCTGCAATGCGTTCTACTCGTCGCCACCAGGCAGCCTTTGCCAGCAACTACATGAATTCTGTTCCTGAATGGCCAAAAATATGATGTTCTGGTTGACATCTTATCATATTAGATATAACTATAAGAATGCGAACAGGCTAAGATCTGATGGCATGTATCGAAAAACAAAACTGAAAAGGCAGTGATTATGTGTGCACTACAATGTCGTTTTTCACTTTTAGATGGTTTGGCTGAAAATCTGATGGCTGTCTAAAAAGTTGTGTTGTATGTGGTGAACCCTGAAGCCCATTCCTTTTGAACAAAGGAGGGACTGGCTTTGCGGGAGTACGGTGAATGTGACAGCTTGTGGCTTTGCGGGAGTACAATGTCGTTTTTCACTTTTAGATGGTTTGGCTGAAAATCTGATGGCTGTCTAAAAAGTTGTGTTGTATGTGGTGAACCCTGAAGCCCATTCCTTTTGAACAAAGGAGGGACTGGCTTTGCGGGAGTACGGTGAATGTGACAGCTTGTGTATAATTAGTCCAGCTTGTTACCTAAAGTTGAAGGGCAACCGCCCCAAAGTGGGGAATTTGGGGTGCAAGAAGGGAACACTCCACATTAAGTTTGTGAAGATTGTCTGTCATGGTTAATTCTTCTATGTCATAATTCTAGCAAGTTTAGAAAATTTACCCTGACAATATATTCTCATACAAGAGGTACATAATATCTACGATGTTTCATCCATTGTTAAGTTTATTATTGGTCATTGGTCATCCATGTTATGATAAAAGACACTTTCTGTGCTCCACGGCATGCTTTTTGAACACCCAAATAGATTACTGGCTTGACTATTTGTATTTTATTAATAAGGCCGTCCGGCTGCATCTGCTACTGCCCCACCAAAAGGTCTTGGTATGAAGCTAGGTAAAACACAAAGGACCAATCAGTTTTTGGAATCTCTCAAAGCCGAAGGTGAAGTGATTGTCGAGGATGTGCGGCCAAGTGCTGGATCGTCCAGAGCAGCTGCTCCACCACTGACTGATCCTGTCACGTTGACCGTTGAAGAAAAGCTAAATGTGACACTAAAGCGAGATGGCGGTGTCAGCAACTTCGATGTTCAGGGAACCTTATCTCTCCAAATTCTTAACCAGGATGACGGGCTTGTCCAAGTTCAGGTTATCTCTCTCTCTCACAGGCGCACACACGTGGGCGCCCCCTTGCATGCTCAAAGATGACACCCCTTCACACACACAGAGAGAGACACCTAGCTCTGATTTTACAAGATGGCTCCATCATAAGTATAAATAATAAATTGTAGTGTTTTCCTGTCTCTTGCTGAAAAGCTTTAAAAGGTGTCAAATGGATCTCTTGCTATTATTGTCTTCATGTTTATTGTCTGTAATTCGTTGACCGATTTCAGATTGAGACTGGCGGTAATCCAGGAATTCTTTTCAAGACTCATCCTAATATGAACAAAGAGCTTTTCTCCAATAAAAATATTCTGGGTCTCAAAGATCCGAGTAGGCCATTTCCAGCTGGTCAATCTGGTGATGGTGTTGGTCTACTGAAGTGGAGAATGCAAAGTGTTGACGAGTCTGTTGTGCCATTGACAAGTGAGATTGCATATCATACAAATTTTATTTACATATGGTTTGTGTGATGGTATTATCATTGATCTAACATACTCTTGTCTTAGTTAACTGCTGGCCCTCTGTTTCTGGAAATGAAACCTATGTCAACATTGAGTATGAAGCTTCATCAATATTCGATTTACAAAATGTGGTCATTTCAGTACCTCTTCCGGCTTTAAGAGAGGCACCAAGCGTAAAGCAGATTGATGGGGAGTGGAGGTAAATTACTAAACCCGTGTCATATTCATATGATTCTAGAGAAGAGGTGAATCATGTCTCAATATTGTCTTTGGTTGAATTTCCTTTTAAGTTTTTGCCACAACGCTTCGAAATTCTGTTAGTTTGGCTTTTCGACCAAGTGTTTATTCTCCTCGTGTCTTAAACTATCAGTATGTTTCTTACCATACTTCATTTATTGATACCAATAAAGGCATGATTAAGGCAGCGGATGGTCGTTTATATCAAGCTTAAGCACAGTTAATTTTCTGATTTTACTTTCTGGAAGAAATAATGTTGGAGCACTCCCCAGTGCCTGTTGTAGGTTATACTTCTCCATTTTTCAGCATACAGGTTTAAGATACTTTGTCCTGTGCCCTGGAAGTTGGTATTTACCATCTGCATGTTCTCTTTGCAGGTATGACTCGAGAAATTCCATGTTGGAGTGGTCCATACTTCTCATTGATAACTCAAACCGAAGGTCAGCTTATAATGCATAGTTTTTGTGGTGTTATTTTATAGGCAGACTGCATATCTGGGTTCCATTCTGGTCTCTAATTTGGTGTTGACACTTGCAGTGGATCGATGGAATTTGTTGTTCCTCCAGCAGATTCCTCTGTTTTTTTCCCAGTTTCAGTCCGATTTACAGCTGCAAATACGTTCAGTGACCTAAAGGTTCACTTCTATCTATCCATTTATTGTTTTTTTCCCCAATTGTCAGGGTCAAATAGTTGTCCGCTACATTGTGTAGTGGACGGGCAGCGGAGGGTATTTTGGTCAAAAGGACCGTCCGCTATACAAACTGGCAGACGGTCTTTTTTTTAAAACAAGATCTTAAGGATGGACGGCCCAGATCGCGCGGGCAACTTAGTCTATTTTGCCTACACGGTTAACGGATCAGTTCCCTATACACACACGTTATCCCTTGCCACAAGAACTTAATCTAAGTTCCCAGCGCAATCTCGCCGTCCATCCATCGCGGATGGACGGGCCGGATCAAAGTTCATTTAAGTTTTTCCGTTGTTCGGTACATAATGTAGTGGACGGAAATTTTGACCAAATGCTCTGAAGGGATTTAATAAGTCAGAGGGATTCTCATGCAAATAAGAGGGGGTGAAGGTGGGGGTGGGGGGAGAGGGTGTTGTAATTTTCACCGTCCGCTACATACTATAGCAGACGGTGAAGTTTACTTAATGAAAAGCATATCTGGTCCGTCCATCGCGATGGATGAACGGCCAAATACCGTTGGCAACTTAGCATTTTATCAGTTCCCATATAGATATATATTAATAAGGGGGCTGATCCATATCTAACTTTATAAGTCTCCAACTCCCCGTCTTGCCTTGCCCCCCTATTTTCCTTAAATCCTTTTGGTTCTTAAGATACCTCTCTTTGAAAAAAAGTAATCTAGTTGGAGATGTTATTTCTCCACTGGTAGATGTTGATCGGCCTATATATATATATATATATATATATATACACACATATATATTTACACATACATATATATAATCAAATTTATCTGTAAATTCGCCTGCTCCTTAAATTATGGAATTTTAACACCACCAGTGAAATCCTTTACCTGCGAGGCACATGGACACGTTTAAAGGGTAAAAATGCTCAGGAAAAATAGCCCTGTTCAACCTTTGATTGTGGAACCGGACACCCTTACAATCTGTTTGGAATCAATCCTGGATTTCAAAATTTCCCCGAACCCATACGCGTTTCCTCGAAGCTCTTGATTTTTTTGTTCTATGAGCAGATTCGAATTTGTTGATTCTCGGATACAAAGATATCAAATAAGAACCGTAGCATTTCATGATTCATTGCTCGGAATTGGCTTTGGAATTTAATTCACTTTTTTTTGTTTGGAACGGAAGGGAATTCAAATCATAGAATTCATATTTTGTGTTTTGGAGAACAAAGGAAATGGAAAGTTAATACATTTTTAGACAATTATATCCTTGACTTACGAGAAAATGAATTACGGTAAGTTGTTTCAAGTGTGCTAGTGTCACAACATGGTGGTGGTGGCAGCACCACATAGTGTAGAGACAATAACATCGTTAACGGTGAAAGTAGTGGGGTGGTCAATGATGGTAGTGGTGGTATTGAGGTGTAACCGGTGGTGGTTAAGTGACACCAATAGTGACGTTGGTGGCATCAGTGGTGGCGGCAGTGATGGTGATGGCTGTGATAATGGTGGCAGCGGTGACGTGGCAATAGTGGTGGCAGCGGTGGTAGCGGCGGCGGTAGTGACAGTGACAGTAGTGGTGGCGGCAGTGGCGGTAGCAAAAGTGGTGTGTCGGTAGCGGCAATGAAGATGGTGATAGTGAGTTCATTGTTGGAGAGATCTAGAAGAGGGTAAGATAGATAAATAATTATTTTGAATTCAAATAAATTCAAATTTCATGAAATCCGATAATTTTTCATCGGATTTTACACTAGAAAAACAAATCTAGTCAAATCCCACGAAATCCAATTCCAATTCCAATTCCATTTGTAAATGTTCCAAATAACAAAACTTGAGTATTTGAAATGAAATCTCATTAATTCTATGGTTCCAAACACACTCTTAGTCAATCATCTTCAAACATTTATCAGAGATCAGAGAGACGGTCATGGCTTCTAATAATGATCATAAAAGATGTCGGTGACTATGGCGATGATGAGACATCAGATCATGCTTTGTAGGACCCTGAAAATTCTGTACCCCGTTTATTCCTTGAAAAACATGAAAGGCCATTACTATAAAGCTAACCAAGTTGCTCATAAGAGTAAAAACTGTGAACTTCGGAAAACTGTCAAAGCCATATTGAAGGCTGTTCACATTCGCGTTTTCAAATCAGGCCGCCTTGTATTTTAATTTTCAGCTATAAGTCCTAAGTTTTAGTTTTTTCTTTTTTCAATTTTGGTGTCAGTTTTGATGGTCAATACAGAGGGAGGTCATGGCTGACATACCTAAGGTTTGGGTTATGACATTCGGGGTCTGAGAGTTAATGTAAAGAGGTTGAAGATTATGTGACAAGGATGCTAAGGTTGTGAAGGGAGCAATGATGGTGGTGTACTGATGGTAGGGAAGAAAAAGAAGAAATCCGTGCTGAGAAAGGGGTCGACTAGGCTGTGACAGGCAGTCCGCTGGTGTAATTAACCCTGCATTGGCATGTTTAAAGCTCTTAGATTTTAGTAATGATTTTTCTAACATGCAGCTCTAATCTAGGGGGAAAAATTTGCTTGCACAGAGCAGCCTTCCATTTTCTAAGACAATTATATGCACCTTTTGAAATAAAGTAGTGCGGCCAGATATGAAGGCATAAGGTGTCGAAAAGTTGGATTCATCATGTAGGTGACATGAATTTGATGCAACTCTTTCTTCTTATCGGAAATTATAGTGGACTCTCGTATTTCTCGTCGTTCATGATTTATCTGTAGGGGAAATTTTGCGGTGACATGGTATAATATTTGCTACATTAAACCGTCACGTGAACCTTTAGCTTCTAACTACCTCATCATGATTCTCACTGCAGTGATTATTTTTTGCCCTTCTGTATAATATATATATATATTAGGAGTTGATCCATTGCTCGCGCTGGCAACTTGGGTTAAGTTGCCAACGCGATCTAGCCGTCCACGAACGATCTGTGGACGGTTCAAATTTTTTTTTACGTTTTTTTAAAGTACGTCCGCTACATTGTGTAGCGGACGATATTTTTGACAAAAATACCCCTCACCCATGCAGTTGATTGTTGAACAAAAGCGTCTGTCCGCTACATAATGTAGCGGACATATATATACAAAAGCAGCCCATTAATGTTACATTTCACTTCTCTCTCTCTTTCTCCCTCTATGCTCTAAAGTACGACAGAAGATAGCTCTGCTTCGTAGATCTAATTATTTTTAATTCATCTAGTATTTTTTCCTAATTTTCCTCTAATTCAGATCTGTTTAATTAGTATTTTCTCTTGCGTGGAGCTTTGGATGGTGATGGTTGGGGCAGTGGTGGTGGGTTTGTTGGGTGGATCGATGGGTGAGGTGGTGGAATTGTTCGTTGGTGGTGACCTTGGCAAAAATGGTGGAAAATGGGTGAGACGGTGGAGCTGCTTACCAAATCTGTTACTTTCCAATAAGGATAAGGTTTATGCTTTCCTTGCCTTTTGAAAGTGATGCGTTGTAACATCCACCGACTAAAAGAACTAGTTGGAAAAGTAGCTAGCTCATGAGGATTTCTGACTTTTTTCTCACCCAGCCAGGTCCTCTATCTGCAGTGGTAATGGTAGATGATGATGGCGTGATGGTCTAGGTCAGTGTTGTTAAAGGCGCAGGCGCACCTAAGGCGCAAAAGGCTCCTGGAGCCTAGGCGCAAGGCGCAAAAGGCCCCTGGAGCCTAGGCGCAAGGCGCAGGTTCGCTCCTTTTCGAAGCGAGGCGCAATATTAAAATAAATAAAAATAAATAAATAATAATACACTAAAACAATAAATTATGTTAAAAAAAATGAGAACTTGACAATTAACAAACTTTCAAACACTAGAAAAAGTTTAGTTCAATCACGTCATAATTTAACAAATTTTCAACATAAGAGAAGTCTTAAATCCACTGAAAAATAACACATTAACTGACATTACAGCATACATCAGCAATCTTCTAGAGATAAATTACATAATACAGTAGAAATCAAAGTCACATTAACTCAGAAATCAAAGTCCATGACCTCTCTATACAAGAGGTTGAATTTTGTCGCATGCAACTCTTGGTACAAGAAACAAATTGGCTGCATGATAACCTCTTGGGGGCAATGATGTTTGACACACAAACACTAATTGTACAAGACACTAAAAACACTGGCGAAGAGGAGACTATGAACATGAACAACGAGAGAGAGAATGGAGCAAAAGCTCACCCGAGATAGAGAGAGACTATGAAAGATTGAGAGCTTCACTTCACGAGAAGAGCAGCTGCTTCAATTGACTTGACCAGCGGCGGAGCAGCAGGGCGAACTGGCGAAGAGGAGCAGCAATCGCGGCTGAAGCAGCGCCATCGAATGGAGCAGCAGACGTTCGGCGAAGATGGGAGATGCGACTGCGACGACTGGCGGTGACGGGTTATGCGACGGCGACAACATGTGGTGATAGGTTATGTGGCGGCGACGACCGGCGGTGACGAGTTATGCGACGGCGAGATGAGACTTGAGAGTGAGACCGTGAGAGATTTGGTCGTGAGTCTGCTCAGTTGATTTGGGGTTTTTAGGTTTTAGTTTTAGTTTGTTTTGACTTGGTAAAGATAAAAAGGAAAAAAAATAGTAAGGAAATCAAAAGCCCACGTGAAGCCACGAATTCAAATCGAACGGCTACTATTCTTGTGCCTGACTTTGCGCCTACACCATTGCTGCGCGTCTAGCGACTGGGCGCACTGGGCACGCGCCTTCTTGAATGCGTTGCGCCAAGGCCTAGGCGAGGCGCTAAGAGTGAGTCTAGCCGCGCCTTGCGCCTAGGCGCGCTTTTTATAACATTGGTCTAGGTGGTGGTAAAGTTGGGGGATGGTGCACGGTTTTGTTACCGGAGATCTGATACGTGAACTTGGAATTTGAATAATCACCAACGAAATAAAAAGCAAAATGACAACCTAGCAAGACAAAGATCAGTTTTCTACCGTCCGCTACATTATGTAGCGGACATGCATAAGGCTATTTTTGTCAAAAGTATTGTCCGCTACACATTGTAGTTGACGTATTTTAAAAAAAAAGTAAAAAAAAAGATCTGGACTGTCCATAGAACACGCGTGGACGGCCAGATTGTGCTGACAACTTAACCCAAGTTGCCAGCGCGAGCAATGGATCAACTACCTATATATTATACATATATATTCAGATTGGTTCACATTGCTTAGGCACTTGCTTGAAAGCAAGATTATTCTCTTGGGTTTATTACGTAAACATGAAAGATTTCTAGCAACCTTGCTGCATTTATTTTGTTTGAGGCTCTAGTATGTTATCTTGTGTGAAGATTTTTCCAGTTGCTGCGTGTCATCTAAATGTCTATGCCGTCTGTTTTAACTGTCTTAACCGAGTTTTTCTTTTTTTGACCTTTATAGCTGAATGTGAATTCTTATAGGTTGTCAATTTGTTGCCAATAAAAGGCGGAGCTCCTCCCAAGTTTTCCCAAAGAACGCTGCTCTCCACGGATAACTACCAAGTGGTTTGACGGGGGCAAATTGACCGTTAAATTTGGTTATAATTCTAAAGATCTATTTGTTGAATTGCGTTTTAACTTCTGAATTATTTTTTTTCACTCTTCGCAAATTTGAGATAAGGCTGTCTAGGGTTTCAGTGTGCATCAGCAGTTCCATTTGCAGTATTTTGCCTTTATATCTTAGCGCACAAGGAATATTTAGAAAGAAATTAATAAAAGTGGTAAAAACTGATTGTTTGAGGTCTTCTTATTACTTTTTAGGTATCCTTTACGTTACTAGTTTATTGTATGACTTTTTATCACTTAAAATCATTATGCAATTTTGTCAGAAATAATTAAGACCGTCATTGTTAGCAGAGGTGTTACCAATAATTATCATTATTCATTGATTTTATGGAGCAATTAAGACTAGTATTTTTAGCCAAGCGCGGTCCAAGTAGTTGCCGAGGCCGATAATATATTTACAGCAACTCTGATACGATGTCACCACCATTGACTTGGTATCATCCCTTCAATGATTTCACTTTGTAACGCCACCTTTCAGATTCTTGTCACCACTCAGGTCAGGCGTCAACATGGTGAACCTCATCATTCACGTCAAGTCGTCAGCCCATATGAAAGTGACTTACTCGTGAGCAACGAACGGCTTGTGGCGACAAGCTGGCTTGGTGGCATCGACGTTTGGTGGGGTCATGAGAAAACAGGTGTTGGCGGCATTTTTTTTGAGAGATGATTCGGTCTATGGTGAGGATTATTACCGATAAAACGTGGGGGTATGTTTCCAATTAATTTGGTTCCATGGTCGGGGATGGCCAAAGTAATTGGATTCCATGGTCGGGGATGGCCAAAATACATGGAGCATCATCGCACGTCTGATTGACATCCCCCGCCCGATTGCTCGACGTTTCAGATTGCAAATGCCGAGTCTCACTGTGTTGTAGATCTTCTTGTTGACGTGGATGAGGGTCTTGTGTGACTATTTCATGCAATTTAATTGGGGCGTGATGTCATGTTAACGGTGCGATAATGAGGTATCACTGTTTATTTTCTCCCGAGTCCCTACATTTTTTGTAAAAAGACTAATTATGTTTTAGCCAAAAATACAGCACCCTTTACTTCAAGCATGAGGTAGGAGCTAGACCCGATGCCCATTTTAATGATCTAAATATCTTCAGCTTCAATGATTGTGAAAAATTCATCCCCCCAAAAAGAGTTGGTTGGAATAGAAATGGACTTGAAAGGTTAACGGGTTGCCTTATTATGAGCTCACATTTTCATTCTTAATTTTGTTTTACGATGAACACCACCACTTGTGATAACCTTTTTGCAGCTAATCCAACTAGCCAGCCTGCATAATTTCTCTCCAAAATCTACAATCTTGTACTTTCATCTCACCGAACAAATCTACCATTTTACATGAACGATCAATCAACTCAATATAATGCCAGATGCATGTTTACTGTCTCATTCCAACACCATTTTCTACTCCTTCCTTACCTTCTTCCATGCCCCATCTGCTGCCCCTCACTGACGCCACTAGGTCCCACTCTAATAGACACCTTCCTGATCCTTAGCAATACATTCTTACACATTTCTCAAACCTCTATATAGCTATACTTTTCTCTCTACCTCCACTTCTCACTCAACCTTCAGCTTCTCAATACTTGAAAGTATAGCCTCCGAGAAATGAATACTGGGTATGCCAAGATCAAACTAGCCTACACCACCAAATCGAGATCCATGGATTTTTCAGATCTCCCCTGTTCTTTTCCTGAATACACAGACAGCAATTCGAAAACCCAAGAAGGAACAAAACAGATCAAGAACAGAGACACCCATGAAGCCCCTTTAGATGTAGTAGAAGATGGCATTGATGGAGGAGAGAGGTTCGGCCATTTGAGGCAAAGCAGCAGCAAAACAGCAACACTACAGTCTGCAGTGAAGAGGGCCTTCTCCATGAGAAGATCTTCATCAGTTTCTGAGAGATACTGTAGGATCCATGACCAGTGTGTGACACTATCGTCTTCCTTGGATGGCGGTGATGATGACTTTGTTGAAGGGATGGACAGTAATACCAGTCAAACACGGAGATCTATGAGGAAGAAGGATCAGAGGTACAGCAGTGGCAGGATCTTAAAAGCCTGCAAGCGCATACTTGGACTCTAGTAGTTTCAAGGTTTTTTGGAATAAATCTGATTTGCCATTACGTTTGCTGCCAATTGAAGCCCTTCTATAATTGCATCTTTGAACTTTCATATTTTACAGCAGTTGTATCATTGGTGGTTTATTGCTTTTCATTGCTCGGATTTAAGAAGAGCTGTTCCTATTTTTACACTCTTGCTTAGTCGTCGCGACAAACAACATATTTTTAGCAATTAAAGAGAGTCAAAATAATAAATTCTCGAACTTTGAAGTACTAATAAATCGAAGTGTGTCGATCTCACTTCCCTTTCAAGCGTGTCTCGAAATTAGCTTAGTAAAATAGTCAAACACGTGAATTTTCAACACCCTAGTCCAACTCCTCCTAATTTAGGCTGGTCATCATTGTCTGCCACTAAAATATGGGTGGTTGGATACAAGAAGCCCTAGAACCTGGAGGAGCAAGGTCGCAACCAACTATTCATAATGATTCACAAATCTAAGGCCATGTTTGACAAAAATCTGTCACTGAGTACATATGATCCCTCAAACTTAGAGCCACTGCATATAATCGTGTGAATCGCAACGTTGGAGTTTGAAGGTTAAAAAATACAGGATATATAACGGAATAACGCTATACTTCTATTTGAAAAAGAAGGCCTTGGTCTTAGAGTCTTGATCGGTCCTCAACACGTTAAATTGTTCAAATATTGTACTATTGTTGCAAAACCGAAGAACAAAAAAAAGTGAACTTACAACTATATTTTTTTCCTTCCAATTTCACAATATTGAAAACTTTCTTACGATCTCGTATAGAAGAGACAAAGTCATAAACCTTATGACTAGGCCATTACGGTGAACATCTTCGTGCATCATACTTCATGTCAAAACGAAGTAGACACCAAAACACAAAGTGTCACAAAAAAAAAAGCATCAAATCAGCACACTGCACACTGCATGCGTATGCAGTTTACTCCTCCATTAAAGTGTGACTCTTCGTACATACTTCAAGATTGTAGCTTGAGCCGCCAATAGTTTTGAGTATGATATGTATTTACACCTTACCGAAATAGAACATTAAATAGGGTGCCATCTTCTAAAAGTAAAAATTACTTGGCGTCCTACATTTACTTTTATGGCAAGCTCTCGTCAGACATTCTTAAAAACAATGAGTTGGAACCGAACTCCTTGTCCAAGTATTACTTCAAAAAGGGGGAAAAAAAGTCATTGACGATAAGAAGTGATAGTGTTTCTCGTTAGACCATTCTTACAGCGTTGCGCGACAAACTCTCGCCGGACTATTCTAAGAAGTACGCTAAAGCATCCATAAGAATTACTTGTCGCCAAAGAATACCTCAAAAAAGAAGTGAGGTGTAGGCTATTCTGGTACGAACCCGAAAAATGTTCCCCGGATATATTCGGCTCGCACAATGTCTCCACTTTTTTCGGCCAAAACAGAGGAAATCGAAGCAAAAGGGAATTTCTGTGGTGGAAACTGCTCAAATTCAATCCGGAGTCTCTTCTTCATCTGTCAACAAAATCCTCATCATCGTCCAACCCTTTTTGTGATTCATCGCAGCAATGTCGACGGAAGGTGGCATTCCGGTGGAGCTACCGGCGCCGGATTCGGAGCCGGGGTCGCCTAAGAGCAGAGTGAAGTTCCTGTGCAGCCACGGCGGAAAGATTCTTCCCCGGCCTGCCGACGGACAGCTCAAGTACGTCGGCGGCGAGACCCGCGTCATCTCCGTCTCTCGTGACATCAACTTCCCGGGTATTTGTTCGTCCTACGTAGTCATTCTATGCCATGCATAATTTGTTGCTAAAACGTGCATCGACCACAAGGTTATGTCTTTAGCCATTTTTAATAGCCGTTTTGTTCATGAAAATTGATTGGATTTGTGAACTTGAGAATACCCTCCAAGCAAATACTGTAGTTGCATTATTTGGATGACCCAGTGCACGAGACTTCTCAACCCGTGAGTCTGTGACAATATATTCTATAATTTTATCGATACGTCAAGGCTTGTTCTTGGTTCAGGGCACCTAAATGCGTACATATATCATAAGGACATTCGTTCATGTTTCTTTTGGAGAGGTTTAATTATAGCTTTTCTTGCCCTATATTGTGTTCAAAACGAGGGTTGGTTAATTAGAGAATGCTCCATTTGGGTGTTTAAACACAACGACTTGAATGGAATATATTCCATAAAAGTCAGACTCTCGTAAGTTTCCAGCCGAAATGATGTGATGATTACATTATTCATGATGACAACAACTTCAAAGATCTTCTTGACTCGAAAGTTCAGTGCCAATTAGACAAGTCATCCTAAACATCAAATGTCCAAATTGGTTTGGTTTGCATCATTCTTGCAAACAGAGGAGGCATGATTACCATAAACACTACGAATGTACCCTTGTAGGCACATGAAGGGAGTTTGGAACCTAGCACCCTCACCAGTTTTATTAGTGTGTGTACATATCTGGGTGATTATATTGACACAACTGTAATACTACATCCCTTTTTGTACAGAGCTTTGAATAGTTTGAAATAATCAACTTGTGATCGGGGCATGCCATTTGATTTGTCAAGGAACAAAGCAAAACCATATTCTTGCTATGCATGCATTTGTTACCTGGTTATCCATTAACATGTTTTTTTTTTTTTTTTTGGCAAAAGGTCCTTTATTACCATGAAAGCTCAAAACACAGTATGCATCTATTTTCCAAGATGATCAAAAGAATTACAGCATGATCTTAAGCTTGCAGCACTGTGAGTGGGATTTTTCAGTTAAGGCATAGCTGATGGTTTTCCATAGATGGTACTATCTACCTCCAGCTCAAAACTCAAGGAATCCACAATTCAATCTCAGCAATCAGTCCATCAATCCCCTTCTGTTGGTCTGTAAATAGCCTATGGTTTTCTTTCATTCCTGATCCCATACACTGTCACAGCCAGACCTAATTTGCTCAAAGAAGCTCTGAAGCTTTTACCCCTAAATTTGTTGGTGGCATATTGTAATAATTGTGACCAAGTTCTAAATGTATGCCCAATTCTCAACTTGTTCAGCACTCTAGCCCATACTTCTTGTACAACAGGGCAGGCCATGAACAGATATTCATTTGTTTCTTGGTACTGTGAGCATAAGCAGCATTTATCCTCATTCACTACACTCCATGCCTTTAGCTCGTCTTTAGCTCTCACTTCTCAGTTTCTTTTAGCAAAGCGTTGAAAGGATGAATGCACATTTAGGAATGTGCCCCAGGGACCAAATAACTTTCCACCATGTGGTTTGTGCTTTGTAATATCTGATAATGTTCCAAGCAGAGCTTATACTGAATTTTCCATTTGCATGATGTATCCATTTGACTTGAACCATTTCAGCTGTATTGGTATGGGGATGAGCAGATAATTGACAGTGCAATTCCCTAAGAAATTGTGACCTTCTAGGGATCGATTAACATGTTTATTCTAGTTTCTCTCAGATTTTATGAAGAAGCTCACGTATCATATTAATGGAGACATCGTCCTCAAGTACCAACTCATTCCTGAGGACCTCGACGCATTGGTCTCTGTAAAATCCGATGAGGACCTTCGGCACATGTTTGATGAATACGATCGCCATGAAACTGAAGGAACCCCGAGGCTCCGAGCATACCTATTCCCAGCGCGCCCAATCATAGTCGACAGTAACCAAGCAGGCCCTATGGAGCCCCATGCCATTGCGCAGCGATATATTGATGCCATCAACGGCATTGTTCGTGCTACAACACCATCACGACGCCTCAAACCAATCCCTATTAACATAAGCTATGCCTCTCATAGCATGTCCTCTGCTTGCTCTTCGCCGCGATCACCCGACAGCTGTATTACTGATACTGTGAACCACAATGAGAGTACGCTATTGCACTCCTATCAGAATGGGCGAACTCATATGCATAAAGTCCATAGCTCCCCCAGCATATGCAATTTGAATGGCCAGCAACAGAGCCATCCTCCTATCCAGCACCACCACCATTACTATCAGGGTTACCGACAACCCACCACCCACCACCTCCAGCAGGACTACCAGCCTCACAAGCCACCACTTGATCCTCATCCCCACAGAAGTGTTGCACCTGAAAAAATCATCAAGGTTAGGTCGGTAGGCCGAGCTGAATCTCCGAGGTACCAGCTTGATCAGGTCCCACATTACTATTGCTCAACTCCTAAACATGGCGGAGGGAGTCCATGCTGCAACAAATGCGTGCACTTCGATGACTATGGTGCTTTTAGTGAGAGAAGGATTGACAGAGCGGAGTCTCTCCCCCAGAGCCCACGCCACGCTTACTTCAACGCATGGGATGCAGGTTCTATGGCAGGGGACAACTGAAGGGACTACCTCAAGTAATTATATACTTCATCTGCTCCAGATTTGAATTTTTTTTAGGTAACCAAGGGTAGGATATGAATACCTAACTACTAAATTATGCTCAAAACAGTAATTGACAGTAAGCTGGGAAGGTATTTGCAACTTTGCGTGTTTAGATTAATACATATTTGGTGGTTCTCCGCCACTTGGGGGGGGGGGGGTAATGTGTCAATGGTTGTCTAAGTATTGTAAAAATGCTCATCAACCTATGTATATGTAATATGTTAATAACTTTTGGAACATAAATTCATTCTCTATCGACTGTTCCAACCACCACTGGTTTCCTGCTCTGTCCCTGAACGAGTGCGAGACGCGAGGTGTCACGGTCCGCAGGGCATGATGATGGAGATAACTGTAGGCACTATGCGTTGGAGATGAAGGTATGCAGGTAGTCTCTAAGCCTTCTACTTCTACCTCTAGTATTACGTGCTGATCATATCTGAAATTGCGGGGATGCCACTTTGCATCTGAAACTCGACTCACGGTCACAGAGCTTTAGGAAGTATTTTCGTACCTGTAATAAATTAAGTCGTGTTCAGCTCTAACAGATAATGATATTAGTCTGGATATACAGTTAATTAGAAGATATTTATCTCTTAAGTATTTGAGATAAATATAATATTTATCTCTTAAGTGTTTGACGTAAATACATCTTTATCTTCTAAGAGTTTGAGTTAAAGTCAGTCTCTAATTGTATCAGAGATATCCCAATAAAATATAAGTCATAGCAATAAGTCACAGACAATAAGTCCCTCTCTCTAGAGTCATCACCAAGAAACTCTAGGATTTTGTTCGTGGACGAAGAACTTGACTCTAGTAGCCGTTTTCGTACTTGCAAAAAAGATCAAGAGTATTGGAGGCTCGTAACAATAAGGATCCATCGTCGGAATATTCAGTATGTTTTCGAACCCACTATGTGTTACGTGGTAGCGCATTAATTGTTATTCAACAAACAACATTTCATATCACGATCGAATCTATGCAAAGTTTGAAACATAGAAGTACGATATGGTCCACAAAGGCGTTGAATGCCATATGAAGGGAAATCAAACAACAGCAATCAAACGTTCGTGCCAAGTTCATATTTAATCATGATCGGAGCATGATATACAGTTTTTATCATGATCGGTTGGTACATAATTAATCTATTTCGCATAAGCTTTCCAACGATATATGACACGCATTATTTGGCTTAAAAACGAGAGAGATATGGCTTTCGAAAGTTGGCCTTGCGGCTGCTGGAAAATTAGGATTTTTCTGGAAGAAGATGAACAGTACACACAAGCCATGACACGTGTCACGTGCTGATTGAGCCGCGCGCATGACAAGTCACCAGCCACGCCCCGCACACGCACCAAGCCACGCTACCACGCATACCACGCGCCAAGTAAGACTGGTGACATGCGCGAGCCACGCGCCACACGTGCCGAGCTGGTTGTACGCACCCACGCGCGGGCGTGCTTCACATGCGCTTGCTCCAAGAACCTGCTGCTGCTGTCCCACATGCACGGTGGCGCGTGGAGGCGCGTGCAGGATATTTTTTGGTCGGTGTTTGTCACCTCCGGCGAGTGGAGCCTCGTCGTGGCTTCTGTAATTTTTCCTGTGGCATTAAATTTACCTTTATATTCTCTGTATGTGTTATGTTTAATTTTTAAACGACTTTTTCTATAGAAATTAGCTTTAAAATTTTGTTTTGTACACACAGAATATTTTCTTTAATTTCAGAGGGTATATTAGGGGTAAATTTACTGTTTGTCATCTTTTAAAATTTATCTCTCAATTTTTGGCTATTTGTGAGTATTTTTGTGGTCCCAAAAATACGAATAATGCGTAAATATTATTTTTTGCACTTCGTGTTAAAAATAAATATTTTTGAAGAGTTATATGACATAAATGAATTATGTTTTATTTATTTGCCTTGATTAGTGTTATGGTTTAAATATATTTTTGTTGAGATATATTTGTTGGGCTTTTGATAAGCTCACACTTTAAACCCAATTTCAAGACCTTCACGTCCGTTTTCCTTGAAAGGAGAATGTGACATATTCATCCATTTAATTACCCTTTAACTTGTTATTTGAGCATGCTAGTTTTAGGTTAAATGGATGGATATTAGATTGGCATTCTAAAGAAACTTATGTTTAATGTGTTTACTCTTATTTTAAGAAAATTTTTTGAGAATAATGTATTGTGCGGCATCTCCATTTGTTTTATTGGAGTAGTTTGTAGTAGGATTCTCAAAGATGTTGTATTATATTATTTCCCTGTATATTTTCAGAAAGCCTTGTACGGGGATGTAATTTCGCACGCACATTATTCAATCAGAATTTTCTTAGCATAAGTTATTAGAATGCCAATAGGGCTCAATGGAGTCCTTGCACACTTTATTGCATGGTGCAATTTTATATTGTTCTAAATTATCATGTGGATGATTTATTATATTGTGGCTTATATGATGATGAAATTTATTGCAAAAAATTACTTGAAAAATATTTTTCCCAACTCACATACATGGGAGATGATTACGAGCTTAGCATATTTTCGATTTCATGATGTGAGGAAGGATTATGTTTTTCATTTGAATTTTTTGAAATAAATAGAAGGATGTATAATTAATGTCTTTTCCTTGCGCAAACTAATGTAGTGAAAAAATGGCCACCAAGAATGTCATAGCTGATCTCGTTAAGGGTGAGAAACTTAACGGAGATAATTATGACGTTTGGCACAAAAAGATGAAATTCATGCTAAACGAACAAGAGCTCGAGGAGCACTTGACCAAGGAGATGGTCGCGCCAACTGAGGCGCAACCCCTAAGAGACCACACTGCCTACCAGAAATGGAATCAGAAAGATCGTAGTGCGCGCTACACCTTGTTGAGCAGCTTGCAAAATGATCTAATTGGGCAGTATGATGAACTTCCAACTTGCAAAGCTTTATGGGATCAGCTCAAGTTCTCTTTTGGTGGAACCTCAACTACGCGGCTTCGTAGCCTTGTGATTAAGTTTGAGGAGTACACAAAAGACCCTAAACATACCATGAGTGAACATCTAAGGATGATGTCCAATATGATTGGTAAGCTGAGGGATGCTGGCCATGCGCTCACAGATGAGCAGCAAGTCAGAGCTGTCATAAGGTCCCTTCCTGCCTCATGGGCCAATATGAAACATATATTGACCCACAGTGAAAACATCAAGAACTTTTCTGATGTTTCACAGCATGTCATCCTTGAGGACGAGACTCGAGATGCTGACAAGACCCTTGCTTATGTCGCCCAAGGGGGATCGCGCAATGCAAATGGCAAGCGCGAAAGACAAAGTAAGAAAGGCAAGAAAGGCGAGGCTAGCACTTCTGCGCCAAAAGAAAAGAAAATGAAGAAACGCAAGAGAGGAAAACGTGGTGGGAAAAAGGATTTGTCTAAAGTCAAATGCTTCAACTGTCAACAGAAAGGACACTTCGCTCGTGATTGTACTGAGCCGAAGAAGGTACTTTCAGAATCTCTCTCTCAGTTATATGTTTCCTCACATGTGATGGTTGCTCATTCCCAACCTGTGTGGTTTGTGGATACAGGTGCAACAAAACATGTAGCACGTGATCGAGAGGGGTTCGTAGATTATCACCGGATTCTAGCGGGAGCAAACATATCTTCATGGGAAACAATAGCTCCGAAGAGGTGCTAGGGGTTGGTTCTTACCAGCTCAAGTTGCGCACTGGACGCACATTGATTCTTAAGGATGTGCGATATGCACCCACTGTTCGGCTTAATCTACTTTCAGTTACTGCTTTATTAGAAAGTGGTTTTTCCTTTATTTTTAGGGTAATAAGTTGGACATCTTTTTGGATGATGTTTTGTTCGGACATGGTTTTCGCATGGATAGTCTTTTTCAATTGGATTTAATTGATTCTCAGTCCTTTTATTCTTATGTGGTGAATGATAATATTGTGAATGATTCTACCACCTGGCATGCAAGACTGGGCCACATAGGCCAAGATAGAATGACTCGTTTGGCTAGAGAAGGCCTTTTGGGCCCACTCGCAAGAGTCAATCTACAAACATGTGAGGCTTGTTTGGCTGGTAAAGCATGCAGGAAGCCTTTTGGAAAGGCTGTGAGAGCAACTCAGCCACTTGAGCTAGTTCACTCTGACATATGCGGACCTATGAGTGTAAAGGCACGCCATGGCGCCTCTTATTTCCTTACACTGATAGACGATTATACGCGATATGGTTATGTGTATCTGATATCTCACCGCTATGAAGCTTTGGATTGTTTCAAACGCTTTGTAGTGAGGTTGAGAATCAGAAAGAAAAAAGCTTAAAAACTCTTCGCACTGACCAGGGACAGAATATTTGTCAGATCACTTCAAGAAGTTTTGTGAGGAAAAAGGGATACGCTGACAACTTACTATTTCTAATACTCCACAACAAAATGGTGTTGCGGAAAGAAGGAATAGAACATTGTTAGATATGGTTAGGTCTATGATGGCGCAAGCAAACCTCTCAATATCTTTTTGGGATGCTCTTTTGACTGCAGCCTATATACTTAATCGTGTGCCTTCACAATCAGTCAAATCCACCCCATATGAGCTTTGGAATGGCCAAAAGCCAAATTTGGATAACTTGCGCCCATGGGGCTCAGCAGGTTATGTTCACAGTACTTCTCATAAGTATGGGAAACTAGGGCCTAGAGCTAAAAAGAGTATCTTCTTGAGGTATTCTGAAAACTCTAAAGGCTATGTGATGTATGGTGAACATCCAAATGGTGGAAAGACTGAAATAGAGTCTCGTGATGTCGATTTCATAGAGAGTGATTTTCCTAGCATTGGAGACGCAAGTAAGAATCTTGACCTCTATGAGTTAGAGGAGATTGAAGCCACTTCACCATCTCCAAGCAAAGGTGGGGAATTAGTTCCTCATCTGGTTGTCGCTGAAGATAGTACAGGTGACCTTCAACCTAGTGGGAGCATCCCAGACAGTGGGAGCACACCACCGGACCATCAGGTCAACAAGATTCTCAACTGCATAGAGGTGCACGAGAGGAAGAGTTCCACGTCGTCATTTTGAGATTGACGGTAAAATTCTTATGTGCACTCCAACTGATGAAGATGAGCCCACTTCTGTGGAAGAAGCCTTATCTTTATCTGCTAGTTATGAGTGGATGGCTGCAATGAAAGATGAGTTGAGCTCAATGGAGAAGAATTAGGTCTGGGAGTTGGTTGACCTTCCGCCAGGGCACAAGACTGTTGGAAACAAGTGGGTTTTAAAAGTCAAGTGCAAGGCAGATGGGTCAATTGACAAGTATAAGGCACGTCTTGTGGCGAAAGGCTATACCCAATGCGGGGTGTGGACTATGAAGACACTTTCTTCCCAGTGGTGAGATTTGCTTCAATTCACCTGATCCTAGCTATTGTCGCCCAGCAGGATTTAGAACTTTTTCATATGGATGTTAAGACTGCGTTTCTCAATGGAGAACTAGACGAAGAGATTTATATGGCTCAACCTGAGGGTTTTGAAGTCAAAGGACATGAGCGCAAAGTTTGCCGTCTCAAACGTTCTATATATGGTCTCAAACAATCGTCTAGGCAGTGGTACTTTAGGTTTCATCATGCCATTACCTCTATAGGTTTTGAAATGATTGAACAAGACCATTGCGTTTACGTAAAACGATCCAAGAAAAATATTCTAATCCTTTCTTTGTATGTGGATGACATTCTTTTAGCTGAGAATGACATGAGTTCCATTGTCGCCACTAAGCAGTGGTTGTCCTCAACTTTTGAGATGAAGGACATGGGAGAAGCTAATTATGTGCTCGGGATTAAAATCATACGTGATCGTCCAAAGAGACTTCTCGGTTTGTCTCAAGAGACATATATCAAGAAGGTCATTGAACGATTCTGTATGCATAACTCAAAACCCATAGACACTCCAATGGACAAGGCGTGTACTTTAACCACAGACCAATGCCCAAAGAATGATGAGGAAAAGAATCGGATGTCCAAAGTGCCTTACGGGCTGTAGTTGAGAGTCTGATGTACGCTATGTTGTGTACGCGTCCAGACATCTGTTATGCCGTTGGAATGGTGAGTCGTTATCAGAGTAATCCTGGACCCGCTCATTGGAATGCGGTGAAGAGGATTCTTCGATACTTACGTGGAACCGCTGATCTCGTCCTGTGTTATCATGGTGGAGACTTGAGACTGAGAGGATACAACGATGCTGATTGGGGCGGTGATAGAGATGAGCGCAGATCCACTTCAGGTTATGCATTCATACTAGGAGGTGGAGCTATCTCTTGGTGCAGCAAGAAACAGACTTGCATCGCCCTATCCACGATAGAGTCGGAGTATGTTGCTTGTTCAGCAGCAGTCCAGGAAGCTGTTTGGTTGAGGTCATTCTTACATGCTCTAGGGGTTACAGCTCATGCAGACGAGTCTGTCACTGTTCACTGTGACAATACAGCTGCCCTAGATTTTGTAAAGGACCCCAAATATCATGGGAAGGCCAAACACATAGGCCTTCGTTATCACTTCATTAGAACTTTAGTTGCGCAAGGAGAGGTGATCATGAAGCATATACCTACTGGCAGAATGGTGGCTGATCCTTTGACCAAGCCTATTGCTAGAGATGTTTTCCTTTCTCACATTAGGAGTATGGGACTACGTAGGTTTTGATATGTTTATGGCATCTTATGTACTTGACATTATTTATTATATTTTCATTCCTTGATTTGAGTTTATTTTGGAATGAATGATAATCTTTGTGATTACATATACATCCTTGTTGAGAGTGTCACCAGGCTTGAATTGACCCACTCACACGGGTAATTCACCTTGGCGCTAAGATAGCGAGCAAGATGAGACATAATTGTCTTAGGCGCCAAGAGGGCGAATAAGATGATACAGCTTATAAAGCAAACATGTCGCCTTAGTTGGAGCTAAGATGAGACCTATAAAGGTAGGTCGATCATAGAGTATCTCCACAACTCTATGTAGCCTGTTTACAGCCGAATGTGAGATTTCAGGCAGGCACTATGAGAGTGACTGGGCTGAAAAACTCAGGTTAGGCGCTTGTACAGCGACTAGACTTAGATTCGTATGGCGTATTTTATTATACATTTATGTGACACGCCCTTGCGGGTTACGCCATAGCATGCAAATCATACTGCATGTGCTAAATGCAGACCGACAGTGGGAGTGATGAATGAATCCCTGCTTCGTCACTGTGTGAGCCACTTGGATAGATATTTTTGATCCTATATGGTACCCTTTTCACCTTAGACTATGTCATGAAGAGGATACTCAATGTCGCTACTTTAGCATGTACCCTTGGATCATGGATGATGCGGTCTCGCGGGGCATGTCTAGGAAAGCGGTTGGGTCTAATTGGAATGACATGAGGGCTTTGGGAAGAAAGTTCAATATTACATCATGTTGTGTGATTCATAGCCCGGGCGACTTTGTCGATTTTCGTTTCGATATGAGTCATGAATACATAACATATGAGAGGTTTAACACTGCTCATTATGAGGGATTTGAGAGTGTTTAATCTGGTGTAGTTGAACTATCTGGGGTACATACGAGATTTTTTGGAGTGATGTATTGTGTTAGTTTGGTGATAACTTAATACAATACTCCTCAACTGGACATCCTTTCTCGTAGGTCGCACGTTCCATTTCCTGTATGAGGAGATGAGTGGACAAGAGATAAGGAGGGACTGCACGATTTATTTGCCCTGTGTGTGGGCGAGTGGGAGCTGTTAATAAATTGGGTCAGTGGACCCATTATCCGCCCACTAACAGATAATGTGTATTTGTTAGTCTGGATAAATACAGTTAATTAGAGGATATTTATCTCCTAAGTGTTTGAGATAAATACAATCTTTATCTCCTAAGAGTTTGAGGTAAAGTCAGTCTCTAATTGTATTTTTATATAAAGGCTAGAGATATCCAATAAAATATAAGTCATAGCAATAAGTCCCTTTCTCTATAGCACTCTCTTTAGAGTAATCACCAAGGAGTTTTAGGATTTGGTCCACAAAGGCGTTGAATGCCATATGAAGGGAAATCAAACAACAGCAATCAAACGTTCGTGCCAAGTTCATACCTAGCAGCTAACGCGGGAAAAAGCTCGTCCTGAACGAATTAGACGGTGGCAATCCAGTCTTCATCCGTGAACTGTAAATTGTCTTGCCTCAGGTAATCTAACGCTTGAACCCAGCAACAAGCAGCAGTGAGGCTTGTGGATGCATACATCTTAACTGTCTTGCCACAAGTAATCTAAGCTTTGAACCCAGCGAATAGCACCACTGAAACGGATGCAAAAGTACGTAGAGGCCAAGGAACTCCACCAACAAAAGCTCTCTCTCACATCCGTCTGCTTGTTTGTAAGACGCTCTTGCAGGAGGTTCACACACACACACACACACACACACACACACACATATATATATATATATATATATATATATATATATGAAGCAGAACTACTGTGTCAACATAATTTTTAAGTAATACAGAGTCTGAGGTTTGGTGTAAGTGAGCCTTTCTAACTTCTTTTCAAAGGACTTCGGAGTATCCTCTGGGTTCTTTTGATATGATGCTTTGGAACTTTTCAGTGCTATTTTTATTTAATTATCCTACTCTTACCCAACGTATTCTCGCTCCTAATCAAACCAAATATATTAGTACTTTAAATCGTGTTTATAAAGTTAACTATTATAAACTTGATAACACTTTAATAGTACAAAAGTTTAATTTCAAGGATATATTTTGATGACTGTTTAAGTGAGTGAGACAGTGGTGGGATGCATTTATGATAAGTCTGTTTACTTGGGGGTAAGCAAAAGTATGAAAGTGAAAACCAAGAAGTAGTTTATGTGTGGTGTTGAAGAAGATCAATTGATATAATTTTTATGGCTTATATAATTTAAGTTTTCGATCATGAGCCTTAAGTCGAACCAATTTAAAGTTTTCACGTGTTTGAGCGTGCCTAATACACCTTCACATTCACGTTAAGCTTCTTGATTTGATCTGACCTTATCATGTGTTAAGACTGGATAAGGACTCACTTTACAAATCAACCTTGCTAGGCCGGATCGTTATCTTTTAACTTGGTGCAAACAACTTTTCAATGCTTTCCCGCCCCGGACTAATCAATCTTGCTAGACCAAATCGTTATTTTCAATTGTACAAGAAACATCTATTCAATGCTCCCCCCTCCCCTCCCTTTTGTCCCGTTTCCGTCCCCCCGTTTAACTAAGACGCGTGCTTCCCTTACCTAGAACTTGTTGCGTGTAATCACTGTTACCTCTGATTTGACAATTTTACAACAGTCGCCAACTTGTCTTGTGACGATCCTGCTTTAAATGGATTTTCTCTAAGACCAGTCCCCAATTCCTTGATGACGGAACATATTGAGGCCTGGAACGAATCAACCTTCCGAATCCTTATGTTTTTACTTGGTGCAAACAACTTCGTCTCAATCTCAAGTTTCACGAGCTCGGAAACCTAAACTTCCCTTTGCACTGATCAAAGTACAAAAAGAAAACAAGCTCTATCCCTTGCTTTTACCACCATCCCCATAGCGACAGTGCACACGGCGATAAGCACATAAAAATCACCTCTACAGGCTTCCACACCAAACCCTTTTCATGTCTTCATAACCAATTAACTGGTCAACCTACATTTAACCAAGAATCTAAGCTGCATCCTCTGTTCACAACCTTAATATTTTCTTTCCAACGACCACTCCAAGAAATTTTGAGTCGTGGAGGCACATTCCGAATGAGGTGTCGAATAGAGAAAGTTATCGTGGAAGAAGACTGGTATAGAAGCAAGAACCAGGGAAATATGCTGCCATTAGGCAAGGAAGAAAACAGTACCCGAGGAAAGAACAACTAGAACTGAAGACCAGAAGAGGTTACAATAGGTCTTGATCCCAGTCTCATCCCTCGTTCCAAGGGAGAATGATGGATACTTGAGGAATTGAATACAAGTATTACTGTATGAATATACGTCTCCATATCACAAAAATCAAGGACAATATATGAGCCAGTTTCTCAAGGCGTATGCATTTTCGATTGGTAACGTTCAACAGTTTCACTTCCCAAAGTTTTGCTATAATTAGGGAGTTACATGACAAGATCCTAAGACAGTGTGCCCAAGCTATCCTCTAATAAGTCCTTCTCAAACCTCCACCCGAAAGATAACCCCCAAGGTAAAATAATTTCGTATAAACATTTAAGAACTGGGGACCAAAAAACGGAGAAATGAGCTCAATATCGGTCTGTCTTAAATTCTTTTATCATTTACTGTCGGTGAAATCTGCATCGATGACGTCACCACCATCAGGTCCCTTGCCTGAGGGTTCAGTTGGCCCAGCTCCTGCCCCTGGCGTTGGCCCGGCACCAGGTGCTGCACCTGGCTGGTTATAGAGTGACTGCCCAAGCTGCATGACTTCCTGATTAAGGGCAGCCATGGCATCCTTTGTGGCCTGGGTTGAGCCCCCTGAGATCGCCTCCCTAAGCTCTCCAAGCTTCAACTCAACCTTCTCTTTTACTGGGGCCGGAACCTTGTCTCCCAATTCCTTTAGCTGCTTCTCTGTCTGGTAGACAACAGAATCTGCCTGGTTCTTTGTATCTATGGCATCCCTCTTCTCCTTGTCTTCCTTCGCGAACTTCTCTGCTTCTGAAACCATCCTCTCTACCTGCGTATATTCACGGAGCACATAAAGTCATTCCAAGTCAAAGCAACTAAAGAGACCACTGCTAAAGATTATTGGTTAACAACAAGACCGCTACTAAAGATTATTGGTTAACAACAAGACCGCTACTAAAGATTACGGTTACGTCATCCATGTAGTTTACCTAAAGCATATACTAAATATTAAAGATTAAGGTTACGTCATCCATGTAGTTTACCTAAAGCATATACTACGGATTACTCTTCACAAACCAAATTTGCAAGGGGCATAATTCGGGTAAAAAGGACCCAAAAGCCAGTGCTTGACGCACGAAATGTCTTGCAGGTAATACGTCAATACAGATTGTTTACGAAATCATACCTCGTCATTAGGCAAGGTGCTAGCACCAGTAATTGTGATATCCTGCTTCTTCCCAGTTCCTTTGTCGATGGCAGTTACAGAAAGGATACCGTTTGCATCAATGTCAAACTTTACTTCAATTTGAGGAACTCCACGTGGGGCAGGTGGGATTCCATCAAGACGGAAGCTGCCGAGAGACTTGTTGTCCCTAACAAACTCCCTCTCGCCTTGAAGGACATTAATCTCCACACTTGTCTGTCCATCGGCAGCTGTTGAGAACACCTCTGATTTCGAGGTGGGTAATGTTGTGTTTCTTGGGATAATCTTTGTCATAACACCACCAAGAGTCTCTAGCCCAATAGACAGCGGCGTGACATCCAAAAGGACAATATCACTAACATCCCCAGCCAAAACACCAGCCTAAAATGGTACAGAAAATTAAATGCTCGGTAGTCAGCATATGTTTCACCTTCTCAAAGGAAGTCAGTCAAGCACGCAGGAGCAACAGGACTACAAGAAGAAAAGGAGAGTTACATATACCTGAACTGCAGCTCCAAGAGCGACAACTTCATCGGGATTGACTGTAACATTGGGTTCCTTTCCAGTTAATTTCTTAACGAGGCCTTGAACAGCTGGGATACGTGTTGAACCACCAACAAGGATCACTTCATCAATATCATTAAAAGAGAGCTTGGCATCCCTCAAAGAATTTTCAACTGGGGTCTTAAGCCTACATATAAAAGGTAAAAGAGAAAAGGTAAACAGACGATAACAGCACAGCTTATTCTTGTATCTTGTTCCTATTGCAATCTACTAATTATAATGACAAGGAGCAAGCAGAAGTTGGATGATGTGCTTTCCTGTATTTGTTAGCGGCTTCCACTTGACACCCCAAAGTAAGAGATAAAAGTGTACCTGTCAAGCAGATCTGAGCATAGCTCTTCGAATTTTGCTCGCGTAAGGGTTGTATCGATATGCTTGGGGCCATCAGCAGTGGCTGTAATAAATGGCAAACTGGGGAAAAGAGAAAAACGACATCAGTACAACTACATAAAAAATGCAAGAAAGTGCCTGAATAGTTAATCCATGAAACTCCCACCAATCCACATACCTAATGGTTGCCTGTGTCAAAGTTGATAGCTCCATCTTAGCTTTTTCTGCCGTCTCTGTCAGACGCTGAAGAGCTTGTTTGTCCTTTAAAAGATCTATGCCTTCATCTTTCTTGAAACTTGTGGCAAGCCAATCAACGATTCTCTGCATGGAAAAAAAAATTAGCGTCAGAAATTCTAAGTCAACGATGATGTGACGAGTGACTGACGAAACTTGTGACAGACAAATAATGCGAACCTTGTCGAAGTCGTCACCACCCAAATGTGTATCTCCAGAGGTAGAAAGCACCTCAAACACTCCATCACCAACCTCAAGGACTGCAATAAGAGAGATGAAACATCCACTGAAAGAGTACCATAAAACCATCACTAAAACCATCTTAAAGTGTTGGCACTCCAAACACTCTAAGATGCAAAGCCATTGATGAGGAAAAAAAAAACCAGTATATTACGTATACCTCGACAAGTCTTATCGTTGCATGTGGATTCACATGTTCATCAGTATAAGTCGGACAATTACTTAGAAAGGAGAGGGGACTTTAAGAAAACCGGAAAAAGTAGCTCTCGACTTTGAGACCCTATAAAGCATGTGACAGGAAGAGAACCCTTTTAAGATTTTCAGCATCAAGTCTAGAACAAAAAAAGCAGGATATGGTAATGGTTAGGCATGAGAGAATCGAGCATGGATCCCTAAAAAGAGAACATAAAACTAGTCAAAGTTTACAGGTACATAATAGAGGTTTGTCCCTGTCAGTAGATGGATGGAAAAACTATGCGGCAATCAGCTGCAATTACAAGGCTATAGGACTAGGTCGGTTTAAGATAAAAGGAGCCAGCTAAACTATGACTGAGTACAAGTAAGGAATCCATTTATTCTACATGGAGATGACAAGGCTTTGCCAGGACAATCAATTCCAGCTGATACATAAGTCACGGCTGGTTCAAAAAACAAAATCCAAAAGCTGCAGCCAGTGCACTTTATACATACAATAAGCTTCAGTAAGCAGTAAATACAACTTACTACGATTAAAGACAGCTACAGGAATACATAACACCTTAAAAAGTTGAACCAAAACCATAGATGACGGATGAACACAAGGATCTGTACCTGAAACATCAAACGTGCCGCCTCCAAGATCAAACACTAGAATGGTTTCATTGTTCTTCCTTTCAAAACCATAAGCCAGTGAGGCAGCAGTGGGTTCATTGATAATACGGAGAACTTCCAACCCAGCAATGCGACCAGCATCCTTTGTTGCAGTCCTTTGTGAATCGTTGAAGTATGCAGGAACTGTGACCACAGCTTTAGTGACTTTATCGTTCAAAAACTTAGATGCATCATCGACAAGCTTTCTCAACACCTAAGCAAAGACAGAAGAAAATTAGCACCTGACTGAGAAAAAGCAAAATTGGATCATAAGTGTGGCAGTCAGAAAATTTCAACCATTCTTAATCTTCTTGATTTTATCCCCTTGTCTTTTTCTAACCACGTATCTGGAATTCTCACACTCATACTTGCATCACATGCATTGTCCATTAAAATTACATTCTTCACTTTCATCTAACAAAAGGATGTTATTGCACAAAATACCATTCTATGGCCATTTAGACAAAAATCTGTACATTTCTCAAACTTCATCTACAAAAGATACTCCACTTATACATGTTTGGCCAGTGCAAGCACACAACAACTCATCTCTCGGCTGCCAAACACTTAGTTGAAGAATTTATCAAGTATCACGCAAAACGAAGCATAGGAAACTCGGAAGTAACATAGGAAAGGGTACAAAAGAAGTCGTAAGCATCATAATCAAGAAAACACAAATGATATTCCTTTGTCCACAAGACAGAGACCTCTTTCTCTTTGGTAGATCCCTTAAAAAAAGACCACATTCTATAGAAAGGTGATTTTTATATACTCCCACGATGTCCCATAATTACCCAAAGATACATGTAGGCAATATGAAACTAGAAAATAACAAATAAAAGGGGAAAAAATCAAAAAGAGGCAAACAACGAAGTTGGAATACTGCAAAAAGTTGCTAACTACAAACTTATGAACCGACATTGAGGACCTGATCATAATACATTTCAACAGAACTGGAGATAAATTGGAGTCATTGGACTAAGCGTTGGAGCACACATCAATTGCACAAAGAAGAAAATGTATGCAACACAATTCATTGTATCACACCATACAAGTTACAGCACATAGAAATGAAACCCCAATATTAATGATTGACAACCTGCGCCGAAATCTCCTCAGCAGCAAACTGCTTGCCTATTGCGGGGCATTCCAGCTTAACGTTCCCGTTCTCGTCGCGAACCACGGTGTAAGACACCTGCTTGGACTCCTCGTCCACCTCGGACATCTTCCTGCCAATGAACCTCTTCACCGAGAAGAAGGTGTTCTCGGGGTTGACCACCGCCTGCCGCTTGGCAATCTGCCCGACCAGCCGGTCCCCGTTCTTGGTCCACGCCACCACGGACGGCGTCGTCCGCTGCCCCTCTGCGTTGGTGATAATCACCGGCTTGCCGCCCTCCATGGCACCCACGGCCGAGTTGGTGGTCCCCAGATCAATCCCCACCACCTTCTCGGCCACCACCCGGAGCGGGCCCCCAGCGCCGCATCCCCGCCTTTGCTTGCTGGTCTTCCCCAGCTTCGTGAAGGCCGATTTGGGCACTCCAAACGACACCGTGTTAGTCAAACCCCGGCCGAAGAAGGCCGTCTTAGCGCATTTTGGAGTTGAGTGCTTCGATTGGGAAGCTAGAGGGGTTCCTCCTATCAATTGAGCAGCTGGTGTGGCCATATCAGTTCGACCCAGAAATTGGACTACTGAAAGTCTCTGAATATGCGAGTGTGACCCTAATTGAAAACCCAGGAACTTTGGGGATAGAAGAGGCTCTGGTGAAACTTTCAAAGGGGCTCGTGAAGATAAGAGAGCGAGGGTTTATGGGGGCTTGGCGGGACTGTTCTAGAAAGATCGATAAGAGGTAATATCCGGTTGTGATTTCAGGGACAGGGGGTCGGGATCATCGAGGAGGTACTAGTACCACCAGCGACTCTCTCTCTCAATAATTTGGAATCTGGTGCAGTTGTAGGCCCAACAAGGACTTAGGTTAGAGCTGAAGGCTACTGTGGGCTCTGTGTTTGTGGCATTTAGAAGCCGGTTGGATGGATTCTCAAAAGCAGATTTTAATTTAAATTTAAATTTAAATTAAACTTAATTTATTTTAAGCAGAATCAGTTTACTGTTTAATAAAATTAACTGTGACCTAACTTAAAGTTACAAAAAGAATTAACTGTGACCTAACTTAAAGTTACAAAAAGTGTTTGGATAAAAAAATAATTAAATCAATTTTAATATGACAAAGTACACTACATAAATAAAGTTTCTAATATCCATTTAGTTAAGTAATGCTAATATAACTTTCATTTGACAATAACTACAATACAATAAAAAATTATTGAAGAAGCTATTTTCAATCACTTACAAAAGTTATCAGTTCTTATTCTGAATTAAAGATAGAAGAGCGTATAAAAATGGTGGGGAGGGTTGTGCTCCCTTTCTCTGTTAGCGTAGAAGAGAATATAACTTCAAAAGCTAATTAAAAGTCATACCCAATAATTAGTTAAAAGGGTATGAAATGTCTTTTTGTGAAAAACATGAGGATATGATGGTAAATTAAAAGGTCAAACTTGATTATGAAAAAAAAATGATTATTTTATAATCCTCACTTTCTAGGATTATGGATTTAATCCGTTTTTAACTTTTTTAGGCAGATTAAATTTCATAATCTCTTTTGCCAAACACTCACATACCTGATTTAATTTAGATTAAATCAGGTTTGATCATCCCAAAATCAACCCCAAACACCCTCTTAGAAAAGCTTATTTTTGACAGTCACGAATTGTTGATTCTTAGTACAGGGAAACGATCGCTAATGTGCGTACTTGTCCTTTGCTGATGATGATGTATATAACGTATTTTCTTGTGCGCATTGTAAATTCTGTCTCTCGGTCTAATCATCAAAAGACATTAAATTGTCGACGAAGTAATTGTATGTATCTCATTCTTTTCAATTTGAGATGTCATATGTTGAAGTTGATTTGAGTGGCACGCATCAAAACTTGACTGTATTGAATCACTCTATGTTTGATATCATTTCATCTAATATTGGAATCCCGCTTTATAAACTAATACCATATACAGTTTCCCCCTTATAGTTTATGATTTTACTAATTTAGCTAAATTCTACAGTTAATTGAGTTTGGTATTGGTAAAGTAAATTGAAGGGTTTTTTCCCCAATACTCTATAGAGTGGGGGGGGGGGGGGTGTTGAGGATGAGACAAGAAGCACTTCCACGCCAACCTTTAGCTTCACAAACCCTTAATACCCGATTTGGAACTTTTTTATTTGAAAAAATTCAAGAATATATACCCGGATATATTTTGAGACCGAATATATATATACCATCCAAGAAAAGTAAAAGACAAAACGAAATGGATGATATTCCCATCCAAGAAAGGAAACAAAAGACAAACGCTAACTATAAGAATAAAAAACACCACGATTAATCATCAAAGTGACGGTCCTGACGGTCCAACTCTATGGATTGCCCGTACAGGCTGTATATGATCAAACCATTCTTCTTGAACGCCTTGCCTAGATCGGATAATTAAAAGTCGTCAAGGCTGAGGATAAATCTAAATGACCGACTTTTTCTTGGGTGACATGCACAGAGTGCAAACCCTTTCGGTTAGTAGTCAGTGTACACAAAAGAGGTAAAACAGACAAAAGCATCCTATTGGGAGAGGTCATTTGCAATACAAAGTCAACATCAGGAAGTACTATAATGGCGTGATAACAGTGTAATTTAAGGGCCAAGTGAAAGCAAGAACGCATAGCTAGCAGAAATGCATTAAAACTCATGAGCAGAATGTAGAACATCAATAAATGCACCAATAGGAACTCAATCGTGATTGAACATTACATTACCATGCCCAGCCCATATATCCCATTTATCGGAGAACCGACTACCAATATAGAACTGAAAAACAGCAGGGGATCACATAAGCACGTGTTTCTGAAAAAGTAAATGCTATGAAGTGGAGGATAAAAATGATCGAACCCTACTGTATTAAGTACCAAATAGGAATCTTCCTTATGTTGAACTTTCCTAAGGCATAGTTGAAAACAACTTGTACCCTGGATACGACGCATTAAAAGTTAGCTCCGAGTAAAGATCAGTTGCGTATAAATTTTTTTTTGCATTGCAACCAAGTCAGATAAACCAACTGATAACTGTTCAAAGTAAAGCACAACTATTCCGATAAAGAGGCTAAGCTAACCAACCCGCAACCAATTGGCAACAGATAAGTTAGACAAGCAAGGCATCAATCGAGTCCCAAGATAAAACCATCAAATCCAACGAACACAAGGCCAGTCAAGAAAAAGATGCTCATGGGTCTCCATAAGAGACAAACAAAGAGGATAAGAATCGCTTTCAAGGCAATGGCATTAAAGAAGTTCAAAATAAAGAGGTAATCTAAGATAAATAAGTTGCCACGACAATTTTTTTCTTCTCGAAATTGGGAATTTCCAAAGTTTAAGCCAGAAAGAAAGGAGGAGATGGACATAGAATGAGATGAGGGGAGGAAGTACAACGATCTGATAAGAATTGATTGGTGGGAGCAACAGAGAAATGATATCCCTAAAGGAAGGACCAACATCTCAAATCCTCATACCCCGAATAAAATAATTGGAGGTGCAAAATTTAGGAAACAATGATAGAAGGAAAAGTATGATAAAGAACTCCCAAATCCCATGTATGAGTATTAGAGATAAACAAATCTAAAATAGTCCAATTATAATTCTTACTAATATGAAAATATTGTTACACTGAATGAGATGTCGAAGGTAGTCACCAATCCATCCATACCGAAAATCGCGCCTTGCTTGAAAATGCATTGTCCTACCAGAATACTTTTCCATATCCGTGAGTGAGTTCGAGATTGATTCTACTGAAGAAAATTACACCTAGCAAAGCAACATCCTTTTAGTACGCGAGCAACAAGACTCTAGGGATGATACCAAAATTTTCAAGTCTGTTTAGAGAGTAAGGATTGATTGAAAAGTTTAAAATCTCAGAAACCTGAAATCCCTGGTTTTTAGGAAGAAATACAGTGAGCCATGCAATCCAGTGAATCAATTTAAGAGACGTTTCACCTGACCTCCAGAAACAGTCTAAAATTTGATCCAGCTAATTGCAAAATGACACAGGAAATTTGACCAACAACGAAGATAGTACCGAATGGATAAGAGTAGCTCGACCCGCTTTATTTAACGAGAGCCCTAATCAATGCACACACCGATCTTGAACTCTCTGAACCAAAGCTCAAAAAATCTCCTTTTTCTAAGAAGCCATATCTAAATGAATACCCATACGTTTTCCCAACAACAGGTTGGCAGAGAACTCACAGTGTTGTTAAATTAAGTGACAACTTTCATCACTGGTGTTAAGGCTAATCACCAAACTGGATTTCGACCAGTTGATTTGTTGGCCAGACATTAGACAATAATCCTTCAAGACCTTTTTAACCGCTTCGATGTCTTGAATCACAGATTTCTTAAGGTTGAGAAATAAATAAATATCATCTACGTACATGAGATGAGAGATCAACGGAGAATATTTTCTGACCTTAAGTCCATGAAATTTCCCTTGACTTTCAGCATGAACTAAACTAGCAGATAGGACTTCCGCAGAAAGAATAAATAAAAAAGGAGATAGGGGATCATCTTGTCTAAGACCACACGAAAGATCAAATAGATGTGTAGGTGACCCATTGATCAGAATCGAATAAGAGATAGCAGAAACACATTGAAGCACTAGTAATAACCAAGAACTAGGAAAACCCAAACCCAGTAAAGCCTTCTGAAAAGAAATCCAATTAACCCGATCAAAAACCTTACTCATATCCAATTTGATAGCTACTAAGATAATTTCTCCCATGGTTTTCCGAATACAGTCCGTAAGATCTTGAACAATCAAAACACTATCCAAAAGGCAACACCCCGCAACAAAAGCCTTTTGAATATGCGATACCAAATCATCCAAAACAGGTTTCAATTCAATTCACAATCACATTGGAGATAATTTTATACACTACATTACACATACTAATAGGTTGAAAATCCGCCGCCAATTCAGGGAACTTCACTTTCGAGGCCAAAGTTATAAAAGTCCGATTCACCTCTCTTAGCAAACCTGCCAGAAATGAAAAAGGAAAGAACAACACTAATGATTAAGAGACCCATAAACACCCAACAACACTAGAAAACGATAGCCAGAAAACTAACAGGACCTGGAGCTTTTAAATCCCTAAACTGACAAACTGCCTTTTTAATTTCCTCCGGCATAAAGGGTTGTTGAAGATGATTTACAGTAACAGGGGAGAGGGATTTAAAAGGTAAGGAGGCCAAGAAAAATAACACAAGAGCCCGATGCTCTAGAGGTAGGGCAAGTGTTGAGAGCAAGCTTTTAAAGTAAGAGACATGAATTGAACGAATTTCCTCCTTAGAGGAAACAAAGACTCCCGAAGCATCTTTGAGAGAAGAATTAAAGTTCTTCCTACAATGAATGATAGTAGGGGTACGGAAAAACTTTGTGTTACGATCTCCCAATTTAAACCAAGTTATTTTTTACTGCTGAACCCAAAATACTTCTTCACAAGTTGAAACGAAATTCAATTTACACAGATTGTTATAGTCCAATCTCCTTCCGAAATCTCCTGAGATTCTGATGATCCTAGGCTCAGGTTGTCTCCTCTCCCGAATTTGAAACTTATATTTGAAGTGGCAAATTTTGTGGACCTAAACAGCAAAAGACAGGAATCTATAAAAAAAAAAAAATTGAAAAAAAAATCTTGATTGCTACTCTCACGGTTTGTAATAAATTCCAGCGATAATTTTTATAAGCGACACTAAACAGAAGTTTGAAAAATATTTAACGCAGCAGCAGGCTCAAGTGTTTGCGTTCCGCGCATGGGAGTTCCGGCCGCTGCGCGAGTGTCCACCGTGTGTGCCAGGCAAGAGTGGAGGCATTCTGCACTAATTTGGTCAAAGATTCCGGTTGAATTGAAGGAAGGAAGAATTGGTAGGCAGTTTGGTTCAGAGGGACAGTGAGAACTGAGAAGAAAAAATGGATCCTGCTCTTAGCCCTAAGAAGAAGCCTAAATTGAAAGAACACGAAGAAGCGGAGCAGGAACCAGAAGACAGATTGAGCAGCTTGCCGGATTCAGTCATACACCACATTCTCTCCTTCATCGACATCAAGTACGCCGTCCAAATGTCCAGGGTGTCCCCTCGGTACAGGCACCTGTGGAAGTCCCTCCCCGCCCTCAATTTCGACAGCAAGCTGTTCCGCCGCCTCACCTCCTTCGACAAGTTCGTCAACAGGGTCAACCTCTTCCGAGACCGCCGGTCCGCCGCCGTCACAATCACCTACCGCCGCCGCGGCATCACTGACATACAGCGGCTCAAGAGCCTGGTGTACGCGATGCAGCGCGGCATCCGGCACCTGAGCATCTCCGCCTCCGAGTCGCTCCGCTTCCGGAATCATATGTACCTGCCGAACGATTTGTTCGACAACAATCGCCTGCTCGGTTGGGGATTCATGCGCGAAAAGACCGATTCTGGGAAGATTTACAACGAAATACCGCTGCCGTTCAATTGGCCCGTGTTGACGACCCTGCGCCTCGAGAATGTGTCGTTTCAGACTCACGACATGCTCCAGTTTTGTGTTTACAAGTTCAAGGTGGGCTTCTCTGGATGCCCTAATTTGAAGAGCCTAAGCTTGAAGCACTTCGATATAGGCTCGTTGGAGCGTTTCCATATTGACATTCCCCAAGTGTTGGACCTAACCCTTGATCTCTGTTATGACTCGTCTATTTTGGCCTGTGCGTGTGACGTTGTGGTGACAGCTCCCAAGCTGGTATATTTTAGCTTCCAAGCTAATCTACCGCTACGCTTTTTTGCGGATAACCTAGCTTCGTTGGAGAAAGTGGACTTTTGCGGCCGTGTGAGATGTGTGTTTGGCCAAGTGCATGATGAGAAATTGAAGGTGACCAATTCGGATTTGATTAATATGCTCCGGCAGTTCTCAAATGCCGAATCAGTCACCCTTGCTCACGGTGTCGTAATGGTACAAACTTTCACATTCTTTCCTTTTCTATTTAGAATTGAATTTGCGTTGTATCTTGCATGATGCCAATTGTTCTCATTGGAAAAGTTTTATGCTTCTCTAATTGATTGATGAATATAAGTATGATTCGATTGCGTGTTTTGCTGTTTTGCAATGAAACTTTATCAAAGATATACATATGGCGGATGGCCTGTAATGATATTTTTTTCTATGTATTTGGTTTTTAACTTACAATCTTTGCTTTATAGAATGCCTTCATGTACGTGCGTGTCGACGGCCGACTTCTGCTCACCCACGTACAATTTGGATAGGATGTGAGGTTGTTAGTTAGGGGAATTTTTAGATGCATCACAATCTACCTTGTTATAGAGCCCTACTTTCAATTTCAATGCTTTGAAAGCAAAATATTGTTCTGATGGATAAATGGCACGCATATTCAAGTTGTTACCTGTACATCAGCATGCTCTTCTCAAGTGGCTGCATCAGTTCTTAACCGAAATTTCATGTCATTTGTGTGGCAAAGGTTCTTTCCATGGTACGTAGTTTCTCAGAGCATCTACCTTCTCCTTTTCCCAAGTTGAAGTCCTTGAAGCTGAAAGGATTGCCCAGCTATATGATCGATAAAGCGATCACGTACTTACTTAGCAGCTCTTCTGGTGCAGCTCTTGTTCTGGAATCGTCCTAGGTACTTGCTTTTTGGTACTGTAATTGATCCACTATTTTATGCCATTTTATACATTTACACTTGAGTTTATCTAGTTTAATACAGTCTTACAAAATTAGAAGTACTTGATGTATCGTTGCTTTTTTACATTCTATTGATGCATTTTCCACTAGTTTGACATACTGCCCTCAGTCTGTGGTAGAGGGGCCTGGCTCCTCTCCATTACACCCTCTCTCTCTCAAGAAGAGCCTAAAGAAGACCACTTATTCTCTTCCTGACCCCGACCCTGAAGTAAGGTTGGTACAGGATCTCTGAATGCTGTCAGGACAGAGGAAGTGAGATCCTAACTGCTCTGAGCCTAGCTCCTTGGATCCTAAAGAGACTTCTGAGATTTTTAGATCCGAAGAAGAGGTCTTTCAAGCGCTCTCTCTCTCTCTCCCCGGCCGCCTGTTCACCTTCAGTTGCCTACTCGCGGCCTGTACTCTGTTTCTCGAGTCATTTTCTCCATATAATGTACCCCAGAAATATAATCTACCCCTCTGGCAACCTATTACGCCACCCTCCTTGCAAACCAATCACAGTCCAAAGCCACCATGTTCCTCTTCCACTTTTATGGCAGACCTAGAATCAAATTCCAGTTCTCTTCCTATATGGATATAAAATTCATAATCGACTCCTGATTTTCCACCATTTATCAACCCTACCATAGTATATCTGCCACTTGCATTCTCATCCAGCCTAAAACACCAGATTTATCCATTTCACCGTGGTGCCAATAACGTAAATGGCAACCAATTTTTTATTCTAATGTGGTTATGGAAGGAGAAATTCGACTGAGAAGCAAACAAAATGCATATGTGGCTGTGATGATATTGAGCAAAGAAATAGGAAAGGACAGGATGAATGAGAAGAATGTCGTGGTGAGATTGAAACCGTGGTGAATCTGGTGGTTAATTGTTACACCAGTGGTGAGGTTGATCTTTTTGTAACTAACGAGCCGTAATTAGAGGTTGTACTCGTGGTGGTCTGATCTGGACCATAAGAAGACTGTCCTGCCACATGACTGTGATCCAGGAGTGCACTGAGGGAAATAGTGTGAAGGGGTAATTGAGAGGAGCCAAATCTTGTGGGAGAGTGAAGTTGTGAAGGTATTCTCTGCTTTGGGGTTGTTCTTTTTCCTTTTTTAGTTACGTAAAGTTTTGCCCTTTCTACCATATCCAAATTTTGGGAACCCTTAACAACATATCTTGTAGTCTCCATTGATTCTTCAAAAATGTGTGATTCTCTTTTCACCTTTGAGAGTAGTTTTAGGGCCCATGAACCCCATAACTTTGTTGTTTACTTTTGTGAGTTTACCTGTGTAAACCATATCTGTTACGATCTACTGTAGTTTATTTGGCATAGTAGGAACTGCTATTCCATGCTGACTCAGTCTTTGATCATCCTGGATCAGACCCTGTGCTGGGGATTAGGGGCAGAAAGTTGCATAAAGAGCAACCAAAACATGCATTTTGGGATGGAGCGTCTAAACTGTCACTAATTATGTTCTACCAGATCTTTCCCAATTCTTCAAAGCAATGTCAAGCTTCACTATATTGATATATTCTGGTGGCTTTGTGATGGAGTTGTCGTGTGCTCGTGATCAAATAGAGAATTGAGCTCTAGGCTGGGAATTTTTTCTCGTAGATAGTTTGTGTTTATTGTGTAGTATTAGTGTTTTCAAGTTGCGTTGCCAATTTTCAACTTAGATTTTGACATCTTTTTGGTGCGAACTGCAGTGGTTCTTTTGACTGTTTCTACTTTAATAGTATCTTTCTCCTTTTCTGTTCGAAGTCCCTTATAACCGCTTTGATCAATCTATTGTGCAGACTTGGTGGGAATTTTGGGAGGCAATTGTGGAGAGGAGTTTCTCAAGTTTAGGAGCTCTCTATTAACGGCCTGCTATATAGTGGTTGCTGGGGTCGTGAGGACTGGGAGGCACCCTGCGTAATGTGTTGCTTTTCTGTTTCCTAAAATATGAAGACGATTTTAAGTTAGGATCCTGTCATTGCACTTGAGTTTTTGCCTGAAGTGTTCTGGTCGAATACCTAAAGTTTTTTTTTTCTTTCTAGTATAATCAGGACATGGCATTAATAATTAGAGTTTGTGCAAAAGTACAAATATAGCGTACAAAATCATTACATCCATATCGAAGACATGATACTTAAAGTTCCCTAAAATCACCCTCCTCCAGCGTCGTCATCACCTTAGCAAATTGTTGTAGCAGGGATCTAGTCCGTGTAAATAAGTTTTTATCTTCTGAAGGGGCTATGCGGTATATGTCGATGAATATCATTGTATCATTGTAGGCATGTTAAGACTTTTGTTTTTACCCGCACTTTAAGTCTGAGCACGGTAAGTCTGTACCCATGTAGATAACAACATGCATGAAATGTGAGTAAGCTTAGCTACAGGCTTTGAGAAGCGTGATAGCAAGAGCTGACCGAGCATTGTATGGGACGCTGCTTAGTTGACGTAGTTGTCCCAATAGCAATAATTCCAATACCTACGTGGTGTACGACCTTCATCATATCCACATCCAAGTCACAGACAAGTAATTTGAAGATTGAAACAGCTGCAATTCGTTGAGGAAACTGGTCTGGAGTATCATTGAACGGAACACTAGATCCCTTGAAGTTCATCCGAAAAGGAGGAGGGAGGACAAGGTTTGTTTAAAGCAGTCGACTTCGTTGTGCTTTGGGTGGTGGTGCTACCCCAATTATTCTCTTAGAATTACGATTTTCTAGTGCAGCATGGTAGATTGAACTTCTGTGAGATACTTGAAACAGAGATTACAACTATCCAAGTATTGAATTGTTTCCATGGTGTCCTCATATTAGGGGATCCTGGAAAAGGAGATTCAGCGTTTGCTTTCTTTGCTTGGCCGCGAGGCCTCAAAAGAGATGTTGTCGAGATAAAAGAGTTGTCAACAGCGGCCGAGCAAAAGGCCGTGGTAGTTTCTCGCATGGGACCCGAGATCAATTCTCGCATAAACGAAAGAATAAAAAGCACAGAAATTAGGGGGAAACTATAAACCCATAAGAGAAATACATAAGTGATGATCGAAGTCTCATCTGATCTGAATGACGCTAAAGTAATTTAATAGCTTGGACCTCAGAGTTTCATTGCAAGGAAAGATCAAGTTGACCGTCTCGGATTGAAGAACATGCCTTACAGGAATAAAAAACAAACGTAGTAAACATTAAATTCTGGTAGTGTAGCTCCGCCCCCGTGCATCGGTCATAACCAATTTATAGATCATTTTGGCAACAATTCTGTCGTAAGCCATCAGCCCACAGCAGTAGGAGGGGATGCTGTTCATTTATTAGTGGCTGTTTTTGCAGATAGTGCAAAATGGCAACAAAGTAAACTGAGTAATCTTTGGGGTACACCTGAGAGAAGAGAGCGAAAAGATAATATTTGGGTATACACCTGAGAGAGGAGAGCGCAAAGATAAGCACCAAATCTGTCACAAGCCATCAGCACCTAGCAGTAGGGGGGGTTGCTGTTCGTTTTTATAAGTGGCTTTTGTTTGTAGATATTGCCATGGCAAATTGAATTTTCTTTGGGCGTACACCTCACAGAAGAAACTAAAAAGTAAGCAAAAGAGCAATGTCAGAAAATAAAGTTTTCAAGGTAAATGAACCCGCATTTGATCTGTTCTCTTTACTTAGGACATGTACATGACCTACAGCAAGGTAATCAAGACGAGAAACGTAGCTCAGCATAACCCGGGTTACACAAGAAAACGAATTTTTTTTTTTTTTTGCCAAAGCATAAACGACAGTCGCTCGGTGGGATCGATTTCAGCAAGGTGACTGGAGACGTTCCTGGTTATATCATAGTAAACGCTTTAACTGCTACCAAAGCTCACAACATCTCATCTTGCATATTGTCCTGAGAAGTCCATATCCACATAACCGGCAGTTGTTCCTTGGATATTTATGTATATATTAGCTGCAATGGAAGCCTACGGGCTTTGATACAAACCATGGCAAATGGTGAGAATTAACGCAATTTCTCTAGGAGTTCAGCGCCATGAATAGGTTTTGCTTTCGAGCATGATCTGGTATAAGCCGATGGACAATCTCAGGTGGGATACCTGCAAGCTCTGTTTTGAAAAACAAAAGCACTTGACAAGAGGCAAAAAAAGCTAGAAACAAAAGGAAGCTTTCTTTGATAAACAGAGGGGGAAAAAAAAAACCACATTCAAGTTTCTTTCTTTCAACCACACACATTTATTCCTTGGACGGAAAACCAGACCAAATAAATACACCTCCTACGTAAGTGTTTCATGCATATGATTTCTACGTCCAAAATCTTGCATGATATTTGATTTTTGTTTCCAATTTCTCTACAAGTAGTTCAATTATAAATCTCGATCCAGATGATAAAGATAATGTTAATGATAGAATTACGTACGCACTCTTGGAATTCATATCAATTTGCGAGAATGTTTCTCTGCTATAATGTGCAGCATTAAATAATGGATTGATATTTGATTTTTGCTTCCAATTTCTCTACAAGTAGTTCAATTATAAATCTCGATCCAGATGATAAAATTAATGTTAATGATAGAATTATGTACGCACTCTTGGAATTCATATCAATTTGCAAGAATGTTTCTCTGCTATAATGTGCAGCATTATATAATGGATTGATTCACACTTTACCTTGAGGTTTGAAATTAAAAAGCGGAGGAAGAGGTCGGCCATTAGGCAGTCGGGTGTTTGGGTCCCTTAGTTCATCAAAGAATGGGTGAACACAAGCTTCCAACTGTAGTACCACAGACAAAGAAAATGATTATACATGCTTCACCACGGGAGTTAAATTGATTCAGTGTGAAGGCTCAACTTACAGCAGTGCAACGTAAATTGGGGGAGTACTGAAAAAATCGGCAAACTAGGTCCACTGCTTCTGGAGGTAGAAGCTTCTGGAAGACCTGGAAGAGAGAACAAGGTTGAAGTAAATGTCACGTAAAGGGACGTTGTTGCTGAACAAAAATGTTAACTAGATAACTAGAAAAAGTCTGTACATGCATATACAAGAATAATTTCATTGGATGTCTCGGAAGGCTACGTTCAGCTCTGCAAGACGAGAAACGAATGAAAAAGAAAGAGCAATAGTAGCCCATACGATCAGGTGGAAACTTCAACATATGGACTGGCTAACTGCTCCAACATTCAGCAAAATTATTGCATAGTATCTAGTCCCTTGCAGCAGAACATTGATGACTTCAATTAGTACATCACAAAATAAAGACCTATGCTTTGATATATCTGCCAATGACTCCTACAAATCAGTATTCTGTCCATAACATGGAACAGTAAACGTGCCTGGGAAGAAGAACTAGAGAATAAGTTTTCTCATTTGCTTTCATCACTTCAAACGAAAAGAATATCCCAACTACATGTCGTTTAGAAAAAAGGAGCACGCTTCTAAATTTTCTCTACACACTATAAATAAATACAAGGAACTAGTAACGGCACTCCCAGATGCTTGAGCAGTTGCATCTGTCTAAACATTAAGTGATCAAACCTTGTTAACAGGAATATTTGGAGGCAAACTTGCGGATATTCTTGTGGAGCATACTTGCTGCTTGGGTCTAATAACAACTTTAAGACAAGGGTCAAAAACGATGGGTATCACTAGGACCATAGCAACAAAGGAATGCAAGTACCAAAAAAATAAAAGCTTCAATGCGAATCTTAAGCTCTACATTGTGTAGAGGCTTTTCTGCTCAAGAATATCTCATGGCTGTACTTTTAAAAAGAAAAAGATATATCAAACCGGGATAATGAGGCAAATAATGTTTGGACATACTTTGTGCCATGGATGAGGCTTGATTTGTGGAAACTTAAATTCGGTATAGTTTGGATTCATGCATTTTATCTCCTCCCTGGTGGGTGTCCCCAAAACCTGTATAACAATTTACAGGATGTATGAGATGAGATAGACCATATATAGCAGTTAAAAACACATATTTGGATGTACAAAATGAACTGAATATTTGGATATTTTGGTGACTCAGTTTTGCAAGGCCAGATATCCTATCCTGTTCGAATAATTAAATGTGTGCACCGGATTAAATGGACTTACATATCTATTCAATTGTCTACTCACAAGAGGTTATTTGCCACTTAAACATGTGCACAGGAATCCATTGGTGGCCCACCTTTCAATTCAAGTATCTATTTACGAGGGGTTATCTGGCAATTTTGGCCCATGATCAGTTTATAGTACATTCAAGATGCACAAAACCTTTATGTGTAGCTTAGCCTAACCTGTTCATCAATTAAATCTTTTTTCTCATGAAATAAACTTTTGGACATCTTTGATTCACTTGAGTATCTTTGAGATGGCAACTTTTTGAAAATGAAAATGCTTACAGATATCAGGTGAAATATGTATATATGGGCCACTAAATTCATATGGAAGTTGATGGAGCATTTACCATGTCCCCAGACCAGGTGCACAATGCAAGTGAAGTTGTAAAGATTGTCTTGTAAACTTCTATTATTCTGGTTCGAAAATTTGTAGAATGACCTGCTAATTGTTACACTTTCAGGTATACCAAGATCTAACTCAATGTTGGACCCATCCCTGAGCAATATATAAACCCGCTAAAAGTTGAGGCCAGTGAATTCGCAAACATATAAGATGGAAAGATATATCACCTTTATAATCTCGACCAACTGATCAACTCCACTCTCTCCAGGAAACAGAGGCTGTAAAGAACTTGATTAGAGATATATGACTTGGGATCATAGAACATGATAGAAAAACAAGAAACAAGCAAATAAGCAATGCACACACATCATTAAAACACCTGTCCAAGAAGTAACTCGGCCATAACACAACCACTTGACCATATATCAATAGCTGTTGTATATTCAGTAGCACCAAATATGAGTTCAGGAGCTCGATAGTATCTTGAACAGATGTATGAAACATTTGGTTCTCCTTTCACCTGAAGGAAGGGTAAAAGAATCAAGTAAAGCAACAGAACCTCTATACAACCACAAATAAGAACTGTTGCATGAACGACCTACCAGAACTTTTGCACTTCCAAAATCACACAGTTTCAGCTGATGTGTGTGCGGATTCACCTAGAGAGAACAACTTAGATCTCAGCTTTCAAAATAAGGTAGAAACAGAGAAGCTTATAAAAGAATAAATCTGCAATAAGTTTTCTTTTCTTAGATGTTGCCCTTTAAGTGTCTTATACTCTCAATAATAAGCACTACTCTTAGCAAGTCTTTCTTTTGTTTAGCAATAATCATAACTGCCACCACATTCCTGATTACCCAAAAAAATTATAAGCTAAAACAGGTTACTAACTGCACCTTCAGTGTATATACATATATGTCCATAAAAGATACCAGGCCGGACAAACTACAAACTCCGTAAAGTCCTACGTCACTCAAAAGAATATAATAAACTAAATCCTCAAGTAGTCCACTTGCTCAACCTCCAACAGCTGTAGATTGCAATCTTGCGATACACACTAAGTTTTCTTTCTGCAGCATTGCACGCCTTACACAATATTAATAAACACGCGCCCAGTGTGCAAGTGTGCACTTTAAAGATCCTATTCTGTAAACTGTTGGTAAAGCTGTCTGACACTCTCATCTGCTTAAATTTGATCAAAGATAGCTGTGTGGCTGGTTAAACTGCAAAACTAGATAAAATTTTCACTGAACCACATATACAGTTGGCATCAGCTTATATGGTAATCTCTATCTGCTGAGCTGACATATACGAGTACGCTGACAATCCATCAATAATTCATGAGAAAAATACGGAAGTTGATTATATATAGCTGCATGGCTGGTTACACCGCATAACTGCATAACATTGATACTCATTCACATACATAGTGTTAGCTTATATATAAAAAAAAATGTCCGGTAGCTCACACAGTACTCAAGCGCTAAAAACCTATAAGCAATCCATGAAATTAATACAGCAGACTAGCTATTATTGAAAGTTCCTCATGGGAGACAGAACGTAAAACAAGAATATAGAAACTGAGCAATTTAAATAAACCTAAATGATATCAGCTGTCCGTCCCTGGTTTATGTCGATTTGGTTCAGTAGCCAACCAGAAAGAAAATATTAATAAAAAGGTTTAGTAGACATGCCACTGTTGATATCAGGAATAATGTGTTTATACAAATCTGAAAGTATCAGAGGAGTTGTCACCAATCAAATTCTAAAAGATGAAAAATCTTACAAGCAAATTCTGAGGCTTTATGTCACGGTGACAAATACCAATGCAGTTATGAATATAAGCAAGTGCCCGGCATATCTGCATCCAAAATTAGGAAAACAAATATTTAAAGATCTAGCAAAAAACTGCATTACAAATGAATACGTACACTAATGATAGCATGTACACAAGGTTATCATTAGCCTGGAAACGTCATGATTAAAAGTTCGTTAATGTATAGAATTAGCGAAATAGTTCCTTTTCTTTATGTAGCGATTCAAAAGAACTCGAAAGGGCGCGGTCAAGCCACGTACAAGAAAATGGTACAGTGAAGAGACTACAAACTAAGCTTACATCTGTTGCAGAAGTATAATACTTGTACACCTCATGGGCCACATTTAAGACTACAGCTTCTCGTGGTATAATTGAACTGCTTCCTTGAGTATATCATGAAGGTGATCATATCCTTTTTAGAGGAACCAACAAAATACAACATTTTTTACCACATCAAAATAGGTTAAAATCTTTATATCAGTATGTAATTTGCGTAATCTAAATACATGGGGTAAATAGATGATCTTCCTGTGCAGGCATATAGTATTGAAAGACATTATTTCACGTTTATCTAAACAACTTAAAGATCACACCACACTGGCTTCCATCTAAACCACTAGCACGTGTATCAAACCAATACTACAGCCACGATCTACTACTAACTCAAAGCATGCATGTTAACCTGGATAGCTCGTCAAAGAGAAAAATCCCATCTCGACGGTGATCTTATAGAAAACACAATGCTTGGAAATTGTATGTCAAAATGTTGTTTGACTGAACAGGCTCTTTAACTTCGTGAGCCATTTACTCAGCATACTTACACAGCAGCACACTATAAGCACAATTAACAAGCAAAAGGGTAAACCATTTTGCCAGTAAATTTAGACAACAGCCTCAAATCTTGCATAAAGTACATTTGTTAAAGAAGATTCTAGCCACAAAGTAGCCATAAGAAGCAAGACAATCAAAAAAAATCACAAACCTTACCTATAATTTTCATTAAAATATATTGCAAAGATGATGTATCAGAAAGTTGTGAAATTAACATTAAAAGACATTTCAGATGCGACACCAAAATCGGGAAGAGGGGGGTGGGGGGGGGGGGGGGGGTTGTTAGGTGAGGAGGATAAACAAGCAAACAGATACATGCCTGGTAGGTATAGAGCTTCACATATATCAATGGCATCCGCTGGTTCATCCTGCTGTAGTGCCTCGCAATACGATTCACAGTTTCAGGAACAAATTCGAGAACGAGATTGAGGTAGAGCTCTTCTTTGTCGGTTGTTGAAAAGAAAGAATGCTTAAGGGCAACAATATTAGGATGGTCCAACATTTGCATAATTTGTAACTCCCTATTCTTGTAGCGCTTATCTTGAAGAACCTTCTTGATGGCAACTATCTCTCCAGTCTCCCTGCATTTTGCCTGCAGCAGAGAGTTTTATATGTTGTCAACTAAGTAAATAACAGGTAAAAGAGTAGCAACTGATTTGCTAATACAAGTAAAACATCAAGATGTACTAGTTCAATGCATTGATAATAGTAAAAGCTCAATTTACTTGGAAAACAACACCAAAAGAGCCGGTTCCAACCACATGTTCTGCTATGTAACTGATGATCTGTGATCAAAAATAAGGAAAACATGTTGCAGAAGTCGTAAATATTCACCAGAAAAAATTCATCGTCATGTCATTACAAGAAAACATAAACTTCCTAGAACAATTTCTGCCAACCTGCTTGGATTGCCCATTTCGACCACCAATAGTCGTTTTTATGACATGTCCTGCTTCAGCACCCACACCAGTAACAATATCTGATTCACTGTCCTACAATAAGAAGATAGGGATTTCAATCTACATAAGCAAAAGTGAAAAACCCTATCAACTACAAAATGCATTGTGCTCACACATGTTCAATAATTCACAACCAGCTTAAAAGCATAACTTAGTACAGACGGTAACTGAAGCAGAGGGAGTATCCGTAGATTCAGAAAAGTGAACATAAGTATGATTGATAGAACGCTGTAAGCCAATAAGCCAATGTCTAAATAAAAAAAATTCCAGAAGCTCACTCTGTCGTCATCGTGGTCCACCTTGTCCCTAAGTCTCATCTCCAGCATCTCCCTCCCCAGCCAGTCAACTGAAGTAGATGAATCATTGAAACCATCGATGACAGTCCTGGAACTGCCTACACCCCCATTTCCCAGGCTGGCAGACGCCATAGATATGCTTGATGAGTACTATATATGCTAATTTGTGGTGTCCTCCGTATATATGTTTGTGATTCGACAGTCCATCCAACCCAAGCTCGTGTCTTCCTGATACAATGACAAATCCTGAAGTTAAATCAAAAGGCAAACATAAAAAAGATAGAAATAAAGACCCAAAGGTTAACGTCCTAACATACACGCTGTCCCTGACCAATATTGCATGAGTTACGAAGAACCCATACCAAGCAAATATGTGTAACAGTTATTATGCTAATTTCCTTTTCTCTCACATTATAAGACCTCAAACCAGAGGAAAGTTTATCAAGCCCGAGTCTCCTTTGAGTTTGACATATCTCACAACTTGGTGTTCCTTTACACTGTCTTGATTCAAGCAGGCTCTATTTGTTATTTTGCAGTTATTTTCTAGAAAACTAGCATAATATTGGAAGTTATAAAGCTGAAACCATGACATCTTTTTCCTTCTTCTGTTCAGAGTTTCAATTATACTCTTAAACTATTGAGTTTTGACTACATAAGTTTGTGCCCCTACCTCCCCACCCAAAGAAAAAAACCAGCACAAACACGCGCGGAGACAATTTCCTACACAAAGTGCCGAAACTACAGCCCAGCGATGCGGAAACCAAATAGATGTTAATCCTAATCACTAACACTCGTCAAAGAGACCATATAAAGATTGTCTGGATTGTCGGGGCAACAAAGTCAAAAAGCTACAGAATTCCAACACAGTCTGAATTCCAAAAGTACAATACCATTAGTAAAGACAAGCTATCATTTAATGTAGAATCCAGAAGCTTTAAATGAAATAGAATAATCTCATAACTTCACATTCAAGTATTTTTCACGTTTAAACTCATATTAAGGTCTTCTACAGGACACACCAATCACACTATATCTGAACCTTTCCTCCAATCCCGTTATAAAACGGAAAATGGTAATGCAACTTCAGGACGCCGTCAGACATGCGTCAACCATCATTTTATACTCTGACGCCGTCCTACAGCCAAACTTGCTGGAAAACATTCGTCAAAAGCAGTTCACGCCGCCACCAGATGATCTACCCATGTTAAATGCAAAATTGCCATAATTCCTAGTTCATTAACAAAAACTGTTCAAATCAAAAAGAGCGTCCACATCCACAGTTGCGCATTTCCTCAACTATTCGAGTCATCACTATTTGAAATTACACTGCCTCAGTCAATCAACTATGCAGCCCTACACTACCTAACGTAAAAATAGTTAGATCTAAGGCGATTTGCACCAATTATCACACAATTCAACTCAAAGTAAACACAACATTTCAATTGACCGAAACCGGAACAGTTACTCACCGGGACGAGTTCCGAAAATAATCCAGAGCAGATTCCGCGCATTGCCGTCAGCGTGCTCCACTTTTGAAACTTTTTTGAAAGGATTTCACAGAATAAGGGAAATATATCAGTTGATATAATATATATATATATATATATATATATATATATGCGTGTGGATTGGATCAGACTCGTAGAGAGCGTGAAAGTGTTGATCTGACTACTATCTTCTTGATTGCTTTACCACTTTTTTGCACTGTGTGTGTGTGTGTGTGTTCACCCGCTCCTTTGTGACAGTGTCTGTGAGTGAGAGAGGGGAGTTTTTGCGCTTTTCAAAACTGACAGACAAGTCTTCTCTGACAAGTGACAACGTCCCGTCCTTCGCATATCTCTGTGCTCTGCCAAATTTTGGTGCTACTCCGTTGGACCACTGCACCCAAACTTCCTTTTTCTGACTACTACAACTCTTTAGGACTATGCGAACTGCGACTTAAAAAAAAAAAAAAAAACCGCTAAATATATATATATATATATATATATATATATATATTTTTGACATTAAAACTGTTACAAAACATCTTAAAGTAGGTGATTTTTATCGTCTTTTTATTTAAATGGATTATTAGTCTTCTAATTAACAAGAAAATTATTTTTAAAAATTTGTTAGTGACGCGTTTAACAGTGGCGGATGTGCAATCGGGTCAGGGAACCGTGGTCACTTTTCATAATCATCACTAATGTTTTTTTTCTACAAATATTATATTTGGTTTAACCATTAAAGTTTATTAGATATACTTTTGGAATTAAACTCGTCCACGTATTTTTCATCTTTAAAGGTTAATGTTGCGTTAATAACGAGCGTCCTTAAAAATCATTTGGAGTTTGAAATAGTTGAAGTTATGAGTGCATTTATCGATCTCAATATTTTGTTGTTTTAGTTCTAATTCACAAGTCAATTTTTCCTTTATTTTTTTTTGAATATACATGCCCAAAGTCTGACTGATACCATTTTCTTGTTACTCAATCTTAAATATACATTTTTCATATATACATAAGTGATATACTCACAAGGACTATATCTGAGTAGCATTTAGTTGGATTATCTCTTAACTGTTATGCATCATCTACAAATAAAAAGCCAGTAAAACTATATAATATATAAATGTACGCAGATTATATAAGCTCAATAAAATTCTTTTCACACACCCCATGAAATGAAAAACAGTAATGCTTCAAATTTTTTTGATGTTATTTGCTACGCCAACTTTAGTCATATTGGATTAATTTTAATACATTAGCGACTAAAATTTTTGCATACAATTTTAGACCCTCGATACGATATTCTAAATCTGCACCTGACTCTGATAGTACTGCTACGGATGCAAAATATTAATACTATATTTAAGAGGTTGTTGAAATGATTTGGTCAGAGGAGAAAGTTACTCCAACTTAATACGAGTAGAAAGATTTCAATTTGTATCGTTCCTTCGTTCCTTCTTTTCGATAAGAACATGGATTGGAATTATACAAATTCTTCTTCATTCTATTATGCTCGGCGCTTCCAAGGTGCTCCTTGGGACGAAAATATAAGAAGGTAAACATTGGTGATGCTTGATCCAAGTTAACTATAAAATGTTATTGTCTTTCTTATGATGTTAATTCGCTTTTATTACTTTTTGAGGAGAAAATAAAAATCTTGCTAACAGAGCAATGAAAGCTCTTTAGGCATCGTTTAAGAAATATTCCAAGTCCTCAAATTGCTCTCATCTCTTAATATTTCAACCAAAAAATTGGATTTACACTCATTACGAAATTCTCTCAATCTTACTCATGTGAAGTAGGGGTGAGCAGCAAACCGATCAAACCGAGCCGAACCGTTCAAACTGAGGAAATCGAACCGATCGAATCCGAACCGTCGATGAGCTTGAATGGTTTGGATTCAAAATTTCAAACCGAGGCCGGTTTGGTTCGGTTCACGGTTCATAAATTCTAAACCGGCACCAAATCGAACCAAACCGAGGGCTTATATTAAGAATAAAAAAACCTTTACCATGACCCTAATTAGCTGAATAACTAGGGATGCAATAGAACTGTATATACTTGTCCTTGACCCTAGTTAGTTCACGCCATCTCACCCTAATTCATTCATTTTCAGCCTGTCTTCCACACTTCAATCGCCACATACTCTTCTTCACTTTAGCAACAGCCGCCTCAACTCTTCTTCACTTCAGATGCCCCCTACTCTTTTTTGCTTCAATGGCAGTGCTCATCTTTAATCTTACTAAATATCCAATGATATCCCTTTATCTTGAGGGATCTGGGGTTTGGATACAGAGAGAAACAAATCTTGAATATAGGGAATCCGATCTGAACAATGGGGTTTGGATCTCTTCGACGACGTTGGGCTTTGGATCTGCAATAAATCTAGAAACAAGCTTCTCTTCGGCGCTATGCTCAAGCAACCTTGGTAAGCTTCAGAAGAGTTTCACTGTTGATTGATATATGTACTTGTTGCCACATTCTGGAATTGAAATAAGATCTTGAACTATACATGATCTTCTTCTCTATTTAATTTCTATGTATATATTCCGGGAATAAAAAATCTTCAAACTGAAACTGTTTTCCTCTTTTTTTTGGGACAGCAGGTAGCATTTGTGCATATGTTGCTAAAAGTCACTCCTTGGTAGATGTTTTTTGAGTAAGAAACTACAGAATGATACACTAAATTTTCAGATTGATCCTGAATATCATTTTAATCACAGTAGAAACATGCAAAATTCAAGATCCCAAGTCTTTATCTAAATCACTTGATATAAGTATGTGATATCTCGTAGAATGTATGAAGTGTGGAGTTTGATATTTAAAGTTTTTGAATGATAGTGAAGTTTGAAAATTTCTAATTACAATATACTATTTCAAAGCAGTTTATAGTTTAAAGCAAAATAATGTTCAAATCACACCAAAACCTATCTGAACCGTTCAATTTGAACTGTTTGAACCGTTCAAACCGAACCGTTCAAACCGAGGTATTATGGTTCGGTTTGGTTCAGGAATTTGTGAACCAAGGTCCATCGGTTTGGTTTGCGGTTTGGCCCCCAAACCGGACCAAACCGAACCGTGCTCACCCCTAATGTGAAGGACAAGTTGGCTTGCAAGCTTGCAGCTGGTATTAACGGGGAAACTGGAGTCTGATATAAGATTTGAAAGGGTCAACAGACAACGGTGGCATCTTCTCACAGAATAAACTTCATATTATCACGTATGCCAGGGCAAAATTAGAGTTTCACTAAATTGGCACCCAAGAGCCATTTGTGAAACATGATTACCCAAATAATTTCCCACCAAATCTCTACGTTAATGCCGGCGAACAAGCCTAATCAATGTTCATTATCCAGTGCCCCTGACACTTGCCTAATTAGCCGATGAGTTCCGTGAGTGCGTCACAAAATCGTGCCTAGGCAATTGCTTCAAAATATGTACTCTAACTTTTAATATTTATCCGTACTTGCTTGTTACAAAAAAATATAGAGATAATTGCATATAATACCCTCGTGGTTTGAGCCATTTGCATAAAGACCCCTTTTGTTGTAAAAGTTACAAATAAATACCTATAATTGCAAAAGTGTTGCAACCGTCAAAAAATTCGTTCAAACTAACGGTACATGATATTCACGCTCCTCAATAGTGCGTTTGGTAGAAATTAATTCAACAAAATGACAAAAATACCCTTTATTTATTCTTCTCTCTCCAAATCACAATTTCTTTCATACTCCAATCAAGTAAACCCTAACCGCCGCCTGCCTCATCACAATCGCCCGCCACTGCCGCCTGCTGCACCCAATTGCTTGTTGCCATCAGCCCCCTCAAGCCAAAATCCTAGCCGCCACCATCACCAATCCCCATACACCACCACCGCCCCCTTTATGCCATTACTCAGCCTTGCAGATCTAGGGTTTTAATCGCACATTGCGATTTGAAAACCATCAAAACCCTAGATCTAGGGTTTCAATCGCCCAAATCGCACAACCCCTTTGTCTAATGGCCTAATCTTTGAGCTCAAATTCTTTACAATTTGGGTAAATCAAATCTGTAGAAATGACGGACATGGTTGGGTGATGGTGGTAGGGGCTGTGTGGTTATGAGCGAGAGAGAGAGAGGGGGCTTGGGCTTGTGTTGATGAAGGGCAAGCGGCGACGGTGTGGCTGGGGTGGTGGCGCCGCTCCTCTGCTCGAGACTTTTGATTTATATATAGGGGTTTTTTGGATAATTTATCCATCTCGTTACGAAAACCGTTGGTTGCAACATTTTTACAATCGTAGGCGTTTATTTACAAGTTTTGTAACAAGAGGGGTCCTTTTACAAATGGCCTAAATTACGAGGGTATTTTATGCAATTATCCCAAAAACATATTGAGCTTCGTAGACACACGATAAAATCTTGTATCGAGATTAGGATTTTTTGCTAGGCTACACATTTGTTGTAATAAAAAAAATTGCTACATAGATTTTAACGGCAAAAAAATTATAAATTTTAGTAAATTTTTTTTGTGATAATTTTTTTTCATTAGAGCTTTTAGAACAAAGATGTTGAACAATAAAGGATTCATATTGCTCTTTTCCTTTAAAAAGTGAAGTAAAGAAGGTTATAAATAACTGTATTGTTAAGTTAACAAGCATATTTAAAAATTTTCGATAAAGAAATTGGATTGTTACGTTAACAAGCGTATTTAAAAAAATCTCGAATAAAAAAAAATTATTTTTTAACTGAAACACGTCTGAACGAGACAAATGTGATAGTCCAACAATAATAAAGGTGTAATTGGGTACGGGGCAGTTTGGACAACTTGAGCTAGTGGCGGTTAAGGTCTTGGGGGAGGGGGGGAAAGGATAAGGTGACCAGCAGGGGGCTGGCTCACCTGCTCCCCGGGCATGATCACGACCGTTTTATTCTCTTTCATCCGTTGTTTTTCTGGTCAGCATGCCACGTGGCCCCACCTGAAGCTTGGCCGACCACAAGTTCTCACAGGAGCCCGACCGGTCATGAAGAGCCACTGTTGCAGGACCATGCGTTGGAGGTGGGCTTGGGCCCCACGCATTTCCCCATTTATTAAAGGGTCAGTATCAGTATCCTCTCAAGGACCATTTGATTGTTGACTTTTTGTGTTACTTTATTAATTTGAAAAGCAAAATCTACGTCTTTTTCCCTCGTTAGATAAGAAAAGTAAAAATTGGAAGGCACAAGCAAGCAAGCCACGTGGATTTTTAGACTTTAGGGTGCCAAAAGAAGGAGTTTGTTTGAAGTGTCGCTGTATGCTGTTCTAGAAGCGCATGCGATATGTTTAGTCATCAGTGACAATATATCGAGACATTGACACCACTGGAATAGTTATGAGTGCATACAGTTCAGTTATTTCGACTTGGAGGCTCACCAAACTGAACCGACCACCATAAATTTGATGGAAAAAAAAATCAAACCGTAGTTGAACGGTTTGGACGGATCAAATGAATCTGTTTAAAATGATTTACTGATTTGAGCTTGTAATAATGTCTGGACTTTTCTGTGCCTTTCATCGACTACCTGGCGTTTGTTATATACATGATTCTGAGTATTTTGAAGCCTACTTATTGAAATTATGACAAAGCTGATTTACATTAACTGTGGTTAAATTCTAAGTATGTTAAAAATTAAAGAATAACTATGATTAGATTAAAACAAGTATTATTTTTCATTAAAAATATATAGGGTCGGGTCAGTACATCGGTGGGGAAAAAAGAACCAAATTGATTGTTTCAATATATTGGTTTGTGATGTGTAGTTCCTCACATTCGTCGAGCTCTGGTGACTGTCAGATCTGTTAAATATGAAGGTTTTTTTTTATTATTCAAGTTTCATCCATTCCAAAATCCACAAACACACAAGTTTGTATGTTTTTAAGCTCTGTGTGCTACGTTAGTTATTGCATATTTCATGTTGTATTTGGAGAACTTTGAAAATTTCGTGTAATGGGTAAGTTTTAACGGTTGCGATTATGTCACATACTAAGTGGGAAAGAATATTGTAACTCTAGGTGTTTGACAAAATACTTCAATCTCAGCCCACGCACGTGCTGCACAAGTAGATATCTGGATTTTCTTTGGATTTATGCTTAATTATTTATTATGCTTTGAAGTTCAAGATTTCTTTCTTTTTTTTTTATGGTGGGAGAGGGTGGGGGGTGGGAGAGGGGAGGGGTGTTTGGGTCTTGGAGGTGAGATTTGGATTTTGGCGTGGCGGGTTTTGTTCGTACTTTACTGGGTTTGAAGGGCATGTTGTTTTGAGCAATTAGGAGCTTGTTTTTAAGCTTTGGGTAGTTGAATGGATAGATAAACTTTGCTGGTTAAGTGGTTAAAGATTTTGTGATATGAAGTTCTTGAAGCAAGTTTGGTTGTTTAGATGATGGGTGTGGAGGCAGTGATGACGGGGTGGATTTGTTTGGGGAAGGGATGTGTGGCAGAGATGGTTGCAGGAGGCAATTGTATCGGGGAAGGGATGTCACGTGCATGGCCGTGCCAATTTGGCCTTAAAAACACAAAATAACAATTCTATCCCTCAATTTAATAAGAAAAAGCTAACGGAATGACTAAAATAGTGATGAGACATAATACAAGGATAAGTTTAAAAAAAAAGGGAGTTCAAAAATTGGTTTTTAAAAAAGGACAAAATATACGGGACCAAAATGAATTATCCCTTTCCTTCTTATAAAAAAGTTCTTTTTCTTCAAAGTGCCATTCACCGGTTAATGCATAGATAATTAACTCAACTCAACTTGACATGACAAATATGTTGATAAAATGGAATTTAAACTCGTCGATGTCTTTTTTATTTTTATTATTTTTGAGACACTATTTTTTAATAAATTTGTATTAAACTTAGTTAATACTTTTTTCAGAGGAGCATTTATCTTAGATTACTAACATTTCCTTGTAAATTTATAATTAGTATTGGTAAGTGATAAATGTATCTTAATATGACAGTAAAATATGTTAAAGTAATGTATCTTTACAACTGAACTAATGTTACCCATGTCAGTCTTCCACTACCTCCTTCTTCCTCCTTTACGTGAAAAACTAAAGTGGCCCACATAATCTATTTTTAGATTGTAATTGATTAATTTTTAATCCCCACTATTTGATTGTGATTGTCGGTAGATTATTTCTAATAAGCTACATGAAAGTTTATATTCTGTTATAACTTTCATGATGGATGAAAGTTTGTCGAAAAGGTTTTGTATAGCGTAAAAGGATTTCTAGTCTAATATTTTTAGGTGTCTGTGATTTTTATTATCTCTCATCATAAGGAGATTTGTATAAACGAGAAAGCTATTTACTTACTAAAATTCACAACACATTCACAAGTAAGAGTTGCATAAACCTAGATACTCGAGTTCATGAGGACAAAAAGTTTGTGAAAAAGGTGTATGTTTGTGAATTTGTTTGGACCGTCAAGAGACAACACAATACTCGATCAATCACGACTAAAGGTAATTCATTAGTGCGTTTTTGTTCCACAATAATGCTGACAGTTGAAACTTACAAAGATGTCGTCTTCCCTCTTTTTTCCTTTTCTCTCTCCTAGTTTTCCTCCCCTTAACCTTTCTTCAAATCCATAAAATAGATTTGCTGGGGTGCAATCTTACCCGGTTACCAGCCAAATCTTTGGACCATTTGATTTTTGACTTTTGCTACTTTAATTTGAAAAACAAAATGTACGTCCCCTTTGCCCTTTGAAAAAGGTAAAACTTTGAGACACAAGAAAGCAAGCCACATGGATTTTAGACTTTAGGGTGCGAAAAGGACGAGTTTGCTTTAAGCGTCGCTATATGCTTTTCTAGAAGGGCACTAGACTTACCATACATTTAGTGACAACATACCGGGATATTGACACCACTGGAGCAGGTTTGGCTAATACACCAAATCCAAGATAAGCTACTACGGAACCGAAACCCGTCAGGACACTGCTCAGTAAAGTCAAGGGTACCAGATGTTATACGACCAAGCTGTTTTGAAAATGGAAACTACACATCCCAATCACAATCCCGGCCTACTTCCTTCTAAAACCTGTAACCCTTTGTGGAAATTTAGGATTGGTTTGACAAATTTTATTTTTTTTTTGTTTTCAGTTTTTAAAGAGTAGTTTTTAAAAAGTAACTTATTATTTTTTTTTTACAAAAACAAGTGGGTGTTTGATAACTTTTTTTTTTGAGTTTTTTTTTTGGTGTTTGGTAATCCTTTTTATTTTGATTTTTTTTTTTGTGGTTTGTGGTGGCGGTGGTCGACGGTGGTGGTGGCCGGTGGTGGCTGGTGGCTGCCGGCGGCCGGAGGTGGCTGCTGGCAGTGGTGGTGGTCTAAAAAAAAAACCAGTTTCTGGAGTTTTTTTTTTACTCTTCAGTTTAAAAACTGGTTTTTTAAATTGGAGAAGGAAAAAAAAAATAGTTACCAAACGCACTTTTTTTTTCCAATTTTCAATACTGAAAAAAAAAAGAGAAAAAAAAGAGTGTCAAACCTACCCTTAAGCTAGCACACAAAGTGCAAGTATTCCTTTGGCAGCTCTTATTGAAAAGACTTCCACAATGAATAGATTATCAAAATTTGGAAGAGGTGGTCACAACGAGTGCTGCTTCTGCCATTCACAAGAAGCAACATGTGAGCATATGTTCTATAGAGCCACTTAGTTCAGGCTAAACATTGGGTTTCGAACACAACCATTGATGCAGGATGTTTTCGCATGGCTTATTGCCTGGATCAAACATTGGTAGTGCTCTATTGTCTCAAGTATCCAATATAGCCACCAGCATCTTTTCCACTGTCTGGCAGATATGGCTACACAGAAATGAAATCATATTTCACGGGGCCACTTTCGATCCCATGACCATCATCGGGAAAGTTCACACACATGCTCGTACCATTTCGAGAGTGTTAACAAATTGGGTCAATTGACCCATTATCCGCCCACTAACAGATAATGTGTATTTGTTAGTTTGGATAAATACAGTTATTTAGAGAATATTTATCTCTTAAGTGTTTGAGATAAATACAATATTTATCTCCTAAGAGTTTGAGGTAAAGTCAGTCTCTAATTGTATCTCTATATAAAGGTTAGAGATATCCCAATAAGTCATAAGTAATAGCAATAACACCATCTCAGTTGCACTCTCTCTAAAGCAATTACCAAGCTCTAGGATTTGGTTCGTGAACGAAGAACTCGACTCTAGTAGCCGTTTTCGTACCTGCGAAAAAGATCAAGCGTGTTGGAGGCTCGTAACAACAAGGATCCTACGTCGAAATTTTTCGGAGATTTCGTATGGTATGTTTCCGAACCCATTACGTTATGTGGTAAGCGCATTGAATCGATTTGCACTCACAGATGAGCAGCAAGTCAGAGCTATCATAAGGTTCCTTCCTGCCTCATGGGGCAATATGAAATAGATATTGACCCACAGTGAAAACATCAAGAACTTTTTTGATGTTTCACGGCATGTCATCCTTGAGGCTGAGACTCGAGACGCTGACAGGGCCCTTGCTTATGTCGCCCAAGAGGGATCGCGCAATGCAAATGTAAGCGCGGAAGACAAAGTAAGAAACGCGAGGCCAGCACTTCTGCGCCAAAGGAAGGGAAAATAAAGAAATACAAGGGGGTTCGTGCAATGCAAATGGCAAGCGCTGATGTTTTCCTTTGTTTTTAGGGGTAATAAGTTGGACATCTTTTTGGATGATGTTTTGTTCGGACATGGTTTTCGCATGGATAGTCTTTTTCAATTGAATGTAATTGATTCTTAATCCTCTTATTCTTATATTGTGAATGATTCAACCACCTGGCATGCAAGACTGGGCCACATAGGCCAAGATAGAATGACTCGTTTGGCTAGAGAAGGCCTTTTAGGCCCACTCGCAAAAGTCAATTTACAAACTTGTGAGGCTTGTTTGGCGGGTAAAGCATGCAGGAAGCCTTTTGGAAAGGCTGTGAGAGCAACTCAATCACTTGAGCTAGTTCACTCTGACATATGCGAAACTATGAGTGTAAAGGCACGCCATGGTGCCTCTTATTTCCTTACACTGATAGACGATTATACGCGATATGGTAATGTGTATCTGATATCTCACCGCTATGAAGCTTTGGACTGTTTCAAACGTTTTGTAGCTGAAGTTGAGAATCAGAAATAGAAGAATTTAAAAACTCTTCGCACTGACCGGGGACGCGAATATTTGTCAGATCACTTCAAGAAGTTTTGTGAGGAAAAAGGGATACGCATGAAACTTACTATTCCTAATACTCCACAACAAAATAGTGTTGCAGAAAGAAGGAATAGAACATTGTTAGACATGGTTAGGTTTATGATGGCGCAAGCAAACCTTTCAATATCTTTTTGGGGGGATGCTTTTTTTATTGCAGCTTATATACTTAATCGAGTGCCTTCACAATCAGTCAAATCCACCCCATATGAGCTTTGGATTGACCTAAAGCCAAATTTGGATAACTTGCGCCCATGGGGGTCAGCAGGTTATGTTCACAGTACTTCTCATAAGTATGGAAAACTAGGGCCTAGAGCAAATAAGAGTATCTTTCTAAGGTATTCTGAAAACTCTAAAGGCTATGTGATGTATGGTGAACATCCAAATGGTGGAAGGACTGAAATAGTCTCGTGATGTCGATTTCATAGAGAATGATTTTCCTAGCATTGGAGACGCGAATAAGAATCTTGACCTCTATGAGTTAGAGGAGGTTGAAGCCACTTTACCATCTCCAAACGAAGGTGGAGAATTAGTTCTTTATCTGGTTGTCGCTGAAGATAGTGTAAGTGACCTTCAACCTAGTGGGAGTATCCCAGACAGTAGGAGCACACCACAAGGACCATTATGTCAACAAGATTCTCAACTGCGTAGAGGTGCACGAGGAAGAGTTTCACGTCGTCGTTTTGAGATTGACGGATAAATTCTTATGTGCACTCCAAATGATGAAGACGAGCCTACTTCTGTGGAAGAAGCCTTATCTTCGTCTGCTAGTAATGAGTGGATGGTTGCAATGAATGATGAGTTGAGCTCAATGAAAAAGAATCAGGTCTGGGAGTTGATTGACCTCCCGCCAGGGCGCAAGACTGTTGGAAACAAGTGGGTTTTAAAAGTCAAGCGCAAGGCAGACGCAGACGGGTCAATTGACAAGTATAAGGCACGTCTTGTGGCGAAAGGCTGTACCCAACTGTGGGGTGTGGACTATGAAGACACTTTCTCCCCAGTGGTGAGATTTGCTTCAATTCGCCTGATCCTAGCTATTGTCGGCCAACAGGATTTAGAACTTTTTCATATGGATGTTAAGACTGCGTTTCTCAATTGAGAACTAGGCGAAGAGATTTATATGGCTCAACCTGAGGGTTTTGAAGTCAAGGGACATGAGCGCAAAGTTTGCCAGCTCAAACGTTCTATATATGGTCTCAAACAATCGTCTAGGCAGTGGTACTTTAGGTTTCATCATACCATTACCTCTATAGGTTTTGAAATGATTGAACAAGACCATTGCGTTTACGTAAAACGATCCAAGAAAAATATTTTGATCCCTTCTTTGTATGTGGATGACATTCTTTTAGCTGGGAATGACATGAGTTCCATTATCGCCACTAAGCAGTGGCTGTCCTTAACTTTTGAGATGAAGGACATGGGAGAAGCTAATTATGTGCTCGGGATTAAAATCATACGTGATCGTCCAAAGAGACTTCTCGATTTGTCTCAAGAGACATATATCAAGAAGGTCATTGAACGATTCCGTATGCATAACTCAAAACCCATAGACACTCCAATGGACAAGGCGTGTACTTTAACAACAGACCAATGCTCAAAGAATGATAAGGAAAAGAATCGGATGTCCAAAGTGCCTTACGCGGCTACAGTAGGAAGTCTGATGTACGCTATGCTGTGTACGCGTCCAGACATCTGCTATGATGTTGGAATGGTGAGTCGTTATTAGAGTAATTCTGGACCCGCTCATTGGAATGCGGTGAAGAGGATACTTTGATACCTGCGTGGAACCGCTGATCTCGTCCTGTGTTATCATGGTGGAGACTTGAGACTGAGAGGATACAGTGATGCTGATTGGGGCGGTGATAGAGATGAGTGCAGATCCACTTCAGGTGGAGCTATCTCTTGATACAGCAAGAAAAAGTCTTGCATCGCCCTATCCACAATGGAGTCGGAGTATGTTGCTTGTTCAGCAGTAGTCCAGGAAACTGTTTGATTGAGGTCATTCATACAGGCTCTAGGGGTTACAGCTCACATAGATGAGGCTATCGCTGTTCACTGTGACAATACAGCTACCCTAGATTTTGTAACGGATCCCAAATATCAAACACATAGGCTTTCGTTATCACTTCATTAGAACTTTAGTTGCGCAAGAAGAGGTGACCATGAAGCATATACCTACTGACAGAATGGTGGCTGATCCTTTGACCAAGCCTATTGCTAGAGATGTTTTCCTTTCTCACATTAGGAGTATGGGACTACGTAGGTTTTGATATGTTTATGGCATCTTATGTACTTGACATTATTTATTACATTAAATTTTTGTTCCTTGATTTGAGTTTATTTTGGAATGAATGGATAATCTTTGTGATTACATATACATCCTTATTGAGAGTGTCACCAGGCTCGAATTGACCCACTCACACGGGTAATTCACCTTGGCGCTAAGATAGCGAGCAAGATGAGACATAATTGTCTTAAGCGCCAAGTGGGCGAATAAGATGATACAGCTTATAAAGCAAACATGTCGCCTTAGTTGGAGCTAAGATGAGACCTAAAAAATGTAGGTCGATCATAGAGTATCTCCACAACTCTATGTAGCCTGTTTACAGCCGAATGTGAGATTTCAGGCAGGCACTATGAGAGTGACTGAGCTGAAAAACTCAGGTTAGGCGCTTATACAGCGACTAGACTCAGATTCGTATGGCGTATTTTATACATTTATGTGACACGCCCTTGCGGGTTACGCCATAGCATGCAAATCATACTGCATGTGCTAAATGCAGACCAACAGTGGGAGTGATGAATGAATCCCTACTTCGTCACTGTGTGAGCCACTTGGATCAAAATATTTTTGATCCTATGTAGTACCCTTCTCACCTTAGACTATGTCATGAAGAGGATACTCAATGTCGCTACTTTAGCATGTACCCTTGGATCATGGATGATGCGGTCTCGCGGGGCATGTCTAGGAAAGCGGTTGGGTCTAATTGGAATGACATGAGGGCTTTGGGAAGAAAGTTCAATATTATACCATGTTGTGTGATTCATAGCCCGGACGACTTTGTCGATTTTTGTTTCGATATGAGTCATGAATACATAACATATGAGAGGTTTAACACTGCTCATTATGAGGGATTTGAGAGTGTTTAATCTGGTGTAGTTGAACTATCTGGGGTACATACGAAATTTTTTGGAGTGATGTATTGTGTTAGTTTGGTGATAACTTAATACAATACTCCTCAACTGGACATCCTTTCTCGTAGGTCGCACGTTCCATTTCCTGTATGAGGAGATGAGTGGACGAGAGATAAAGAGGGACTGTACGATTTATTTGCCCTGTGTGTGGGCGAGTGGGAGCTGTTAATAAATTGGGTCAATGGACCCATTATCCGCCCACTAACAGATAATGTGTATTTGTTAGTTTGGATAAATACAGTTATTTAGAGAATATTTATCTCTTAAGTGTTTGAGATAAATACAATCTTTATCTCCTAAGAGTTTGAGGTAAAGCCAGTCTCTAATTGTATCTCTATATAAAAGCCAGAGATATCCCAATAAGTCATAAGTAATAGCAATAACCTCTCTCAGTTGCACTCTCTCTAGAGCAACCACCAAGCTCTAGGATTTGGTTCGTGGACGAAGAACTCGACTCTAGTAGCCGTTTTCGTACCTGCGAAAAAGATCAAGCGTGTTGGAGGCTCGTAACAACAAGGATCTTACGTCGGAATTTTTCGGAGACTTTTCGTACGGTATGTTTCCGAACCAATTACATTATGTGGTAAGCGCATTGAATCGATTCAACAGAGAGATTTATACAAAATTAAGGTTCAAAACATACGGCAAGTCAAGCCAGGCGTATTGAAACAGTTAATCCCGAAAAAAGGCATATAACCTGCATACCAACAACTGCAATGAGATTTGCATATGTGAGGGCATGCTTCCAACAACCCGAGCAGAGATCAGGCCTGAGTATCTGTATCTTTAAGACTCGCGCGTAGACTTTGATGTTACATGTTAATTCTTACTATGCCTACGATCCTTTCACACAAGCACTGAAAATTCTGAAAATCCTTCCTTAGGTAAAACAAAATAAGCTATTACATATAATTGTTAAAACTAACTCCACTTGTTTACTTGCATAGATGACAGGGCGAAGGATATTAGTGTAACTACTGCATCAATCATGTATGATATTTGCATTACCAATTTTTATTTTCACTGCTGTCGGATATTAATAGGGTGTAAGTCGCAGCTGACTAAAGCAACGAGATTTGTCGATTTTGCTTGCAAGGCTAGATCATCACTAACTATGACAAGAACTAATGGACTAGATCCTCGCTAGATCTTGTACTTGTAATTTGTACGGTACTTAACTTCCTCTTAGTTACTTTCCTATGTGCAATATAAATGGCTCATCTTTTGTATAGCTGGGACGACTATTATTCTAATATATTTCTGCTCTTAACAAATAAAAAAAAAGAGATTTAGAAGAACGTTTACTTCAAAATGCTTGCGTGGTTTTCACGTTAACTGTCACTGCAAAGGTGAATATTCTATTTTTAGGCATTTTATAATGACAAATGAAAGTGTAAAAAGGCACCATGAGTTGAACAAAATCCGTATTTTCGAAACTTAAATTCAACTTTCTGAAAGTTTTGAGTTAGATCACCTCCAGATATAGGTGTCTCCAAATAAAATTGTCATCCTAATAAAAGTTCGAAAGTACCACGCTCCTGTAGAAATAACATTTCCTCGTAAATTTATCTTTGTTTTGAATGAAGAGTTTGTAGCAACAAGAAAGATCTAGACGTTCACTTTTGGATGAAAAGTTGTAAAATACCTTACATTTCAAAATTCATTCATCTTAAAATTCATAGATTTATGAAATTATAAATTTAGTATATGAACGATTTTGCAGAAGTAAGTATTTTATACATGGATTTACATTTAAAATTTTGAACCTAAGTACAAACTATTGAGAGAGAATCTCATTTTTTTATGGAAGAAGTTAGCTAAAGTTATAGAGACAAAAAAAAAAGTCACTTTCTCCTAAAATGCAGCTACATTTGTGAAAGGAATTTGACAAAAGACTAATCTAGAATTATTATTCCCTCCTAGAATTTGATAAATATCTCTTATCACAATCCAAACAAGGAATTTTATGCAATTATTTTCAAATTCTATGTAAAAGTGAAATTCTCAATTTAATTACATCATCCAAACACAAGTTTTGAAACTTTTCCGTAATGGTTCCCGAATAAGAAAAAAATTAACTGCTACTGTGATTGTAAGAAGATAATTACAACTTCCTGTATAATGACAATTAATTATTTTTAACGACTTTTAATATAGTGACGCTAAAAAATACTATTGAGAATTATGATTAAAGATCTTAGCAAAAATGCAACTAACTCTATTTAACAATTATTAATTGTTACCTGAAGTTGTAACTATCGTTTTATTATCCAACTAGCAGCCAAAATATGTTCAGCAAAGTATAAATGAGCACTCCATCGAAGTGGTAACTATCGTTTTATTATCCAACTAGCAGCAAAAATATGTCCAGGAAAGTAAGTATAAATGAACAGTTCACAAACGTTGTGAAGAAATAAAGTAGAAACTCATTATTTCCACCATTACTTCAAAGTTATTAAAATTATTGACCGAATATAAAACTAGGTATGATTGTACTTTTTATTTTGCTTTTCTTTTCATATTTGTCGCTCTAGAGAAATTGTTTGTTACCGGTCCTAATGCTTTCTTTTTATAAAAAAGTTCTTTTCCTTCAAAGTGCGATTTACTGGTTCACACAAAGATAATTAACTCAACTTGACATGACAAATATGTTGAAAATTGGAATTTAAAACTGTCGATGTCTTCTGATTTTTCATTTTCACGACAATATTTAATCATGAGCTTATATCAAACCGAGTTAACATGACAGTAAATGTAATTTAGTACGACGGTAAGATACGTTGGATGAAGAATTTCAAAGTACTTCATATTTTAAAATTCGTTAATTTACAAATTTATGAAATTACAAATTTAGTATTTGGGCGATTTTATAGAATGAGTATTTTATATGTGGATTTACATTAGATAATTTGATGGTGTATTTATACAAACTAATGAGAGAGAGAATCTTTTTTTTTTTTATGAAAGAAGTTACCTAAAATTATGGAGGCTCTTTTTGTGGAAGGAATTTGACGACTAGTTATTTGTAGAGGGTTAGTACACCAAATTCTCTTTCTAAATCTCTCCTAAAATTTAGTAAATCCATTTTATCAATATTACAATGTATTTAAAAATTCTCTATAAAAGTGAAAATTTCAGTTCAGTTACATCAACCAAACATACTATAAGGTAACGTATCTTTACAGCTGAACTAGTTAAAACTCACAAAGATGTCGTATTTCGATGTCTCGGCTTTTTTTTTCCTTTTCTCTCTCCTAGTTTTCCTTTCCTTAAACTTTCTTCAAATCGATAAAATAGATTTGCTAGAGTGCAATCTTACCCGGGATTACTAGCCAAGTTGGTCGACAACATCATCCTAGCCTTCCAAGAAGATTAAGGATCACAGTTTATATTTCATCAGAAAAGGCTTCTCCGATTCAGTAAACGCGAGTTCCCCATAGAAGTCTCTCAGCTAATCTTATCCAAGAGACAAGTTGGGTAAGGCCCCCGTTCCCGTGCATTAGTGAACATAGTTTTGAATACCGTACCGGAGTGCGTACTTTTTTTTCATAAGATGGTACGTACCGGTACCGGTACAGTCTTGGTACCGTCTCAACTTTTTTTTTTATCAATAATATACATGATACATCTGCAATATTCATTCATTGCCTAACTAACAAAACATAAATATATTTTTTTACTAATAGCATTATAGGATAAACTGTTTGTTTTATAGAGTTTGAATTACGTTAATTTTCAAATAAAATAAATAACTTATTCAATTGAATTATCTCCTTTAGGATTATCCCTTCTTTTCAACGATCTCATTGACAAATTCTTATGTAAGAATAAGTTGTTTGTTAAATAATGTCTTCAGGTTCAAGTATAAGCTATTTTTGTGTGTGTGCGTGTGCTCGCACACAAGTGTTGCAGTACATCATATAGATGAAAGATTATGATCAAAACTTTCAGGTATAAAATAAATCAAAGTTAAGTGAATATTATGAGTAATAAGTTACAGAGGCTTTGATAGGTATTAAAGAACTTAGGATATTTTTTCTATTTAATCTTTATATGGTCAATTTACAAAATTTATAACAAAATTTGTTACTTTTACATTTTTAAGGAACCAGTACAAAACAGAATATCTCTGCCGGTACAAGGCTGGTACGTAATTCTCGGCCGGTATCACCTGTACCGGCCGATACAATCGGTACAGAGCGGTATTTTGATCTGTACAAAATGTAAAGAGTACCATAACAGTAGAAAGTAAAAACGATACGACCAGTACCGGTACGGTATTGATAACTATCTTAGTGAAGGATAAGAGCCTCTCACCTTCTTCTGAGCTTCGTTGGTCTATTAGTCCAGCACCCCCAAAGCATCATGGTGGTGCTACACTTCTTCTTTGTCATTTAAGCACTTGAATGCTTCCAAATTCGCATCCACGGTTAATTAACACCAGCGTTTGGGACACAAGCATTGTCAGTGCAAAAATAGTTATAATACTCATGCTTGTTGAGATGCACACACAGTTTTTAAACAATGATAACTGATATTGTAAATCAACGGGTGCACTAAGAAAGAGAGAGGAAGATAAAAAAAAATTAAAAAAGATGTTGAGAGAAAATGAGGAGAAACGTAGATCACGATCGATGCAGTGTGAGGTAAAGTTCATATTGAAGTTGCTTAAATGACAATTGTTAATGTTTTTAGGAGGGGGGTTTGGTGATTTCAAAAAAGTGAAAAAAGAAAGTACAATTGGAAGTTCATTAAAAGCTTCACTCTCCTAAACAATACTAAAGATATTACTCATTCAACATAGCTTTGTAAGAGAAAATATAACTCTTTGTCTACGTTAGAAGGGAAGTTCCCTTATCATCCACTTCAAGCTTTGTAAGAGAAAATCAAATATGATTTCTTTTTAGTCTTTCAATGCCTTCACACTTCAAAAAAATGCACAGCTATATGCATTATGAACAACCAAAATGTGGAAACTTATATTACAATCTTTCCGATTATCATACATTTGGATATGTAATGCACTGGTCAAGCTCTTAATGTAAGAGAACGGGCCATCAATTTAATATTGCGTAAGCACATTCGAGTCTGAGTTTATGTTCACGTGCCGGTGCAAAATTTAAGCAACTGAATCTAGCCAAGATAAGCGATTGGCCTTTTTTCTCTGTAAAGGGCAATATGGTGTCAATATTCAAAACCAAAGTAAGAGAGTTGCATTCCAAGACTTCCATCTAAGAACTTCAGTAATCATTTCTCTGTAACAACTAGTAACAAAAATCTCCTTTTGGCATTGAGCACAAGAACTCTAACCACTTGCATGACTATAAAGATTGTAATAAACAAATACCCAGTCTTTATAGACACAGAAGGATAACCACAAGATTCGAGAAATTAGTGAAATATGTGACTTTAACTCACCAGTGTTGTTATATTCCTATGGCCTCGAGAAGCTGCGAGTGTTTAGACACAGAAACCAGTGAATTGGCGACAATGGCACCACTAGCAGCAACTGCAGGGACCCCAATGCCAGGGAAGGTAGAATCTCCACAGCAAAAGAGCTGTAAGATTGGTGTTGCATGTCCAGGAAAAATGCCTTTACCAGCTTGTATAGCAGGCCCATAAGTTCCTCTATTCCTCCGTAGAAACCTTTGATGTGTCAATGGAGTTCCAACCAACTTCACCTCACACTTCTCTCTATTAAAGCCTGGACCAAGTGCACCTCCACTGCCCTCCACATTACCTGGATGGTTAAGAAATTAATAAGAGCTTCTTCACTTTGAAAATAATGACAGAATTATATCCATTATTCAGATGGCAGAGGAGAAAAAAGAAACTCAGGTGGATGAAGTCATGGATTAAGAGGAACACTAAACAAGAATTCCAGTAAAATCCCCAACGACACTGGCATAACAAAATTCCGGAAATGATTGTAAGGCACAAAGCATTTAAGTACCACCACTATGATTGAGTCTCGAGTTAAGCACACGTTTGGTCGACCAAAATGAATGAGAAATAACCACAGTTAACGGAAAATTCACATGGATCACAACTTTCTCAAAACAGATTAGTTCTCACACAAACACAAACACACACCCACATATACAAATGAGCATGTGCGCAGAACCGGAAGCAAACATAATCCAAGAACAGACTAAAAACAATAGCATCAAGTCTGACACAAAGCCCAGCTTTGCACTAAACAAAATTTACTCCACCATCTATCCACCTTTAACTGTGTGTTCCACTTGAAGGAAGCAGATCTCATAAATCGATCATCATGTGACCTACGGCAGATTAACTGTTGAATGGTCATATATATGACAAAGCTGCAGCCAGCTCTTTATCTCAAACCTCTTATGTCAAATTGAAATTCAGAAAACTTTAATACGAGCATTAAGTTATTAAAAAGTAAATACAACCTGCTAAAGGATGTTAAATTCTGAAGCTGTCAACATCATAGTCGCCCTCTATAAATTTTCACAAAGCTGAGCATGTAGCATATCCTAGAATATGGAACATTGGCGGTCGAAATTAACTGAGCAATTCTTTTTTCACGAACTGTCTTCTACTTGAATGTCAAGTTTCAGCGTTCTGGACTTACTAAAATGCTAACAGAAGAAAAGCAGATGACCGTAGATGTAAGTACCTCCGACCGTTCAGCTTTGAGTTGTTTGTATTCGGTACTTCTCCGATCCATCCCTTCCCAAAGCTCAAATGGCTAGGTACCTGGTAGGTAGGCATGCAACACGTGCTTTCCACGGGGAGCAAGATCTGGACTAAGTACACTTGGTACAGATATCAAAACAACATTTTGATCAGCATCAACTCCTCTCAACCAATCATTCACAACTATATGGTGAATACCCAAGTCCTCATGTATGCCCTGAGCAACAGAAACATAGTTAACATACAACATAATAGGATCTGCTAGTAGCAGCATAAACAATAATTAAAATATAGGGGCTTCATACTATACACAAATAGGATTTGAAGAGCACAAGGGTAATACTAGCAAAAATAAATAAAGAAAAAAAATTGCAATCTACTCCGTGTAACAATTAACTTCATACAGAAAGAACCATCTGTCTCAAAGATGACACTGCACTGAATATTGTGCCTTACTCGCACTTCACTACAGGCATAAATCTACAGATAACTTGGCATACAATATGGACAATACCGTGCATACAAGATAGATTCGCAAGTCTGAACTCTGAAGGACTAAGCACATGTTCAGAACAAGGAAAAGGCCTATCCAATGCAGCAGGGGGACTACGCCCATCGGATCCTCCCCAGCCCTGCAATCGAAGGAGTACGCTAGCACCTTCAAAGATTGGCCAATTTGGGAGGTTGAGATTGTTTACAATGTACATATGAATACGCATTATGCTAGTCACGTGGAACATACAAGAATTGGCACACATGAAACCAACAGCGAACATTCTACGCAACATTGTTAATCATCCATTATGATATTCAGAAAACTGAAGAGGGCATTCCCATATAAGTAAAATTGGAGGATGCAGCTTCTTTAAAGAGGTTGGCACCTAGCTATTAAAATCTATCTGATGTATTTTAAGCAATATTGACTGCAAAAGAAGTCAAGGAAGAAAGAAACAAGGAAGGCCATGAAACGCTACAAATCATGATATCAAGAAAGATAAGAATCAAGCAAAGAGAGGGTTAAGCATGCTAATTTACAGCAGTTAGAGGTTGCGGTATGAACCATAAGGCAAATGCATAGCAATTTGGCCTAGCTTATAGTCATGACAACTAAATACGCAACTAAAGAAACATGGTAAAGTTTGAAAATATAAAACGACACAAGGATGGCAAAAAGAACATTGCCCATGCGTAGTGAGGAAATACATGACCGTTCAGAGCAAGTAAAAAGTAAGCACTCAACTGGCTGTATAAAATAGCTCACCTCTGCATCAAAACCCAAATGCAGATGCATAAACGATTCACATTGTGGTGTCATTTTGATACTGTTCTGGTATGACTTTGGAATGACTTCCTTAGGTAGTAAATCTAATGTGTCCCACATAGATGCATTGCTAACAACAGCCTTCTTAGCACGTACAAACTGCAACAGACAAATTGGGACTTTATAATTGGTAAGATAGATGGGCGATAGAATTTAATATGGATTATCTTCCCAGTCCTCATTGATCATTTATCATGAACTCACTTGACCGCTTCTTAGCTTCACACCTATAGCTCGACCATTCTCAACAACAATTTTTTCCACATGACTCCTGAGAGAGATCCTTCCACCATACTTCTGCATCCCTCGAACAAGGGCATTAACAATTGCTCCACTTCCCTGAAGAGGGTACTCTAGACTGCAACCAGGCTTGTACCATTCTGCGAACATGTACACCTAAAATAATACGAAAAGAAGATAGTGTGATATCAATAAATGTAGAATAAGTAAAAATTAACAGAAAAAGTCCTTTTAGTACCTCACGATTATATAGGTTTGTAAAACTCAGAAGAGCGGAAGAAGAAAGTGAAGTCAAACTTCATTTGTACATAAAAGATCCTCTAAGTTAGGAAGCACTTCAATAAATCATATTTTCACGTGATATCATAAAAACGTAAGGCAGGGCTAAAGTTACTATAAGATCTTCATCTGAAAAATGTGGTCCCAAAACATAAAAGAAATATGTAATTCACATTTGCTCAGCAGATAGCCGGGGTGAAACAAGTTATGGTCATCAACGTCGTTTAATTTAGTCTAATTATTATAAAGAGGCAACCAACAAGACATGGTGTGCAGCACGCTCATTTTCAACCACATCAGCCGATCTTTTCTTGCTCACCAATCCCATTGTTTTAACAACATGACAAGAGCTGTTGCCTTTGTGACCAAGAAAGTAGACATGAGCATTGGAAGCATTACGTATACTGCATGTCTGACAAGTGAATTAAAACTCTAGAAGGAGAACAGTACATTTGCTGCATAATGCAATAGAGACTAAGGACAAACTTAAGCAAGAAAAGTCTGTATACTAGCAAAACTCATTTTAAGTTAGGGGTTGAAATTTTGCATATGGAAATGGTTGCAAAAAGTATCATTGCAGCAGATGCTTGGAATCTAGTCTGGAGTCCGTGGGACATCTGGTATAAAACAAATGGATAATAGTTACCATCTCTGCTGAGAGTATGCCATTAGATTTCACCCCTGCAAGCAAGAAAGACAGAAGATCCACCCAATTCCATATGAAAGGATCTTTTAGCTCCAATGAATCTACGATTTCTGAGAAGGGTTTGAGAAGCTTTGTAGCCCCAAGAGCTCCCTGAGGTCCCATTTGAGCAAAAGATTTCAAGAGAGATGGTGCATATCTAGCAGCAGCAGTGGAAAGAACACCCAAATCACCTCGGATTGACAGAGGCGGCAGCGCCATAGCAGCTACAGATATAGGAAGTATTGCATCCTGTAAAAAGCATCTTCTTTGTCTTAGAGATGGAGAAACAGGACCTTAGAATTATCAAAAGAATATTTGCGTAATTAATGTGCAGAACGCTTATCCGAAAAGACAAAATTAAAAAGAATGACCAGTTTAGTAGTTTACATCTCATGGCCAAATCTGCTAATCGATTTTCAGTATTTGTAATTATTCCTTCAAGAAGGTTTTCCTCGTAAGGCCTTCACTCCCTCCCACTTGCACACCCCAAACAAAAAGTAAAGCTCGGGGGGGGGGGAATGTATGAAGTAATAGAAAGCTACTGTACACAAAACAAGTTATCCCTATGATAAATACACATTAGAGGGGAAATACTCACAAGAAGTTTTTGCCATTCTCGCACAGCATCAGGACCTGCGTACTTCTCAAGGTCCTGAACATGATCATGTCTCACAGTCAGGATCTTGCTTCAATGAATTACCATATTTTCAGAACAAATAACTTTCATTGACATAGTCCGATCACTCTGATTACTTAGGGTTCATACTCCAAGGCAATTAAGAGATGCAAGTTCTGATACGCATGTAACTATAAATCATGGTTTTGATTAATATGCTTTGATCTCGATAGGATATCTTTCTGACTAATGCAGCTTCTAACATAACATTCTTTACTCAGTAGGGCGTCACAAGTCATATTCTCACTGTTTTGTACCCTAATAACTTGTTGAAAGTTTAATATTACCATCCAGACACCTAGTCATAAACCTGTCCAGACTGACATCAACGTAATCATTTAGAACCATACCACATTAGATTCCCAATGTATAGCAAATATATAGCAGTATGCATATCAAGCTTTTGACAAATTACCGAAGCTTAAGGAGTATCGTCCTTTAACTACTTTTTTGTCTATATTCTTTTAGGTAAAATTTAAGACCATACATAATCTAAAAACATGTGCCACACACAAACTCAGGAGAGCCTTATATTGAGCAGTTGAATATGAAGCATCACATATATCAATGGATATGACATATAACCTTGTTTCTATCTACCTAAACAAGACCACATAAATTCATGAGAAGACTTGCATGATTAAAGAGCCTCATATACGAAGGGAATAAATCATTTTAGTGAATATTCTGAATTAAAGCAAAAGTGCAAAGTTGCAAACTAAATATCTACCTTGAAAAATTCTGTTGGACCAATGCGCGATAAGAACTTGCCTTCAGGTACGTAAACCATCCATGAGTCATACTTGGCACATGGAAGTGACTCACCTAATGCATCTAGAACCTGCAAAAGGTTAAAACATGTTTATTCTTATCACATGAACCTGTAGATATTTTCTCACGGAAACTAGAATAACACACCACAATAGACTTTATAGAAAAATCCATCGTCCTATTAGAGTGATAATGAGGCGATCAAACTCCAATCAAATAACAAAATATGGTTGAACACAACTAATATAGCAGCACCAAGGCCATATTCATCAAAGAAATTAGCAGTAGAGAGCAGATAAGGAAAATCCACACGAAGACGATGACTTTCGAGCAGTTAATATAACAGCTGTACCATGGGGATGCAGACATGGCAGAAAGTTTCATATGGGTTTAAAACCAGGAGGCATTATTTTCATGTAACCTAACAGTGATCATCGATCAGTTCTCTCGTTTCCTTACAATGGCAGCACTTTGTTTCTGTTCTTCTAGTTAGCATTTCTCTTGGACAAGATAGCCTGACTATGAGCAAAAACTCCTCCTATTACAAATGAACTTCTAGACTGGTTAGTAATGCATCGCTTTTTTGTTTCACTAGTTGCAGCAATGTTACTGCCTTTCCAAGTAATTCTCCATTTTTGCAATCTCAATGAACGTATTTCTGTGTTCTTAGAAAATTCTTTTGTTTGATCATTTTAATAAATAAAAAATTTCTTGTAAGCGAGGAACCTCCTATGTGCACAGGGGGTTACAAAACAACCAAGACTGCATCTTGAATAAATTAGTTCATTTTTCTTTTTCAGTGGCTTCATTTCACCAATTTTTACTTTGAACAGATTCATTGAATTCATGCACTTATAAATTCAGCATCAGGCTTAGTCACGGCAACTTTGATCATGCAGAGCTCCCTCTTTTTATTGTTCTATTAGTGATATTACTATCCGGCACCGTTACATTTGTATAAGGAGGATTTAATGCAACAAACGTTCTAAGGAGATTATTAGTAACAATGGGTGATCTAATGTAAGAGTAATTTTTCTAGGACATCATATTTTGGGAGGCAAAGATTTGCTTTCAAACTCTTGACTTGCTGGTAGTTTGTGATTTTGTCAGTCAGTTGAAGTGGGGTAGTAATTTGGACACTTCTCTGGCTTACATGCTATAATCAGTGCTGTAAGAACCAAAATTTGACACCATTCAAGGGTTTAAATCTCCAGTTTCGCTATCAATAATCAGACTTCACTAACAATAAGTAAGTAACACCATCTAGTTACTTCAATACTTCGTTGTAATGTTTCAATTACTTAAACAAAAAACTCCAAATTATCTATCTAAAAAGTTAATAAAAAGGGCTACCGATGTCTTCATGAAGAAAGGCTAAAAGTTATCACCTAAAAATTTAAAAGATATCTGAAAAGCCATACTTGTGCAAGGGGATTTGCCTGAGGACCTCTCGACTGTAACCCAGAGAACAAAGACGGGCCTGAGTCAAACTTGTAGTCTTTGATCTCAAATGAATGAGCAGCACCACCTGGTAAATCATGGCTCTCTAAAACCAAAACTTCTTGCTCATACCTAGCAAGCAGTCCTGCACAACATAGTCCAGCTATGCCACTTCCAATAACAATAACATCCGCTTCCAATTTGCCTGCACATCATTCTGCTATTCCATTAAACTGTTTTTTATTGACATTAATAAAAAAATTCATTTTGATTCCAAATAGATGAAGTAAAAAAATAAAAAACCTAAGGAGCATAACCTACATTGAAATGAAATGTTAAGGAGCACAACCTACGTCAGTACTGCTAGGGCGGGAGCCTTGTGCACTAGCCGCCCTTTAGTCTTCCAAACTAAATTCCCATAAAAATCTCTCCTGTATCAATTTAATCCTTCATATCCTATCCACGTTTTAAATTCAGACAGGACCTTGGAGTACAATGTGCCGGATTCTATCCCCATTAACTTCAATTTCTCGGAAGATTTCAAACTCAACCCTTACTAATTACCAAAACTGGCTTCTTATACATGATAACGGACCAGAATCTTTTCAAGTTACTAGCTCATTAAGAGATTAAATCATACAAATAGAACCCAAGTAAGACAACAACACTAGTTCTTGTCCGTGTGCGTGTGCGTGTGCGTGTGAGAGAAAGAGTCCTGAGAAGGGTTTGCTCTCCGTGAGGGGGGTGATGGTGGTGGGGTAACCGTTGGCGGATGACGGTTGAGTGCCGTTGGAGTTTCGCGCCAAAAAGGTGGTTCTGATGTTGTTACGGCGGGAATTGGGATGGTATACGGGAAAGTTGAAATGGGATTGGGGGAAGCTGGGTAAAATAGTTCCCAACGCCATGAAATAGAGGGGGTTTTGGCAAAGAGAAGACATGGAATCATAATGCTCTGTATATTTGCCAGGAGAGGATGATGGCGGTGGTGGTGGTGACTGACAATTGGCTGTGTGAAGTTCAAAACTAGCCACGTGATCTGCCAAAGATTTACACGCACAATTTTTTAGTTAACCGGTTGACCTAGCGGTCAATAAAGTTTGCTTGGATTAATTTTAGATAACAAATACTCTTCGCCTGATGTAAGGAATGCGATCTTACAATTTTTCGAAGATATAACTTAATCTCGATTCAGAACATCTTATTTAATATAAAAGATGAATTTTAATAATTTTTACTGTTAAGAATATTCTAGCGCTGAACACCCTTGCTATCAAAACCCACCACACCACTAGTGGCGGGAAAATTATTTTGATATTTAAACTACCAATTCTTCCTAACGGGTTCGGTGCTTGTCGCTCCCTACATGAATAATAAAGAAATTGGCACTACAATGAGGGACTTCGGCCTTTTTTTTTTAATAGAAAAGTTTGATACCAAGGAAAGAGGGTTCGCAGTCGATGTGGAGGTGTCACAAGAAATACAGTCCGAATCAGATGTCAAGTGTATTGATGTGGAACACAGTAAGGATGGAGTAAGGACAGAGACCAAGGGCTTTCCAGATAGAACCTGAGGGTGGCAGTGCTACAAAGGCGACGACATATGGTGAATATACGATGACAGTCACAGTCCGATGCTTAGGTCCAGAGTCAGGGTTCTGTATGTTTCTCTCTAGAATTTCAGAGGAAATGGATTTAAGAGAGAGAGTGAAATTATCAAATGAGGGAAAATCTTTACCAAATGAATTCTCAAGACCCCTATTTATAGAGGTTGAGGTGATGATGTCATCACGCGACACGTGGCGCTCCCCAGGAGTGACACATCACCAAGAGGTTCACGGCTGCCGGTGCTCCATGGACTGTTGAATCGCATATTTACCCGGCTTGCCCCACACAGCGTCGCTCTGTCTGTCTAGAAAGACTCACTCCCACAGTGTCGGTGAGGCCAGAGAAACCCCTTGATCTAGCCACCAATCCAAGGCCCTTGCAGAGTCCCACAGGCCTAGCAGCGGTGGGGAAGACCCGACGCCCATTTGCCAGGTGGACAAGGCGCTATGCCTTTGGAAGACTTGCTTCCGCCTCGGAGTGACCCAGGAGTCATAGTCCCTAAGGGTGCCGACACAAGTCCCCAGTGACGGAGCACGTAGGCCAGTCAAGCAGGTACCTTGGTGGAGATAGTGTCCTGGAGGAGTCGCATATCCCCGCGGGTGAGTCCTTGTGTCAGAGCACTCAGAGAGCATCACAGTAGCATCCCAGAAGAGCCGTCTGCCTGACGGGCCGAGGTAGCATCCCGGAGGAGCCATCTACCTAGCGAAAGGGGAATTGAAAAGCTCCCTGGCGGAGATAGTGTCCCGAAGGAGTCGCCTATTCCTGCGAGTGAGTCCTTGTGCCGGAGCACTCGGAGCGCGTCAAGGTAGCATCTCGGAGAAGTTGTCTACCTGGTGGAAGGGGAGTTGAAAAGCTCCCTGACAAAGATAGTGTTCCAGAAGAGTCGCTTATCCCTGCGGGTGAGTCTTTGTGCCGGAGCACTCGGAGTGCGTCAAGGTAGCATTCCAGAGGAGCCGTCTACCTGGTGAAAGGGGAGTTAAAAAGCTCCCTGGCTGAGATAGTGTCCCGGAGGAGTCGCCTATCCTCGCGGGATGCTGCACACTTCGGAGAGTGGGTCAAAGCATGTTCCACGTCTATGGCGGGGGCGCATGGTGTGGTGAATGAGTGTGGTGCCCAGGGGGGCATGTAACATGATTGTGGCGCATGTGAGCGATAAAGTGTGTATGGTGCCGAGGGCACGACATTGTGACAAAGAGCCTGGAGGCACGACTGTATTAGCGGCGTGGCGCATGGGGGCAGTGTAGAGATGTCAAAAGGGCAAGGTCACGGCCAGGGCTGGTCCGACCCTAAAACAGCCAGGGCTGGTCCGACCCTAAAAGGTGAACAGTGCGGCCCTGGTCCATAGGGCCAAGGGCTAGGGCCAGGCCATGAAAATTTTCAAAAAAGCCTGACCCATCCTGGCCCTAAAAAGGCCCGGGTCAGGCCTGGCCCCGGCCCTCTTTTGGCTCTTTTTTGGCCCTATTTTGGCCTGGCCCTTTGGCCCTAAATCTAGCCCTAAACCATTTTGAGTCATTTTTTTTTCTTTTCCCTTCTTTCTCATGCCTCACACACTCTCTCTCTACCTCTACCTCTACCTCATATTTTTTTTCTTTTTATTTAACTTTTTGAACATGCACATTTCTTTTCAACTCATGTGATGGTTTCTACCTCTTTATCAAATTTTACTTGTAAACCTCTTATGCACTAGTTTCATGGAATTATGAAGAGAAAATATATCTTTGTTTGTCTAGGAACTAGAAACAACACAATTTAAGCAATAGAAATAGGAAACATAACTCCAGAAAAGTACGGAAAAATTCATAGTAAAAATGGTCTAATAATGCATGCTTCTAATGAGATACATAATACTACGTAAAATACAAAGCTAGAGGTACGTTTGAGTGAAATTTTTAGAAATATCATTGAAAAAAGTTTTTTAACTTTGTAGGTATCCATTGTTGAGTTTAGATAACAAAAAACAGTGGTATGAAATTAAGTAAAATTGTCAAGAGAAAATACAAAATGTTTGATAAGAGAAAGTATGAGCAGATGAATTAGATAAAAATGCTTAACTAAATAACTGCTAATCATTCTTGTTTTTCCAAAATTACAAGCAATCGGTCCCAAGCCCGTATAAAAAGAGGATGGTCTATCAAAAAAATTATTTCATGTGTTAATATTTTTGCAACACAAAATAAGAATATGAAAAAAGAAAAGGGCCCTGCCCGGGCCTAAAATTTGGGTCTAGGGCTTGGATTTCCCAACTTTGGGCCCGGGCCTGGTTTCTCAGGCCCAAAGCCCTGTTTGGCCCGGCCCAGCCCCTTTCTGGCGCTTTGGGCCTAGGTTGGGCCGGTCCAAGCCCAGCCCTTGCACCTCTAGCGCGGCGGAGTGAGTGAGGTGCCGGGGGCATTATAGTGTGACAAAGAGCCGGGGGGTATGGCTATATCAGCGGCGAGGCGCATGGGTGTGGGCAGAATGAGTGAGGTGATGGCGCGCAGGCGATGGCGGGCGTCACGGAGACGGCGCGTGGCCGCTAGCGACCATCGTTGCGGGTCCGTGAGTGACGGTACGCGGTTGTGACGGCAGGAGACAGTGGGCAACGGGCGTCGCGAAGATGGCGCGTGGGCGACTACGAGGGATGGCGCGTGGGCGCGAGTGACAGCAGTCGCGGCTACGGCGCGTGGGCGCGAGTGACAGCAGTGGCGGCTACGGCGCGCGGCCTCGAGCAATGGTCGTCGGTCGTCAGGTAGGTGGCCGACCGCCCCAAGGGGGAAGGCACGCCAAAGGTGTTTCACAAAGGGGAAAATACACGTGACTTGAGCATGGTCGCGTTGACCGGCTTGTGGGCGTTGAAAATTTGACCGTTGAATATGTGACGTGTAGCGCGAAACAGGATCTCTGGTGGGCTCTTGGGTGCGACCAAAGTAGGTTGAGAACAAAGTTCGATTTAATTTTCCATCAACACTACACTTTCTCGCATGTCATTTGTCGCTTTAAAAGAACACCAATAGCAAAATATTTTTTCTATCTTTAGTACGCGGATATGTACCCTAAAACCGCACCCTTTTGGCAAAATCCACTCAACTCCATCGCTGAAAATGTATATAAGTGATTCTTTTTAAACCTGTGATGGCTAAAAGCGTGGTTTTAGTCTAAAAAGATTTTGATTTAGCCACGCGTTTTTTTTATCACATCCGGTGACAAACATGTAGGGACCAAACCAAACCTTTGGGGACAAAAATGTGCTTAGAAAGGAGATCAGTAGAGGGTTCGAAGAAATTGGTAGAAAGGACATCAATGACTTCGGTAAAATTGATGTAATGCCCCTCGTAAGTGTACAGATTTGTGCTATCAAATTACAATGTCGGAAGTTGGATCCAAATGAGCCTGCTCAGAACTGAAAGTTTAATCATGGCGAGATATTAGCCAAGCAGGATATTCTTCGGATCCAAATGGGTATTGATGAATACCCATTGCCCATTTCTTCCAGTTATCCTTTTATGTAAAGCCATTCAACATACGATGGTGAAGGGACTTGGGATGTATCATGAAGGTATAATATCAAAAACTGTCCCAGTGGCATATTTACCATCACCACTGCATGGGAAGCCATAAGAACCAAAGCACCTCAGAGTCCCTGGTGGAAATTGGTATGGTTCTCAGGCTATATACCTAAGTGTGCTGTGATGTTATGGCTACTATGCAATGGTGGCCTATGAACAAAAGACAAACTGAAGGCTTGGAAGTTGGAACATCACACAAGATGATGGATGCGTGTTACGCTGGAATCATAGTGAAAATACAGAGCATTTGAATATGCAATGTCAGTTTGCTCAGGAATTATGATCTTTCATGTTGAGGAAACTACAGATAAGTATCAATTTGTCATCATGGTCTCAGTTCCTTCGGGAAGCAAGTAGGATGTTTAGGGGAAAAAGCTTCAAGGCTAAGCTGTGTAAACTCTCAGTGGCAGCCAGAGTTTATGGTATTTGGCAAGAGAGGAACTCCAGAATATTTGAGCACAAATGTGCAACTGTCCAAGGATGCCTCTATGTTATTCAACAATGGATCAAATTCAGGGTACACAGTTGGAAAAAGGCTCCATTTACAGCTAAAAACAGAGAACTTCGTCAAGCATGGGAGATTCATGCTCAAAGTGTTAAATGTAGCAGATTAGTAATGTACTTACAGCAGGTTTACACGTGTGTGTTTGAGTGTGTAATACTGTAAGAAGTTCGAACTTTCATGAAATAAAAGGAATTTTGACCCCCCCAAAATATATATATATATATATATATATATATATATATATATATATATATATATATATATATATAGCTGATCCATTGATAGCGCTAGCAAAATGGAGTATTTGCTAGCGCGACCTAGGCCGTCCATCCTGAAAGATGGACGGCCCAGATCGCGCCTTTTTCGAAAACTGTCAGTCGTCCGCGATACTATGTCGCGGACGGATTTTTTTACCTTTTTGCCCCTCCACCCGTCCGCTACATTGTATCGCGGACGGTCCAAATCTTCTTTTACGTTTTTTTAAGTTCGTCCGCTACATAATGTAGCGGACGTTTTTAACAAAAAAACCGTCCGCTACATTATGTAGCGGACTATTTTACTTTCTCGAAAAGAGACATCTGTGTTGTCAGCTCTGGAAAAAAGACAACCAACTTTTATTTTCTCTTTCCCCCTCATCTCTCATCTTCTCTCTTCTGGATGAGCTCCTTCAAGACGGTGGTTCCTTCGGGGTAGTTGGACAGCACCTCCCGTGTCCGGCGATCAAGGACACAACGATCTTTCCCCCTCATCTCTCATCTTCTCTCTCTCCCTTGTGAGCGTGCGAGTGGCGATCGAGGCCACAACCATTTGAAAACTCTTCCTTCTCTTTCTATCTTGCCGCTTCAAATAGTTATGATGTGCTTTGATCTGGTTGTCATGGGTTTGAGAAATTAAGTTTTTTTTTTAAATCTTTTCATTTTTGATAAAGGGTGATAGAAATGGAGGAGGTTGAAGACCCTAGAACAAAATGGCAATCTGTTGCCAGCCAATTTCATGAATGGTTCCAGCCTGCAGGTGGATGTGCTAATTGAGTGTGCTCGTTTTGGAGTCTTTTTTACCAATGGCAATCTGTTGCCAACGAACTTCATGAAGATTTGTTCATCAGGATCAAAGTAAGAAGAGAGAAAAAGAAGAAGTCAGAATGAGAGAAGGGAGGGAAAAAGAGAAGACTAGTCCGCTACATTATGTAGCGGACTAGTCTTCTCTTTTCCCTCCCTTGCGGACACATTAATGACACAGAAAAGTCATACCACACATGTGTGGGCCTGTCATTCGTCCGCGATACTATGTCGCGGACGGCATGGAGGGGCAAAAAGGTAAAAAATGTCGTCCGCGATATTGTGTCTACTTTTTTTTGACATGCGTCAGGGCCTGTCAGTCGTCCGCGATACAATGTAGCGGACGGGTGGAGGGGCAAAAAGGTAAAAAAATCCGTCCGCGACATAGTATCGCGGACGACTGACAGTTTTCGAAAAAGGCGCGATCTGGGCCGTCCATCTTTCAGGATGGACGGCCCAGGTCGCGCTAGCAAATACTCCATTTTGCTAGCGCTATCAATGGATCAGCTCCCATATATATATATATATATATATCAAAAACTAAGGAGCTAATTACAAAATTCCTGCGCGATTGACTCAAGAACTACAAACTAGTAATCTTTGATTGGTTTCTTGTTGATGCAGAGAGTCTGAAAGCAATGAATATCTAGTAGCATATCTAGTAGCTATAGACATAAGCAAAGCTTTCTCTCTGTCTTGTGAGGTGCACTTCTGGACTAAGTCGATGGCATAGTCCATGAACACCGTGTCACATAGCAATGTGATAAGCCCATCGCTGGGTTGCCCGAATTCTTCTTCAGACATCTTGAACAGCTCTCTGAAGATGGGTACACTATTGGGAAAACATAGGTTTTCTATCAGTGGTCTACGCAACAAAATAGCCTCTATCAGCTACTGATAATGAGCTTCCTGGTAGCCAGATTCTTTTCCTTCTTATCACTGCCAGCCTTTACCATTTCCTTGCCATCTTGATAAGATTCTTAGGATTAATCATGATTTATTGGTTTCTGAACAAGGAAACTTGGAGGAGGTTTGATCCGAAAACAGGTAGATTGGTAATGTGGCGGTGGTTACTTGAAATGCGTAGAGGTTGGTTACATATATTCACGAGGCCAGCTACACTTTACTGGTTGTAGCATTTATTATGTGGGGATTGATGGGTGCAAGAACATGTGCTGATTAGATAAGGAGGAAGTTACATGTTTTGTTATGTTGAATGATTATCACATCTTGGTGGTTTCTTTCTGCCATTTGGTTGAGTTACACATTGGGTCCAAAGCTGTTTGGAGGATAACAATTGCATCAAAGGAACTCTCAAAACTGATCAAATTGCATTACAATGTTTCTTGTGTGCATGTGTGATCACTTTCATGGATATTTTCAGGGACCTGTTTTGGTTGTTAGGTCCCTTGGAGCAGGAATTTGGGAGCAAACCATGTCATAGTTGCAACATGCATATAAGCAACATATGCAAACGATGTTTAAGCTGTAGCCATGTTTAGATATATTGTCTCTGAACACATCGAGTTGTCATAGCTCTGCATCTTTGTATTTATTCTGTCAATTGGTTCATAGACACATTGGGTCGTATATTGGTGGCTCGTAGAACAGAACCACGGATATAATGATAACTTGTCTCATATTATTTTCTGAAGACGATGTAAATCGCTTCTTAATTTCAAATTCAAAAGGATAACAAGCATAAAACATTCAAGTCAACAGTGTCTAAGTGTACAATTTACAAGCTTTGCATTAGCTAAAACTTCAGTATGCATGACTATGCTGTATGCTGCAGTTGGCCAACGGATTGAAAGGTGCCATGTGATGAAAACTTAAGTGGTCAAATCCAGTGACAATAATGCTTGAGAATACAAGCTGTATGCCATTGCACCAACTGTATCAGTTGTTCTACCTCGCTACGGCCATTGACTTATAATGCCAAATACTAGGTTTACTCCAGGGCGCGAGGCTCCTACAACTGTGAGACTGGGACGGTTTGCAACTAATCTATTTAGAACAAAATAATAAGAGGGAATGAGTTTGCACCAGAGTACTGTTCTATAAGAAAGATGAAGACATAAAAAAACTAAATGAATTTTGGTTGATAGATGTGAGAAACTGGAGTTTTGGGAGACACCCTATGATATTGTCATGTAAGACTAGCCTAAAGAGAAAACCACTGGACATGAATGAAATTCTAGGAATTCTTATATATAAGATGTATTCAGTCATAATTATGTTAGTTTACAGTGGAAAGCGACGAGTATATGTTCTATCAGTGAACAAGTAATTGCTGGTTTGTCTGTCCTTGGTGCAAAAACGATAATTCACAGCGACCTTGGCAAACTGACATAAGCAAAACTTGCTCTAGATCTTCAGCTACGCCTCGGCGAAGCAAGGAGATAATATACTCCATGAAGAATGCATCACATGGCAATGTGATGGGGCCGTTGCCCGGCAGCCCAAACTCCTCTTCTGACATCTTTAAGAGCTGTATTAAGACCTCATTGTTTAGATACACCAGCGGAATTACAAATCGTCTTCCATCTTCTGAGTAGACAACAAAATGGCCTTTATCAGCGGCCAGTGATGCATCGGAACTGCTTCTTGGAAATGAAATTCTCTTCCTCCTGATGGCAACTAAATTCTGCCACTTCTTTACCATCTTTGCAAGTGTCTTGGTGCTGACCATTTTGTCTTGCAGGAAAAATGTGTATCTGTGAGAGAGGATTCTCAATTGACTTGCTAGTTCTGTGTGTTTTTGAATTTAAAATGGATAGGTCGTTTATATAGACACTGAGCTGGTTGCAGTCCTTCAGTTGCAGCTATTAATTTGTTGGGGCTCATGGGTTGCAAAACCATGTGCTAGTTAGGCACAAGGGACCAGGGGCTGGTGGGCATGGTTGGTTCTGTTCTAAAATTGATGCATCAAGGTGCATCGTGGCGCTGAGGTCCATAGATCTCTTCAACCTGCAATGTGGTTGAGGACATAATGGGTCCTATTGGTTTACCTGTCATTGAACCACAGACAAGATGCTTGCAAGGAAAAGATAGTTAAATTCTGCAATTGAATTCAAAGGCAATAAAGCTTATTCCGGTAACATCTGCGACTCCAAATAAAGCTTAATCCTAGACTATTTTTTAGTGGAGCCATACAAATAAATCAAGGACAGCCAAATGTCCCCAAAGATAAAAGATACTGTTTATTGTTTAGTAAACTCAGTTTAAAGAACCAGTCTAATACAATCATCTAGTTTTGATTTTGCTTATGTTTTTTCCCTCCTATATACGTACTGTATAAAGGAGGGAAAAAATGGTAAAATGAATGTTGGAGCTAAGAAAAGCTAGTTCTAAAGCTCGAATAAGCCTTTTGTTTCATCTGCTATGCTCGTTGGTCTTGCTAATACCTAGCTGAATTTTGGACGGGAAAAGAATATTACCCTTGTGGGCCTCAGTGTGATGCAATGAGGATCACAGCTTCAGCTTTCTTTAATTTTTTATCTGCCAGATTGTGTAAGGTTAATGTAGAATCCTTATTTAGTTCTCAATATCATTTGGCAAGAATCTTTGTATAGGTCCCCATAATTTGGCAAGTAAGGTGGTATTATTTCCCAAAAAAATGATATTAAGTCAGGTTAATAACAAAGAAAAGAACCACAAAACGATCCAAGCACATTTTACCAAGTTGTACGGCAGAAATTAACAAACTAGAAGTTGAATAGGTACCTCTGTATAGTACAATTCTAGTTGTAGTATGGAATTAATTATGCAGGAGGGTAGGAAAAAAGTTTATAGAAGAAAATAGTCTACTATGGAAGTAATTATGCAGGATCGCTATCCCCCTGCTCATAGTCTTTTCTCGCACTTGTAATTCCAGAACTGAAAGGTTAATCATAGCCAGATATTACTCTTGATTTGCAGTGTAGGATTAATTAGCTTATTGGCTGGTTCTTTTAGTAGACTTTCTAAATCGTAAATTGCCAAACAAAAAGGAAGAGAATTTGGAATGTTCCATGAACATATTGAATTTATAATCTCATCGAGTAATTACAAAATTCCTATGTTGCCTACTCATACGTGGCCTACTAAAAAACCACATACAAGTAATCTCTGGTTGTCTTCTTGTTGATGCAGAGAGTATGATGATGAGCATCTACTAGCTATGGACATAAGCAAAGCTTTCTCTACTTGTGTTGTGCGCTTCTGGATTAAGGTGATGGCATAGTCCATGAACACTGCGTCACATGGGAACACTATAGGCCCATTGGTAGATAGTCCGTATTCCTCTTCAGATACCTTTAATAGCTCTCTGAAGATGTAATTATCAAGGTATACCAATGGGAACACGTAGCGTTTCTGGTCAGTTGTGTACACAACAAAATGGCCTTTGTCAGTCACCGATGCTGACCTTCCTGATGACGAAATTCTTTTCCTTCCCATTGCAGCTATCCTTTGCCATTTCTTTGCCATCTTGATAAGCTTCTTGGAATTGATCATGATGTCTTGGTTTCTATATTTCGGAATCCAGAAGAGGTGTTAGATATGTAAAAACTTGGCAGGTAATGATGTGTTGTGGGTTGAAGGAGTGGAGGTCACCTTATATACTCACAAGGCCAGGGACAAAATTTTTGGGTGTAACTTTCATTGTGGGGTTTGGTGGATGCAGAAGCATGTGCCACTGGGTCCAAAGCTTTTGGTGGATCATAGTTGCACCGAAGCAGCAAATTAAAATTCATCAAATTGCATAGTAACTGGATATGGGATGTCTAAGCTGTAGCCATGTTTGGCTGTACATCTTACTGAACACATCAAGGTAGACCTAGCTCTGCATCATGCCATTGATTCTGTCAAGTGGTTTGTAGACACATTGGGTCGCAAATTGGTGGCTCATGTCGCAAGCCAATAATGATCCAAGAAAATAAAGATAACTTGATCAAGTGACAAGAGTGTGAATGTGCTGTCTCACCTAAATTTCCCAAGACCTGTCTGGAAGTTTAGTGAGAGTTAGAAGCAACCACGGTACACAGTCTGTGTCTTATATCTGAAATGACTTGCACATAGAACCCAATACGCCCACAAGCCACATGGCAGGACGTAAGATATGTAGAGAGCTCATCTATGTTCCACCTTGATGTGTTGATTTTTGAAACATGCCACCATCCACATAGGTCCCTTATGCCTAACCACCACATGGTTATGCCAGCACATGGTTATGCAACCTTCAAACCCCAGCAAAGCAAAAGCGACGACCCCACTCAGTTAATATATAAATCACCCTATCCTATTTTATATCCAACTAAGCATAGCAGCAGCAATTCTCTTGAGAATTCTCTCCCTCTCCACACACATCAATTCCTTTTCTGGTAAGACAGAATGATCAGCACCAAGACACTTGCCAGGATGGTAAGGAAGTGGCAGAACTTAGTTACCGTCAGAAGAAAGAGAATTTCATTGCCAAGACACATTAAAAATGTGAAGAAAAACAGTTCCGGTACATAATAATTGGCTGATAAAGGCCATTTTGTTGTCTACTCGGAGGATGGAAGGAGGTTTGTGATTCTCTTGGTGTATTTAGACAATGAGGTCTTAAGACGACAGCACTTAACAATGTCCGAAGAGGAGTTTGGGCTGCCTGGCGATGGCCATATAACATTGCCATGTGATGCTTTCTTGGTGGAGAATATTATCTCCTTGATCCACAGATGAGTGGCTGAACATCTAGAGAAAGCTTTGGTTACATCAATTTTTGGAAGCCGCTACACGTCATCAAGCCAACAATTGCTAATATACTGATAAATAAGAACTTTTAGCTTTCCACTGTAACTGATTTACATTATCGTAGCTCAATACATCTTACAAACAATCCCAAGAATTACTTCATGTCCTGTGTACTTAAGAACTCCAGGTTGTCTGTTTGAAATAACCTTCTGTTGTTTATTTATTTCCATTTAGGTTGGCTTCAAACTTTAAATATCCATGTTCCATTCAAGTAAATATTTGACTTTTGCCAATATGTCAAAGATTTTTCATAACCAAGATTGCAATCTTACACTAAATTTTTCCCCAAAGGTTCCGAAAAACCATTTTGATAACATAAACAGGAAATCAGATAATACAAGTGTTAGCTTTGCTTTTTTAGCTTATGAGGCTCAGATATCAAAAGTATATTTTGAGCTTCAATCATTCTTGAGCCTTCTATTTAGCTTGAAACTTGTAATTAAGTATGCAAGTTTGCGCTATTTAATTAAAATATCTGAAGTTGGATCCAAATTGCCTACTCAGAACTGAAAGGTTGATCATAGCCAGATAGCAGCCAAGCAGGGTACTCTTGGATTCGCTTCTGTGAGGGCCACTGGATATTGATGTGTACTCATTGCCCATTCTTCCAGTTATCTTTCTATGTTAAGCCATTTACCATATGATAACGAAGAGACTTGGGATGTATCATGAAGATATTTTATCAAAAACTAATGAACTAATTACAAAGTTTCTGTGTGACAGACTCAACAACTACAAACTAGTAATCTCTGGTTGGTTTCTTGTAGATGCAGAGAGTTTGGAAGTACTGAACATCTAGTAGCTATAGACATAAGCAAAGCTTTCTCTATGTCTTTTGTGGTGCGCTTCTTGAGTAAGGAAATCGCGTAGTCCATGAACACCGCATCACATGGCAATGTGATAGGCCCGTTTCTTGGTAGCCCGAATTCTTCTTCAGACATCTTGAACAGCTCTCTGAAGATGTAGCTATTGAGGAACACCATGGGGAAAACATAGCGTTTTCGATCAGTTGTGTATGCAACAAAATGGCCTTTATCAGCTACTGATAATGAGCTTCCTGGTAGCGAAATCCTTTTCCTTCTTAGCGCTGCCAACCTTTGCCATTTCCTTGCCATCTGAATGACATTCTTGGGATTAATCATGATTTTTCGGTTTCTGAACAAGGAAACTTGGAGGAGAGTTTGATCTGAAAACAGGTAGATTGGTAATATTGTGGTGGTGACTTGAAATGAGTAGAGGTTGGTTATATATATTCACAAGGCCAGCTACACTTCACTGTGTGTAGTATTTATTATGTGGGGTTTGAAGAGTGCAAAAACATGTGCTGATTAGACAAGGAGGAAGTTACATATTTTCTCAAGTTTGATGATAATCACATCTTGGTGGTTTGGTTGAGTTACAGATTGGGTCCAAAGCTGTCTGGAGGATCATAATTGCATCGTAAGAACTCTCAGAATTGATCAAATTGCATTACAATGTTTCCTGAGGTGCATGTTTTCATGGATATTTTCCGGACTTAGTTTGGCTGTTAGCTCTATTGAGCAGGAACTCGGGAGCACACCATGTGATAGTTGCAACATGCATAACAACTACTTATGAAGCGATGTTTAAGCTGTAGCCATGTTTAGCTATGTTGTCTCTGTAACATCGAGTTGGGCATAGTTCTGCATCATTGTACTTATTCTGTCAATTGATTGATGGACACATTGGGTCGTATATCGGTGGCTCGTAGCACACTACAATATGTGAACCATAGATATACTGATAATTTGTCTCACATTATTTTCTGAAGACCTGTTTGGCAGTTTAGTACGTGCAAAAAGCAGCTATGGTGCCGGTTACTATATGTAAATCGCTTTTTACTTTCAAATTCGAAAAGATAACAACCTTTGCATTAGCTAAATTTTTAGTATGATGACTATGTGGTATTCTGCAGTTAGCAGATCGATTGAAAGCTGCCATTTGATGAAAAATTAAAGTGTTCAACTCCAGTGACAATAATGTCTGAGAAGACAAGCTGTACGCCGTTGCACCAACTGTATTTACTGTTCTACCTTGCTTTGGCCATTGACTTCTTATGCCAAATACTAGGTCGGGTTTAGTCCAGAGCACAAGGCTTCTGCAACTTTAAGACTGGGAGGGTTTGCAACTGAACAAAATAATAAGAGGTAATCAGAGTACTGTTCTATAAGAAAGATTAAGACATAAAAGAACTAAATGAATTTTGGTTGATAGATGTGAGAAATGGAGTTTTGGGAGACACCCTATGATATTGTCATGTAAGACTAGCCTAAAGAGAAAACCACTGGGCATGAATGAAATTCTAGGAATTCTTATATATAAGATGTATTCAGTCATAATTATGTTAGTTTACAGTGGGACGAGTATATGTTCTATCAGTAAACAAGTAATTGCTGGTTTGTCTGTCCTTGGTGCAAAAATGATAATTCGCAGCGACCTTGGCAAAATGACATAAGCAAAACTTTCTCTAGATCTTCAGCTATTGCACGGCGAAGCAAGGAGATGATATACTCCATGAAGAATGCATCACATGGCAATGTGATATAGCCGTTGCCCGGCAGCCCAAACTCCTCTTCTGACATCTTTAAGAGCTGTATTAAGACCTCGTTGTTTAGATACACCAGCGGAATTACAAATCGCCTTCCATCTTCTGAGTAGACAACAAAATGGCCTTTATCAGCGGCCAGTGGTGCATCGGAACTGTTTCTCAGAAATGAAATTCTCTTCCTCCTGATGGCAACTAAATTCTGCCACTTCTTTACCATCTTTGCAAGTGTCTTGGTGCTGATCATTATGTCTTTCAGGAAAAAATGCTTATATGTGAGAGAGAATTCTCAATTGACTTGCTAGTTCTGTGTGTTTTTGAATGTAAAATGGATAGGTCATTTATATAGAAACTGAGCTGTTTGCAGTCCTTCAGTTGCAGCTATTATTTTGTTGGGGCTTATTGGTTGCAAAACCATGTGCTAGTTAGGCACAAGGGACCCGGGGCTGGTGGGCATGGTTGGTTCTGTTCTAAAATTGATGCCTCAAGGTGCAGCATGGCGCTGAGGTCCATAAATCTCTTCAACCTGCAATGTGGTTGAGGACATAACGTGTCCCATTGGTTTACCTGTCATTGAGCAGAAATCACAGCCAAGACGATTGCTTGGAAAAGACAGGCAGGTTCAGCAATTCAATTCAAGGGCAATAAAGCTTATTTCGGAAACATCTGTGGCTCCAATAATCCTTGACTATCTCTAGTGGAGGCATCCAAATAACTCAAGGACCGCCGGATGTACTCCAAAAATTAAAAGACACTGTTTACTGTTTGGTCAACTCAATTTAAAGAACCAGTCTGATAAAATGAAGCTATTCTAATTCTGATTTTGGTTCTTTTGTTTTTTGCCTAAGGCACCAGGTGGGCATTTATCTACATATCGTCTAAAGAAAGGAAAAAAATGGTAAACTGAATGTAGGAGGCTAAGAAAAGCTAGTTCTTAAGCTCGAAAAACACTTTTTATTGTTGTTCTTGCTAATATCTAGCTGGATTTTGGACAGGAAAATGATATTACCCTTGTGGGCCTCAATGCCATTCATTGAGGATCGCAGCCTCAGCTTTCTTGAATTTCTTTATCTGTCAGATTGTGTAAAGGTTCATGTAGAATCCTTATCTAGTTCCCAATATTATTTGGCAAGAATCTTTGTATAGTTCCCTATATCTGTGGCAAGTAAGGTTATTTTATTTCTAAGAAGAATGATACTAAGTCAGGTAAATAACAAAGAAAAGAACCACAAAACGAGTCGAGCACATATTACTAAGTCCAAGGAAAGGAAAATTAGCAAACCAGAAGTTGAATAGGTACCTCTGTATAGAACAATTCTAGTTGTAGAATAGAATTAATTTATGCAGGGGGGTTGGAAGAAAGTTTTATTAGGAGTGGAAAAAATCACTAAAATCTGGCATGTTAATTCTAGTTCAATTACGGAAGTAATGGTGCAGGATCACCTATACCCCTGCTCATAGTCTTTTCTCGCACTTGTAACTCCAGATCTGAAAGGTTAATCATAGCCAGATATTACTCTTGATTTGCACTGTTGTATTTATAAGCACATTGGCGGGTTCTTTCAGTAAAATTTCTAAATCATGAGAATTTGGAATGTTCCATGATTGTATTGGATTTACGATCTCAACGAGTAATTACAAAATTCCTGCCTGACCTACTCAAAAATAACGTACAAGTAATCTCTGGTTGGTTTCTTGTTGACGCAGAGAGTATGATGATGAACATCTATTAACTATGGACACAAGCAAAGATTTCTCTACATCTTGTGTTGTGCGCTTCTGGATTAAGGCAACGGCATAGTCCATGAACACCGCATCACATGGAAACACTATAGGCCCATCGGTTGGTAGTCCGTATTCCTCTTCAGACACCTTTAATAGCTCTCTGAAGATGTAACTATCAACGTATCCCAATGGGAACACATAGCGTTTCCGGTCAGTCGAGTACACAACAAAATGGCCTTTGTCAGACACTGATGCTGAGCCTCCTGATAAAGAGAGTCTTTTCCTTCGTATTGCAGCTATCTTTTGCCATTTCCTTGCCATCTTGATAAGTTTCTTGGAGTTGATCATGATGTCTTGGTTTCTGAATTAGGAAAATCTAGAGGAGGCGTTAGATCCGTAAACACTTGGGAGGTAATGTTGGGTTGTGAGTTGAAAGCAGTGGAGGTTCCCTTATATACTAAAAGGCCAGGGACCAATTTTTGGTTGTAACTCTGATTTTGTGGGGTTTGATGGATGCAAAAGCGAATTGAATAAGATAGAAGTGACATACTGTGTCGAAAGCTTTTGCATCGTTAAATTTTTCCTTGGTTTGTATGACCACTTTCATGGATATCTTAGGGGAGTAAGTGTGGTGGTTTGCATCCTTGAGCAAGGTTTAGCGACCACGCCATGTGAAGTTGCAACATGCATGGTAACTGGATATGGGATGTCTAAGCTGTAGCCACGTTTTAGCTATACATGCTACTGAACACATCAAGGTGGACATAGCTCTGCATCATGCCATTGATTCTGTCAAGTGATTTGTAAACACATTGGGTTGCAAATTGGTGGCTCATGGCACAAGAAAATATAAGGCCCATGAATATAAAGATAACTTGATCAAGCGACAAGAATGTGAATGTGCTATCTCACCTAAATTTCCCAAGACCTGTCTGGAAGTTTAGTGAGAGTGAGAAGCAGCCATGGTTCAGTCTGTGACTTATATTATAAATGACTTGCAAACAGAACCCAATATGTCCTCAAACCACGTGGCAGAGCATAAGATATAGAGAGTTCATCTATGTTCCACCTTGATGTGTAGATTTTAGAAACCTGTCACCATCCACACAGGTCCCTTATGTCCTACCATGACATGGTTATGCAACCCACAAATCCCAGCAAAGCAAAAGCTACAACACTACTCGGTTAATATATAATACACCCTATCCTATTTCACATTCAACCAAGAACAGCAATATCAATTCTCTTGAGAATTCTCTCCCCCTTACACACACATCCATTCCATTTCTGGTAAGAGAGAGTGATCAGCACCAAGACACTTGCAAGGATGGTAAGGAAGTGGCAGAACTTAGTTGCCATCAGAAGGAAGGGAATTTTGTTGCGAGAGACGTAATAAATGTAATGAGAAACAGTTCTGGTATCCAATTATTGGCTGATAAAGGCCATTTTGTTGATGGAAGGAGATTTGTGATTCCCTTGGTGTATCTAACTAATGAGGTCTTAAGACAGCCCTTTACAATGTCTGAAGAGGAGTTCGGGCTGCCTGGCGATGGCCTTATAACATTGCCATGTGATGCCTTCTTCATGGAATATATTATCTCCTTGATCCAGAGAGGGGTGGCTGAAAATCTAGAGAAAGCTTTGCTTACGTCAGTTTGTGGAAGGCACTGCACATCATCATCCTATTCGCACCAAGGTCAATCAAGCCAACAATTGCTAATATACTGATATATAAGAACTTTTAGCTTTGCGTTGTAAATGATCAACATTACCGCAGCTCAATATATATTACAAGCTATCCAAACAATTACTTCGTGTCCTGTGTATTTTATGTGTATCGAGAAATGATGTAGCTCGTTCTTGACAACCCAAACAGATTACTTAAGAACTTCAGGTTCTAGGTTTGAACTAACCTTCTTTTGGTTTTTTACTTCCAGTTAGGTTGTGTCAAACTCTGAATACCCTTATTCTCTTCAAGTAATATTTGACTTTTGTCAATATGTCAAAGATATTTCATAACCAAGATTCCAGTCTTACCTACTTTTTCTCCCAAAGGTTCGGGAAAACCATTTAGATAACATAAACAAGAAATCAGATAACACAAGTGTTACTCTTGCTGTTTTAGCTTATGAGGCGCAGATATCAATGGTATATTTTGAGCTTTACGGCTTCTTGAGCCTTCTCTTCTCTTCAAACTCGTAAGTTAACAAGTTTGTGCTATTAAATTACAATGTCTGAAGTTGGATCGAAATCAGCCTGTTCAGAACTGATAGGTTGACCATAGCCAGATATTAGCCAAGCAAGATACTCTTGGATTCCCTTCTGTGAAGGCCACTAGATATTGATGTGTACTTATAGCGCCTTCTTCCAGTTATCTTTCTATGTTAAGCCAATTACTATCAGACAGTAAAGAGGACTTGGGATGTATCATGAAGATATTATATCAAAAACTAATGAACTAATTACAAAGTGTCTGTGTAACCAACTTAAAAACTACAAACTAGTAATCTCTGGTTGCTTTCGTGTGGATGCAGAGAGTATGAAGGTACTGAACATCTAGTAGCTATAGACATAAGCAAAGCTTTTTCTATGTCTTGTGTCGTGTGCTTTTTGACTATGGAGATGGCATAGTCCATGAACATCGTATCACATGGCAATATGATAGGCCCGTCGCTTGGTAATCCGAATTCTTCTTCAGACATCTTGAACAACTCTCTGAAGATGCAGCCATTGAGGTACACCAACGGAAAAACATACCGTTTTCGATCAGTGGTGTACACAACAAAATGGCCTTTATCAGCTACGGATAATGAGCTTCCTGGTAGCGAAATCTGTTTCCTTCTTATTGCTGCCAGCCTTTGCCATTTTCTTGCCATCTTGATGAGATTCTTGGGATTGATCATGATCACTTGGTTTCTGAACAAGGAAAGTCGGAGGAGAATTTGATCTGAAAACTGGTAGATTGGTAATGTTGTGGTGGTCACTTGAAAGCAGTAGAGGTTGGTTGTATACATTCATGAGGCCAGCTACACTTATTGGGTGTAGCATTTATTTTGTGGGAATTGATGGGTGCAAAAGCATGTGCTGATTAGATAAGGAGGAAGTAACAGGTTTTATTATGTCTGCAGACTATTATATCTGGGTGGTTTGTTTCTGCCATTTGGTTGAGTTACATTGGGTCCAAAGCTGTTTGGAGGATCATAATTGCACCAAAGGAACACTCAGTATTGAGCAAATTGCATTCGTATTTCTTGTGGTGCATGTATGATCACCTTCGTGAATATTTTCAGGACTTAGTTTGGTTGTTAGCTCCCTTGAGCAGGATGTTGGGAGCGAACCATGTGATAGTTGCAACATGTTTAACAACTACATACATAAGCGATGTTTAAGTTGTGGACATGTTTAACTTTATTGTCTCTGAGCACATCAAGTTGGACATAGCTCTCATCATCCTATTTATTCTGTCAATTGGTTCATAGGCACATTGGGTCGTATATTGTGGCTCATAGCACACTACAATATGTGAACTACAGATACAAAGATAACTTTCTCAGTAATTTTCTGAAGACCTATCTGGTAGTTTAGTACAAGTGAAAAGCAACTGTAAGGTGCAGGTTGCTATTTGTAAATCACTTTTTAATTTTAAATTTGAAAGGATAACATTCGTAAAACATTCAAGTCAACAGTGTCTGTGTGTACAATTTACAAGCTTTGCATTAGCTAAATCTTTAGTATGCATGAATATGCTGTATGCTGCAGTTGGCCAATGTATTGAAAGCTGCCATGCGATGAAAACTTAAGTGATCAACTCCAGCGACAATAATGCCCGAGAAAACAAGCTGTAAGCGGTTGCACCAACTTTATCAATTGTTCTGCCTTGCTTTGGCCATTGACTTGTTATGCCAAATCCACGGGCTTAATCCAAGAGCACGAGGCTCCTGCAATTGTGAGACTTAAGAGGGCTTGCAAGTAATCTATTTAGAACGAAGTAATGTGAGGTAATCAGTTTGCACCAGAGTGTTGTTCTATAAGAAACATTATGCCATAAAAGAACTAAATGAATTTTGGTTGATTGATGTGAGAAGCTGGACTTTTGGGAGACACCCTATGATATTGTCATGTAAGAATAGCCTAAAGAGAAACCACTGGACATGAATGAAATTCTAGTTATTCCTATAAGATGTATTCAGTTATAATTATGTCAAATCATTTACAGTGGAAAGCAACAAGTATATGTTCTATCAGTAAACAAGGAATTGCTGGTTTGTCTGTTCTTGTTGCAAAAACAATAATCCGCAGCGATCTTGGCAAGCTGACATAAGCAAAGCTCTCTCTAGATCTTCAGCTACCCCACGGTGAATCAAGGAGATAATATACTCCATGAAGAATGCACCACATGGCAATGTGATAGGACCATTTCCCGGCAGCCGAAACTCTTCTTCTAACATCTTTAAGAGCTGTATTAAGACCTCATTGTTTAGATACACTAGCGGAATTACAAATTGCCTTCCATCTTTTGAGTAGACAACAAAATGGCCTTTACCAGCAGCCACTGGTGCATCGAAACTGTTTCTTGCAAATGAAATTCTCTTCCTCCTGATGGCAACTAAATCTGCCACTTGTTTACCATCTTTGCAAATGTCTTGGTGCTGACCATTATGTCTTGCAGGAAAAAATGTGTATCTGTGAGAAAGAATTCACAATTGACTTGCTAGTGCTCTAGTTTTTGAATGCAAAGCGGATAGGTGGATTATATATAACGATCTGGTTGCAGTCCTTCAGTTGCAGCTATTATTTTGTTGGGGCTCATGGGTTGCAAAACCATATGCTAGCTAGGCACAAGGGACCTGGTGGCTAGTTCTATTCTAAAATCAACGCATCAAGGTGCAGCATGGCGCTGAGGTCCATAAGACTCTTCAACCTGCAATGTGGTTGAGGACATAATGGGTCCTATTGGTTTAACTGTCATTGAGCATAAATCACAGCCAAGATGCTTGCATGGAAGAGAGAGTTAGGTTCTGCAATTGGATTCATGGGAAATAAAGCTTATTCCGGGAACATCTGTGGCTCCAATAATCCTAGACTATCTTTAGTGGAGCCATCCAAATAACTCAAGGACAGCCAGATGTCCCCAAAACATAAAAGATACTGTTAATTGTTTAGTCAACTCAATTTAAAGAACCAGTCTAATACAATCATTAGCTTTGATTTTGCTTCTTTTGTTTTTTTGCCTAAGACACCAGGTTGACATTCGTATATGTGCGTATTAAGGAGGGAAAAAATGGTTAAATGAATGTTTCGGAGGCTAAGAGAAGCTAGTTCCAAAGCTCGAATAACCCTTTTGATCTACATCTGCTATGCTTGTTGGTCTTGCTAATACCTCGCTGAATTGTAGACAAGAAAACAAGATTACCCTTGTGGGCCTGCCTCAATGCGGTGCAACGAGGATCGCAGTTTCAGCTTTCTTGAAATTTTTTATCTGCCAGATTGTATGAGGTTATTGTAGAATCCTTACTTAGTTCCCAATATCATTTGGCAAGAATCATTGTATAGATCCCCATAATTTGGCTAGTAAGGTGGTTTTATTTCGGAAAAAAAATGATATTAAGTCAGGTTAATAACAAAGAAAAGAACTACAAATGGATCCAAGCACATATTATCGAGTCCTACGGCAGAAATTAACAAACTAGAAGTTGAATAGGTACCTCTGTATAGAACAATTCTAGTTGTAGTTGTAATTGGTTATGCAAAGGGGTAGGAAGAAAGTTTATAGAGGTGAATAGTCTACTATGAGAGCAATTATGCTCATAGTCTTTTCTCGCCCTTGTAATTCCAGAACTGAAAGGTTAATCATAGCCAGATATTACTCTTGATTTGCACTGTAGTATTTATTAGCTTATTGGCGGGTTCTTTTAGTAAACTTTGTAAATCGTGTAAATTGCGAAACAAATGAAGAGAATTTGGAATGCTCCATGAACGTATTAGATCTATAATCTCATCGATTAATTACAAAATTCCTGTGTGGCCTATTCAAAAACCATATACAAGTAATCTCTGGTTGGTTTCTTGTTGACGCAGAGAGTATGATGATGAACATCTATTGGCTATGGACACAAACAAAGCTTTCTCTACATCTTGCGTTGTGCGCTTCTGGATTAAGGTGATGGCATAGTCCATGAACACCGCGTCACATGGGAACACAAGAGGCCCCTTGGATGGTAGTCCATATTCCTCTTCAGACACCTTTAATAGCTCTCTGAAGATGTAACTACTAAGGTATACCAATGGGAACACGCGGTCAGTTGTGTACGCAACGAAATGGCCTTTGTCAGTCACCGATGCTGACCTTCCTGATGACGAAATTCTTTTCCTTCGCATTGCAGCTATCCTTTGCCATATCCTTGCCATCTTGATAAGTTTCTTGGAATTGATCATGATGTCTTGGTTCTATATTTCAGAATCTAGAAGAGGTGTTAGATATGTAAAGACTTGGAAGGTAATGTTGTGTTGTGGGTTGAAGGGGTGGAGGTCACCTTATATAAACAGAAGGCCAAGGGACAAATTTTTGGGTCTAACTTTCATTATGTGGGGTTTGATGGATGCAAAAGCAAGTCCCAGATTTATTAGAAGTGACAAACTGGGTCTAAAGCTTTTGGAGGATCATAATTGCACTGAAGCAGCAAATTAAAATTCATCAATTTGCATAGTAATTGGATATGGGATGTCTAAGCTGTAGCCATGTTTAGCTGTACATGCTACTGAACATATCAAGGCGGACATAGCTCTGCATCATGCCATTGATTCTGTCAAGTCGTTTGTAGACACATTGGGTCGCAAATTGGTGGCTCATGGCGCAAAAAATATATGACCTATGAAAATAAAGATAACTTGATCAAGTGACAAGAATGTGAATGTGCTCTCACCTAAATTTCCCAAGACCTGTCTGGAAGTTTAGTGAAAGTGAGAAGCAACCATGGTACACAGTCTGTGACTTATATTTGAAATGATTTGCGAATAGAACTCAATATGTCCTCAAGCCACATGGCAGAACGTAAGATATGTAGAGAGCTCTTCTATGTTCCACCTTGATGTGTTGATTTTAGAAACATGCCACCATCCACACAGGTCCCTTGTGCCTAACCAGCACATGGTTATGCAACCTTCAAACCCCAGCAAAGCAAAAGCTACGACACCACTCAGTTAATATATAACTCACCCTATCCTATTTTACATTCAACTAAGCATAGCAGTAGCAGTTCTCTTGTGAATTCTCTCTCTCTCACACACACCCATCAATTCCTTTTCTGGTCAGACAGAATGATCAGCACCAAGACACTTGCCAGGATGGTAAGGAAGTGGCAGAACTTAGTTACCATCAGAAGAAAGAGAATTTCATTGCCAAGACACATTAAAAATGCGAAGGAAAACAGTTCCGGTACCCAATTATTGGCTGATAAAGGCCATTTTGTTGTCTACTCGGAGGATGTAAGGAGATTTGTGATTCCCTTGGTGTATTTGAACAATGAGGAGGTCTTAATACAGCTCCTAACATTGTCTGAAGAGGAGTTCGGGCTGCCTGGCGATGGCCATATAACATTGCCATGTGATGCTTTCTTGATGGAGTATATTATCTCCTTGATCCAGAGAGGATTGGCTGAACATCTAGAGAAAGCTTTGCTTACATCAGTTTTTGGAAGCCGCTCCATGTCGTCATCGAATCTGCACCAAGGACAATCAAGCCAACAATTGTAATATACTGATATATAAGAACGTTTAGCTTCCCGTTATAACAGATTAGCATTATCGTAGCTCAATACATCTTACGAACAATCCCAAGAATTACTTCATGTCCTGTGTACTTTATGAGAAACGATGTAACTCGTTCTTGACAACCCAGACAGGTTACTTCAGAACTCCAGGTTCTTGTTTGAACTAACTTTCTGTTGTTTATTTACTTCCATTTAGGTTGTTGTCAAACTTTAAATATCCATGTTCCATTCAAGTAAATATTTGACTTTTGCCAATCTTTCAAAGATTTTTCATAACCAAGATTGCAATCTTACACTAAACTTTTGGGTAAATTACACTAAACACCCCTGAGGTTTTACATAATTACACTCCACTACCGCTATCTTTAAAAATTACACTCTGACTCCCAGAGGTTTGTACCCGCATTACACACAACTACACACATTTAACGGCAGAGCCAACTCCGTGAAAAAATTCCCTGTCACGTTACTTTATGCAATTTTCATACCCAAAATACCCCCCTTGTCCTTTACTCACTTGTGTGGTTTTCCAAAATTTCAGTCAACTCCACAAACCCTAATTTAAAAATTAGGGTTTTGACTTTCTTTCTCTACCTTTCAATCCCTACTTCAAAACCTCGTCACCTCCACCGCCGTTATCATTCACATCGTTGTTGTTTTCAACAACAAACGAGATGTTAGACGAACGCCTCCTGGTATCATACTGCTGAGGCCGAACTTCATCCATCTCATCATCAGATGACGAGCCTTGGCGTCTCTTTTCGACAATATCAGGCTCAAAACACACCTTCACCTCTTTTGAATTTGCAACTCGGTTATTATCATCTAAGATCCTTGGAGTCTCAGCGATAGGAGGTAAACTTCTAGGGTTTTGGTCACGATCGATCTCGTCCATCTCCAGATCAACATCCAACGACATCTCGCCGCCAGAATCCCTCTGCCTGAACAAAAACTGACTAATCAGCCTTGACGGTGGATCCTCCGCCGCCGCCGCTGGGAAATTAAACCCGCCACCTCCACCGTTCTCGCCGTCTTTCCAGAACTCATAGCTCGATTCGCGCCAAAATATTGCTGCCGCTGCTGCTTTGTCGCTTTTCTTACTTTTGCTCTGATCGCCACTGTCGATCTTTGCGATGACCTCGGGGTGGTCGCTGAGATCAAGCGAAGATTAGGAATAAAGAAACAGTCTCTCGTGATTATATAGACATGTGGCAGGGGCGATCGACGGGGTGGTGGTCAGGCTGGCGGTAGGAGGGTGGGGGAAGAGAGAGAGAGTAAAGTTTTCCTCCAAAATTCCAAGTAAACAGTCTGAGGGGCATTCATGACTTTTCGCATTGCACCATTAACACCGTAAGAGAAAAAGTTACTTTTTGAGTAGAGTGTAATTTTCAAAGATAGCGGTAGTGGAGTGTAATTACGTAAAACCTCAAGGGTGTTTAGTGTAATTTACCCTAAACTTTTTCCCAAAGATTCGGAAAAACCACTTTGATAACATAAACAGGAAATCAGATAACACAGGTGTTATCTTTGCTGTTTTAGCTTATGAGGCTCAGATATCAAAAGTATATTTTGAGCTTTAGGCCTTCTTGAGCCCTCTATTTAGCTTCAAACTTGTGAGTATGCAAGTTTGGGCGCTATTAAATTACAATGTCTGAAGTTGGATCCAAATTAGCATACTCAGAACCAAAAGGTTATTCATAGCCAGATAGTAGCCAAGCAGGATTCGCTTCTGTGAGGGCCACTGGGTATTGATTTATACTCATTACCCATTCTTCCAGTTATCTTTCTATGTTAAGGAAATTACTATACGATAGTGAAGAGACTTTGTATGCATCATGAAGATATTTTCTCAAAAACTAATGAACTAATTACAAAAGTTTCTGTGTGACAGACTCATCAACTACAAACTAGTAATCTCTGGTTGGTTTCTTGTACATGCAGAGAGTTTGAAAGTACTGAACATCTAGTAGCTATAGGCTTTTTCTATGTCTTGTGTGGTGCGCTTCTTGAGTAAGGAAATTCCTTAGTCCATGAACAGCGCATCACATGGCAATGTGATAGGCCCGTTTCTTGGTAGCCCGAATTCTTCTTCAGACATCTTGAACAGCTCTCTGAAGATGTAGCTACCATCAGGAAAACGTAGCGTTTTCTATCAGTGGTGTACGCAACAAAATGGCCTTTATCTGCTACTGATATGGAGCTTCCTGGTAGCGTAATCCTTTTCCTTCTTAGCGCTGCCAACCTTTGCCATTTCCTTGCCATCTTGATGACCTTCTTGGGATTAATCATGATTTCTTGGTTTCTGAACAAGAAAACTTGGAGGAGAGTTTGATCTGAATACAGGTAGATTGGTAATGTTGTGGTGGTGACTTGAAATGAGTAGAGGTTGGTTATATATATTCACAAGGCCAACTACACTTCACTGGGTGTAGCATTTATTATGTGGGGTTTGATGGGTGCAAAAACATGTGCTGATTAGACAAGGAGGAAGTTACATGTTTTCTTAAGTTTGATGATCATCAAATTTTGGTGGTTTCTTGTAGTGCATGTATGATCACCTTCACAATTGCATCATAATTGCATCAAAGGAACTCTCAATACTGATCAAATTGCATTAAAATGTTTCTTGTAGTGCATGTATGATCACCTTCATGGATATTGTTGCGACTTTAGTTTGGCTGTTAGCTCCCTTGAGCAGGAATTCGGGAGCACACCATGTGACAGTTGCAACATGCATAACAACTACGTATGTAAGCGATGTTTAAGCTGCAGCCATGTTTAGCTATATTGTCTCTGTAACATCGAGTGGGACATAGTTCTGCATCCTTGTATTTATTCTGTCAATTGGTTCATAGACACACTGGGTCGTATATTTGTGGCTCGTAGCACAGTACAATATGTGAACCACAGATATACAGATAATTTGTCTCACATTATTTTCTGAAGACCTGTTTGGCAGTTTAATACGTGCGAAAAGCAGCTACGGTTCGGGTTACTACATGTAAATCACTTTTAACTTTCAAATTCGAAATCATAACCAGCATAAAACGTTCAGGTCAACAGTGTAAGTTTATAATTTACAACCTTTGCATTAGCTAAATATTTAGTATGCATGACTATGCTGTATGCTGCAGTTAGCCAATCGATTGAAAGCTGCCATGTGATGAAAACTCAAGTGTTCAACTCCAGTGACAATAATGCCTGAGAAGACAAGCTGTACGTCGTTGCACCAACTGTATTAAATGTTCTACCTTGCTTTGGCTTAGTCCAGAGCACAAGGCTCCTGCAACTGTGAGAGTGAGTGGGCTAGCAACTAATCTATTTAGAACAAGATAATAAGAGGTAATGAGTTTGCACCAGAATATTGTTCTATAATAAACAGTATGACATGAAAGAACTAAATGAATTTTGGTTGAAAAATGTAAGAAACTGGAAGTTTGGGAGACCCTATGATATTGTCATGTAACACTAGCCTAAAGAGAGAACCACTGGACATGAACGAAATTCTTTGAATTCTTCATCAAATGTATTCAGTTATAATTATGTTAATCATTTACAATGGAAAGCGACTTATTTTCTCAGTAAACAAGTAATTGCTGGTTTGTCAGTCCTTGCTGCAAAAACGATAATTGGCAGCGACCTTGGCAAATTGACATAAGCAAAGCTTTCTCTAGATCTTCAGCTACACCACGGTGAATCAAGGAGATAATATACTCCAGTAAGAATGCATCACATGGCAATGTGATAGGGCCATCACCCGGCAGCCCAAACTCCTCTTCTGACATCTTTAAGAGCTGCATTAAGACCTCATTGTTTAGATAAACCAGCGGAATTACAAATCGCCTTCCATCTTCCGAGTACACAACAAAATGGCCTTTATCAGCGGCCAGTGGTGCATTGGAACTGTTTCTTGAAAATGAAATTCTCTTCCTCCTGGTGGCAACTAAATTCTGCCACTTCTTTACCATCTTTACAAGTGTCTTGGTGCTGATCATTATGTCTTGCAGGAAGAAATGTGTGTGAGAGAGAATTCTCAATTGACTTGCTAGTGCTGTGGTTTTTTGAATGCAAAACGGATAGGTGGATTATATATACCCCGAGCTGGTTGCAGTCCTTCAGTTGCAGCAATTATTTTGTTCGGGCTCATGGGTTGCAAGACCATGTGCTGGTTAGGCACAAGGGACCTGGGGCTGGTGGGCATGGTTGGTTCTGTTCTAAAATCGACGCATCGAAGTGCAGGATGGCGCTCAGTTCCATAACTCTCTTCAACCTGCAATGTGGTTGAGGACATATTGGGTCCTATTGGTTTACCTGTCATTGAGCATGAATCACAGACAAGATGCTTGCACTGAAAGAGAGAGAGGTTCTGCAATTGAATTCAAGGGCGAGAAAGCTTATTCCGGAAACAGCTATGGCTCCAATAATCATGACTATCTTTAATGGAACCATCCAAATAACTCAAGGATAGCCGGATGTCCCCAAAAACGAAAAGATAGTGTTTATTGTTTAGTCAACTCAGTTTAATGAACCAGTCTAATACAATCATGCTTTTCTACTTCTGATTTTGCTTCTTTTGTTTTTTGCCTAAGACACCAGGTGGACATTCATATACGTACTGTATAAAGGAGGGAAAAAATGGTAAAATGAATGTCGGAGGTTGAGAAAATGTGTAAATCATTTGGCAAGAATCTTGGTATAGTTCCTCATAACTTGGCAAGTAAAAGTGATATAGTTCGAAGCAAAATGATATTAAGTCTTGTTAATAACAAAGAAACACAAATCGATCCAAGCACAAAGTACCAAGTCCCATGACGGAAATGAACAAACCAGAAGTCGAATAGATACCTATGTATGGAACAATTCTAGTTGTAGAATGAAATTTGTTATTGGGGGTTTGTGGGGGGGGGGGGGGGGGGGTGTTGGAGAAAATTTAACATCTGGCGGGTTAATTCTAGTTCTATTATGGAAGTGAGTGTGCAGGATCCCTATCCCCCTGCTCATAGTCTTTTCTCGCACTTTTAACTCCAGAATTGAAAGGTCAATCATAGCCAGATACTCATCTTGATCTGCACTGTTGTACTTATCAGCTTATTGGAGGGTTCTTTCAGAAAACTGTCTAAATCATGTAAACTGCCAACAAAAGTGAAGAGATTTTGGAATGTTCCATGGACGTATAAGATTTATAATCTCATCGAGTAATTACAAGTTCCTATGTGACCTACTCAAAAACCACATAGAAGTAATCTCTGGTTGGCTTCTTGTTGATGCAGAAAGTATGATGAACATCTATTAGCTATGGACAAAAGCAAAGCTTTCTCTACATCTTGCGTTGTGCGCTTCTGAATTAAGGTGATGGCGTAGTCCATGAATACCGCGTCACATGGGAACACTATAGGCCCATCGGTTGCTAGTCCGTATTCTTCTTCAGAAACCTTTGACAGCTCTTTGAAGATGTACTTATCAAGGTATACCGATGGGAGCACATAGCGCTTCCGGTCAGTCGAGTACACAACAAAATGGCCTTTGTCAGTCACTGATGCTGAGCTTCCTGATAAAGAAATTATTTTCCTTTGTATTGCAGTTACCCTTTGCCATTTCCTTGCCATCTTGATAAGTTTCTTGGAATTGATCATGATGTCTTGGTTTCTGAATTTGGAAAATCTAGAGGAGGTGTTAGATCTGTAAATCCTTGGAAGGTGATGTTGTGGACTTGTGGTTTGAAAGGCTGGAGGTCACCTTTTATACTCAGAAGGCCAGGGACAAATTTTTGGGTGTAACTTTCATTGTGTGGGGTTTGATGGATACAAAAGCATGTGCCAAATTGAATAAGATGGAAGTGACACACTGGGTCCAAAGTTTTTGGAGGATCATAATCGTACTGAAGCAGAAAAATAAAATTCATCACATTGCCCTCTTAAATTTTTCTGTGGTTTGTGTAACCACTTTCATGGATATCTTAGGTGAGTTTGGTTGTTAGCATCCTTCAGCAAGGTTTAGCGACCACATCGTGTGAAGTTGCTACATGCATACTAACTGGATATGGGATGTCTAAGCTGTAGCCATGTTTAGCTATACATGCTACTGAACACATCAATGTCGACATAGCTCTGCATCATGCCATTGATTCTGTCAAGTGGTTTGCAGACACATTGGGTCACAAATTGGTGGCTCATGGCGCAAGAAAATATGTGACCATGAAAATGAAGATAACTTGATCAAGTGACAAGAATGTGAATGTGCTGTCTCACCAAAATTTCCCAAGACCTGTCTATAAGTTTAGTGAGAGTGAGAAGCAACCATGCTACAGAGTCCGTGAATTATATTTGAAATGAGTTGCAAATAGAACACAAAATGTCCCTGAACCACATGGCAGAGCAGAAGATATATAGAGAGCTCATCTATGTTCCACCTTGATGTGTTGATTTTAGTAACATGCCACCATCCACACGGGTCCCTTATGCCTAACCAGCACATGGTTATGCAACCCATGTACCCCAGCAAAGCAAAGGCTACACCACAACTCAGTTAATATATAATGCATCCTATCATATTTCACATTCAACCAAGCACAGCAATAGCAATTCTCTTGATCATTCTCTCTCTCACACACACATCAATTCCTTTTCTGGTAAGACAGAATGATCTGCAGCAAGACTCTTTCAAGGATGGTAAGGAAGTGGCAGAGCTTAATTGCCATCAGGAGGAAGAGAATCTCATTGCCAAGACACATTAAAAATGTGAAGAAAAACAGTTCCAGTACCCTATAATTGGCTGATAAAGGCCATTTTGTTGTCTACTCGGAGGATGGAAGGTGATTTGTGATTCCCTTGGTGTATCTGAACAATAAGGTCTTAAGACAGCTCTTTACAATGTCTTAAGAGGAGTTCGGGCTGCCTGTTGATGGCCATATATATTGCCATGTGATGCCTTCTTGATGGAGTATATTATCTCCTTGATCCAGAGAGGGGTGGCTGAACATCTAGAGAATGCTTTGCTTACATCAGTTTGTGGAAGCCGATGCACATCATCATCATATTTGCACCAACGGCAATCAAGCCAACAATTGCTAATATGCTGATATATAAGAACTTTTAGCTTTTCTTTGTAAATGATTAACACTGTCATAGCTCAATACATCTTACAAACAATCCCAACAATTACTTCATGTCCTGTGTATTTTATGCTTATAGAGGAGCAATGTAACTCGTTCTCCACAGCCCAAACAGGTTACTTAAGAACTCCAGGTTCTCTATTTGAACTCCCTTTGTTTACTTCCTTTTAGGTTGTGTGAGTTAGCCTTTGATATCCTTGTTCTATTCAAGTAACAAATTTGACTTTTGCCAATATGTCAAAGTCTTCTATACTTAGTTTTTTCACAAAGGTTAAGCAAAACCATCTTGATAACATAAACAAGAAATCAAATAATACGTGTTATCCTTGCTGATTTAGCTTATGAGGCTCAGATATCAAAAGTATACTTTGAGTTTTAGGTCTTCTCTTTGGCTTCAAACATTCAGGATATTTTGGCTATTAAGTTAGGTGCAAAATAATAACCAAAATAAAAAATATATATAAAATAGTAAATATGATAGATTGGTGGTATTGAATCGGGTTGACTAGACAATAAACGAATTGTCTGCTTTTAAGTTCAGGCTGCCGTCTAGTAACTGTACGCACCACCCTGTCCCTTTGTTGCTCAGCCCACAGATATGTCAATTATTAGTAGGCAGCTCATAAGCATGTACAATACAAACAATAATTCTTCCCTTGGATGAATTAGACAATTTATCCTCTGTCATGCAAACACCCTTCTCAGGCTTGCTTCTTTTGGTTCTTTTCTTATTTCTTGTAAGATACCCTTAACCTTTTGTGACAAACAACCAAAACGAATAATCCTGACTGTTGAAGACAAAATAAGCTCAAAATCCATCTTGAAGTACCTCCGCAATAAGCAAAAAGAATGGGGATGACAATCTTATAACTAGTCAGATGGAGTGGTAAGGTCATCATCCTCCTTTCTTGTGGCGCTCTTAAATTCAAATGCTTGAGGATGATATGTATCAACTGTTACTAATAGTAGCTTTCCTTCTAAATGAGGTCGATTGCTGAAATCTTCGCCATTTATACTCTCTTATGGTATTACTATTGTTTTGGCAACTGAGGTAATTCAGTTCGAAGTAACAAAGATCTTACATAAAATTGAAGTGGAACAGAATCCTCGAACAGTTTTACCAACAAAAATAGAAGTAAACAAACAACAGAAGATCAGAACAACTATAAAACTGGATTATATATAAGGGATTCACTTTATACAATATATACCAGTTGAGTAAACTATTGAGGCTGTAAACCAAGAATGAGTTAGACCACTTCTTCATAAACAGAAAAATTTAGGACAGGAAGGAAATTCTTGGAAGTGTTTGTAAGATGTATTCTGCAATCAGCTAGAATGTTGATCCTTCACAATACGAAGGCAAAACTTTGATATGTTATTAAATCAATGTATAAGCAATTGATGGCTTGTTTGTCCTTGGTGCAAAAATAATGACGATGTGCAGCGACTTCTGCAAACTGACGTAAGCAAAGCTTTCTCCAAGTCATCAGCTACACCTCTCCGGATCAAGGAGATAATATACTCCATTAAGAATGCATCACAAGGCAATGTGATAGGGCCGCCGCCTGGCAGCCCAAACTCTTCTTCAGACATCTTCAACAGCTGTCTCAAGACCTCATGGTTCAGATACACCAGGGGAATCACAAATCGCCTTCCATCGTTGGAGTAGACAACAAAGTAGCATTTATCAGCCACCAATGGTGTGCCAAAACTGTCTAACTCCCCATCCACATTGTTTCTTGGAAAAATAAATTCTCTTCCTCCTGATGACAACTAACTTCTGCCACTTCCTTACCATCTTTACAAGTGTCTTGGTGCTGATCATTTTGTTGCAGGAAAAAATGTTTATGTGTGAGAGAATTATCAATTGACTTGCTAGTGCTGTGGTTTTCTGAATGCAAAACGGATAGATGGATTATATATGCGCTGAGGCTGTTTAACGTCCATCAGTTGTAGATATCCATTTGTTGGTGTTCATGGGTTGCAAAACCATGTGCTGGTTAGGCACAAGGGACCTGTGGCTAGTGGTCATGGCTGGTTCTATTCAAAATCAACATATCAGGTGCAACATGGCCCTGAGATCAATTAATCTCTTCAATCTTCCATGTGATTGAGGACATAACGGGATCTACTGCTTTACCTGTCATTAAACATAAACCACAGACGAGATGCTTGCATGAAAGAGATAAGTTCTGTAATTTATTTCAAGGGTTAGAAAGCTTCTCACGCAGTATCTGTGGCTCCAAGAATCTAATCTATCTTTAGTGTAGCCATCCAAAATTCTAGAGGACAGCGGATGAATCCCAAGAGTCTAAAGACACCTGTTTCTGTAGTCAATTCAAATTAATGAACAGTTCAAATAAATTGAAGGTTTTTACTTTTGATTTTTCTTTGAGATCAGTTTATTTTTCCCCTATGATGGGTCGACATTTTACTAGAAATCTTACAGAGGAAGAAAGGAATAATACAAACTGCAGGTTGGGAGTTTAAGAAAAGGCTAGTCTGAAGCTTAAAAAATCCTCGTGGGCCTCAATCCTAAGCAATGAGGGATTAAAGACTTAAAACTTTCTTAAATATCTTTTGTCTGCCACATTGCTTAAGGTCATTTTGGCAAGTAAGGTCAATTTATATAGTGCCCAGTATCAATTGGCTAGTAAGGTCATTTTGTTTCAAAGCTCAATGATACTAGATCAGGATTATAACATAGAAACATTGACAAAAGGATTTGGGAAAAGGATTCAAGCACAAGTCACTAAGTCCCGAGATGAAAATTAGCATGACAGACGTTGAATCAGTACTCTACAGAGGTATCTATGTATACCACAATTCTAGTTCTAGTATGGAAGTAATTATGCAGAAATAACATCAGGCATCTTCGACCTAGTTGTAGTATGGAAGTAGTTTTACAGAAATCATTAACACCCAAGCGTGTTAGTTCTATCGCATTTGTGACAGCAGAAATGAAATTGTACTGTCATCTTTATTAGCTTATTGCCCATGCCTTCCTGTAAACTTTCTAAATTATGTAAATTGCCAACTATAGTGAAGAGAATTTGGAAAGTTTCATGAATGCGTTAGATCTTAATCTCATCGAATAATTACAAGATTCCTGTGTGACCTACTCAAAAACCACATACTAGTAATATCCGGTTGGTGTCCTGTTCATGCAGAGAATATGATGATGAACATTTAGAAGCAACAGACTCAAGAATAGATTTCTTTCTGTCTTGTGTTGGGAGGTCCTCGATTAAGGAATTACAGTCCATGAGTACTGTGTACATGGCAATATGATAAGCTCATCACTAGGCATCTTGAGTAGCTCACTGAAAACGTAGTTCTTGAGATACAATGTAGGAATAACATAGCATTTTCGATCAGTCATGTACACTAAAAGAATGGCCTTTATCAGCCACTATCCTTTGCCATCTAAGTTTCTTCAGATTCATCATGATGTCTTGGTTATGAATCAGGAAAATCTGGAGGCGGTTGTAGATCTAGAAACACCAGAAATGTAATGCTGCGTTGTGGGTTGAGGGGAGTGGAGGTCACTCTATATACTCATAAGGCGGGGGCACTTTCTTGGGCATAGCTTTTGTCGTGTGGGGATTTATGGGTGCTTAAAAGCATGTGCCAAATTGATCAAGGAAGAGGTTTGCTGAAAGGCTGAACTTGTTTTTTGACTATCTTGCTGGTTTCTAATCTTGCCACTTGTTTTGGTGACACACTGGGTCCAAAGCCTTTGGATGATCATAATTGCACCAAAGCAGCAAATTAAAAATTCATGAAATTGCATCTTTATATTTTTCTGAATATGTATGTGCAACCACTTCCATGGATATGCTTAGGGGACTTGGTTTGGTTGTTAGCATCCTTGAGCAGGGTTTAGGGACCAAACCATGTGATAGTTGCATGATGCAGAGTAACCTGATATGGGATGTCTAAGCTGTAGCCATGTTTGGCTATAAATGCCACTGAACATATCAAGATGGACATAGCTCTGCAACATGTCATTGATTCTGTCAAGTGGTTTATGGACGCATTGGGTCATAAGTTGGTGGCTCATGGCGCAAGACAACACATGAACCAAGAAATTGAAGATAACTTGATCAAGTGACAAGAATGTGAATGTGTTTTCTCACCTAAGTTTCTTAAGACCTGTTTGTCCTCAAACCACATGACGGTATAGAAGAGTGTATGGACCTAGAAACATGCCACCATCACAACACCCTTGTACGTAAACAGCACATGGTTATACAACCAACAAACCCCAGGAAAATTACAGCTACAACACCCTCAGCTTATATACAACACACCCCTATCCTCTTTCGCACTCAACTTAGTACAGAAGTAGCAATTCATCTTTCCCCCTCTCTATACACACATCATCTTCTTTTTCTGGTAAGACAGAATGATCAGCACTAAGACACTTGCAAGGATAGTAAGGAAGTGGCAGAATTTAGTTGCCATCAGAAGGAAGAGAATTTTATTGGCAAGGAACGTTAAAAATGTAAAAGAAGACAGTTTCGGCACACTATCATTGGCTGATAAATGCCATTTTGTTGTCTACTCGAATGATGGAAGGCGATTCATGATTCCCTTGGTGTATCTAAACAATAAGGTCCTGAGACAGCTCTTCACAAAGTCTGAAGAGGAGTTTGGGCTGCCAGGAGATGGCCCTATAACATTGCCATGTGATGCCTTCTTGATGGAGTATATCATCTCCTTAATCCGGAGAGGTGTGGCTGAAGACCTAGAGAAAGCTTTGCTTGCATCAGTTTTCAGAAGCCACTGCAGATCATCTTCATCTTTGCACCAAGGACAATCAAGTCAGCAATTGCTTGTATGCTGATAGATAAAAACTTTTAGCTTCGCGCTGTAAATGATCAACATTTTTGCTTCAGTAAACTGTAAATTGTCAACATTATAATAGCTAAATCATCTTACAAAAGATCCCAAGAATGTACTTCATGTCCTGTGTTTTTCAACGTGTTTACCTGGCATGTAATTTTCATAAAGATCCATCAAACCATTTTGATGGCATAGACAAGATCAGATATCATAATTCTGAATGTGATGGATTGGTTTTCTTGATTGGGTTGACTGAGTCACTGAACAACAAATGGACCATTTTTTATTTTTGGCTACATTCGGCTGTCCTCAAGTTATATTATGACTCCATGACATGAATAGGACGCTTGGAGCCATAGATTTGTCAATTATTAGTAGGCAGCTCATAAACATGAACTGTACAAATAAACTTTCTTCTCCTTGAGTTCAGCCTCCTTTTCTTATCCTCTAATCATGCAAGCAACGACCTATCGACTATTGTGTGTAAAATTTGCTCATGTTTGCTTCTTTTCTACCTTTCTCATTCTCCTAAGATACCTCGAATATTATGGCACTGAGGCGATGAGATTAACCTTGAAAGGTGGAGCCAATGAAAGAAAAGAAAAGGCTCAAGAAGCTTTAGGGCTCAAAAATCCATTTTGATCTACCTCTGCAATTAGCTAAAACAATGAGGATGACAAACTAAAGTAGTCATATGCGCTGGCGCTCATTAAATCATTTGTGATGCTATCCAGATTTCTCCTGTTCAGGAAAACACCAGACATGAGTTATATCGCTCACTGATTCACAAGGGTTGGCAATAATGAGTTATATCGGTTGTCCATAAACAAGAAAACACAGGACATGATGCAAAACTTGAATTCACAGAAAGGTGTATTCAGTAATCGGCTACTGTAATTTTAATCCTTTACAATACAAAGCTAAAAAAATTGATCTATATCAGAAATCTAGTATACAAGCAATTGCTGGCTTGTTTGTCCGTGGTGCAAAGATGACAATGATGTGCAGCGACTTCTGCAAACTGACATAAACAAAACTTTTTCTAGATCTTCAGCTACTCCTCACCGGATCAAGGAGATAATGTACTACGTTAATAATCATTCACGGCAATGTGATATGACCATCACCTGGCAGCCCAAACTCTTCTTCAGACATCTTTAAGAGCTGTCTCAAGGCCTCATTGTAAAGAAACACCAGGGGAATCACAAATCACATTCCATCATCTGAGTAGACAACAAATTGGCCTTTATCAGCAAAAAATGGTGTGCCAAAACTGTCTAACTCCCCATCCACATTGTTTCTTGGAAAAGAAATTCTCTTCCTCCTGATGACAATTAACTTCTGCCACTTCCTTACCATCTTTACTAGTTTCTTGCGACTGATCAGTCTTAGTCTTATTCAAAGGAAACTATATATGTGTAAGAGAGATTAATCTCAACTGGCTTTCTAATGCTGTACTTGGATCTATCATAATGGGATAGGTGGAGTATATATTAACTGAGGCTGGTGACAGTCCTTCAGTTGTAGCTTTTATTTTGTAGGGATTTATGGATACATAACCATGTGCTAGCAAGGTACAAGGGACCTGTGACCGGTGTCATGGTTGGTTTTCTACTAAAATCAACACTGTCAAGGTGCAAAGTAGCCGAGGCCCATATTCTTCTACAACGCCATGCGGTTCAAGACATAATGGGTCTTATGGGTTACCATTCATTTTACGGAAACCACAGACAGATGCTTGATGGTGGAAGATAGACTTTGTAATTGAAGTCAGTGAAGGATAGCTTTTCCGGACCAACATGTTAATGAACTGCCTACTAACAAGGAACATTTGTGGCTCCAAGAATCCTAATGTATCTGCAATGGAGCCAACACTTTAATAGAGGGAAAATGTTTGTAACCAAAAATATAGTTTCGTTTGTTGTTTGCTCAGTAAAGCCAATTCAGAACTAATACATTAAATTTATATCTTTCTCGTTTTTCATTTTTCATTTTTTTTTGCCTCCAAGAAATTCTCAACATTTCTCTACAGCACAGAAGAAAGGGAAATAAAATTGAAAACCAAAGGCTAAAGAAGCTCAAAGCGGTCTAAAGCTCAAGAATCCACTTTGATCCACCTCTACAGTAATGTGTGAAGGCCTTGCCTGTCGAGAATGAGTCTTGAAAGCCAGAATAATGAGGATGACAAACTTAGCAAGTCAAATAGAGCAACCCTCATCAATTCAATCCTGAATATTGTTATCTATAACTTGAATCTTATCTATCTGCTAAAATATGTAGCAAAATTGTTTTGAAAGGTTATTGTTAACACGATTTATAATAACTTGTTCAAAAGCAACAAGAATATTAGTCCAGATAGAGCAAAAGATACTGAAGTTAAAACCAAAATAGAAGCTGACAACCAAAGAAGAAACTGGAATTTTGGAGATAACTATAGTTATAGTGTCCTGTTGAATCATCTACTGGGGTAAAATTGAGTTGTATCGCATCATAAACAGATAAAGAACTGGACATAAATTGAATTCTCTGGAGTTTTTGATAAGATGTATGTATTCAGCTAAATAGTGTTGATCATTTACAAATGCAAAAGCTAAAAGTTTTGATCTATCAGCATACAAGTAATTGCTGGTTTGTTTGTCCTTGGTACAAAGAAGACGAGGAGGTGCAGCGACTCTGGCAAAGTGACATAAGCAAAGCTTTCTCTAGATCTTCAGCTACACCTTTCACGATCATGGAGATAATATACTCCATCAATAATGCATCACATGGCAATGTGATAGGACCGTCGCCTGGAATCCCAAACTCCTCTTCAGACATCTTCAACAGCTGTCTTAAGACCTCGTTATTTAGATACACCAAGGGAATCACAAATCGCCTTCCATCATCCGAGTAGACAACAAAATGACCTATGTCAGCCATGAATGGTGCACGGATACAGTCTACCTCAACATCTGCATTGGTTTTCGGCCATGAGATTCTCCTCCTCCTGATGACAACTAAATTCTGCCACTTCCTTACCATCTTTAGAAGTGTCTTGGTGCTGATCATGATGTCTTACACAGAAAAATGTGTGTGCGAGAGAAATTACCAATCAAATTGCTAGTGCTGTGGTTTTTGGAATGCATAGCCGATAGGTGGGTTATATATACACTCGGGATGATTACAGTCCTTCAGTTGCGGCTATTAATTTGTTGGGGTTCATGGGTTGCAAAACCATGTGCTGGTTAGGCACAAGGGACCTATGGCTGGTGGGCATAGTTAATTTTGTCCTAAAATCAACACATCAACGCGCAACATTGCACTGAGGTCCATAGATCTCTTCTATCTGCCATGTGGTTGGGGACATATTGGGTCCTAGCTGTATACCTCTCATTGAAGAAAACTCACGAACAGATGCTTGCATGGTAGATTAGCTCTATAATTGAACTCAAGGGGTGGAAATCTTTTCCTGAAAATACATGCTAATGCGCTACCTGCTATAAAGAGACATGTTTGTGGCTTCAAGAATCCTAGACTACCTCAAATGGAGCCATCCAAATTACTGTTTTTTGTTTAGTCAACCTAATTTTGTTTGGTTCCTTTGTTTTTCCCCCATGAGACGATTAGGGTGGACATTTTACTAAAAATCATATAGAAGAAGAGAAAATGCAAAGCTAAAGTTCTGAAGCTAAGGAAAAGCTAGTTCTAAAGCTCAAAAATCTTTTTTGATCTACAACTAGTTGGTTTTGCTAGTATCGTGGGCCTCAACCATAAGCAATGGGGATTGCAGATTTAAGTTTTCTTGAATCATTTTGATCTACCAAACATCAGAATGTTTGATTTAGTCCAACTATTGAAACTAACATGGCAGATTTGGAATACCCTATAGAGGTACCACTGTATAGAGAAGTTCTAGTTCTAGTATGGAATTAATTAAGCAGGGGACTAGGAACAGTGTGTATTGGAGTGGCAGAAATCACTAGCATCTGGCATGTTAGTTCTAGTTCTAATACAAAAGCAACTATGCAGGATCCGTATAAGCCTGCTAGCCTTTTGTCGGACTTGTGATTCCGGAACTGAAAGGTTAATCATAGACAGATTTTACTCTTGGATTTGCGCAGTCATATTTAGCTCATTGCCCATTTTTTTCAAATTATTTAAACTATGTAAGTCGCCAAACAAAGTGAAGAGACTCTAAATTGTTTAAACAACGTATTAGATTATAAATTTCATCAACTAATTACAAAATTCCTGTGTCACCAACTCAATATCCACATACTAGTAATCTCTGGTTGATTTCCTGTTGATGTTGAGAATATGAACATCTACTAGCAACGGACACAAGAATAGCTTTCTCTCTCTCTTGTATTGTGTGATTGCTGATTAAGGATATCACGTAGTCCATGAATACTGCCTCACATGGCAATCTAATAGGCCCATCACTTGGTAGCCCAAATTCTTCTTCTGACATCTTGAGTAGCTCTTGGATTATGATACACCATGGGGAAACGTAGCGCTTTTGATCGGTCGTGTACACAACAAAATGACCTTTGTCAGCCACTGATAACGAGTTTCTTGGATATGAAATTCTTTTCCTTCTTATCGTACCTAACCTTTGCCATTTTCTTGCCATCTTGATGAGTTTCTTGGGACTGATCATGATTTCTTGGTTTTGGAATTAGGAACTTAGAAAAGACTTTGATCTGAAATACTTGGAAGGTAATGTTGAGGTGGATGCAGGTACACCTTCTTGGTTGTAGCTTTCTATGTTGTGGGGATTGCTGGGGTACAAAAGCATGTGCAAATTGGATAGGGAAGAGGTATGCTGGGAGTATGGACATGTTTTGTATCACATCACATCTTTGTAGTTTATAATTTCTGCCAATTTGTCTTAGTGTCACATTGCGTTCCAAAGCTGTTTGGATGATCACAATTGTACAGAAGGAACATATCAAAATCAATCAAATTGCATCCTTAAAATTTCTTGTGCCATATGTATGACCACTTTCATGAATGATTGTAAGGACCTATTTGATTGTTTGTTGAGAAGAGGACATAGTCTGACATGTTAGCACCAACTACTAAACAGATATCATTAGTAAACTTGATGACTGAAACTTTATGAGTAATCAAGTTTTATGTGGAATTCTGGGGCCAAAGTGCAGGTTAGGAGAGCTCTTCTTGATTTAGAACGTCCAAGATGGTCTTAGATGTAGCTTTTTTGAGCAGGTGTTAGGGACGCAAACCCATGTGATAGCTGTAACATGCATGATGACTCAGAGATGTGAGCTTAGCCAGGTTCAGCTATAGTTGTCACTGAACACATCAGGGTTGCCGTCCTTTCATTCTGTTAAACGGTTTCCAGACAAATAGGGTCACATATCGGTGGTTCCTAGCACAAGACAAATGTGAACCGCAGAAATTAAATACATCTTGTTCAAGAAACAAGAACGTAAATCACCTTCTTTTACTTTATTTCGGAGGTTGACATTCATAAAACTGTAAATCCTACAGTGTTCAGATTTTGGCGAAATTAACCTGAATCTATCGGCTTCATTTTAGCAAAATATTGGTGCTTACTGCGTACAAGACTTCGTTGCGGGCTGCAGTTGGCCAACGGACTGAAAGCGGCTACATGGGGAATTAAGTGGTTAACTAGTACTCCATCGAAAATAACTCCAGAACAGCTATCTTACTGCAATAGAGCCAGAAGAAAACAAGCTAAAACACAGTTGCACCAATTGCTATGTGTTGCTCTGGTTAGTGCTGGCTCTTAGACTTATTATGCCAATTAGCTCATGCAAGAGATTCCGGCAACTGAGATAACGAGAAAATTTGGAACTTATGCTGATTTTCAGACATTAAGGTTATGAAGTTTGTGCAACTCTAAAGATTGGAGATAGTTTTAACTTGAGTTTCCTCTGTTCTGGTTAAAGGTGAGAAACTGCAGGTTTCGGATAGGCCATGTACGATGTTGTCTACATAGAAGGTAAGTTATCTTCAGCATTAACACGATTTTGAAAGTTTCCCAGGAAAAAAAAAAGGAACTGAAAAACATTGGACGTCAAGAAAATTCTTGGGATTCTTCGTAAGAAAAAGTGAGCTATAGTAATGTTAATCATTTACAATTAAAAGCTACAGCCTACAAGTATTTGTACATCAGTAAACAACTAATCCCCGACTTGTATGTCCTGGGTGAAAAAATGATGATTTGCAGCAATCTTCACAAACTGATATTACCAAAGCTTCCTCTAGATCTTCAGCTACACCTCTCTGGATCAAAGAGATGATATACTCCATTAAAGATGCATCACATGGCAATGTGATAGGGCCATTGCCCTGCAGACCAAACTCCTCCTCGGACATCTTGAAGAGCTGTCCTAAGACCACATTGTTTAGATACACCAAGGGAATTACAAATCGTCTCCCGTCATTTGAGTAGACTGTAAAACAGCCTTTACTAGCCACGAATGTTGTGCCGAAGTTGTCTACTTCCACCTTTCCATTCTTTCTTGGCAATGGAAGCTTCTTCCTCCTGCTGACTGCTAGATTCTGCCACTTCCTTGCGATCCTTACAAGCGTCTTGGTGCTGATCATTCTGGTTTTGCAGAAATAAATGTATGTGTCTGAGAGGTAAATTTGCAACTGGATTGCTACTTCCGTGAAAGCAAAACAGGACAGGCGGGCTATATATAAACTGAGGCTGGTGACAGTCCTTGTGTTGTAGTCTAAATCTTGCCGGGTTACTGGGTTGCCTGAAGCCCTAACCATGTGCCAGTTAGGCACAAGGGACCTGTCGATGGTGGCATGCTTTTTTCTGTTTTAAAATCAACTCATCAAGGTGCACAGTATGCTATGTAATTTGAAATGGCTGGTAAAACAAGAGGACCCAATATGTTTTCAAACCACAAGCCAGATTAGATGAGATATATGGACCTCATCTATGTTCCATGCCACCATGTACAGGTCCCTTGTACCTAATTAGCACATGGTTATGCAACCAGAAAGCCCTACAAAGTAAAAGCTACTACTTCAAGGACTGTCGCTATTCTCACTTTATAAATAACACACTTACCGTAATTTGCATTCAACTAAGCACAGCCGTAGCAAAGGTTTTGAGATTTCTCACGCTCTCTCTCTCTCTCCCATACATCACTTTTTCCAGCAAGACAGAATGATCAACACCAAGACACTTGCAAGGATGGTAAGGAAGTGGCAGAGTTTAGTTGCCATCAGGAGGAAGAGAATTTCCTTACCAAGGAACACTATAAATGTGGAGGAAAGCTGTTCCGGCACACAATTGCTGGCTGATAAAGGCCATTTTGTTGTCTACTCTGATGATGGAAGGCGATTCGTGATTCCACTGGTGTATCTAAACAATGAGGTCTTAAGACAGCTCTTAACAATGTCTGAGGAGGTGTTTGGGCTGCCAGGGGATGGCCCTATAACATTGCCATGTGATGCCTTCTGGGTGGAGTATATTGTCTCCTTGATCCAGAGAGGAGTGGCTGAACACCTAGAGAAAGCTTTACTTACATCAGTTAGTGGAAGCCGCTGTACATCATCGTCATCTTTGCACCAAGGACAATCAAGCCAGCAATTGTTTGTATACTGATAGATAAACACTTTTAGCTTTTTACTGTACATGAGTAATGTTATTGTAGCTCAATACATCTTACGGCAATCCCAAGAATTGCTTCATGTCCTATGCGATTTTGGGTTTGTGGAGAAGCCGTATAACTCATTCTTGACAACCTTAACAGGTTACTTGAAAATTCCAGGTTCACATTTGAACTAACATTCCTTTGTTTGTTTCCAACTCTAATCTTATGCAATATCCTTGTTCTATTCGAGTAATTTACCCGACTTGGCCAATATGTCAAAGATTTAGCATAATTAAGATTCCAAGCTTACACTTTACGTTTTCACAAAGGTTGGCACAACCATTTTGATTGACAAGAAGTTAGATAAGCGTTATCTTCCTTTTAGCTTATGAGGCGAAGATCAAAACTACATTTTGAGCTTTAGGCTTTCTTGAGGCTTCTCTTTAGCTCCAAACATTCAGGATTTTTTGGCTGTGACAAAATGTCAGGAGAAAAAAAAAACAACCAAAAGGAAAGCTAAAATCAAATAATACTCAATACGATGAATTGGTTGTTCTGAATCAGGTTGACTGAGCAATGAACGAATTCTTTAGTTTTGGACCAGGCTGCCCTCTTGTAAATGCATGGCTCCATGACAGTTGCTTAGGACTCTTGGAGCCACAGATATGTCAATTGTTTGTAGGTAGCTCATAAACATGTACAGTACAAATACTAGATCTTCCCTTGGATCAATTACATAATCTATCCTATACCATGCAAGCACCCGGTCTATCATATGAAAAATTTCTCATGGGTTGCATAAGCATGTGCTAGTTAGGTATAAGGTAGCATGTTTGGTTCTGTACTAAAATCAAAACAGCTGAGCTCCATACATCGCTTCTGCTCTGTCGTGTGGTTTTAGGGACATGATGGGTCCAATTTGTTCACCTGACATTTCACAGAAATCTATAGATGCTTGCATGGTGGAGGGAGGATAAGTTCTGTCTTTTGAAATCAAGGGGAAGAAAGCTTATTTGGACTACCATGTTCTTGAACTACCTACTACCAAGGGACATATATGTGGCTCCAAGAATCCTACACTCTGTAATGGAGCAACCCTTTACTAGAGGACAGCTCAATGTAACCATAAACAAATGACTTTGGTTTTTGTTCATTCAATTCAATTCGAATGTATCACCAATCTGTAGTATTTAAAACCTTCTCATTTGCCTCCTTTGTGTACTATTTTTCTTCTACTAAGATAGCCTTAACATTTTTTATTATGTCCTGAGGAAAAAAGCCCCCAATTATTAATTGAGGCTAATAGAAAAGGGCTCAAGGAGGTTTAAAGCTCAAAAAACCAATTTGATCGGCCTCTCCAGTGCTTGTTGGACTTACCCGGTGAGAATGTGAAAAACTTAACTAGTCATATCGAGTTGAATGATGTGGAGGTGTGGCAGAAAGTTGAAATCTTGGTTTATGGTCTTTGAAGAGTTTTCGCTTTTCTTTTGGCAAGTCAGGTCATTCTTTCAGAGCAAGGACATTACTATTTATACCAGAATACAGTGTGAGAATCCCCAAGTTAGAATACAACCAAGATTAAGGTTAACAACCAAAGAAGATTAGCTCAATTGAGAAACTTGAGTTTTGGGGACACAATATATCTGATTATCTATTATGGTTGTTAACGATGAGTTATATCGCCTCTCCGTGAACTGGAAAACACTGGATAGTGGACATGAGACAAATTCTTGGAACTTTTCCAAAAAAATGTGCTCAACTAAGTATTGTTTAACCATTTACAAGTACAAAACTAGAAGATTTGATCCATCAGTATACAAGTAATGGCTGCTTTCTTGGTCCTTGGTGCAAAGATGACGACGTGAAGTAGCGACTTCTACAAACTGACATAGCCAATGCTTTCTCAACATCTTCAGCTACGCCTCGGCGGATCAAGGAGGTGATATACTCCAATAAGAATGCATGACATGGCAATCTGATAGGGCTGTCGCCCGGCTGCCCAAACTCCTCTTCAGACATCTCCAAGAGCTGTCTCCAGACCTCGTTCTTCAGATACACCAGTGGAATCACAAATCGCCTCCCATCATCCGAGTAGACAACAAAATAACCTATATCAGCTACTAATGGGACAACTAAGTTTTCAATCTCCACGTTTCCATCGATTTTCGGCAATGAAATTCTCTTCCTCCGGATGACAACTAAATCCTGCCACTTCCTTACCATTTTTACAAGTGTCTTGGTGCTGATCATTGTCTTACAGTGGTAAGTTGTGTATGTATGGCAGGGAGGTTCCTCTTCTGGTTTGGTATTGATATGCTGATATGATGCAATGCAAAAGACATGCTGGGTTATATATAGACAAGGCTGGTGAAAGTCCTTCAGTTGTAGCCTTAATTTTGTTGGGATTCAGGGGCTGCATAACCATGTGCTGGTTAGTCACAAGGGACCTATGGATGATGGTTGGCTCTTACTAACATCAGACCATCAAGGTGTAATATAGCTGAGGTCCACGTACCTCTTCTGAATTGCCATGTAGTTTGAGGACATCATGGGTCCTATTGCTTCACCTATGGTTTCTCATAATCAAAGAGGGATGCTTGCATAGTAGAGGTTAGTTCTGTAGTTTTCTTCAAGGGGTTGGATGTTTCAGTAGAGACATCTGTGGCTCCAAGAATCCTAGACATCTTTGTTCGACCCACCCAAGTAGAGCTGTGCCCAAAAGAGTACAAGATGCTGATATTTGTTCATTCAACTTCAACCGGAAAAATTGGCAAACCCTCTTGTGGAGGCGAGACAAGAGATTAATAGAGAACTTCAAGGGATAATAGCAGCAAGCCCTTGATGGAGGCGATAGAAAAAAAGAGTTGGGGGGCTGAGAAAATCGCTAGGCTACATCTCATAAATCCTTTTTGATCGACTTCACGTGAGGTGATACCTTCATGTTAATACATAATGATCATTTCCAAACAAAAGGCTTGGATATCTTCCATTCAAGCCTTCGGCAGAATAAGCAAAAGGCATGACATTGGTCGTGGTGATGGAGGTTATGGAGGATCGCCAAAATATAGGGTTCGAGATAAGCAACACGTTTGTTCTGAATATATAAGCTATAGAAGAACAAATTATAGAGCATCAAGGCACGCTCTGTTTCAGGCACATACACCATAGTAACAAACGACACGAAGATAGCAACTAGTGTCCGCTGACTAGAGGCAGCCAAGCGCCAATAAACAAACAACTAACCTGGCACAAATATCACCTGTTGGGCAGAGCCGCTTCTCAACATAAGATACATATAGGAACCCAACAGGGGGTATGGACATCATTCTTTGTATTCACAGTTCAGCCAAAAGAACATCCACCTATAAATTCTAATCTTTCCCTAACCGATTTAGTCAACGGGAAGAGTGACGTCATCCATAGATCCACCCCTGAGCAAAAACCCCATTGATGGAACACCCTGATGAAAACTGTGGTGTTGTAATCTCAGTTCTTTTCTACCTTTCTTCTATTCCTGGCCATCTTCGACTAAGCAGGATCAGAATTACTTCACCCCACCAAATGGTAAATAGGTCAATATCTGCACCATCTGGATTACTGGAGTTTTTCTAGGATCCTGTAAAACGCCTCTTCTTCCAGTCCTGATGCTTTCAGCTGGCCATCTGTTCTAGCATAACAGATGGCTTCCAGCCACATGCAGATGTATACTCCAACATGGTTAAAAGTGACTAAGCACTTCACTGGAATATTAGAAAACCACCAAAAATCAAATATCAGATATCAGGGGAAAGCATGACCATGTAGAGCAGCATTATTTTCCACCTATTATAGAAAGTTACGTGTTAAGTACAGCACTCGACTAAACATTACATGTTAAGTATAGCAGTCGACTAACAATTCACTCAGTCCGAATCCATGCGAAGTTCTAAGCAAGTAAATAAAAACAAGACAACTGGGACAATTTCAGCTTATATGAAAATCAGAACCGAACTTAACCTGCTGTAGACATGTTCAAGAAGAACAAAACAAAAAAAGATCCTTAACCAAGTTAAAGTTTCAAAATTTTCCTTGTAATGGCATTATCTGAAAATGATATAGGGGCGGGAACAGACATAATATACATTCCGCTAATTGGTCGACATGGCTTTCGTGAGACGATGGATACATCACAAAACTAACACTAGCCTTAGTACCATATACTCTCAGCTTCTAGCTAGCAGATACATGCCTCGCTTCCTTTCTTCTTGACAGTAATTTACAGTAACAAACACTAGTCCTCCCTTACCGAAAGGAAGAGCATGAAATTTTTTTTCCTTTCCGCAGGTATGCAGTATGCACAAGGCGCAACGTTGTTTTGGGTTAAATCTGTATGTGTTCTGTCACCATCACCATCCGAAAAGCGCTTTAGCTCTTCTTGACGTGTGACATTTGATGTTCAACAACCAAAATAAGAAGTAATTAAGCATTATCATCAAGGAGAGATACCAACTGTATCCCAATGCAATACAAGAGAAAAAAGATGATTTCCATAGAAATTGAAGCTTACCATTCATAACAGCACTAAGAACCAGAACTTGACTTTTGAACCCACACCTGTTTCTGCAGTTGCAAGTGTGTTAGTACAGATTAAGTTGCAAAAGACAATAAGCAAATGAGACCAAACTAAAAGGTTGTAGCACACCTCGTGGGAACCATAGCCAGAGGAACTTCCTCTTTTTAAAGGTTTCGCCTCGCTTACAATTGAGAAGCTATCTGTGTCCTTCACATTATGTGATGGTCCACGGCGAGCACCATGTTTGTGTGAGCCTGCATTGTGACAACATGAGCTCCAGTACAAGATCAAAATAAGTATGCAATCTTTGCAGACACCCAGTGGGCAGGGCATATATGCAGGAAGATTGCTAACTTGAACCCTTTGGGGTACATGCGAGGAGGAAGGCATGATACCTCAATGCATCGTGAATAGATCTTAATATTGCTATTCATAGTGCCTCATCATAGTGATAATGCTAAGAAGCCATGCACTTGTAAGTAACAATAAAGTTCCCAAAGTACGTTTACAGGTTTTCTAAGCGTAGATATGTGTATAGAGTCCTTTAGTTGCAGGATTCTTCAGTCCTAGTCAAGCTCAAACCCTCCCGAATCTAGCGCCCGCTCCGGCTCCCACCCAAAACCCACTGTAGTAGTGATGCTCCCGCTTCGGAACCTCACACCCGTTCCCGTTCCCAACCACATTCCGTGCAACTAAGGTACTATACTGATTGCAAGCGTAAGAACAAGCAAAGCCCAAATACACACCACATGTGCAGGGGTAAGAATTTAAGGCTGCCCCTCCACCAATAAAAATCCCCATAGCAGCCCCCCCCCCCCCCCTCCTCTCTCTCTCCTTTCTCCTCCGCTCTGCATACAAAGAATAAGGGACGAAATTGGGCAGATAGGCTACACATACATACCCAGCCCAGAGCCAACAACAGAAACGTGCCACCTAGAAGGCTGGGACCATGCCAGACCATGAGCACAAAAAAGAATGACCATCTCAGAATAGTCTACGAGCTCCAATTCAAGGGGAAAGAGTCAAAAACAAACCATGAGGCCAGAATTGGGAACCCACCAACAAGGATCTGTGTTACATGGACCCGACGTCAGTGTTGGACACTGATAATGTGTTCCAACTTGGATTCACTTGTGTCCCAACCTCGGGTACAGTAATCTGTCATAAACTCACTACGGGTTACATATAACTTCATGCCTACATTAATAATATGCCCAAAGGGCGTCCTTGAAAGAAATCCTAAAAATACAAGGCTAGCAAAGATTTTTATAAAGCCGTGTATTCATTGTCTAAAATAATGGCTTTGTTGATAAGTTTAAAACCCTTTTGCGGCAAAATTCAGAAATATAGCATAGTCAGTGGGGCATAAAAAAGTTTAGAAGTATTAAGTATAGCTGAATTAGCTGGCCCCGTCTCTTAATTTCAGTCACAGCCCAAACACGTGTTATAAGTTGGTTGAATCTCTCACTTTCTTCATCAACGTTAAAATCGCAGATTATAATGGCCAGAAAGCTTCAAGTCTCCGCTTCTGCCTTCAGAATTCTTTCTTCTGTCAATGTTGGACAAACTTCAGACGCCATGTCTTCTCCCCCGTCTTTTCCGTGGAGATTGACATGGCGAATCCATTTTGAATCTGGAGAATCCGAAAAACCAAGTGGGGCATCCAGCTTTTCAACTTAGAGACGACAACTCTCAAAACCTCCGATAAGGGTGAGCAGGAGAACTCCCACCCCCAGCAGAAGAGACCCTAGCACCATCTGCACCGCCAAAGCTAGCAGAAATTCAAACTTCACATGAAGAGACGACAACTCCCAAAGCCACAGAAAGGTGAGACGATAACTCACTACCCACCTGTAAGAGATGAACAACCAACTAGCATATATAAACGTCTCACCAGAACGGCCAAACCAAGCACTTCCTGATGGACAACCCCCTAACCAACGACAGGTATGAGAACCCCCAACCCAAGGAAAACTACCAGGAGCCTAAGGCCAAGGAAAGGCACACGCCACCTCTACCAAACAAAAAATTAAATAAAGTCTGCGATGCAAAAAAAAAACTAGGGAAAAAGAGCAAAGTTGAAGAGATGGGAGAGAACGCTGAAACAGAAGGCAAAGGGGGTTTTGTCTCTTCTTTCTTTAAACCCTCTCAAGGAACACATTAGCAGGATCCTGGATGCTGAACAAGTACATATGTGTTTGTGTTTGTGTTTGTGTGTGTAGTCGTGCGATTCCAATTCCAAAACTAACCATTATCAACAGAAAAATGGCCACTTCGTCCACCACCAGTGTGCTTGAACTCTCCACTTCTTGCACCTATCACGTCGTTCTTTGTTTCTCCTAACAAAATAAAAACACAACTTACAACCAAAGTAACAACTTAATTGAGAAGTAGGACAAGCATCAGCATGCATGAGTTCCTACGATAAATCGATGATCCAACTGAATCTTTCTATTTATCTCACATCCAAATTTATGTTTTTTGACAAGGCCAGCAGCAGGGAAGGGAGATTTAGATGCATAACCACGCCATCATTCCCAAAACATCTAAGTTAAATCAAACAAAACATTTTTTGAGTATGTGCCAGATAATATAATATATCAGAATAGTGAGAATACTCTTGTGCATGTGGCAGCATATTAGTCTTGAAAAAATTTCCTTCATAGGGTCACATTTTGTCAATGTTTAAGAATATATTAGACTTTGCTCTTATTATCGTTCTCATCTGAGAGCTTGTTAGGGTTGGGTCTGGTGATGATGGGTTAATAAAAGAAGTGTTATAGCACCTCCCCGCTCATTAACAGCAGATCTAGGGCTGGGGAAGAAGACGTTCGTGTTCCACATATCTATTCCTGTTTGCCTGCAGAAACCTATTAGCATTGGACAGATCTGATAAATTGCTTGTAAAGAGAACTGTGGGCCCCTCTGTAAGATCTGTCATCTCTCGCCTATGGCCCATATTGTAGCTTTGCAGCAGATCAATAGGAAGCACCTGCTGACCTCACGTGTTAGGACTTTTGGAGACATCCTGCAGACGAAGCGAAGTGACTCATAACATTTGTCTTTTATTCAAAGGTCTGCTTTTGGTGCGCGGGTCGATGTTCATGTTTGAGTTTTTACTTCCAGCTTTTCTTTGATTGGGCCGTAGATCTTTTGATCCACCACTTCAGGTACACTTCTTGGTTGGCTTCAAATTGTCATCATGCATAAATGGAGTCTTGTACTCGGCTTGAATTTTTGGGTTGCCCATGTTTGGTGGACACATGTTGGCTGCGTGGTGATTCGGTTGCTGAAAATTAAGTTATCATGGACGTTGGGCATATTCATCATGCTTGTGCTAGTGCTTCAACCAGGTTTCAAACTTAGGATTAAGTTTCATGCTGCATGCAGGCGCAGCTTCTCATGGTATGATGGGTTTCTAGCCATAGATGTATTTTAGTGGATTCTTTTATGGCCTGAAATGATCAAATTCGGATCAGATTCTCTCTTCCCTACTTGTACCGTTATGCAATAATCAAAGCTGTCTCATCAGCTTAGCCGTGAAGTTTTCAGTAAAGGGCTGTCCCTACGGAGTCGGTAAACCAGGAAAATCTGGCTCACAATGACTTGTTGACGATTTTGGCGAGATATCGCGGTGCTTACTTCCTCAGTTATTTTTGCAAGGGTTGAGTTTTACATCAAAACCACGAAACTCAAAGCAAAATTACCATAATGTTAAGGGGCTGTTAGATACTTTACGACTTCTAGCTGGTGGTTTATTTAGCATGTGGGTGTCGTTTGGTCTTTTAGGGTCTCATTACATAGGGCAAGTTAGTCAGTCAGTCTTCTCGATACTTGATAGTATGACATACCTTCTGCAAAATCTGACATCTGTGCAGGCTGAGAAGTAGAATTTGATAGAGACTCGTCACTTGCATGTGATCCATCTGAACGCCGAAGAGGAGTCCAAACACCGCGATCAGGTCTATCCCTGTTCCTTGTCCGCTTTTCCTGACCATACAAATCATTCCCAACAACCTTATCTTCTGACATGCCATTTATATCCTTAGCAGACATTTGCGAATTTGGTGGTCGAGGAGGTCTTTTGTCCTTCTCCTGATTTGAGATCTGAATTTGCGGCTCATGGTGAACCACAGATGATGACGGACTTGGACGAGCATCCCTGTTTTGCAGTATGCTTCTGATGATCCTTCCACTGGCCTCCCGTCGCTGATTCTGTTTAAATACCGATGAATTCACAGGAGATGCTGCACCCTGCTGACGTGACAATCCACCAGAAACCTGTATATACAATGTATAAATTCAATAACTTCCAAAGGAGTGAATTGAAGGGTCCTATAACATTTGCCAATGCAAAAATTCAAGATGTTATACAATAGTGTTGCCATCAATAACGACATCGAGCCACTATTTTGTGAGCCACTGTAGTTGCATTAATATTTAGCATGGTACTCACAATGGCAAGAGCTGGCATAAACTGTAACGGGGATGATGGATGATGTAATGAGATCATTGTAACCATTCCACTTGCTTATTTTTATGTCTTTACTGGTTTCTGTTGTAGCAACTGATCTTTTTACAGCCAACATAAGAACAAAGATCAGTGCCCTAGCTGAGATTCATATAATCAGCTCTATAATCTTTTAGATCCAAGACCCGATTTTTTTTCCTGCACGCTCATAATTCTGTATGATACCACAAGGGCCCTTCAATACCACTTATACCAGATGGCATGCAATAATACCACCACACAAAAGTTTTAAGGAAGAGGCACTACCCTCTGTTCCCACTGAAAATTTATCATTTCCCTTTTTCTCTCAAGTTTTTTTTTCTCTTTTCAGTAGTTTTTGTCCCCCCCTCCTCCTCGTGTGTGCGCGTTGCTGGTGTGGGGGGTAGCAGGAACTTACATGAGGAATTTCCTTTTCTTTTCCTTTCAAGAGCAGAATTTTCTTCTTCCCAATCTCAGTGGTACCAGAAGCTCCTGAAACAAAATCAACGCCGTCTGTACCAAGTTACTCACTGATACAAAGGAAGCAGTTTCCAAGAGCAATAAGAACGGCCAGAAATGAATTACACTGCATATACATTTTCTTTTTCCGAAAGAAAGAGAAACACAGGAAATTATAGCCTAAAAGCTCTGGGACGACGAACGCCCTTTGCATTCTACTGCATATATAGGTAACACATTACTGTTGTACCGATATTAGAAAACAGACCACGTACATTAGCATTATACCAATGTTATGCAATAAAATGGTGTAAGTAGAAATTTCTCCACCAATTAGTTAAGGAAAAAGACCAATAATACTTGATCGATTCCAGCACCCACATGGCAGTATGCTCGTTAAAATGCATGGTGTATATCTCTCATCCAAATTCAAACATAGTGATGTATCATATATTGTAAGCTATCCAATTGGAGCTTTCTACATAAACCTCGACACAAACTAAAAATAAACCCTCTAAGGATTCATTCCCAAATCAATTGTTGCACAAGATATTAAGTAGATAATTAGCCATCTCCATTTGATGCTGTAAAATGACACTTTCTCATTGCACCCTATATATTCTTTGACTTCTCTCCTTCAAAAATAGACAAAATGTTAAATACAAGAAATTATTGAGTTGCACAAAGAAAAGCCAGTTTTACCACATAAAAAAGTTTCACCACGTGATTGAAGATACCCAGGCGAGAGTGAATGAATAAGAAAACTGTCCCTGAGCAATTATAGACACTTTAAAAGGAGGCTAGTATGAAGATGAAAGTAACAAACTGAAAAAGCTAGGAACATAATTTCGAGCCAGCATGCATCTGATGTGCTGTGTGTCGTCATGCAAGCTATAATGGCAAACACAGAAAAGTTCATAAAATCATAACCTAGAAATTTTATGATAGATAAGTGCATTAAATCCTGATTACCAACAAAAATTCCATTAAAAACCATACCGCTCTCTTCCAATACTTCACTTCCAGATGCAGACTTCTCAGAATTTTGATCCTCTCTTTTCAGAACCATCATATAAGTTGACTTGTCTTTACCGCTTGTGTTTTTCCCACTATCCCTCAATACATACTGTCAATCACACAGGAGCATTTATTAACCATCACAAATTTATAAACTCGCCCTTATATTGACGACCTAATATTGCCCCTAAAGGAGCCACATGTACCAATAAAATAACAGCCTACAAGAGGGAAAAAGAGATTGCACTCTTTCACGGACTAAGTGAATAAGTGGAAAAGACAAATTTCGAGAGAACCATGACCAACTCCACAAGAATTGCCTGGACCCAATCAACAAGTGATTGATGCAATCTGAAGCTACTTCAGAATATATTTCTCATCAATAACTAGTAAATAACAACAATGCATTAAGAAAATAAAAACGAAAGTAAAGGTCATTTTTTTTATAAAGGGCGTTCAAGATTTGTAAAATTTAGCCTCCATTTACGAGCCAAAAGTGTTAGAAAACAGCTCAAAAATGTAAGGCCGTGTACATAAATAATCAAACACATCTTTCTTGGCAAAAAACGATTATATCTAGGAGGTGAAATCTATGGTAAGAGTGTAGTACAAGCCAAAGTGTACGGAAGCTGCAAATCACATGTAAACTTGATGCAATAAAATCTCTGTGACTCTTACTGTGTCAGGAAAAATATAAGGGTATAGTTAATAGATGTATTTAACTGCTCATTCCATCAAAGAATAGTCAAATTAGAGGATAGTCGCAATACCATGGTGGAGATCCTTCTCTTCTCGGAGCCTCTTTTCGATGGAGCGGAACTAGGACTTCCAGATGATGATCCAGTAGCCCTTCTAATTTGCTTCCCGTTAGAAAAAGACCTCTGTCATAAAATCACGGTTTTAAGATAAGGGAATAGTACGCAATAGAAGATCAAAAATCATAACTGTCACGTGAGGATTAACAGATAATATAAATCACTCGACGAACCAATATAAAGCTAATAATACGAGTTCTAACCCGAGATACACCCTTGGCAGCTCTTTTCTGGCGAACAAAATCCATCAACGGTGTAATGATTGGGGTATCCTTTGCGGCACCTAAAAAAAGTAGAGAAAGTTACTTAAAATAGCACATTCTATGATTTCGTGCTACTGGCATTTCTCGTATCTTAATATTATGCCCCTTGCGGTGAAAACATCAGACCATTGGATAACTGAGCATGGTAAAATTTTGACTAACCAGCTCGTTCTGCTTCCTTTCTCTCCAATTGTATCTCAGCACTGGGAATATTCTCAACCGGCTTTGCTATAAATTCAAGGAACTCGAGATACTCGGGATCTACATGTTCGTCAAGATATTAATTGCAACTGCCAAAAGTTAAACACTGGAACATATCCCAAGTGCAATTGCACAACAGATAACCACTTTAATACCTCTAGAAATAGTTCCTTCACGACCATCCTTTTTGGACCACTGCTTCGGGACACGCTGTGAAGGAGCATACTCAACAATAGTTTTGAACTGAGCACCTGAGAGAGAGAGTAAGAGTCGAACTTCTGAACAAATATCATGTTCCACAAATTCATCAACAAACACATAGAATGAGAGAAAACTCTGCTACAGTTTTCTACGTGTAACCTACAGCTCTATGAAAATTTCAGAGTTCTGAACGGACAAAGCTTTGTTTCCCTAGTAATATGTGAAAAGTTACCACGCATAGAAAGGTATTGTCACATATTCTGACATGATGGCAAACCAATTTCTTCGAAGTATATGCTTAGTAATTACCCTTCTCATTAACAAAAACATGCCCATCAAAGAACTCCGCAAACTCAACAACGTCCTCTGGGCTCTTAAAATTGATGTAGGCTCGGGAATATGACTGTTGCTTCTGGCTGCATAAGCGGTTCAAGGAAATATGTATCAGAGACACTAATCCACAAACTAATTTATGCATGTGTAAAGAATGTGCAACGACTAAAAAATGAAATATCCGCTCTCTTAAATATAACACATATGACAGTGTCCGTAAATGCTTTCCCAGAAAGCATGCTCGCGGAGTTGTTGAGAAACAGAATCATAGATGGCATTAACTAGACATTAACTTATAAACTAATCTCGTATTGCAATATACTCGCACGTAATGAATCTTATAATACGAGACTGAGACTCGTCAATTGAAAGCACTATTCCAGGCATCCCTTCCATGAAGTCAGGAAAAGAAAAAACATTGCCACAAGAGCAAGGCGTCGCAATAAGAAACAACCATTAATTACTACGACAGCACTAAATGTGCTTATCAAAAACTGGACCGTCTAGTTCTCATTCATATGCAATCATTTACTTTCCCCCCGAACAATCCACTATTCCGCTGTCCTTTATATAGACCACCTCTAACTTCCTGCCCATGTTTCCTAATACATTAGACTTCGCTAAGCTGTTACCTTAAATGCTGAATAAAACAAAAAGGCATCCATAATCCCCATCCCCCTACCAAGATGCCACCTACCCTACTTGAAGCTAATAATTGCGCGCCAGAGCCGTTCACGCATTCAAATGACACTATAGCTTGTAGAGACACGCCCTTCTGGAAGCCAGTAATTCGAACCCAAAAAGCAACATGCATTCAATTTTAAAGCACTCGCTCACCCAGTCAATAGTTCAATGGACTGAAATGCTCGTCAAGGCATTCTCTTTATCCACTTAAGTTGAAAACCCTAACATATAGCCCCCAAAAAAAAACCTACAAATTCACGCAGGTTAAACCCAGTTCAAATTTTCGGTTAAAAGCAACAACTTACACATGCCACATAGAAGTTATCTACATATACATGCATAATCATAAAACCCTAACCTGCTCTTGCCAGGTAGGAAAGACACCCAGTTGTACCGTCCGGCAAAGCGGGTGTCAATCTGCTCCATCAACGCCGGCTGTGAAATCGTCGGCGGCAAGTGCCGCAGCACGACCTTCGTCCGATCTAACGGACCCTTCATACGCGAAACTTGCTCAAATACAAACCCTGGCAAAAATTAAAACCGACCGACTGCAAATTGCGAGTAATCTGTGCTTTTATGCCTCGAAATCACATCTCCGACAAGAATTCAGCGTCGAGGGTTTTCGATTGGGTGCCCTAATTCCCAATTCCATACATGCATAATTAGGGGGGGGGGGGGGCTTACAGAGAGAGAAAGTCACTGGAGAGAGAAAGATATATGCGTAGAGTGAGAGTCGTGGTGAATTACAGAGAGTTGCGGTGAAAAAAGGAGGAATTTGGTGCTTATTTTGAGTGCGTTTCGTGTTCTATTGACGAATCCCTTTGATACTTTTTGAGCAAACTTTGAGGGTCAAGGTGCTATTGGCACACTACTAATTGGCCAGAGACACTCCTTGCGAAACCAATTCATGAATAAAGTGTAACTCTACTGCATATGGGTGTCATTAGCCAAAACATGGATGCCAAACTGACCAATTCTTAAATTTGAAGCACCATTTCCTTTTGTCCTTTTTAATTAATCAAATCATCTCGCTTTATTTTTCACGAAAGACTTTTATGAAAAAAAAATTCAAGCAAGCGAGGAATTTCGGCACTAGCTTCATGATGCGTGGTTAAGGAGTAGAAAGTGAGACGCTTGTGGGTGCAATAAAAGAATTGCTTAAGATTGAGTGGTCGGTGAGAATTTTTTACTGACATTGGAACAATGCGTCTAAGAAACTTGGGATAACTGTAACAATCTTATTTGTAGTTACCTTGCTTGCATATGAATATTGATGTAATGGTTATTATATGTTACTGACATTAATATTTAATTCCAAAAATATTTTCGTGAGGTAGATTTTCCAATATGCATGCCTTTATAGCTCATCATTCTTAATATATGTGTATCTATCTATATATAAACATAGATTGGCTTTTAATATTACTGAAGATTTTTGTTTGACACGTTGTCAAGCATTCTTTGGTCAACCTTTTAAGGTCTCACAGCTTTTCAGCTATCACTAAGCACGTAATTATTTTATTGCATTTTTTGTTCTTCATCATCCAAATTTCTCAAATTCCAAATCCTACCCATCATAAGAAAGACGTTGGGTAATAATTTCAAGTACAATCATTGTGAGAATCCCTTACTTTCTTTGTCTCATCATTTATCAACTTTGCACTTATCATACAGGTCATCTTTGGCTCGTCTCTTTCCGCGATGAGTACCTGATAGTAGCCGACCATAGATCCAACTTCGAGAAGTATCTCGTGCTTATTGATTAGGGCAAAGATCGATCAAAGTGGATACTCATTCTTGATGATTATGTCGCATTGTTGAGAGCCTCATAATCAACACAAAGACTCCTGCTTTTCACTCGAATAAAAGATGGGCTCCCCGATCTTTTCTCCATCAAGATAGTGCCACTATTATTCAGTACTTTGTTACTGTGAATATCTGCATGCTGCTTCAAATAAGTTAAGATTGTTCCACCAGCGCTCATTAGCACGAAGATTACTTGCTTAATCTTGGGGACGATCTGCCAATGACCTTAGGCACAGAGACATCATTTTCAATCAAGAGGCACTGTTAATTCATTAACTCTCAATTTTATATAGTGCTATGCAAGTCTTAACTCACATAGTCCAAGTCCAAGTAAGTCCTTCAAGTATAATGCCAATTCCAGAGTAGCTTTCAATACCGGTTCTACAACAAACATAACTAAAATGTGGAATTAGCGAATGCATAATACTTATATGTATTTAGGCCATTGTGCACATGTATGACTACTAATACGTGACTTTACCTATATATGTACATAACTCACTTTTTTGGAAATAATCACAGTAGTGTCCTTGAAGTTAAGGTGTAATTACAGGCGTGTCCCTTAGTTTTGACAAGTTACACTTATATCCGTTGACCATACAGAATACAAAAATATATAACGGTTTTAACGAAAAGACTTTATTGCCCCTAAATAAAATAAAATTCCATTTTCTTTTATCTTTTTTCTCTCTCCAATTCAAGCTCTCCTTCTCTCAGATTAAAATCTAAAAATTACAAAGGGGCCTAATTTTGTAGTTGTGTGGATCCATGAGCATACAGGGCTTGATAAGCTCGTTGGAGCTGTGTGACTAGTATCGCAACTCTAAGAGGATTTCAGTGTCGGATCTTGGCTTTGGCGATAAGGCTTTTGCTCCATTTTTTGGATCGAGGAACTGGGCCACAAGCGGCGGCGGTTCAGTCCCGCCAGCTGAGTACGATTTTCAGGGGTAGGGGTGAAGGAAGGGGTGGCGGCAGGTGGGGGGAGTGAAGGGGCTGCGACGTTAGGGGAGTGGTGGTGGTTTCAAGTGGGGGAGAAGAGAGAGATTTTAAAGTTGAAGATGGAGCTGCCGACGTGGGGCGATGGAGCTGTCGGCGTAGGGCGAGGGAAAAGGCCTGCTGGAAGGGAGTGAGGTGGGGGGAGATGGAGGGGGAAGGGCGACGTCGCCGGCGACGGGGGCAACGCGGGCAGTGGAAGAGTGAACCGATCAAATTTCAAATTAGGATTTTTATACAAACCCTAAGTAACCCTAATCCCAGTTTGAGTATTTTAAAAATTATTTAGTATATGTAGTATAAGGGCAGTATTATCATTTTGAAATTACGTAACGACGACATCATAAAAAATATATTTTTTGGACAGAACCTTAACAGATGGATACAACTGTTACAAAATTAAGATTTTTGGTGAGGGTATGCTAAATTTTGAAACTTAATATCCTTGATTGTAATTACACGCTAACCTCAGTGACACTGCTGTAATTATTCCCTTTTGTTTTGGGTCTTTTGGTTGCATACGAGCCGTTCTCTAAAAAACGAGACAGTAATGCACACATACGAAGTTAGACCGGTACTTACACGCTCGAGTTTTGTCACACAATAGAATGTATAAATTAGTAATTAACTAGTTTATTTTCTTTTGAAATAAATACTGTATTTCATAACTTAAATCATAGCTTGTTCAATTCATTTTTTTTTATATTCTTAAATTATATTGATGGCTAAATTATACTAAATATCAAACGAACAAATTGTGCACTGTGTACTTGAGCTATACTTCAACAAAATGATTGTTGTGTACTTGAGTTAATCGAGTCACATAAGAGTAGTGATGGCAATAAACTGGGCCCGAGCAATCCTATCTGAATGGATCCGGCAATATCGACTTTGATTGGGTCTTGGGCTGGGTTCTTAATAAACTAAGACCTGGTCCGGATCTAGGGTGGGTTTGGATGCTAAATATAGTGTCCATTACCCACCCTGGTCTGGCTCGTTTTTAAATGATATATATAAGCAAAAGGCTTAAAAGTAATAGGCTTAAAAGCAATAGACTATTTAGGTTCCCTAGCATTGGGACACTAGGATTATATGGACAGTTGATGTATTGTGATCTCGTCCCACTGGGGTGGGGGGGGGGGGGGGGGGGTTGCTCCAAATCTATTTTAGTCGGAGAGAGCTTGGTTGGCATAAATTAAACTTGAATTCAGGTTTGGGGGTAGTGAGGAAGATGCGGAATTGGTACATTTCCAATAGAAAGTAGGGCGATCTGGTCCATTGCCGTCCTCATGTAAAAGTAGATTCAAGGTTGTAGATTAAACAACGGATTCCAATATCCTACATAACGAGAAATCTAATACCATGTTGGGTTAAGAGTTGTTTTGACATGCTAACAACGTGTATATCATCCTTAAAAGACACTTTAGACCATTTGGTAGCAAAATAGCGTGAAATTGTTGGGGGTTGGGGGGCAATAATGTGCATTTAAAAACATCGTTTATTGTAACCACACCCACATAAACTATTTTGGTTTGTGAACCAAATAATGCCGCGTGAGTGGATATTATAAAAAGAAAAAACTACACGAGTCACGCGGGAAAAAGATAAAAATAATTAATTAATTACACCCAGGCCTCCGAGATTAAGATAAAATTATGATCTAAGACACAAAATTTAGAAAGGTAGTAGACATTGACCAAATACATGAAAGTTGTATAAGTCATGTCCATTCATCGTTAATCTGTTTAAAAAATACGTATTTTTTTATGATATCATGATACATATTTTCAGTTAGTTGATATAGCCTCTAAACATGATATGTAGTATATAGTTTTCGAATCCTAATTTTTATGAATATCGAGTTATCCTTCCCCTTCCCTATATTCTGTACTGACAAAAGCGATACCTCAAATTATGGAGGTGGCGTGAAGACCCATTACCCATTTGAGCATTTGCATCACTCGATAGGTATTTCCTTATCATTGTCCCTAAAGGCTCTATTATCGTCCATTTGTATCTATTAAAAAAAATGTCGGTTTATATTACGTTGGTGGAGAGTTGAATCTAAAGACACATGAAAGGGACCAATGGATTATGGAACCGACCTAACTTCCAACGCCTATGTGCGCCATTATTGATGGTGGTTCTGAGATGCATGGTGGTCGCCGAGGGTTATGGCGACAGTGAGATAATGTGGCGTTTTTTTTGTGATTTGTGATGGTTTTTGTGATTTGTACTTTCATTTGTTGTGGCATGATAGTGGCTAGACTAGTAGAGGTGGCGATGGTTGTTTAGTTGTATGGAGATAAAAGGATGATGATCAGGGGGTTGGGTCAATGGGTCAAACGTGTAGAGGTGGTTGTGGTCGGCATGGTTCCCTTGCAGAGGCATCGACATATTGGAGTTTGATCGGCTAGGATGCTGTGTGGAGTTTGATCGGCTAGGATGCTGTGCAGAGTTACGGTCGATGGGCTTAGACAGACAGTTATTATTGGGGTTTGGTGTGGGGGGCTGCTGTGTAGGGGCCGCGGCTGCGATCGCTACCGCGGCGATTGCGACAGACAAGTGATGTGTGCTGCCAAGAGAGAATATAGGAAAATTGAGGAGGAGAATGGCGGCGCTGGAATCGTGCCGGTGGTGCTGCGGCGGTGGGTTCGATGGCATTTGAAGAACGGCCTTCCAAGTTACGAGCAAGAGAGTCATTTTGTTAAAGCCGTAATATTTTCAATATTTCATTTGGTCAACGAGTATTACAACTATTTATTCAAATTAATAAACACGTAACACGTATGTAATTTCACGCAAACTCCAAGAAGACCAGAGTGTAATTAACCAAAAGCAAAAAAAAAATTCTGCATCTCAATCAATCCCCCAATATTTATTTAGTACCAAAAAAATCTGCGATCATAGGTAAGACGTAGTCTATTATTATTATATAAGGACCGCATATACAACAAAGCAAAGAATCATACAGGGACCCTATTCCAGTAAGTGCGGTTTTCTCTCTCCTCTGTCACTTTCTCACTCCCCCCTCTTACCTCCGAGAGAGAGGGTCCAATAAAGTGGGAGGAAGAGATTCAACTCTTCTCTTTCCCCACTCACCCCACCACTACCCCCGACCTTCAATTCAGATTCTCGGTAAAGTCTTTCTCCAAGTATATCCAACTCTGTATTTGGTATCTGTGCGTGTATAACACTCGTTTTTCTTGGGTCTCACATGGCAGATTCTGTTTTGAGTATTTGTTGCTGGTTTCTGGGTAGATATGGAAAGTAGGATACCACCAGGGAGTTACTTCCAGTATTCCCCAACTGGAGTCCATGGTCCAGTCCACAGGTCTACTTCTCCTACAGATCGTGAAAGGTCTCTTTTTTTATCTATCTTAACTGTTATCGTTTTAATCGTTCTTAGTCTTTCTGCATCCGTTGCTTGGAATTCGTCGGGGGTGTTTTGGACAAGGTCATATGGGTGGTTTATTCTGTGGTTCTTGATTCTAGACAGAGGATTAGCGATTGCACCATTGGGTTTCTTGAATTACTCCCATCCTCAAGTCACTTGTTTGAAGTTTTAACTCTACTGTTGGTTGCTCTTTTAATTTTCTTGAATAAGTTTGAAATTTGTAGTTTGTTGTTATGCGCACCTAATGTCATGCTTTTTCTTGATGGCGGTGTGAGAACGTAGTCCATATCCACCATACTGCACATACAAATCTAGGCGTCTTAGTATACGAGAGTACTCGAGCATGTAGCTTCCGAAATACCAGTTGTTGGGGAAATAGAAGTTATGTAGCTAATTCTCAGTACTCTATTACGTCATACTTGATGCTCATTTCTTGTGCAAATGTATGTTATGTGTGTGTGTATTTTTATGTATGCATATATCACTTATGTCAGTTGTTATGCTTTTCCATTGGGTATTCTTGGTTGTGATGCATGATTTACCTGGAATGGCATTGCCAGATACTTGGCGGAATTATTGGCAGAGAGGCAAAAGTTGGGACCATTCATGCAAGTTATGCCAGTATGCAGCAGGCTCCTAAATCAAGGTTATTAAAATTTTCTGTCACTTCTGCTGCAATTTATTATCTGACATTGGGATTTTGGTTGTGCCAGCACTGTTCGCCTTGTCCTTCATGAACAAAAAGGTTATTAACACTGTAAAGTCATGGGAGCGTCAGATAGTATTGGAACTTGATATTGAATGTTAGCGGGCTCAAATGTGGTAACACCCTACCTATAAAAGGGGCTAAAGGATGATTAGATTCAGCCCTCACAAAAGCTCGCTGCAGCCTGAGAGTACACCCTTTGTGTTTGAATACGACAGGCAACTATCTTGACATATTCTTCCTTCCAATAAAATGACACAAACGAGTGCATGCCTTAGCAGACTTCTAGCCAAAGCTTTTGATCTCATGCCAGATTTTACTTTTGCGGTTGCCTATACAGCCGTGGACCGGCTTAATATGCCGTAAGTGCTGTTTTGATTAGACGTGAAGCGGTTCAGATCGGTAAAGTAGGCATCAATACCTCTGGGAATATCTGAATCTTCCTTTTTCTTCAGAGGCAGGTGTCCTTCCTTATATAAGGAAAGAGTTTTAACTTGCAATTTTAATGCAGTTGCAAATTTTAATGCTTTTCTTTGAAGGAAAAAGAGAATTCCATATACTTCTGTTTCCTTCCATTTTCTATCAGTTTGGAGCAAAACCTCTATACATTTGTTCATCAACGAACCTAGACAAGGACAGATATCACACACTCGATCTTTTTAAAGAACCCTGAAAAGTTTGATATAGTCAATCCAGAGCAGATGCTTTATAGAAGGATAGTCTGGCCTTTGAAACAAAAGTTCAGTTATGTAAAACCAATGGTGTTTTTTCCGATGAATATTCTAATAGTGTGTTGTTTTAAAGCACTTCACCTTGGTTAGATGATTAGTTGGAAAAAAATAATCTATTACGACGGTCTCTTACATATGGTGGTACTGAAGATACCAGTTGTTAATTCTGTCAAAGGGTTTTTCCCATCATCGCAAGTGTTACCTCAGTAGCTTATAAGTATGTTCGTTCAGATAATTTTTCTGGAAATTGAGTTCTGGGGCAATTTGGGTCTGTATCACCGTTTCATATTTACCAGTGATATATGGTTAGAGACCGTGCTACAATATTGTTTGTAAGTAGAGTTGTCTTTCACGCCTAAGATTAACATCGATGATTTAACCATCAATAATGTATACTTCTCCCCCGCCCGGGGGGGGGGGGGGGGGTTGGGGTGTGTGTGTGGAAGTAACTGCTTATGCATTTTTACTAATCCAGACTGTATATTAAAGCGCTTACTTGATACTAATCTCCATGCAGAAATCATGCGGGCATCGAAATCAGTATCCAATCAAACTTTTGTGGATCATGAAAGAATGGGGCATGAGCGGTCATATAGGCCATTAGGCCAACAACCTAATGGAGGACCAATGGATTTAGAGGCATGGTCCTCGATGCAAACGGAGGTATTCTGCATATAAATTTTTTCCTGTGATCTAGCTCTATAGCCCATAGATTCTTTTGGTACATGTTGTCTTTTGTGGGAATGGGTTGCAAAATGTGCAATTCTCTCTCTCTCTCTCCCCCTCCCCCTCCCTCCCTCCCCCCTCTCTCTCTCTCACTCACACACACACACACACAGTAGTGGTTTAGTAGTCACTTTTGCAACTCTTGGATTCATCAGAAATAGTATAGTATACTCACTTATCACCTGAGCTTTCTAAATGCACGACGTCAATTGCATCTACTTTTTGTTATAGTGCACGACATCAATTGCTTTTACTTGCTCCCCCTAGTGCATCAGATCTTATCTTCCAAAGCACTCTACTCTTTCAGTAGTCACATATATTCAGTTATTGGATCTCTCTTAGCTTCCAGAAACTCGATTGGCAAAATATTAACATGTGATAAATGACTTCAGGATAACGGGCTTATCCAAAGATTGAGCCCATTTCAAGCTGCATCTTTGGGTTGGCATGCAGCACAAGGAATTCCAAGCACTCCTGTTGTAAAAAGAGTTATTAGACTTGATGTTCCAGTTGAGAAATTCCCAAACGTAAGTAAGACTTTCTTGTGTTTATGGCTTAATGTTCTTTCTCTTCCATCATTTTCAATTTTCTTTTCTTCTTTCCCCGCCTCCAATCGTATTTTTTCTCTAACTCAAGAGCATGACAGTATAATTTTGTTGGACGAATTCTGGGACCACGTGGAAATTCCTTGAAAAGGATTGAAGCTATGACAGAATGTAGAGTATACATTAGAGGCCGGGGATCGGTAAAAGATTCTGTTAAGGTATTATACATCTCCCCACCCCACTCGTCACCAAGTTATTTGTGAAAAGATGACCTATGAATATGTGATACCTGATGAGACTGACCAAAGGCCTAATTAAGGGGCAGTATGAAGCTCATCCGTAAGAAGCACGTTTATGCTCGTCCTTTTTTGTAGATATTGAGTACTTTGTTTGCTTATGTACTGACCTGACCTCAACCGGTTTTTGGTTTTCTGAATGTTTTATCTGTTAATCCTAATTTTTTAAAGAAAGGATATGTAAAGTTGTAGGTGATGCCATCAATTTAATTGTCCACATTTTGCCTGAGGCCGATGTGCACCTCCCTTCACATATCTATAAAATTTCAGTTTTTTTAATAAGCGCAGTAAACTTTTACAGTTACAATCATTATCAGCATCTATGCTTTTGTCCTAAAGAAGAAGTTGTTGGCTACATAAATCCCTTTTTCCATGCTTCCTATCAAAGCGCATTTTTACTGTTAGCCTTGATAAACATAATTTTACGCTCAATGACAGTTGACTTCTTTCATGCACTTGCATGCCTCTCTTTTGAAATGTAATAGACTACGGTGAATGGGCAATCCTGCAAACCAGCTTAGTTGTTTGTTTGCCCTTCAACTGGCCAAGCGCCCACCTGACAAAGTTTACGCTGCTTCGAGGTTGCACATTAAATCTCTTCATATTGCATACAAGATTTTGCTTGGTAACACATTAAACTTGTCTCACAAACACCAGGGATCTTGATTTACTCATGTGAAGTAGTATGATGTACATCTCAAACTTACTAATATGCATTTATTAATTTTTTATTTTTTTTTAAATTTTCTCAACTCCTTTTTCAAAACCTGTGAACTGGATGAGGGTTAATAAAAGCTTCCTCATGAGATATTTTAAGCACACATGACATGTGGGGAAGTATATTAGCTCTAGCAGGTCTATTTGTCTCTGACTTGAGCGGTGCTACATGGGCATTGTCATTGCATCAGTAGAAGAGACTGTTGTTTGAGCTAGAATATCGGTCTTGCTCGTTCTCCATTGAAGTTTCTTACCATCTAATCTTTCTTTTTTTTTTGGGCTGTGTTCAAGAAAAGTTGATGGTAAAACTTGAGCTTATCTTATCGGGAAAAGGTTAGAATGCTATAATTTGGAAAAAGTTACTGATGCATGGTCTTGTTTGAAAATGTAAAGCAAAATGCCAGCATGAAATTGGAACTGCTAATTTTAAGTAAAAGATATGAAACTTGGAATTCTTGTTCGGTTACAATCTGTATTGCAGCAATTCCAGAATCATTTCTAATCTTCTGCATAAAGCAGAATTTTTTCAAGCCTTATTTTCCTTGTTAGCTCACTAGTCATGCTGCATTTCCTGGTTCGTCATAATCACTTCATCATACGATTTGCTAATTAAGCAACGAATCTCAACTCTGATATTTGTGCATTATATCAGTTTCCATTTTGTTTCTGTTTTGAGAAGCCCATATTTTCTTATGTTTCTTTAAGTACATTCCCCCCTTTTTCTCATTTCAGGAAGAAAAATTAAAAGATAAACCCGGATACGAGCATCTTAATGAGCCGCTGCATTTGTTGGTGGAAGCTGAATTTACAGAAGACATAATAGATTCCCGCTTGGATCATGCGGTGGCATTACTGGAAAACCTTTTAAAACCAGTGGTATGAATGGGATCAATTGCAGATATCTGCTATTACTAATCCACTTTATTTTGACTTCTCATCCCTCTCTCTCTCTCTCTCAGGATGAATCCATGGATCTCTATAAGAAACAACAACTAAGAGAATTAGCCATGCTAAATGGTACACTAAGGGAAGAAAGCCCTAGCATGAGCCCCAGCATGTCTCCTTTTAATAGCACTGCAATGAAACGAGCCAAGACAGGAAGATAGTGCCTATCTTGTTGATGATTCTGATTTTTTTGGTTGCTGGACCTCCAGCAACAATGTCATCGCATATCTTGGTGGTTTCCAGAATGGATATTGCCTAGAAGAATATTTGAAGCCAAGAATACTGATGGTTAATGGAACTTCAATGCTCACTCATGGCATATTGACTTGACATCTACCATCTCCGGGCGAGAGCCTCTTCATAACCTTGGTCTAATAAGTTTTCATATATCATTAATTGTCTATTCTTTCAAGGCTCATCATTACCTTCTGATACTCATAAAGTGCAGGAACTCCATTTCTACATTTGATTTTTGAATGCTCTGATTGGCACTGATTCATGTTATGTTAAAAGTTAACAAGAACGCTCTTGTAAGATATCTTACATCTGGGTCTTTCTATGTGTTGCCGTTGGTAAAATATGTTACCAATGTTTGATATCGTACCATCGTAATTTGTTGTAATGCTGATGATTTGGTACTGATGCTCTCTGAAAGGTTCTCATTAAGTGTTGCTGCTGTAGATGAACTTTTATATAATGTGATACCAGTAACCTGCCGGCAAATAAGCTTGTGCATGAAATATATGATATCGTTTTCAAATGAGACGGCGGTCCAGTTACCGTGGCCAAAACAGCTGGTTTTAACGGAGATTCAGGTTGGACTTACCTCTCTCCCGATGAGAGTTTAGAACTCCGTTATGTTTAATGTACGTATGAAGTACTTCCGCCCAAAAAGAAAGGAGAAGGTAAATTTGGACGTTGATGGTTGCTCTATAACTTTGTAGTGTGGTTGGATTTAGAAGCAGAGATGATTGCAAGGTTGGTTAGATTAACATCAGTCGACCAAGTTGCCGGAGCTCGGCAGAAAAGAACAGTGACCAGTTGAAGGACGACATTAGAAGAGAAAACCACTTCCAGATCACCTTAACTATAGGAATTCGTCGAAGAACTCTGACTGGTTATGCGCCTAAATCTCCTTTCTAAATCATTGGTAGATTTACGAAGTCCTTTGCTCCAATGTTTCTTAAAACGCGAGTCTGATAGAAAGATCTTAATCATGCAGATACCAATTGATCCATTGTTTCTTTATTCATACCTCTGCGCTTATGAATGGCATGTGCTGGTAACTGAAACTAATGAATAAAAATCAACACCGTTACTGAAATTTGAACTCGAAAATTTTGTTTCATTAACTGTGAATGGAACGCAGTGAACAATTCATACAACACACTTCTCTCATATACTATAAACAAAAGATAAGGGAAAGAAAAGAAAAAGATAGAAAAAGCAACTGAAAACTTTTCGGAATTTAATCGTATGAATACAAATTCTACAATTAGGAAACGAAAACATTTGACCTCCTGGTGTGGGGCGTCTCTAGAATCATCCACTCCAATCAAAGCATTGGAATTCTCCTCTGATGAATTGCCATTAACGCCTGCACAAGAGATATACAAAGTTATGTAGAAAACAAGAAGTCATTCCAACAGCAGCAGTAAATATCTCATGCAAGACCAAAATGCAGTACCTGCACAGCGTGTGGGTCTTACTACATTTTAAGGGTCAGTTCCGCTAAGTTAATAAGAGAGCTTCAGGCGATTAGCACATCCGGCAGAGATTTTACCTTGTTTAATGTTTGACAGTCCTCCACTCTCCATGTGATATTTTCATGACAAACTATTGATAAGCAAGTGCGGCATGTTGAAAAACCAGGTCCACAGATTTAAACTTACAATTAACACATACGCACACTTAGTGCAGTCTTAGGAGATGAGCTGACTCCAGGTATATGTACAATATCTGAGAACTTCTAGTTAAACGTGTATCTACATATATGTCAAGTAAACGGGTGGAGCTTGTTGACTCATTATGGGTAAATGGTTCCATAGCTACATCTTAAAGGGACAAGATCTGTGGTCTTTTTGACCACCTTGTGGTCATGGACCTGGTTACAACAAGTGAAGCTTAGAGATCAGATTCGAGGTTACATTTGCTATAAATTGGTGGTGGTTGCAAATTACTTGCAATATGTGGCTACCATCTGGTATCCAGTCTTTTAGTCCTCGAATTGTGTAGGATGCTGTTAGCAAGACCAGTGCAAAAGTGGCTGAGATTATCTAGGGGAATGACTGGAAATTGCCACCCTGCAAGATCCCAGGCTCTTGATGCTTTAATAGAGCTTATTCTCGATAGTTTGCGCCAAACCCTGCTAATCCTGACAAAGTGGTGGGGTCACTTGGTCCAAAAGGCTGTTTTCCTATCCACGCTGCTTGGAATGCGCTAAGGCAAAAGGGTCCTATTGTTCCATGAATACACATAATTTGGTTTACAGGCAACATTCCAAAATGTTCTTTCATAATTTGGATTCTCTGTAGGTACAGGCTTAAAACGAAAGACAGGCTCAAGGAGTGGCATATTATTGATGAGGATGACTATGTTATGGGGGGTGCTCGCCAAGAAACCACGGAGCATCTTTTGTATTCCTGCTCAGGAAATTTGGAAACACATCTTTCAATGTGTGACGATAAGGGATGATTTTAGCTGCTGGTCCAATCTGCTGATCTATACTATTAATCATATGAAAGGCGCTTAACTCAAAGTCAAACTGCAGAAGTTGGCTATGGCAGTGACCATATACTACATATGGTTTGAAAAAAAAAAAAAAACTAGAATTTTCAGCGAAATCATTTATCAGTGAATGCTGCGGTACATGCGATCAAAAGCTTGATTAAAATCCGGGTCTTATGCTGGAAGAAGGCACCAAGAACTATAGGGAATTTGAATCAAAGGGGAGATACCTCAAATATGTACTTGCTTACTGGATAGCCTATAGTTTGCTGTACAATCTGGGTTATGCCCCTTGAATGGTGTAAAATACTTGTGCTTCAATGATGTTTTCGACATTTGCCCAAGAAAACTTGCAAGTAAACTAATATCAGCAGGATATGCAAGTACATTTCAAAGTACTATGCTAGCTAGAAGCAAAGAGCAAAGAAATGTGAAGCAGACACAACAAGTACACTACTTCAGCCATAATCCTCAGGTACTTCCCTTGAATTGCATAATCAGACATCAAATCGATGTACAATATCATCTAAAAATCCACCAGAATGCTTCCCTCCAGAATCTTGAATTTTTTAGCTGTTGCAAAATTACGATGTGATGGACTGACGTCTACCTTTATTTTCAATTGCCCATCCTTCCTTTTCGAAAGATCTCTTACTTCCTATAATTGTCAGGTTTTAAGTTTTCAATCAAGCTTTCCTAAGTACTAGACATAAGTCCGTCACATATGCCCTGATCAACACTTTAACCCTAGTACTTGCTTAAAGAGATGATGTCATTCATTTCATATGCTGGCCATAGAGAAAACTGAACTCGAAAAAGTACATATGCCCTCGCCATGCAAAAAACAAACAAAGCTAACAACTCCAGGATTGCTTAGGTTTTGAAGGTCAGTTGAACTAGTCTTGCTTCAATCCATTTTATGTAGTATCAAAGATGTCTGTCATGTTAAGTATTCTTTAAGAATCGACCTATCTAAAACAAGGGGTATTATTAGAGAACTGTTTAATGAATAAAATGCTTTATAAAAGCAGCAACTGAAGCACTGGGTTCTTATAGAACCATAGTAGCTGTATCAAAATGCAGAATCCAGTCCTGATACAAAAGTGAGAACGCATAGCAGCAAAAGTTTTGGGCTAAGAAAGCCAGTAAGGAATCTCACCTTAACTGAATTAAACTGATGTATGAATGGAACAAATGATCAGTCTCGTAGGCCAAGTTCAAGTTCAAGCTCATCATCCTCTTCAAACAACTTCAATAGACGGGCATACTGCTCCTCACGTTTCTTCCTTTGCCATAATTTGAAAAGGAAAAAGGACAAAAGCGCAACTGCCGCGAGCACAAGGCATATAATGACTACCGTGGACCCTGTGCTACTAGAAGTAGATTTGGCATCAGCTTTTGTCCCATTTTTGGTGCTCGGTGAATCATTTGAAAATCCTGAAAGACAAAATGTCTGAGAAGCTTGTAAAGCTGTATATGACAAAAGGATAATAACAAGTCTTAATTTTCTGTAAAATATAAACACTAATTAGCTTCTTTCACCAGTTCAGAATGCGAGAAACAAGTTTGAATGAGTTCTGTCATTTTAGCTGCTAATTGATGACTAAAGTCCCAAGAATATATTTTGAACCAGTTTAATGAGTTTTACAATCTTGCAATTAATATTGCCAACAATGGGTGATTATGCATAAACTCAAGTCAATTAAACATTCAATTCCAAGGGGTTTCAAAGCTTATTGCTAGGGCAAAGTGCCATTTTGGTCTTTTATCCCTCGGGTCTGTTTCCGAATGGTCCTTATTCTTTTGACTTTTCCAATTCTTTTCCTTTACCTTCACTCCCCTTTAAACAAAGAACTACTAGTAGACGTAAGATGTCTTGCATATAAGAATATTCATTGTATTCATTCTTATATTCATATTTTGCACTCGTATAACTAGAACTAGAGATCCGCAGTTTTTCAACATGAATACTCTTGAAGAAGTCGTATCAATCAATGTCGAGATCGTCAACTTGGTCTTGCCACTAATTCAGATTCAAATTCCAATAAAGCAGCAATATCTTTAATCCAAATGAGCTAAAAGTGGCCTTCACTTTCACAAGTTGAAAAAAAATTAAAAAAATCAAAGGAACAGATAATTCCAAGAAAATCCACCAAGTGCCTGTACCCACTCTTAGAGCACACTCAACATGCCTTTGTCAGAGACTTGAATATTAGATTGCTAAAAAGAGCCTATAATAGACTTCAAATTAAAAAGATATAGTTTCCTAGTAGGCTAGTTCCTTGTGGATATAGCTGACTTAACCTCCATAAAACCAAATCACAACCTTCTATTCCCATCCCTTTCAGTTCTCTCTGTATAGCATATGCACATAATAAGCTAGTTAACTCAGTCCCTGGAAGGAGGTTTGGGTTCCTGCCGAGGACCCAGTCCTCGTGCTCTTGCTTGATTATCTGGTTACTTAGGTGATAAAGTATCCAAACAAAAATGGTTTGCACTGTTATCCCTTAAAACCTCCAAATTTCTAATAGATTTCCCCTTACATGGGCCATATATCCTACTCCCTTCGTTACATAATCGTTGTCCCCCTTGACCTATTGCGAATTTAGTACTAAACACTGGATTTCGCTAGAAGTAGCACTCAGATATCAGATAAGTGTTGTTTGAGAATGATGAGAAAATTCAATGTCCATATGTTCAAATCCTAAACAAGAAATTCACAAAAAGTAAAGGGAACAAAGATTATGAAAACAAGGGAGTATATCTTCATTAATTTTTTCATCTACCACAGGTAGTAGGACTCGAACCCACTCCTCCATTGCTATAAAGCATGACATATGCTTGCAACATTACTGCCTCCCCCGTTCCATTGGTCTTATTCGCGTGATTTCACTATTCAATAACTCCAACCCCCAGCTGATTCTGGCTTAAATTTTCCTTTTACTCCGAATTTTTTCAATTTCAGCAACCAGACAGGAACTCAATTAGTAATAACAAAACACCGAAGCAACAAACAAAGCTAACAGCAATTCATTGCGATCCGCGTGAGTGCAAAATCAAGCTTAATAATCGAAAGTGACGAACAAATGACAGTATTGGACGGAAATTAAAATCTTAGGGAACTAAAACACAATAATTTTTGTAGAAATCAATAAGGAAGCATGCAGAGAACTATGTGGAGATCTGAGAGGCGAACCAGGAATGAATTGCAGTGAAATTAAAGAGACGAACAGCAGGTTGCACAAAGATGATCCCCGACCCGAGATCTCAGTCATCCCTTTCTAACTTCTCTCTCTAAAACTCCCTTTCTCTCTCTAAAAGCTCTGGAAATATCGCTGCAATGGTTCTCTTGAAAACTAAGCTACCATTTTTCCGAATGGAATGCAGGACCTCTGTTTTAAGTAAAATTGTATTCTGCCAACTTCTGTTTCTAATATTACACTTACGCCTACAAGTTTGGACTAATTCTAACTTGGCCCATACTTTCGGAAGTTGCATGTACCACCCCATACTTTAATTTTCCTTTCATGCTGATCCTTTTTCACACAGGACCCAAAATCTCCACAGGTCCTACCTTGTTAATTATAACGACATTACTGTGTAAGACGAACGATTATTTCAGTGAAAAAGGTTATTTATTTCTTCCATGGAGAACGTTAAATGAACTTGCTAAAGATACTACCTATTTTTTTTCAGGAACGATCAACGGCTTTTAATCGCGAGAAAGCTGACCTAATATAAATCCTTCACTCCGGATTTTAATTAGCGGCTTTTAATTGCAAGGAAAGTTTTCAAAGAGACTAATATAAACCTCTCTCCGAGTTTCATTGTTTGGATTGCAAGGATTACACATAGATTACACAAATGCCATTAGAGGTATTCTGTTCATAGAATTAACGGTTAGTGAGTGTCAAATGGGGCAACTCTCTATTATCAACTTTCAAAAGTGATCTAATTATGAAACAAGATTTATAAAATAGCATCAACTTTCCAAAGTGATCTAATTATGAAACAATTGAAATACGTTAGACCTGAAAGTGATTTCTCATTGAAAGCACTCGGCATCTAAAATGGCCTCTCCCTCAAACGTTTAGGACTACAAGTGAAGCGAATTTTTCATGAACAAGATTGTGGTTCGTTAAATAAGAGTTTGTTTATGATAATTTATTAAACAAGCGAACGGAGCTTGAACAAAATAACTGAGCTCGTTTATTATAAGCGAACAGAACGTGAAAACTAAAATCATCCATGAACAAACTTGACCAATCATTTCATAAGCATAATTATTCATAAGCGCAGACCAGATAACCCAAACCTAAACCTAAACTTAAACATTAAAGTTTTAGGCCCTTTTACAATTAGAAATAAAAATTAGGGCTTTTGATTTGTACAATAAAATAACTTAATGATTTTTTTTAATTTCTTGTTTATGAACCAAGCCGAGCTTCACTAGTTCAAGCAAATTTGGCACGAGCTCGAATATAAGCCGAGCTTGAACACTGTCAAAATAAGTGAGCACGAGCTCTACTAAACGAGCTGCATACTAGTTCATTTGCAGCCCTACAACGGCTATGCATCTTCTATGATCTGATTGAAACGCTCCTTTTGTGCTTCATCCTATATGTTAATTAAAAGTGTACTTGCGAGCGACATTCATCGTTGAAAAAATCCACCAACCTTGTTCAAAGTGACAACCGACAGTATTCTCGTCGCTATATACTTGTAATCACAAATGCACAGAGAGTATATCCCTCTAGATCGCACGTGTCCGAGAAACGTGGAGTGTTTGGAAAATAGTACTTCGTAGTATGTTGCATGCATGGGTAACACCTTCTGCATCAAGACCATCCAATAACGAAACAGAGAGAGGGATATGGTAAGAGTATTTCAGTTATAGGGAACTTTCACCACTTCAGATAATACTAGTGAAGGGATCCATTTCGTACATAAACTTCGCCCTAAATCAGAGGCATGAAACGAGTTCTGGAGTACGCGTGACCACAATTAGCAGCTAAACCTATCTTCTCCTTGTGTTAAAAACTAAGAACACTTAAAACAAGTAAAAACTGCCATAAGCTTCCATAGAATGGTTACTGTCGTAATCAATCCGATGTGTGCTCTTAGCACCGATACAACATGTTTGACGGGCTAACATACGAAATTTAAGGCGAGAACTTTGCGCAACGTATAGACCTGCTTCTGAGTTTGAACATTTGTAAGAAAATCACTTATGTAAATATCATGCGATTATTAACAGAAAAAGGAACATGACATGTCTTATACGCAAAAATTTCAAAGAACTACCTAGTGTACCAATAAAGTGACATATCAACAGTTACCAACACAAATGAGTAGATAATAAGTATATAGACCCAATTTACATGCTCAAAACGGCATTGTGCATATATTCGCATGACATATCAACAGTTACTCACACAACAGTTACTCATTCGCTGCGACGCACAAGCTGCCCGTATGAAACTTGGCCGAGTTATCTAGTAGGAACAACCATGGCTTAGCCGGACACACAAATGAAGCTAAAAGAGACCCGCAAAGCTCTGGTAACAGTCAACTGAGAGAAAAGTAAGTTGGACAGAATGAGACACTCGACTTGGTCTGGTCCCTTCCCTTCCAAGAACCCAAGCCAACGAAGGAGCTAATGCTGTTCTCATTCAATACAATGAACAGCCCATCTACACCACACAATGTACTTAAATTCAAGTGGTAAAGAGTTTTAATACGATGATGATTGTGCTCACAAAATCCAGCTCTAGCTTCAGAGACTAATTTCTATGATAAAGCAGCAAAGTGTGTTGCCCCAAAGGTTGCAACTGCAACTTGTTTAGTTAGTTGTATAGTGAGTATTGTACGACAGGCTTGGGCATATACCTTGAATACACAAAACAGTATACATGGTAATAGAAAGAGCAAAATCCATGTTGGAATTGGATTGAATTCCAATTGACAAAAGTCGCCCCCCATTTTTGACCGAGTTTGGAGTGTGATTGCTTTCACACGCTATTGGACACGCATCTCTTGATTGACGAGACACAACAATTGTGGGTCAGCATGTGATAACTATTCGAATGAAGGCTTTGGTCTCACATGGTGTGTTTTCATTCGAATAAAGGAGAAGAATGCAGAGGGATTCTGCATAGTGGACTCGAGCTTTAGCATTTTGAAAGCTAAATGCGGTACTAACCCATGAGTCAGTCACAAAGAGTTAAAAAGAGAGTGGAAGGCGCTTAGAATTTATGATTGTAACTTAAATGATAAGGTATTCTATAATTATACTAGTGAGCGAGAAAAATATTTTTTTATTTGCTGAGAGAAAATAGTGAGGCGAGTTTGGGTGTAATTAAAAATTGAGTCTGAGTGAATAAGTAAATTCCTGAATTAAAATACCCTCATACGTTCTCCGCTTTATAGTGTGACATTTCATTATTTTTCCTTTAGACGGAGGTAAGAGGTAATGCTACATTTGAATCCTTACTTTTTTTTGTTGTGACACTTTTTATATTTTTACTTTCTTTTGTTGCGCTAGCTATATCTCAACAAACCATTCTTATATCTCAACGGAGAAGCCGCTAGCTTTTGATGTCAATTAATATTGTGAAGAACTGGTAGGCGAAAGTCACAAATTACAATACCAAATAAAAGAAATTAAAACAGTATAAAAGAAAGAAGTAATTGGGTCCCGAGCGAGAGTGCGAGCGTTTTCTCGAGAGTAGTAGCGCGTGGGGAGAAGAAGAGAAAGCGCGTGAGGGGTAGCAGTACAGGGTTTATAGCATAAGAACCGAGTTCAGCAAACCGAATATTCTGTTGGGACATTTTCATATAATAAAAACACCCTCCACCTTGATTTTTAATTCGCAGGGTTTACCAATTTCTGAATAGACGGTAATACCCCTTCCTTCTTCCTCAGTATCAAAACTTGCTACCTCTAGCAGCCATTGATGAACGTCACGGCCAAGAACTCCATTTTTTTTTTAAGTCCACAATCTGAAACACAGAAATCTATCTACAACCTCTCTCTCTCTCTCTCCAAGTTCCGTGTTTCTGTCCATCCCGTGGACAGATCGGTAGTGCTGTAACTACATGGTTTTCCAAAAGAAAAAATCAACCAAAAACCAAACATCGGGCAGAAAATATGGAGACCTTTATCAGTCCATTGACAAACTCTTATACTCAGCTGCAAAAAAAACTTTATCTATGTTATCTTTATCAAAAAAAAAACATTCTCCGCCTTCACCCATCATAGAAGGTTATAAAGTATCTAAATCCCACGGCTACTGAAGAAACCCAAAACAAAGGGGGGTTGGCTATAGCAAAAGCTGGATCTTAATACAACAACATATTATTGAGAACTGCATTTGAATGTAGCGACTCATCGAGGATATGAGTCACCGCTGGCAAGCATCAATGTCGAGAGAAGCCACAGAGACGATCCCAATAAATATCAGACCTTAACGATAAGCCTTACACACCAGCTGTAAATTTACCAACAACGAAACAGAAACTAGTCCTTGGACAATTAGTGTACCGTCTAAAACTTTTAAGAGGAGCAAAAATCAATGACTTGCTTTGCTAATCAAGTCACAAAATCTAGATTCGACATGTTGGAAACAGGTAAACTGAAATCAACTCGGCAAATGGCAATGCGATGAAACTTCTCATTTGAAGCACTTGGCGTCTAAAAGGCCCTCCCCCTCGAACGGCTCTGCATCTTCAATCATCTGACTAACGCGTTCCTTTTGTGCTTCATCGGAGATGTCAACCTTGGTCCAGTCATAGAGTTCCATGTCGTAGCACTCGTCCATTATAAACTGAGGAATCTCTGGTCCACGGAAAAGCCACAAACCCTTCACCTTGTACGGTGCCTCGGACCCAATCACCAGCATCTTCCCGAAAGCATACTTACGGGCCAGATCCATTCTTTGAAGAAAGCCACCAACCTTGTTCAGAGTGACAAAGGACACGGTGTTCTCATCATTGTACTTGTAATCACAGAACCAGAGAGAGTACCCCTCAGGGTCATACATGTCCCAGAAACCTGCCATGTTTATTACCTGTTACATGAGCCTCAAACAATATTGCAAAGATACGAGACTTTACACTTCCAGTACAGGTATACCAAGCTAACATCACTTTGTGCAACAAATTCTCAAAATCCATCATGCCTTGCCCTTGCCCTTGCCCTTAACCTTAAACCAGATATAAAGAAAAATGGTGTCGTATTACAACAATACCACCTCATTTTTTAAAATCGCATTCCCACGTCCCTGAAGTAGGATGCAAGAGAACAATACCTTTGGTTATGGTTTAGCTACCCTTAACATCTATTAACTGGTAACCAAGAACCGCTGCATGCCTCACTACGTGAATGAGCTCACTGTTATTGCATGGATTTGAACTAAACAACGAATATGAGTTCGACAACTTACTTAGTAAAGTTAAGTAGGTCTCCTAGATTGCTTTTGACAGCGTTACTCAAAGTCAGGAAGGTCATCATGCAAGCAAAGGTCTAAACAGATATTATCAACTGAAACAGTTAACAAATTCAACATTTTCATCCAATTGATGGACAAAAAACTGTGGAATTAGTTTTTACCAAAGAAAACTTCACCGTTTAAATCTATTGCCAAACAAGAAAAAAACTTAAAAGAGAAATTTACCTTTGATTGCTACTTCACGGAAGTTGGTCTTCGTATTTGAGTAGAGCCTCTTCCAGTCATCTAGAACCATCTTACTTGGAGGTAGCAAGTCAAGAGGATTCTTCGGTTTGGGCTTTGGTGCCTCTTCTTCTTCCTCAACAGCTTCTACTTTTGGCTTTACTGCCTCTTTCTTGGTTTCCTTCTTTGGCTCATCCTTGGGCTTTCCCTTGGCAGCTTCTTTTGGCTGAGATGGCTTTTTAGCTGAAGGAGGAGATGGAACAACATCTGCCTGCTTTACCTCACCCAATATCTTGCTGAATTTAGGTTGATTAACCATGGTCCAAAAGTACCTCTCAACATGTGGAAACTCAGAGGTGAAGCTCTTAGTCATTCCTCTACTGAATCCGAAGTACAAGTTACAAGTCATGATAATGTCAGCTAAAGTCACGGCATGGCCAACCAGGTATGTGTTTGAAGCTAGATGTGTGTTCAGGGCACCCAAAGACCTCTTAAATGCAGCAATTCCAGCCTCTTCAGCCTTCATAACCCAAAAAATCGTTTGCGTTACAGAACATATGAAATATTACCCTGTAGGCATGTATATGCTTTTGAGAGATATAAAGAGAGGTGCCTACCGGTGGAAGGAAAACACCATATCCAAGTCGTGGATACAACCAACGCGCTAAATTAGCATCAATCTCCGTCGCAGCAAAGTCAATCCACTGCTCAATATGGCCCTGCACAGACATCAAAAAGTGATATAGACAACAACAATAGACCCCTTCTCAAGCATACTGGCAAAACTCAAAAGTAAAGCATCTTTAAACTGAGAACAATTCCTAAACAACTCCAACACTACAATTGGTCTGAAGAAGGCAAAAAGAACTTACGTATTCTATTAGTGAAGAGCCAAAAAGAGAACTGTCGGCATTCAAACGGGTAACTGCAGCAATTAATAGAACAATGTAAGATTTAATAAAAGCATGATGACAAGATGAAAAAGCCAGATGATAGCCTCACCGTAACGTGCAATGGTGTTACTCTCAAAAATGGGCCCTTCGGGAGTTTCCAATACAGGAACCTACGAATCCATCCAACACATAAATTATAAATAAATACGAAGTAACATTCTGGTCATCAAACGCAAAACTGAAACCAAAAGCTGTACCTTTCCAATGGGATTCATCTTAAGAAACTCAGGCGTCTTATTTGACACACCCATTTCAAAGTTCTCTGCCAGTTCAACTTTGACACCAACATACTCAGCAGCAATGAGTGCCTTGTAACCATTTTTGTTTTGTTTTCCGGCATGCAAGATCTACAAAACAGATCAAGCGAAAACCCAATAAGGGGCAGCCAACGGTCACTTACTAGAAATACTCATCTGTCTGCTAGACACAAACCTCTGATAAAGAGGTATTCTTGTATCTCTTAAAATGGTATTCACTTAAGTTTCAGGAGTGATTGGCTAACTATAGGATATCAGATGCAAATCATAACAGTAGCAAGAGACACAGTATCGGTATCTAAAGTTAAATAGTATCGTAATGGGCGGGTTGGGTTTGAACACTACCAGAAGCAGAGCAGATTGATGACAGGCATAAAACTGGGGACCTAAAACAGATGCAACCAGAAATGAGATAAATAAGATGGGAGAAGAAGTGAGGTTGGATCTACCATCAGAATGTTGGCAGGTCAGATTAGGATTATGGGTTGGGGATATATTTGCCACCCCCTAACAATGAGAGTGGTTTTACTGTGGCAACAAGCCTCACTAGTCAACATTGTCATTCCACATGATTAGTAACCCCGAGCAAGTACAACAAGTGATTCTATTTTTCACCAAATGGTGACCCACTGCAGTGAAAATTGTAGATTAACAACGCCTCATACTGTAACATTTTTTTTTCTACTTTCGATTTCTCGAATACATTTTTTTCTTCTTTAGTGACCATGTTCAAATTTTGTTTCCAAAAACAAACTCCTTGCAAATTGATATTACTGAAGTGCACCGTCAGGAAAATGGACCTAAAAATCAGCATACAAATGGTACCTAAACATAATAGAGGCATTCTTGTGGTTTTTAAACTGGTATTGAATTAAGTTCCACTATTTTCCTAAGCTTGAAAAATGTATCCAAGCAAGCATAAAGTAGACGCAATCAAACTCTATTCATTCATCAACTTTTTTCCCCACTATTTTCTGTGGACCAACGCGTAAAAAACAGCACATGAAATTGAAATCGTCACACAAATCTATAGGTATTCACAGAACACCGAAAAGCATATCACGAACGATTTTCATAGAGCAAACTAAAGGAAAAAAAAATGAAGTGATTGAATCTCTACTAATCAGATCATGCTCGCTCAAACAATTGTATGTAGACTGCACAATTCAATGGAAAGACAGTAAGATAAGGAACTCACGAGCGCCATGGCTTAACGGAACAAGCTCTTTATCTCGGATCTGAACAGAAAATGTCACACAGCAAAAGCACAAACGGTTATGATCACAAGTCGATGTCAAAGCAGACCTTAGCAAGGAACTATGAGACTACAAAGCTAAACCTGAGAATGCGAGCGTTCTTCCGAGAGCAAGGCAGTGGCGAGAAATGGAGAGGAGAGTCAATGTGAGGCGGAGCTAGGGTTTTGTTGAAATAGTGGAGGGTTGTGAAGAATTACGAGATTGACACTGATGGGCCCCACTGGCTTTCCAGATACCAACGAATGGGCTTTTTCCCGAGTGTACTCGAAAAAAGTGGGCTGTGTGCGTTTTTGGGCCCAAGGAATCTTTCTACGGGAAAGTTATTCACCGTCAGGAACATTAGAAAAAATTTGCCAGAGGAATCTTTCTTCTAATCCTATATAGCAACAATCAACCGTCTCTAAATATTTTTAATAAATTTTATTTAGTGACATTAAAAAATATTTTTAATAATTGTCGCTAAAAGTATTAAAAGAAAAGTCACTATAAACATTTAGCGACTATTCATTGTCACTATACACGAGGTTGAAGGAAAATTCCTACAACCCAGATAGGAACCAAAGTTTGTTCGGTACATTTATATCACTTGTGTTTCTTCCCCTATTTTGTATTAGATTTTGAGAGAAGTACAGTTTTACCTCTTCCATATAGGGTACTGGAAAATTTGTCTTTCTTTGTTTTAACTTGATGAACTTAGCAATTTTTCGGTCATCAAAATACAGCACATTAGATGAAATCGTTACGAACCAAATGAAATGAGATCGATATTTATCTTTTCTTATCAAATTTAAGTCAATGCCCTTACCAACCTTTCTCTCTCCCTCTATCACTTCGACACCGATAACCACCCGTGTCCTCATAATAACCACCCACTTCCACTGCCTTCATTCCACAAAACCAACAAGCACACATCTTTTGCTTACAACACACAGTCGCTCCCCCCTCCCACAATCCCCATCACCACCTCACACCCATTTTGCGTGCACACGTACAACACACAGAATCCCTTTCATCTGTCCACCATCGCCACACAACAACCCCCGCTTCCCAGTCCCTATCCCAGTCAGGCACACACGCTTCACACACCACCCACTATTCACCAGCACACACACACACATCACCTGAAAAAACATTATCACAATTAGGGATGGCAATGGGGCGGGTCGGATGCAGATCTTATAAGATCCGCACCGCCCCGCTACCCCTGAAATCTTACCCCGTCCCGTACCCGCCCCGCACCGGGTTATAAAATCTCAAAACCATATCCGACCCTAAAATACTTTAAAAAAACCCGTCCCCGCCCCGCTCTGTAGTGACGTTGCTGTGATAGTGACGATTCCGTTCGGTTCCTCGCGCTTCTCAATCTAACATAAAGATATTGCTAACGGATGGCCCAGATTCACCTGCAGGAATGGCAAAAGGCTCAAATCGAGATGGTCGAGGTAGAGGGTGGACAAACAGTGGAGATGTTAGTGAGGGTTTTCGGCCTAGGTGGAAGTGGATGGCTCACGGCTTTGGGCTTTGGTGAACTGTTAGATCTTCGTGAGTCGCCATCGGTGTGAAGGAGATGCAGAGAAGGAGGCGCGACGGCCGTCTGTGCGAAGGAGATGCGAAAGAGATAGAGAGAAGAAGGAGGCACGACGGCCGACAGTGCGAAGGGATATCTTTGTGAGTCGTCGTCGGTGAGAAGGAGATGGAAAGAAGAAGTAGGCGCGACGGCCAGTGGAGGCACCTTTGTCGGCAGAGAGCTTTGTCGGCAGAGAGTGAGAGATCAGAGAAGATGGAAATTAGGGCAGAAAGTGAGAGATCTTCTCTTATATATGTTGGGATGGATGGCTATGATTGAAAGATGTATAGGGTTAATACACCGGGGCGGGAACGGGTCGCGGGGCATGGCGGGTACAGGGGCGGATTGGAAGAAATACCATACCCGCCCCTAACCCGTTGCGGATTTTTTTTAAAAATACCATACCCGCCCTGTGGCTCGGTCAAAGTCAAAAAGACCCGCTCCTATCGGACCGGGGCGGGGGCAGGGATCCGCCGGTTGCGGGCTTATTGCCATCCCTAATCACAATAGTTATCTGCCACCGCCTCATAAAAAACTATCACTGCATGATCCACAAACTGCCACCCACTTTCTTTCCCTCTTTCTCCCCACCTATCACCATCAATCGCCATTGTCGACCATAATCGGTGACTAGCTGGGCTTAAATCTGTTTTGGTTTGGGGTCATTTTGTAGATACTCATCCTTTCATCTGCACCTCCACCTCCGTTTGCATCACCGACGTCTTTTCTTCACCTCTTCAATCTCGATCCACACGACATGCAAATTGGTTTAATTTAATTGAGAAAAATAATGAAAAAAGTTTGCTATTTAGGGAGGGGGGGGTTGATGCAATGTAGTGTTGGGTGATAGAGGCAGCAGTGATAGCGGGTTTTTTGGGGGTGTGGGTGGTTGACTGTCTGGAAGTGAAGAAGGGGCTTAAAATTGTTATGTTAAAAAAAATATATGTTACGCTACGCACGTGTTGTTCACACAGGGTTAAAATTGACATTTTTCATAAATTGAGCGGCATTTTTCATAACCAGTGGGTTGTTAAGTACATTAAGTCGAAGATGAAGATAGTAAATTTTTCACCACCCTATGTAGAGAGGGTCAGGCTGTACTTTATCCTTGATTTTTTTTTTTACCTTTGAAATTTGTTTACACCCAAGCATTAGCATTTTTTTATATTTCACCCTTGAGACCAATTCTCAGGATATTAAGTAAAAGTGAACATTGTTTTAACTTAGTTTGACCTATCAAATGCTGCTTATTTAATTTAAAATTGCTGTTTGAGTTCAATTTAATATTTATAGTACTAAACTTATAGTTTGCAAAGTGTCAAAACAAAATATTCAACGAGACCGTAAAATGCACAAAACTATCAGTTTATGAGATAGTCGTATTTATCCTCAACGTCTTGAGTAGCGCCTGGATCAACATCCTAGGATACGCTTACTTTAAATGTTAGATACAATACCATGCAATTTGCTAATAAAACTTCAATATAATTATGTGATAATTCTTGCATTTATCTACATAGCCAAGAGATGCTCTTCAACTTTTGGGCGTTCTTTGTTATTGTCACTATTAATTTATACAAGAAAGTATATGATTACTAATAAGACTTGATTGCTAGTATAAATAAAACGACGTATTTGTTTGCGCCAAAAAACAAGAGAATAGTGAATATGTTATTAGTCTTAGACAACTTGCCTAAGGCTAGTTACCAGAAGCTATGTCATTTTAGTCAGCTTTCTATGACTCTTTTTGTTTTGTTTCTCTCTCTCTCCCTGTGATCTTTTTTCTCTACTAATCAGATTAGCCAACACCAAACAATCCCATCGCCAACCACCGTTGTTGGCCAACCTCCACACCGGCGATCGACCAACCGCACCATCACAAGCCAGTAACCCACCATTGCCAAGCCTCTTACCTAAGAGTTTTGCTTGCAAAAACCGAAACCAACATTGGAGTTCCAAAAAGGTAAAGAAGAACAAATCTGAGTAAGGAATTATTGGCAAACGAAATTCTAATAAAAACCTTTGAGAACCATTTATAAGATTTTCAGACTCTCAGGGGAACGTTTTGTGAGTCATAGAAAATAGCAGCGTAGTCGATAAACGGTTTACGAGTAAGGAATTATTGGCCAATGGGATTTACGGTGGTGTCGGGCTGATAAGATCTATGGTGGTGGTGGTTGTAGGCATTACAGCATGGTGGGTTGATGTTGTGGCGGTGGTTTATAATGGTAGCTCGATATTATGGTGTTGGAAGCGGTCGAAACAACGTGGACTGTTAATGGCAGGTCGAAGGAAGAAATGGGGGTGGCACTTAAAAAATAGCTTTCCCTCACTTAAAAAAGTAACTAACCTCTAGAAAAATAGGAACATATTTTTGCATAAGCTAGTTTCTTCAAGTGAGAAACTAAACTTACAAACTTGGCATCCATCATTGTCTCTTTTTCATAAATAATAATTAAAAATCGCAAGGCCATATAAATATCATTCTCTTTTATGCCCATACATAAAATTGTGGCATATTTAGCGACTTTATTCCTTCAACCATGACAATATAATTTTATTACCAACATTTAATCGAAACAACGATTTGAATAAACAGTGCAAGGCTGCAAAATAACTTTTATTTTATAAATATATCTGGGAGAACACATCACCACAAATTAAATTAAAGATCAATCACAGTCCTTTAATTTTTAAATTACAAAATTATAAAAAGAGTACCGAAATAAATAGGATCATTGTCGCATAAGTAATATGATAATACGAAAAAAGAAGTCTTCAACATGTTAGTAACTACCAATGACTTATAAATTCGTTAAAGTATTTTGCAATCTTGCACTACATATTCAAATCTTTGTTTCGGTTAACATATTAGTAATAAAATTATTTTGTAGTGCCAGCAGTTTTGTACTTTCAATGCGCTACCAAAAAGATGAAGAGTTAAAAGTGAAAAATAATGTAAACTTTATATTTCCTCCGCTTGGTACCTTTTTTTGATTTGTTGAATTTCTTCCTCTTAATCATATATTGTGAATGTCTAGGACAAATTTATTTTAGTACATGTAAACATCGGCTTGATTCGACAACACCAAAAGATATATGTTATACAATTGTTATTTGAGTTCTATTGAGTTTTTGCAGGTGTCAAAATCTTATAATATGCAAAAATAAAAAATTTTTATAAAATGGAGGTATTACTCCGTACTAATTATACGCAACAAACTCGGGTTTCTCACCGGTGCATCAAATGTCCCATGTGGACTTCCCCCGCATTTAGAATTTCAAACGAGCTTGTCGTTTGTCGTTGAGTGAGCTTTAACTCGGACTCAAACTCGAGTCAAGTTTACGAACAAGTTTGGTTGCCGTCCTTATTTTCTTTTCACTTTTTTCAAAGCCAAACCTCCTTATTTTAGTTTCACCTGTTTATTTCGTTTTCCAAAAACATGGACTTTAAAATACCATTCACCGAGTCCTTATAAATAGCTATTGTACTTCGTTCTGTTCGTTATTTTTAAACGCATAAACGTGTTAAATATGGTACCTAAAAAAACATAGAAGTAATGTAAACCACTAGTTACTCCAATCCGTCTCACAGGCCATCTGATCATTACACCACCCTCAATCCTCATGACTGATTTTAATCACGATGCTGTATATTACAACCTTGCACTGCCTATTCAAAACTTTTGTTTCGATTACAGCATCGGCAGTAAAAGTATTTTGTGGTGTCAACACTTTTGTACTCTCAATGTGTTACAAAAAAGATAAAGAATCGAAAGCGAAAGCGATACATTATCACGATTGTTGTTTGGGTTCTACCGAATTTATACATGTATCAAAAATTTTACAATATGCAAAAAATAAAAAATCCGGATAAAATGGAGGAAGTACTATGTATCAATCATATACAGCAAATTCAGGTCCCTCACTTGTGCATCGATTATCTCATTGGGACTTCCTCCACATTTAGGATTGCTAACGAACTTCTTGTCAAGTGAGTTTTCACTCGATTACAAAAGGGTACATAAGGGTTGATAAGTGCAATAAAAAAAGCCATAGACGAGCTTGTTCTTTCCTAAAACCAGATTTGTCTAAGCGATTCGAGCTCGATGTGCCTCTTAACGAGTATAATCTGAGCACATTCTATATTGAAGATCCTGTCACCGGCCATACTGATTATCCGTTTCTCGATCAAGTGGCTGTTTTGGTCGATTGTTGTGTATGTTGAGAGAAATGCGTCAGGTCACGTTGCTTGCTTTGGTAATATGGTACTGCTGAGAATAAATGGGAGGAGCTGTTGTGTAAATGGTAACTTTGGAACTTCTTTAGAGTTTGCAAGCAGCTTCAAGTGTGTTCCAGTAGGTGATATATAATACTACCGTGATGCATGGGGCAGACATAGATAAATGGGTTATGATCCGGCGTTAACCCCGTCCTCATGGTTGATTTATTACGATCAGAATCCAACCCAGTTCAACTTTACCCAACCCTAGCTTCTAGGGTCAAAGCCACAGGGTCGGGCTAGCCCTACTAGAATAAACTAGATGTTAAATACTAATTGGAGATATTAAAAAAAATAATACTAATTGGAGATAAAAAAAATAAAATAAAAAAACAGTTGAGATCTAAACTTTTTTAGCACAATTAGAAAAAATTAATGTAAAAGGCTGATATTAAATACTAATACTATTAAACACCATAGGATAGCCACACCGAATTAGCACCAAAAAGGCACAACAATCTGGTTTTGCTTCTTTTTTTTTTTTTTTTGAAAAATTTTATTGCTAAAGTTTAAAATCCTTTTTCAACTTTAGTAGACCTTCGGTTGAACCGATTCAAATTGTGTTGGACTGGCCAGGCCGAGCTCTTTAATTTAAATACCCACAAGGCTGACTATGTATCTAATACACGGATTCATTTATCATTTTGCCTTTGCCTTTGTTAATTAAAATTCATAAATAAAAGAAACTACTTAGGACCAAGGTTGGATTGGGTTGGGCTGAATCTGTTCTAGGACTAGGTTTATTCAGGGCCGAACATGGGTAGTGTTGGGCTGGATCCACTTTTATTGCCTTTTTTGGGTAAGATTGTAAGAAAACTCAAGTAGCCCGACCCGGCTCAATTTGACCCATGAACAGCCCCAGCTAAACATGGATCGTAACAAGAGGATATATATATATATATATATATATATATATATATATATATATATATATATATATATATATATATATAAAGTACCGGAGTTGTAGGCTGTTATGCAAAGATTTCCATCCGCCAACCTGCAATCTCAAATGAAGGGCCCAAGCTAGCTTGGCTTACAAAAGTCTTCAAGACTTTCATCCTTGTGAGCTGCCATGACAAAGGTAGTTGTGGCGGCTTTATGGGAGATTGATACGGTTTGATTAAAGAAATATGTTGCATTTTGTATTTAAACGAATCGTCGCTCTCTCTTTTGAACGGACTAGAAGCATTTTATTAGGGCATTAATGCACGAAGGTCAATCTAGTTGGTATGCAAATTTTCCTTTGAAAAACAACTTGTCTTCGACAAAAATAATTAAATAGCTAATGTCATTAATTGCACATTTATATGACAACTATGTGATGTCACAGATGGAAATATAATGCGTCATAAGTTGCAACAGAAGTGGAGGGAGGGATAGTTCAGGTAACTGGGCACATTAATCATCAACCCCTCGTGCCCACCCCCTGGGTATTTTGGGCATTTAGAATATTTCTGTGCAGTTTTTAGAGAGAGCGAGAATCAACATATCATCTTCGGCGACCAGTTCCACTGCGTGTGCGCGGTGTGACACAGAGAGAGAGAGAGAGAGATCAGTGTGGCGTGGTAGTGTGTGTAGTAGGTTTAGTGAGGGAGAGAGAGAGAGATCAATGGCGAGGAGACCGGACGAGGAGTACGACTACCTGTTCAAGGTCGTATTAATCGGCGATTCGGGCGTCGGGAAGTCCAACCTTCTCTCCCGATTCACCCGAAATGAATTCTGCTTGGAGTCCAAATCCACCATCGGCGTCGAATTCGCCACCCGTACTCTCCAGGTATCCCCTACTCTCCCTCTCTCTCTCTCACTCACACACACACACACAAACGCACAGTTTATCTCTCTGAAAGTAAGCACTGCACCTGGAACACTTATTACGAGTATCTTTTGAACTGTGTAAGCATTACTCTACGACTTCGTTAAATCGATTTAGGGTTTGTCTGATCTCAATCTTTTCGGATTTGTACTGTACGGATCTGTAACGGTCTTCACTCGCGAGTAAATGGCGTGATTCGAGCATGGTATGGTTGATCTAATTAGTTTGAGTAAATTGTAGTTTTCTTTGTTATGATATTCATGGCTGGGGCGAGTTTTTAATTGGTCTGTTGTTGAGGTGTTCGATCGGTAATATGTGAGAGCGGAAATCAAGTTATTTATATTTTGTGGTATGGATGCGTATGAGATCAATTTTTTCAACAAAAAGATAAGCTTTTTATATGCTGCGGTCAAATTCCAATTATTTTGTTTCCCATTCTGTTTGAAACACAGGTCAAGCATGTTAGACTTGAAACAATACTTTTTTTTTCCTTTTTTGAAGTAGCAAAGTTTCTTGGTAGCGTCTTCGATGTTGTAAAAGAGATGGAAATGGTGTGGGAAAAGATCTAGCTACAGTTTGACGAACTTCTGTACCAAGCGAGCCTTTTTTTCTATGTCAAGTTGGTGGGGAGTATTATGTTTTCTTCCTTTTTAACAAGGGTTGAACTCTGTAGTTGGATGTTACAACTTAACACCCCCCGCCCCACCCTCCCAAAAAAAAAAAGTTGAATTAAAAAAAAAAAACTAGAATTGGGTATTGATGAGCATGTCTGTTGGGAGGCAGAGATCCTTGGTGGGTTCCAATAATCCGACCCCGTCTCTGGGTGGCTAGGTATCCACCGTAAGCCTTTCCTCGTTGAATAAATGGATTCTGCAGAAAAGGAAATTACGAAAACTACGATGTCATTCATCTGGTGAATATATATATATATATATATATATATATATATATATATATGGGGTCTCATTCTCTCCTTCCGTTAACAATTTTGGGCCCCGACTTAGGGGTGGATTCCTTCTGGGACTGCGAGGGTAAGAATTTCAGGGTTTGTTTAGGGACAGCTTTTGAGTTGGTCCTTGTAATCTGTAGAACAAAAAGAATAGAAGGAAAAATAGGTGTATGGTGTTATCCATGCATACTTTAAATGCTGAAACCCAAGGACACTGAATTTTACATCTACAGTTGGTAGGTTTTCTATTTCTTAAGAATTTTTTCCTGGCTTGAGTTGGGGTGTTTTTTGTGTGGGGGCGGACATGACCAACATTTGTATTGTTTGCGTTTGGAGCTTGGCAGCGAAGATTAATTATCTGGTCACAAGGGGTTCTTCGTCTCAGATCTTCAACCCTGTTTTGGCTTTTGTTTCAATAAGTTCCACTGCTTTTTAGCTGTCGTTAATCAATCAATCTGCAAGGGTATCCTTATTGTCCTTTCTTTAATTTGGCCGTGTTTCTGTTCAGGTTGAAGGAAGGACTGTGAAGGCTCAGATATGGGACACAGCAGGGCAAGAGCGATACAGGGCAATAACCAGTGCTTATTACAGGGGTGCCCTTGGAGCTCTCCTAGTCTATGATGTGACAAAACCGACGACATTTGAAAACGTAAGCCGGTGGCTGAAGGAACTGAGGGACCATGCGGACTCCAACATTGTGATCATGCTTATAGGAAATAAGACCGATTTGAAGCACCTCCGGGCAGTTGCCACAGAGGACGCGCAAGGTTTTGCTGAGAAAGAAGGCCTTTCGTTCATCGAAACATCTGCTCTAGAAGCTCTAAATGTTGAGAAGGCTTTCCAGACCATTCTTGCGGAGATATACAGGATAATTAGTAAGAAATCGCTTTCTTCAGACGAGCCGGCTCCTACTAGCATCAAAGAAGGCACGACTCTTGATGTTGGAGGACAGGAGGCAAACACGAAAAGACCTTGTTGCTCTTCATCCTAATGGGCATATCAATTTTTGAGAGGCACTTCTATGTTTGAATCTTCCATGCTTATCGCATTGTTGAACTCTTTCCTCGATTGCTTTGTGTGATTTTAAGGATTTTTTTTTTTTTTGGGGGTGGATCTGAGGCTGGCATGTCGTATATTGCATCACTGAGTTTTGCTTTGACTATTTAATAGAGTATATTCAAGATTTCCAGCGTATGAAACTGGGTTGCTCATGTTAGATCCTTTGTTTTCATCACTTAGAGACCTATTCGCAGATTTACAGCAACCATGAGGGTTCAGTTTGCCTTTTTCCTCTCATGTCAGACGGGAGAAATTTGAAAGAAACCAATGCTTAAAAGTTTGCAGCTTTCCATTTGTCTAGAGTGGTTCATAATACAGTCACTAGCTGTTACAACGGTATAATTAGCCACAGCAGCTGCTCTTCTGCTCAATCGGCTGCCCCTTGATTTGGACGGTGGCTGACTTCTTGTTAGCAACTGGCTGGTTACCCATTCTGCCAAAAAAATGAGAATAGAATTTTTGCCACAATTAACTGAAAAGAAGTCTCTGAATCTATGAAGATGAAGTTTACAAGAAAATCTTTTTAAGAATCCTCTAAAGATGAAAAGAAACCATCCCAGAACCAAGAAAATAAAGATGCTACCCCATATTTCAGATTCATATGACAGAAGTCAGTACTATTTTGTCTGTCGGACCATAAAAACTTGATTTGACGAATGATGAGCTCATGGATAAATTTGTAATATGCCATTTTATCATGGGCAAAACGGTCAAAAAATCACCATTACTGCCACCATAAGTGTAAAAGTGCGGGGGTGCACACAAAAACGGGGGCTTCTATACATTTGATTCAAACCTAAAAACTAACCAAGGCCTATTTTAAGTCAGATCAGCAGAGACTGATGGACATGATTCTAAGATAATTGAGAAAAAGGCCATTCTTCATGGAACCGAAAACTTCAGAGAACCAAAAAAAGTAATTAAGCCTGAAAATTGGTAAGATCACTTTTAAAATTAACAAAAGATGCATAAAGCTGATTAGGGTCTCTTACTTTTTCTTTATCTCGCCAGCCATGGTTAAGAAAGCCTGCTCCACGTTTATCGAGTCCTTCGCACTAGTCTCAAGGAAAGGAATCCCAAGCTCATCAGCAAATGCCTGCAGTTATTTCAGGTCCAGGACACTGATTTTGTTATCCTCACTGTACACAAATCTATATCAAACGACATGGATTCGTAGGACTGAAGAAGTCGGCATCAGCTATAAAAGCTATCCTTACTGTGTGTAAAAATTTACAACTAACATAACAGAGGTAAAGAACGAAAAGCTTTGTTTAAAGCTTATACAAACGTTGAACAGAGATCTATTTAACATGAAAGCAGTCTGATGATGGTACATCATATAGACGTTCAATCGGACTCGACATCTTTTAAGAAACTTATCTTTTGTGCCAGACTGCCTGAAGAACTTGGCGGTCTGCACTGGGTCCGCACTTAATTGACTAGTAACGAGCTCAGTAAAGAGCTTGGACAGTCCGCACTGGGTTAGCACCCACCCCCCTCCTCTCTTATCCCTCCTTTTATAACTGCAGATATTGTTACTTGTCTAAAGTTGGATAAAATACACGTTGTTATGGTTTTTCTTCATGATGTGTCCACTAGTTTGAGGATTAAACCCGCTTCTTTGCTCAAAGGTGTATCATTGGAAAGAATTTAACTGTAACAACTGAATTTCTGCTGTTGCAAAGGTCATCTAGATCATGCATGCATGATAAGCAGAAACAGCATGAAAAAGTGCTACAGGCTCCATCAGTTGGATTCACAAGGAAAACATACTATACCTTTGCCATTTCTGTGTCCACAACCTTGTTCTCAACTAGATCACATTTATTCCCCACCAGAAGCTTGCATACCGAGTCATTTGCATATCTGTCAATCTCACTCAGCCATTGTTTAACATTGTTGAAGCTCTCCATCTCGGTGACGTCATAGACAATCTGTTGCAATCTCAGTAGTGTAAGAACTTGCGAGAACAAAAAAGAATAAAGCCTTAAAGAATTATGTGAACATACTTAGCGGGTCCCCAGCGCGGAAAAAGGAGGAAGTTGTGATAAGTTAAAAGCCAGCATAAAACAGTCATATACCATGAACACGAATCGAAAGAAATTGTATAGGGAGGAAAAAAAGGGTTCAAGTATCAAATCCAACTGGCAATTATGTTACATCAATCTGGGAAAAATTTGCGAGGATTTCAAATTCATAAAGAAAAGCCTTAAACTTATTTCAAATTCTTGTTTAATTCACTTCAATTATTATCATTATCCTATCCAAACCATGAAACTACTTTTGGCGCTTGAGTTCAAATTCTAAAGTGCAATAAAACTTGCTAAAAGTAGACATGCTAGTCAGTCACGCTAAGCCTTATTCAATGTCAAAAAACAGTCACTGGTAAAAGAAGTCGAGAATGCTCACGAACTCATAAGCACTTTTAGCATATCCTTTGCACATTGTCCGCTAAATAGACTATGATTTTGAGGCCAATTACAAATATGATGGACAACAAACTATATTGACTTTCAGACTGGCTACAAACGGCAAGTAAACTGAGGAGATTTTCTTACAATGATCCCATGTGCTCCTCGGTAGTAACTGCTCGTTATGGTCCGGAATCGCTCCTGGCCAGCAGTATCCCACTTGAAAGGCAGAAACGAAGTAATGTCATCATAAGTTCCAGTAATTACCATTAATCTACAAAGTATAAGAACTACCATTTTCTAAGCATCAATAAACTAAATTGTCCAAGGCATACCTCCAAAACGACATAGTTTTGGACTAAAGTGCTAATGGTAATCTTGTGATACATCTTGTCTTTTCCATATCTAATAAGTAATCCAAACTACTGATACCACGCCTCAGACAACTTATCTAAAGCATAACAGCATTCGCTATCACCTTCGACAATAAGAACTCAGCACGAAATTTAACAAATAAAAGATGAATAGGGTACTTAATTTATAAGTGATGACTAACTGCACGTGTACTTTCGAGCAAAATCAGCAAGTAGGACCATTAGGAAATTGAAAAAATGGAAAGTATAGAAGGAACAAAATCTATGGTGTCTTTCTGGAGTTTACAAACTTCCTATAGCTTACGGTGACAAGGTTGCGACATAGATTAGGCACTCATACTCAAAGAAAACCATGACTACAGCCACTCATTCTAGAATAAAGCTAGCGCAAATGTAGTAGATATTTCTAAGGTGCTATAGCTTATGGGTGTCCAGATTCAACTAGAGGAGTCGGGCTTCCCACTATTTCTTTTGCTCATGAACCCCGATGCAAGCATGTGTTATCGATTTGCTACAATATTCCCTCTCGCTTATATGGCAGTTCAACTGGATCAGAAGAGAGAAATAATTTCCTGGATTTTCTATCTCTGCTAGCTATTTTGTGGCATCCCTTTGCAAATTTTCTAATTGGGGTTTTAGCATCTTCTCTGACTGCTAACTTTATTACATATACCAACTAATGATTACCATTCCGGCATATATGTCGAGTACAATCATGTACATGAGCTTGGTCTCTAGCACAAACTCCCTATGAGCTGGAGCTAGTCTTGATTAGTTAGAAAAACTTGAGACAACCGAACCAAGCTTAAGCAGACAATGCTAGAACACGTGGATTTACACGATCTGAAAAGTAAACAATAAGAGTTCGACAGCTTGCAGCCCTAAATTTCAGGGTACAAACATTCTCCTAAGAAAAACAGGAACCAAGCATTCGATGTACGTACACACAAACATGCACAAACCAAAGACAAAGATATCATCACTCAGTCATCTGAAGTGAAGCTGATATATTACGACAATGTAGCTCTTTAAGCTGAGGACGTTTGGAGGATAAGAAGTCTTAGTTTCCAACTATTACCACAAGATGGATATCTTCCTACCCGGTTAAAGTAGTTTAGACCTAAGAAGCACGGATGCGGGTGCAGATACGGCATTTTTGAAAATTTTAGGATACAGGTGCGGCGGGGATATGGCAGATTTTATAAATATTTTTTTTAACTATATACACTTATTATTAAATTAAATTTGAAAACAATTTGAATCTTAAAATGTGTTAGATAAATGTAAGAAAGCATAAATATTCCAACTAAAATAGTGAGAGTTTGTTAAGTTTAATGGGTTGCTTCTTGAATTTTGAAGTTTTCAACTAAATTAATGATAATTTCTTAAGTTTGGACTGTTTTGTAAATATTGAAATTGTGTAAGTGAACACGATGAAGTTTTTATGTGTAGTAATATTATTGCTTTCAAGTATTGGGGCTGATTTAAAACATAAGTTAATAAGTGGGTACAAAAATGAAATAGCAAAAGTTAATAGTTTGGACTGTCTTTATTATCTAGCAACTTCCAGCCACCTCGATAACATCGATGTGCAGTTTCTCCTTTCTTCCAGCCACAGCACAGCGCCACAGCACCACACTTGGTTCGCCGGTGAGATCTTCTCCTCCTCCTTCGTCTTCTTCTCTCCGGTCTCCTCTCTCCTCTCTGATTCCTTGCCGGTGGTCGCAAATCTGCACGGTGGTCACAGATCGCCGGTGGTCAAAGGTCGGATACGCACCCGAGCCGCACCCGGTACTTGAGAAATTAAAAAATAATTTAATAAAATCGGACACGCACCTGACACGCACCGATGCCGCACCCGACGCGTAACCGGTGCTGGTGCTTCACCCCAAGTGCCTCACCGGTGCTTCATAGGTTTAGACTCATTAATCTTGACCTTAGCTTAGGGCATATCCAAGAAAATCCTGACATGGCAGCACAAAGCGACGGCCCAAGACTGGAACTTACCAACCCTCAAGTCCTCTAATCAGCAATAAAAACTCTAGTTACTTCAGCAATATACTACCCCAGCTAAACATGACATCAAATTCACAATCTTAAGCAGACTATCATCGCCCCATCTTTCCTATTATCCCTTGAAATCTACCTAGCTATCATAATGTAGCACTCATAAGTTATACAAAAGGCAATTTTTGGATAAATACTAACAATAAAAAAATTATAAGCAACAATCTTTTAAAAAATAGGTCAATAAATACACTAGTTTGACTCAAATACCTTTTGCTTCATATCTGATTAAGCACAAACAACACGTCAATGTTGCCAAAGGCAACCAATCCCCGTGTGGAGCATGTCAAAGACTCAACCACAAATAACCAAAGATTCCCAACCTTATGGGTGATCAACACCAAATGAGTGATGCATGCTTTGTAACATAGATGCATAATCTACTTTTCACCCCGGTAATCAATTGAGAGGAATCACATGTTAAAATAACACGACTACTAATTCATGTACAAGCAATACAATTCTGTAAACATGTCAAGAGCCACATCCTAACCAATTATCACATAAATTTATACAGCACTCACAATTTGCAGCTTGATCGTCTTTCCATCCTGTTCCACAGTCCTAATTTTCTGTAACAACGACCTGATACATTAGAAAAACCGAAAGACCAAAGGCGCACACAATGCACTACACACAAACAAAAAAAAAAAAAGTGCAACATATGTGCATGCAGAGAAATACGTGAATGCACGATACAAACACTCATGTAAATGAGAGAGAGACTCACGAAGTCAACTCCAATGGTGCTAATGTAACTGTCAACGTACGAATCATCCTGAAAAACCAGATCACTCCCAATCAATTAACTGCAAGTATCAATGAATCACCTAAGCCACATGTCCACTAATCGATACGCAAAACCTAAAGTCATAACAACACAAACACGCAAAGTTCTCCACAAAATCATAAAAACGTAAAACATCAAAAAACATACAGCAAATCGGAGAAGAAGACACGATTTGCCGACCGACGAGTCGCCGATTAGCAAGAGCTTGAACAGATAATCGCTACAGCCAAACAGACAGAGAGAAAATGGGATTTCAACCAAACGGCGGAATTGACAACGAAAAAGGCGAGAGAGAAATGGAGCCGGGGAGGGAAACTTACTACTCGTTGCTCATGCTGTTAAAGCGGGAACTGGAAATCCTCTCCTCTGTGTGTGTGTGTGTGTGTGTGCGATTTGTTTGGGGGTGAACAAAGAGGCAAAGAAAGGGAAAGAAAATGCTGCCCCACAACCGGTCCAATCATTTCCCCCAACATTTAACTACTCATATTTAAGTCCATTTATTTTATTTTTCCTCATGTCTAGTTACTCTTTTGCCCTCCAATTCGTTGCCACGCCTATGTATATAGCAACAAATGCTTACCCTTGGTGACACATACTCCCTTCCTTTTATAAGATCCGTCTCGTGCTATGCTTTGGGACGAGAATGTTTGGACCGACTTAAGTAATCTAACTTGTTCTACTATAGTCGTTCAAAGTTAAAAATTCATCGAAAGTTAAACAAGAAAAACGTTATTCAACAAGTGAAAAGTGAGACATGAAATGGTGAATTCAAGTCTATCGTTAATACAATATACATATTATTTCAAGTTTAAACGATAAGAAACGATAGACAAATATGATTTATTATGCGTGTATTTGTCGGTCAAAATTAATGTAGTATAGCTGCTATCCCGACGCCTTGATGTGAAACCTTTTTCCTTTTTCCATATTTTCACATTCCGATGCCTGTTTTAGTACCACCCAGATTTGGTTGAACTTTTATTTCCTTCAACTAGTGCTTAGTTTTCAGTTTGGTAGCAGTATTAAGCTGGCAAAAATTGCTAATTCTGAACCTCCTGGATGTCTCTAAAGACCACTAATTACATGTTTCAGTCTTCTTTAGTCTGAAAATTAGACAATCAACTTCATAATTTGGGAGTGCAAGATGGGTCTTCTTTTCCTCTGCTTCTAAATTGGGCAACCAATTTTATAACTGTGGATTGCACAAGTAGCTTCTTGGAAGTTTAAGAATATGGAAACTTGACACAGTATGCTTGACTTGAAAGTTACTGACCATCTATCTGTCTTTGATTCTAAACAACATGTTGCTGCCTTTTGCAGTTTACTTTGTTGATCCCTCCCCTAAACTCTTCACCTGGCATACTGTTTGATACTGCATTCAAGAACTACTTTATCTTCTGGGAATTAACTGTGAAAGCTAGATTCTGCAGAACTTAATGCTGTTCATATAATCGGTAGTGAATCAGAGAACCACTATTTGGGACCAAAATCAAGTACATCGAGAAAAAAACAATTATAAATGACCCAGTTCTAGTATCGTTAACATCAGGATCCGATCGGTCCTTATACCTCAATTTCTCCTAATTAGATGGACAAAAAAAATATAGATAATGCAAGAAGAGATGAAAACAAGACAATATCCTTAGGGGCAAAAGGGCTTGTCCAAGCTATCTCTGTGGCTTAGGATTCTGAAATGCCTTAACCTTCCTTCTTGTTTCTTTAGGTACCCTTCACACAGAAATGCCATGGAGAACTTGTCTTCCACCACCCTGTTCACATCATGCACAAACACATCAGTCTCTTTGCCCTTCTTATTTCTTGCCATCATCCCGGCTGTATAAATTGCTGACATCCGCCCTGGCGCTTCTTCGTAGTAACCGGTTGGAGCATCTACCATGATCAAATCCCATTTTGTCTCGTAAACCACATCAGGCAAACCTTTTAGGGCAAGTTGGCACATGGAGTATCTAGTGTCACCTATCGCCGTGCACTCTGGTCCCTTGCCTACCTCCATGAGATTATTAGCCTGGTGAACCTTACTGTCGTAAGTGGCATGGTAGGACTCCAACATGGGGAATCTATGCTTGATTTGCTCGATCCAAGCCTCGTCTTCTTCTAGGAAAACCGTCCGTCCACCATAGTTTAGTGTGCTCCACATGAGGCTGTCATGGCCTAGGCCAAATACCAGGAAGTTACATGGAGACTTCTTCTCTAATACCTTGGATGTTACGGATATCTCCTTGAGCGTTTGCTGCGGTGTGATGGTTGAGGTCGAGTAATGGATGAGAGCTTGGGCAAGGGAAGGCGGGATCTTGGTACAAGTTGGTGAGAAGTTTGCTGCTTTTGCATCCCTTTTAGAAGTGGAGGGTTTTGGTAAATCTCCTTTCAAAGCGGGAGAAGCCTTTTGCTTGGAAGATGAGAAGAAACTTGATCTTAACAGAAAGAGGATGAAGAAAGCACAGAAGATACCAATGAGGAGAAGCTTAAGGTGGGAAGGGTTTTGGGTTCTGGACCTCATGTTGAAGAAGGCCTTTTTTAAGAAGTGAAATTGTTGAAATAAGTCTGGAGCTCCTTTTGCATATGTAAGATCATGTCTTGGTCTAGAAATGAAGAATATAAGGGTGTGAGTTGAGTGGAAGAGGATTGAAGTGAGGGATTGTCTTGTGATGCTTTGGGATGAAGGATGTATGTTAAGTCATTGATGAAGACAAGAGACCTACAGTTGTTGGTACATCAGCAAGTTTGGTTGAGTTTTATTGAGGGTTTGGATGGTGAAAATCTGATAGAACAGATGATGTTTTCTGTTCTGAGTTTGGTTGTGTCTATATTCTTAATCTTATATATATTATATATATTTTTTATTAAGAGGAGAAATATATTACACATAAAGGAGCCAAAAATCTAATCACACTTTTATGTACCAAAAAAAAATTAAAAGAGCCGTCCCGGCCATACAGAGTACAAAATTAAATATTACAGACGATTAAAGCAATAGAAGCTAATCAATATCCAAATATGCATGAGTAAATCTAAAAGCATCTAATCTATGAGTTCATGTCATAGATACTACCGATCTAACCTTGCAAGTAAAAGTGGCTAATCCATCCGCTTCAAATAGCAGGGTTTTGCTTCCTTTTATTATCCGACAAAAGTGAAATTGCGTACTGATCAAGCTTATATCATACATAATAGGTATTGCAGCCTGTCCTATCATCTGTTCAATGAAACGAACGGAGCCAGTGTCAATAATGATATGATACATATGATGATGTTTTGCCCACCGTAGTGTTTTCAGCACTACAAGGGCACGAGAAGTAAACGGATCTTGATCATAATAAGAAGTTGCATGAGAACCCAATCTTATAGTTGGAGTTGTTTTATCCTATAAATTCTCCTGCCCGTATAACTCTATAAATTCCTGCTCTTGTAACTGGTTCTCTCGTTGTTCATACAAGACTCTTTCTAATTCGTTTTGGAGGACCGGGAGCATTTAGTCCCTGCACTTGTACATCATTCATGGAAATCTGAAATTTTTCTTTTACGGGAGCTTGAAAGGGAGAGTAATGGAGAGTCATTACCGTCGACGAAAATTCTGCAACATGTTGACTTGCTCTTAAAAGAAATAGCACCGAAAACATTGGACAACATGAGCAATAATCAAGCGAAAATTCGATGTTTTTGCCCTTTGATCTAAAGTACCTGTAATGGTGGACTAGTAAAACTGTCCACTTCTCTGTGTTAAATAGTGACCTGAGGTACTTCATAATCCTACGAACATCAAAGAATGGCTTAGCCTTTACATTGACTGAGGAATATTGATCCAGATAACCAAGTCTTAAGCTGTACACGACCATCTCCAGCAGCAGAACCACGGCAAAAACGATCCCATGCCCATCTGAAAATCTCAGACTCCTTCCACCATGTAATATATGGTGTACGGCCATGAATGATCTGCTCCTCTGACTATTCACGGGTCCTCCACTGTAAGCTTCCTAAAGGCTGGAAGCCTGTAGTAGCATATCTAGGAGCTAATTGACGAGCAAATCTGACAAATGCGCCGAGACACACAAGCTCCATGGACCCCAAGTTCCTTTATTGCGACGGAATCTGCCAAAAGCTATAACATAATACATCCAAGCGCGCGAATCAACAATTCTGTGGGAACTCTTAATCCAAATGAAGGAGACACGTGCTTCCTCCAATGGTCATCGCCCAGTTCCCCATGGCTGCAATAGCAATTCTGTTTGTCCATTATTATTGTAAGCCTTTTTGGTCTTGGACTTGTCCATACGAGCTTTACGGACAGCGTGTTGAATTTGTTTCTCGTGCTCCTTGAGCATCTCATCGATGTTTCCACCTGGAGGAAGCAACGGCCCAGAGTAGTGGATTCGATTCTTCTTTGAAGAATATCCCTACATTTGGAACCCAAACTAATAAATAAATGCCATAGAATTTGAAAAACGACAGGAGACTTCTAAGTTCATATTATCTTCTCTCAAGGTCAAAAATGGTTCATTAAGCCTGTTAGGCTACGTTTAGATTTAGGATAATGTGAGCAAGAACGATAAAATCGACTTTTAAGAGAGAAAAAAGAAAGAAAGAAAACCAGACAAGTAGTAAAAGTTTTCTACATCTTTGCTTCATTTGATCATTTCTTCCAGCAAAACTTTCTTCCCTAGTAGTATAATTTTAACTTTATACTCAAAACTGATACCTGATGTTCATCTCCCTTTTCACGTGTCGGGCAAATCTGTAAAAAGCTATTAATTCTTTAATCATTTTTCTCGAGAATTATTTCATCTAATTTGTTCTTATCTGTTTACTTATTTTTCAATGTTAAACGCTATTAAAATCCAACAAAATGAAAGAGGTCTAAGGGAGAGTCTTTCAGAAATCTCCTTACCAACGTAGACTCCTTTCCAGGTGCATGTCCATCCTTTTTGTAAGAAGAATTTGGTCTCTCCAGCAAATGATGGGAGGACTCGGCATCATTTAGATGGGTAAATCTGGAATTCGAATGCTCGTCAAGCCAGTTTGGATGGGCATTTGTGTCTCTACTGATGTCAAACCTTGAACTGCCACGAACAGCTACGGAACTTGAAAATTTAGACAATTGGGCTGCTGCTCCTCCCTGAGGTTTATAAGACAACTGGGTCCTCAGTTCTGCACCATTCCTTGAAGATTCAAATGCATGTTGAGAACCCATTACGCCCCCAGCCTCATTCACATTCATATTCAAAGAAGCTCCAGGAATAAATCGGTGACCATTTTGTAGTGATCCTCTGGAGGGCTCAATAGGAAAGCCAGAACCACCATCTTCTTCAGGATTGTATTTCTCGCTGTTACTTTTAGTATTTGGTCCTCCTTGTCGCTTCTGAATGCCACAAGAAAAAATTAGTATCGATGTATCACGCTCCTCCTACATGAATATTAGTCGAATAAACTGCTGGATAGCACACAAACTGATGAAGGAAAAAGACCATCAAGATAGTAACGACCTGTATTGATGCCTGCAACTCCGCATTAGCATCAGGTGCTGGAACTGCTTTTGAGCCTATGCTACCCCTTTTAGAAGATCCAGATCCATGTCCTTGCTTAGCAGCTGCTCTTTGCCTGAAATCATAATTTAGGAAAGATATAAGTGAACATAATAATAACAAGAGTGCTCCTAGAATTCTCCTTTGTCGAAGGGAGAAGCACGTAAAAAAATAATATTATTGTTTGAACTTCAAATACACCAACAGGCTTCAGGAGCATTAAGTCAATAATTACTAGTTTGTTTTCCAAAAGGAAGACAGACACCAGGGTCAATGTTATCTTTTTGCACTAGTAATACATGATACATGCAAAATATCAATAACAAATGAACCCATATTTCCAATAAGATTAGGTATGAGAGCAACAGTTGAATGAAAGGCAAGAAACTGTCACCTTCTTGCTTCCTCTTCTCGAAGCTTGGCATCAAATTCCTTGCTCGGAGGGTACTTGGGCAAACTTGATGGATCACAGGGAAGAGGCTTCGTCGTGAAGAACTGAAAAGAAAGCCCATCTTTAAGTACATAACTTCAGGAAGTCACCAGAATTCACACATATTAAAAAGTTAAGTAGAAGACACAGAGAAGAAAACTTCAAAAAAAAAATAATTTTGAACATAATATTACAAACATGCTCACCCAATTGAGGGAATCTCATGGGTAGACGCCGATCAAAGTTCTGTACGTAATGCACAGCTATACCAAAAGTTATATAATGTTATGAACTACATAAGCAAATAAGCATGGTTGCTTATACAGATTGCTAAGTGGAGAAAGCAGTGTATCCAAGTACCAGAGAAAATATGTAAACAACAAACAGCCTTGCCAGAATTTGCAGGGGGCTTGAGGGCAACCACCATCTCGAAAATAGTTTTGCATTTTAAGACATTATTATAGACGATGGTACTCAAGGGTCCCAAATCAGTACTAATGCATAACAAGGTAATGTTCTTTTTTTTTGGTTGTGTATGTGCTGGGAGGGGGGAAAGGGGTAGAAGAGGAACCTACAAGAAGTATGAAACTTTGAAATATAAGTACCTAAGAGATGACTAAGATAGTAAGACTCTGAAATTTACCTCACTTTCAAGTGCAGAAGTCGTCGATCCGCGGCCCTCAGGTTCAATTGCCAGGAGGGAATCCAAGAGTGTTAAAGTCGAAGGAGGGAAGCCTTTAAAGGTCTCAGCAACACAACGTTTGTAAGGGTGTTGAGGTTTGAAAATAGTTGCATGTGGCAATTTCGATGTTTTCCAGTACTCTTCGGAAGGTGAACCGCATAGTTTAAAAATTTTGTGCAGTTGTTCCACCTATAAATGAATGACGGAATCACAACAATGGATCAAGTTAAGGTCGCCTAAAAACTAGATATACAACACTTTCCAATTTAGCACAATTATTTATATTTATACATATCAAGAGAGAGATACAACATTCAAGGGGTTAAAATGTACCATGAACCCTTTTGTCAAACTGTATCATTGATTCATCTAAAAACAACATTATAGTGCCTTCTAAGTGCTAACAGATCAAATAATTAGATCAAGATATTAAGATTTCTTATGTTCTTATCAATAAATATTAACCACCGCCACATATTAGGTACTTACACAAGAATATGACTTAACTATGTCATAGCCATTATGTTTCTGGCCGCCTTCTTGTGTTTGCAGCATCGGCATAACTCAATTAACCTGTAATTTCAGCGCTGTGTTCTAAACTTTTTTCCACCCTTCTTATTAACCATCTTAACCGATGGGTTTTCACCCTTATCTCATTCTTGCCACCATAAAGATCTATGATTTCATTCTCTAAATGTATTTTGTTCCACTTTTGCCAAATTATCTCAATTCATAAATTATGTTGACAGTCAATTTCTAAGATCCCAAACACTAAGCAAGAGACATCGCATGATACCAGTACTCCACTCACTTTATCATGATCTAGTTCCATCAAAGTTCTGCGACATGCAAGAGTGACGTTTGAAAAGAAGTAAAAGGGCTACCCTAGTGCACAAGGCTCCAGCCTCTGTGGGGTGTCTAGGGACCGCTACAACTTGGCTCAACCTCCACACTCAAAAAGTAAAGTTACATTTAATTGCCTATCCGTCATGGTCAAAACATGCAAAGTCTTTCAAAGAGGTATTATAAATTAAAGATGCTTAAGAATGGGGGAGAAGGAAAGAAGGAGAGAGACAAAATTGATGGTTAGTATAAGATCTTATGGCTTCATCCTAAGGCATTTTTGGAAGAAGTGAAAAAAAAAACAGTAAAAATTAAGGTTCTTAAAATGGCAACTGCCATAACTCCGTTAAGTTTCACAAATGCCATTAAGATTATTTTACAACCTATTTCTCAAATCACTTCTATGCCCCACACAACTTATAAAGATACCATCTCACCTTCATTTTTTAGCTTCTTCGAAACAAATTTGTAGCTTCAGAACTTGCCAGAAAAAGCAAAGCAGGACAAGCATTCGGATATTGGAAGTACAAGAAATTAAACCTAACTAAAGTATGAAAATACCTCTGTTCTTCCAGGCATTATAGGCTTCCCGGCAAACAGTTCTGCAAGAATGCAACCGGTACTCCACAAGTCAACAGCTACTCCATAGGCTGTAGCACCGAGCAAAAGCTCAGGAGGCCGATACCATAAGGTAACTACGCGACTCGTAAGAGGCTGCTTTGGGTTGGACCGGTAAAAGGTTGCTAGCCCAAAATCAGCAATCTTAAGATTTCCGTTGTTGCCAATCAGAAGATTTGAGCCCTTAATATCACGATGCAAGACCCCACGACTATGGCAATGTTCAAGTCCGCAAACCAGCTGTTGCATGTAACATTTGATCTGCATGAAGGTTACATGAAACCCACGTAAGAATATGCATATCATCATACAATGAAATGCCATGCTACCACCAGATACAATATATCAATACAACCAGTTTGCAAACTTTACTTTTTCTATCCAGTCAAATTTTCTTCGTCCTTATTCCAGGTCTATTCCCTACTACCAAATACAGCACTACCTTATTCATGTTACAAAAGAGAAGGCAACTTTCTCAAATATGGTCAAAGTTTTAACATGGATATTGACAATTTAGATCCTCAAGGGTAGCCATCCTTCTATACTAACATGAAAGGAAACTCAACGGCGCACAAAGCTTCAACCTTCTGATGCAGAGGCAGGCATGCTAAGAAGAGGACAGATAGAGAATGTCATATAGAGCATGCTTTGGACATACTTAATGGAGTTTACCATCAACAGAATCCTACTCTTAAGGTGTCACGAGTCGTGAGGCATAATTGGTCTTTTTGTAATTTCTTGCAGGCCATGGTTTATATTACGAATTAAGAATGTTAATAAGCCTTCAGTCAAGTCTTGGGAGTCCAGAATCGTTTAGTCGGAGTTCCTATTCTAGAGTTGCACTCTAAACGCTTAACCTAATGATCAAGGCTCTCACCATTGCAGGGTTTAGTGAGGGTTTGATTTATACATGCCTATTATCTTCTGCTCTGAAGCGTTAGATATGACAATGGAGAAACAGCCTATTTGCTGCTCAAGTATCACTTGTAACCTACCTATCCAGCCACTAGTACTATATGAGATAACTACAGCTTTTCATAGAAATTTGAGTTATTTCGTGCATGACTGTGCTTGCTACTTGTGAGGCTCTAGAATAGATATGGCTTATTCCATGGATTCCAGCCCTATTAGAAAGTGGCATCCTTGCATCCAAAAAGCCCATTACATTGCACAATTTTTCTCTCGGCCAAATCGCATAGGCATCCGCCTAATATAAGCGCTCAGTCAACAGCAGCCTTTAACTATGGCTCCACAGGGTACATTGGAGAATGGAGATGCAAGAATTCACCGCACTGATTTCTGAAATCCCAAGAGTTAAGTTGCTGCTGAAAGAACCCTCTTCCGTAGTACGAAAAATGACAATGAGACCATTCAAAGCTATTTGTTTCTCTACCTTTTCCTCGTTGAGTCGTTGTGATGCTCATCATGTGAATATGACTAATGCAAGAATCAATGAAATTCAAGATACTTTTTGCAGCTTATTGGTATATTTTCTGAAGAGGAGATGAACTTGAAGGCCAGGGAGTTCGACTTATCGGATTCCACTTACTACTTTATTGATTAATTTTTAACTATTCCATATGTCATCTTTGTGTGAGACCACCTAGATACCTGGACAGCTGGCCTTTTATCCATTCGAGTGTTAGTTTCCAATATTGATGAGTAATAAAAAGACACCAGAAACGTGGACGGCCACCTGGGCACCTCTAGCCAACCACCTGGAGTCGCCTAGGCATTTTATCAACAATGACGAAGCCCAAATCAACTGTCATCGATCCTCCTAACCACTTGCTGTAGATTCAGCACTAAATCCCCATAACTAACTCCGTCCAAAATTTTCTGGACACTTTCTTTGAACCTCCTGCCACCTCTGTTATATCAAACCAACTCCGATCCTCCATTCCAAAAGCCTATAACCCCTTCTTATATCATAAGCCCCCTGCAGCTTTCTAATACCACAAAAACACAAAACGTATTACAGCTAATTTTATAACCGTGTTTAAGCTCCCTCAACCCATGCCACCTTTAAGCTGATGGTAAATAATGCTCAGCAACTTATCCATGGGTAAAATAGATCTAAAGTGAACTAGGAAGATTTGCGTACCTAATTGTTAATGGGTTGCTCAACTTAGTGTGCATTTTCAGGGTGAAATATATATTGAGGGGCAACTTAGTCTGCTAGTGTCAGCTGCTCAGTTTCTCTTTTACTTTCTTTTTTATTTTGTGCTCACTGTCACGGAACAATGCTGAATCAAATGGGTCATCTGCAACTAATATGTGACAAGATGTTAACGGTGAAGAACATATTGAGCTGTTGGCCGGAGCACTGGGAGATATATGGAAGAGAACTTCGGGAGATAAATGGAAGAGAACTTCGTCATGTTTTGGATCCAAGCAAAAAGAAAGCACTGTGATCAAGTAGAATGGTTTCTATAATTATTGAACAATATAATGGAAGGCAAACATATTAAGCTTGGATGCCATTCAGAGCAACGACATTTTGTTAAACAAATTCCTGCTACAGTACCCTGAACTGCAACGTAAAGCACACACCTGGGATTCAGTAAATTTGATTGTTGATGATGCTGCAAGACCGGCTAGATCATGCTCCATGTATTCAAATACAAGGTAAAGATTGCCAGATACCCTGGATGTAACCAGACCTTCAAGCCTCATAACATTTGGGTGGTCAAGCCTGCGCAAGATAAGGATTTCTCTTGCCATAAAACGAACACTTTCTGGATCCATGTTAACAAATCGCACTTTTTTCAGTGCAACAATTTTTCCAGTTTCAAGGTCACGGGCTCTGTACACACTGCTATAAGTCCCTTGTCCTATCTGCATTAAATGTATATCAGTTAAAACTTTAGTGTGACTAGATTTGAAGACATCAATTCAATCAGATAGTAAAGATTGCGAAACGAATTCCCAAAATATAGTTTGAGCTAACATCAATCAATGTGCATAGAATGGGCATCTAATGCATGAGTTCCCCTATTCAAGGGACTGGGGAGCATAAAGGAATCAACTTGCATCATGTACCGCCACTTTGAACAAGTAGCATATGGTATCTTGGACGGGGAGTGCTCACAAGTTCCCCCAAACCCATCAAGCCTAAAAATGCAAAAACAACCCCTCCTTACTAGAAAGAGGCTTCATGTCAATTGGGCAATCCTTTTAGCAACATTAACCAAAGTTTACAACCAATTGAATTGTCTAAAAGGTTAATCACTCGTGCTGTAATTTACCACAATCAGGTATAACTTATAAGAATGAAAAACTTGAGGTCTCTGTTACAGACACACGAGGGTTGAACTTAAACCAAAACAGACAAAGCATAACTAAGAAATCAGAACTACCAAGTTTCATATACAAATAGACAGCGAGCAGCTTGCAGGAAAGTAAAGGAAAATCAAGTGCAAGTTCAGAATTCTAATAGACCTTGTCCAATTTCTCAAATGAGTCTGCTTTTCGGGGTACCCACCCTTTGATAGCTTCCCCTGCGACTGCAGTCAACCAAGACGGCCATCCAGCAGAAACTTGTGATCCATCAACTCCGTTACGAACGCTAAATACCCTAGATATATTAGGTTGCACCCCAACTTCTGTTGTCCCTTGTCTTTGAGTCTGTGGCACATTAGGTATCTCAAAAACCATAGCCTTCTTCTCGCCTACACCCCATGATGTTGGTGTGGTGCCTACATTCTCTTCGGTCGCTTCCTGTGTCGATATAAGCCTCGTAGTCACATCATTGGCACCACCATCAACTTCCACCACAACTTCCTCCCTCCTTGAGGAAGCAATAAACCGTTTTGAAGACTTCTTCGATTCTTTCTCTTTAAGATGACTGTCACCGGCCTCATCCCCAGAAGTTCCTTTCGAGCAAATGCAGCCCATAATAAACGAATTCCACAGTCTCCTGTACCTAAACAGGAAACTGTATCTTTCTCTCTCAATCTTGACAAAGGCCCTACTTGATTCGTTGCAATTCTTGTAGCATCAAGCTCCTGATTCTATCAGCATTCCTCTCAAAACCCGAAATCCTTTCATCAATGAAATTAAATACCATTTAAAACACAGGCCACCTCTCAATGCTAATCAATGCAGCGTCTAGAACATATCCTGAATCAATGGGTATTTGATTACCAAATGTAAACACTCAAGCTTCAATTTTCAAACCAATCTCCCTTCAGATCAAGATAATATAGCAAGAAAATGGAAGGGGTCAAAAATAAATAAAACCCTAACCCGAACTCAGAAATCCCAAAATGGTGTTCCTAAAACAGGAATTCAAGAAGAACCCAGATCCCCAAATTCAAACAAACCAACCAAAATTAACTAATGCTGAAAGAAAATCGTAAAGCCAGAAAATGTCAGGTTGGAAAAAAAAATGTTTTTGGTAAGAATGGGGGAGAAAGAAACCGCGAATAGGGCGAGAAGTTGAAAATTGTCAAATATTGTGCAAGGACTCATGTGGGGAGGCTGTCACCTGATTTTCTTTGATATTTCAAACCTTTACTGCCTATAATAAAATGGGTGTTCAAGAAATGAGCTGTGACCAATCTGGGAATAATGAGAGAGATTTCCGGATCTGGGGGAGACCTATAAACGCGATTGACCGGTGGGTATAAGGCTATAGGACATAGTAAGACAGAAACGCCTTTATGAATAGCCAGATTCTCTGCTCAGTTGTAATACATCTTTAATGTTTAAGCTCTCTCTTCTTCATCTGAGAGATGGTGCGGGTGGGGGAGGGTGGGCACGACTGACTCGTGAGGAAGAAGGAAGGAATAATTACTGCAACTGTGCGGCCAATGGGGGCACTAATTGCATAGCATTTGCCCAACGCCGTACACGTCGAGAGAGAGGTGGGAGGGGAGTTGCTCCTGCTGCCACGTGTGGAGTTTGCGTCATCCGGGGCCCACCGAAATATCACCTGAAAATCTTTTCGTCTCTTCTTCCGTTCTGAACGTGAGCGGTTTTGGGTCCTCTCGACTTCCTTTTTCAACACCTTCCAATCCATCTCTCTTTCTTTGACTTCCCCATTACAAGTACTTAAGACAAGTGTCTACGTCACATTTGAGTTTCAAAACTAAAATTTTTCATTACTATAATCCTTAAGGGCTGTACGCTTACGTTATTCTGTTTTTATTTTTATAATGATAATGAAAAAGATACTTTTTTCGTGTACTTTTATTTTTTTCAGTTTCGTTTTAGATAAAAAAATCCAAACAGTGGCTAAAAATGTGAAAACACCTAAATGGTGTTTTCACCTTTTTCCACCGATTGTATTCTCTGTGTTAGAGAATACTTAACCCGTCGGACTATTCACATTTTTCTCTGCCTCTCTGTCACTCTCTCTCTCCCCTGCGGAAAGCATGCCGAACCAGAGGAAGCTGGAGCTCCCAGAAAATCAAGTAGGTGCCGTCGAGTTTGATAGTCACCAGGTATGGTGTACATTTTTTATCTTCCCAAGTCTTTCCAGTTGGAAAGAACACACACAACAGCCCAGAAGGTATGTGAAAGTAGAAGACAGTGACCATGGAAACTTTCTTCTGTTCTTTCTTTGCAGGAGAAAGATAAGAGAGAGAATTCTCAAGTGAAAGCACATAGCAATTCCATTAGAGCAAGATGGATTTTGCGGGGAGCTTTGCAGATAGCGATTCCATTATCCTATTACTCGAATAGGGGAAGGGGAAGGGAAATGGCAAGTGTGGGAACTGGAAGGGGAAGGGAAATGGCAAGTGTGGGAACAGGGAAGGGGAAGGGGACGCGTGAAGGGGAAAAGTGAGGGGAAGGAGGACACACGTATATGGGTCCACGGAAGCAACAGTAGCAATAGTGTAAAGAATGTTAAAAACATACAAGAATATATCAAAAAAATTAGTGAAAATAAAAATAAAAATAATAAACGTACAGAAAAAACTGAAAAAAGAAATACTGAAAAAATTAAAAGTACGCAATCCGATTTTAGAACTGAATATTAGAATCTGAAAAACAAAATACAAAATACGAAAAAAAATATCGTAAACGTACAACCGCTAAACTTCAAATCGTTTGATATCAACGCTATTTTTCTTTATTTATAATTCTCACAGTAAATATATTAAAGTCATTTCTCAATTTTTAAGTGGTGAAAAACTCTCTTACGGTCCCTAAACTAGTAATGCGTTGCTCAATCAGTCCATAAACTAATTATTACACTCGTGCTCCTTTAACATTGCATGATTTAGATAGTTTCGTCTTTCTGATCATTTCAGTCCGGTCTCGGACGTTTATGAAAAAAAGGCAATATATGTCCCATCAAATAAGTCTTTGTCATTACCATGGTCATTTATTTTAGTACCGTAATCACTGAGCTCTCTACGAGACGGTTTCCCCCCTTATTATGCACCATCAAGACCCTTTCATATGCGAACCAACACAGCAACATCTCGTTGTTGTCTCAGTCTGCCTGCTGCCTCCACTTCCTGATGGGCCACCACCTGCACTCTGCAATGGGCAGGCATGGACCAATATGGTGCCAGCAGGTGGCTAGCAGCTAGTGGCAGTCGGTTGCAGTGGTTGCAACCAGTGGCAGAGGCACATTGCAATCAACCATGCGATTGCGGACAACTGTTGATGATCTTAGGCTGAGGCACGTGGAGGTGACGGGGGGATGTCACCAACCAAAAGAGGTGTAGGTAGCGGCGGTTGTCACTCGTGGATGCTGACGATGATGCACGCGACAATTGTCGCTCGTGGTGGTGGTAATTCTTATTTACATAAATTCCAAACAAAAAATGAACTTTTATAAACGGGTTTTTAAGCCAAAACACAACATACTCCACTCAAAAATTGAACCAACTAATCTTAATCTAGTTTGTAACTAACCGGGTTGGATTGGATAAAAGCTAACATTTTATTAAGTTGGGTTGGGATGGGATGGCTAGACCCATCAAAACTCGACCCAACTTGAAATCCTAAGAAGAGGTGTTATCGTAGACAACAATGACGAAGCTATCTTGTAGAAAACTTTGTGGTCATGGTACACAAAAACCATGGTCAGGGTAGTGGCTAATTTTATGGGATATTAAATATCACTCTTCATCAACGTACAAAATCTCATTGAAGTGACCAAAATGAGAAAGTTGGCTAATCATGTCATGTGAAAGGACCAAGAGTGCAATGATTAGTTCAGGGACTAATTGAGTAACGGGTTAATAGTTAAGGGACCATAAAAGAGTTTATGTTTCTTGAGGATTGAGAAATTACTATATTATTCTTATTGCGGGGGCTAAAAAATAACTGATGCACAAAAAAGGGCTTCAATGGTAAACAGTTAGAAGGTCAAGGACTGCAACGATGAAAAAAGCTAATTGAGGGACTTAGGTGATAATTTGAGTATATTACAGGAACATAACGAATGTTTATTTCAAAACATTTTTAGCCATTCAAGACTACGAGGCCCAACCAAAGATTCATGTCCAATTACTTCTCCATCTGATGGTACTAAATGCCAATAAGTAATGATTTGATACCGTGCAGAGTTTACTCTTTAAAAAATATCTCGCTTGTAAATTAATTATTTTATTAAGACCTAATTTTCATGATCCGCTTTGTCTTTTTCCTTTTTTTTTTTTTATCTCGTGAGGAGTTGAAAAGACATCACAAGTGAAAGATTAAGTTATGTTTTGCATTTTAAAATTTGTCTTGCAATGTTTTTCCTCGTGCCTGTTTAGATTGTATCTCCTTTTCCTTTTCTTTTATTTTTAAACGCAATAATAACACCGTTATTTTTCAATTGTGGGGTTATGAATCTGAGTCTTTATAGGTGGAATGAAACTTGAAGTGGGTCTACCCAGCGAGTTGTGTGAGATTAGGACGCGTAGGTAGAATCAGATCAGTCCAATCACCAATTATTAATTGTCCGATATTATATATTACGATCATCAAACTTTGACATTTAGGTAGTGTTTGAAAATGCCAGTTTTGGTATTCTGTTTTTAAAAAAAAAGCAATTTAGTTTTTTTTTAACAAAAAATAAATGGGTGTTTGATTACCCAGTTTTTATTTTGAATTTTTTTCTTTGGTTGTGATTTGCGATGGCGATGCTGGGGCATGGTAGTGGTTGGCGACGGTCGTAGGAGATTGCCGGCAGCAGTCGCCAGCAACCGTGACCGACAGTGGTGGGTGGTGGTGGTCTCAAAATAAATATCAAAACTGAAAATCCAAAACTCCAAATGAGAGTTTTCAAAAAACAACGCTATTTTAAAAACTAAAGGAAAAAAAAAGAAGAAAATATGTACCAAACGCGTTTATTTTCTCTAGTTTACAGAACCGGAGAAAAAACTGAAAAAATAAACTATTTCAAACAAAGCCTTAGTTTTTATTTTTACCTTGTAAACATCCGAGCACGACCTTTTGACTTCGAAAAGTACAAAATTACCCCAATTTCCTCGTGTATTTTCAAATTTGAATCTTAGGTAGCGTTTTGTAACACTTTCAGTTTTGATTTTCTATTTCGAAAAAAATAAAAATAAAAGCGCTATTCAGTTTTTATTTTGAGTTTTTTCTTTGGTAGTGATTTGCGGTGGCTGTGGTAGGGCGTGGCAGTGGCAGGCGGTGGCCACCGGCAACCGACGTTGGGCAGTGGCAGTGGACGGTGGCTGCCGGCTGTGGGAGTCTGGTGGTGGTCTCAAAATAAAAATCAAAACTGAAAATCGAAAACTACTTTTTATAATTTTAAAAAACAGTTATTTTTTAAAAAATAGTTTTGAAAACTGAAGAAAAAAAATAAAAACTGTGTGTCAAATGCGTTTATTTTCTCTAATTTATAAAACTAAAAAAAAATTAAAAAATTAATTGTTACTAAACGGAGCCTTAGAAAAGTAGTCAATTTTTATGTAGCGGCGGCCTTGACATGGTTCGCCAGTTTTGGGCCAGGCTGCTTTGTCCACCATATCCATATGAAAGAAGAAAGTATTGGGCCAAGCTACTAATGGTGGGTCATCAGAACCCGCGTTAGTAATTGAAAATATGAACTAGACAAGCGAGAACCAATATTGGCCCACTTAGGACACTAGAAGCCCGTGTGATCGGCCTGGTAGTAATTCATTCTGGGGCCTCATTCATGTACCCTGCACCAGCAGGCAAGCCCACTACAAGGCCCAAGAATTTTGTTTCGTTCGTCTTTTAGCCGAACAATTCAACGACAAACGATTGCAAAATTAGTGACAACACTTTCACGAACGATTTCTCGCAAGCATTATTCTTCTCGCGTTATTCTTCTCATTATTGTTGTCCTACCATATTTGCTTTCTTCTACTTGGATATTGTTAACACTTTCAATTTCAAGTATTGTACCCTAGCATCTCTCGTGCTCTTCGAGTTTTGCAATCACGTGCTTCCTTTTTTACTTATATCTACCTTGCTATCGCTGTAATTATCCACAAAGGGTAAAACTTAATTCACATGATTGTGGTCCGATTCAGTGAATTTTCTAGTTACGAGCGTCTTTCTCCCGCCATATCACCAAAAATGAAAATGTACCGTCCAATTCTTCCTCCGACTAATCTCGTTCTTTTTCTCCGGACATTACTAATTTTATTTCTATTCGTCATCTTTTTAACCACCCCAAATTTATTAATCAACACGCATCTCGAACGACTTAGCCTGATGCTCCAAACTCTAATCTCTCGCCATGATCACGAACTCCGTGCATTCCTTTAATCTCATCGTCGGTTGAGACAAACACCTATCTGATTCGAAGTGCATTTTTAAAAACTTTTGAATCAGCCCGATACCCCCAAATCACCAAACCAAAACTAAACTAGGCCTTGATACGACCATGGTTGAGTTAGGTCAAACTAGCAGCCGAGCACACACCCACGAAAAACATTCACCGTAAACGCCGCCGCGGCCACATTAGCCCACGTAGGCCTCGGACAAGTCCAGCTGTGTAGAGCCTGTCTCTTACTTCCGAAAATTCCCCCAAAATCGAATTAAATTAAATAAACAAATGGCAACACTTATAATGGTTGGGTCTAATTTGCTGGAGACAGGCTGTCACCAACAAAGTTCCACTCTCTCCCCCTCTCTCTAGTTCTCCCCTCTCTACCTTACGTTCTTTCACTTCTCTCCTCCCTGTTTGCACCTGTACCCGTACTTTCTCTCTCTCTAGGGTTTCCTGTCTTCTCGCGAGGCTGTGATTTTCGCCGCTCGGACTTGGCAGATCGAGACTCCTCTCGCCGTAAGCTATCTTTTGATCCGATTTTCGCTCGGTTTGCATGCTGTTTTTGCTTCGATTCGTGGATTTTTTGTTACATTCTTAATACTGTGGGTTTGCTGCTGAGATGTTGTTGATTCCGTTGTAAGTTGCAGATATGAGAATTTGTGTTGCTTTATCCTGATTTGTGTTGTTTTTTCTTCTTTAAAGATTTTAGATTTGAAGTTAAAATAGGAAGAAAAAGTAGGTGTGTGGAACGTATACAGGTGATAAAAAATTGCATGACTGACTTATGAGCAGGGTTTTAAAAAACGGCCGTTACGATACGTAACGGCCAGCCGATTCGTAACGGATTTTCGGGGTCTGATACCGATATATCGGTGCTTACATACCGTTACACGCGCCGCGACTGTTACGTATCCGAATTCCGCGATTTAAAACCATGCTTATGAGGGAATTTTAAGTGGAACGTGTATACTTATCTGTGGGGGCACCATGGTGATAGATGTTTATATGAGTTGGTTATGATAGTTGTGGTTACTGAGTATCGTTTGGTTTTGGCGAGTACGTGATGGATTTACATGGTCAGGAAATGGTGGTCTTAGAGAGAAATGCTTTAGGCGTGAAGTCATTACTCATAAGTGACGTGATTAGGACAACTTGTCAGTTTTTAAGTTGTCCGCACGTAAGATGTTTCAATTGGATGACATAGATAAGCAAATAGGTTGTCGTGCATGGCAAAGTAACAATGTCGAAGATGTAACATGCTATTTGCTTTAACAATTAAATGGTGCACGTTTTTTTTTCGCTTCAAAATTGGCCGTTTGTGTCTATATTAGATGTTTCTATAATAACAACTATGCTCGACCACCCGGGAATCTTTGTGGTTGATATTTGTCTCTTCCTATTGATCTGATAGAAAGTTTATGGCCGTTCCGTGCTTGCTTCTTTTAATGTTTGCTACTTGTCACTTCTTCTGCGTCAGAAGCACAATTGTTTAGGGCTTGCCATTGATTTTTTTTTTTTACCAGAATTAGTTCGAAGTAAATTTGCCGGATGCTGGAGAAGCACCTTCATTACTTAGGAATTCAAAATTTATCTAGTTGTAGCCATTGCTAAATCCCATTCTGACATGGTTTTTTTGCGAGATTTTTTTGAACTCTAAATGCACTCTGTGATGGGATGTTTAATTTTTAGTTTGTACTTACCTTTGTTGTTTATACACCAATGCTTGCGTCCTCGTCATCCTCCGTGATGGTTGGTTTCATAGTATCTTCTTGATTTTCTTTTATGACTTACTTTAAATAGTTATATCTTCCAACATTGGTAAGTGGGCAGTTTTGGTAGTGTCGTAATTATTTTTGTTATACCTAAAGGTGAGGCTGTAAAAACAGCCATAGGGGTAAAAGCTTAGACGGGACGTAGCCATAGTTGCTTGGGCTGGGCCATGCCTTTTGAGAGTCTTTGATATAATGATTGTTATATACAGAATATAATTACTTTACCGTGGTCAGAATACCAGCGAAGGTGAGTCTTTTAAGCCCTAGTCATTTGCCCTTTTCAAATCGGAAGAACCACCCCCCAAACAAAAAAAAAGAAAAAAGACAAAGAAACCCCAAGAACATCGGGTTCCTGTATTACGAGGAGTTCTTAATCTATATGATGAGCTGGACCTGACTGAATCTACCTTTTGATTAATCTTGTATGCCACTTGTGATCAAATTTACAAATCACCGTGCATCTCATAGTTATCGCTTATAACAGCCAACAATATGTGGGACACGTAGCATGCTATTGTCAGTTCTTTAAGTCAATACGCAAAATGTTATGTGTACAATGTTAACATGCCTTTACACCTATGATGGTCTTTGGAATATTGAAGTTACCAGGGTGGAGTGGGGCAGTTCTTTAAAGGATAAAGCTGTTTTTTGGAATTTTGCTGGCATATTCAGTATTTAGTTCTTTCCCCATTGTTTGTGTCTCACGGTTGATTTTTTCTACCTATTTGCTTTGTAGGAGGTGTGGCTGGGTTATCTATCTGACGGTTGTATTTTGAAGGTTCTGATATTCATATACTGCTTGAACTTACAAAGTTGAATATCATTGCTATGTTCGTGGACATACTCGTGATGTGTTGAATGCAAGTATGATTGATGATAGCCGCTTGCATGTTGGAAATATTACCTTGTGATTTCTGCTGGGTATTATCTCTAATTAGTTACTTTGGGGAGGTCGAGTTACACCTGGAATCTTCTCTGTATACTTCTGTTCATTGAGAGGAGCATATACGGCCCAGAAAATTTTTCTGCATCCATGCTGGCAGAGAGCATGCGTGGAATCTGTCTATTGGGTAATGCCCCTGACGAGAATTGTCGTTGATGCACTCGGTGTGGTGACAATTTGTCTTGTTGCTATTTTGGCTCTTCTGGGTTTGCTTTGCATCTTATACTCATTTTACTTCCGAACTCACACCCATCGTCAAAGTCTTTTCCCACTTGGGTATTTTGGTGGTCCTTGGATTATTCGAATCACGTTCATCTTGTTTGCAATTTGGTGGGGTGTTGGAGAGATATTACGGCTAAGTTTCCTGAGACGCGAAGGAAGAATATTGAATGCCCTCAACTTGAGATGGCAGGAAAATGTTTGCAAATGCTACATTGTTTCAAATCTGGGGTTTGCGGAACCTTGCCTTTTCCTCACCCTCACGTTTCTTCTTCGTGCATCGCTGCAGAAGACAGAATCAGGGACCCTGAGTCAGAAATGGAATTACAAAACAGCAGGTTATGTTCTCCTCTACTGTCTACCCTTGTTTATCCTGCAGCTGATAGTTATCTTGATTGGACCCCATTTCCATGACGGGGAGAGTCGTGGGCGCGCGAGATTGCCGCATTACTTTACAAGCATTGCGTCTAAGACGACGGAAAATAATGATGTCGCCCTCTGCAGTTATCCTTTACTCAGTACCATCTTTCTTGGTCTATTTGCTACTGTTCTAAATACCTATTTTTTCTGGCTTGGAAGGCGGATTTTAAACCTGGTCATCAATAAGGGTCTGCAGAAAAGAGTCTACACATTGATACTCTCCGTTTCTAGTTTCTTTCCATTAAGGGTTCTGTTGCTTGGTTTATCTGTTCTATCCAGTCCGGGACAGTCTCTGTTTGAAGTTCTTGCTTTCTTGGCTTTTCTTTCCCTTTTATGTTGTGCTGGGGTGGGTGTTTGTATGCTCGTGTACTTCCCAGTTGCGGATTCTTTAGCCTTGCGGAATCTGCAAGACATAGAAGAAGCTAGGAGGAGGACTAGTGACGACACCATCTCACTAATCGCTAACCAAAACCCTTTTGAGGAGGGTGGTCTTCAAAGTAGCCCTGGAAGAAACTCTGCTGCTTCAGCAAAGCGTGGATCAATTTCTTTTCGGACTATGGAGAAAGATGAAACCTCAGGGACGGCATTTGTGGAACTTAGCCTATTCTCTCCCAGTCAGCATTCCACCCCACCTGGCTCACCTCAACTTCTTGGTTGGCCTATGCTTCCTCCTGCACGAGCTTACGGACCTCAAATAGCCTAGCAAGAAGCCATAGTTGCCGTGGGAAATCATTTTTGTGGTAAAGAGAAAGTGTCTGTAAAGGGTTTAGTTTCAATAAGGATTGCTATCTTTGGTTTGTTTTCTATTTTGAGATATACTGATTTGCCTGCACTCAACCCACCTAATTTTTTTTTGGTGGAACTCATGATCTGTATCTCTGTTCTATGTCCATAACCGTGTACAATTTCATGAACGCTCAAGAGAGTTGAATTGAAGCATCCCCTCAGCTGTTAAAATACCCGTGCTTCGGTGCTGCTTCTAAACCTGGTCACGTGTGTGGGGTTTCCCACGTGCTCCTGAAAATATTTCGGACCGTCTAATCGTCTCAAGCGAAAGGTACTATTTGGTGCTATGTTTCTGCATTAAATTGTTGTCGTGCCATAATATTTTGATCTAGATTTCTGTCATTTATGTTGTTGAGTCTTCGGCACTATTTCAAATGTGTACTGTTCTTCTCTGACAATCTGCGATCTAGACACGAACTTTCTGGGTTCACGTACTTGGGGGTTCTAACTCACAATTAAGAAGCATTCCTACATGTTCTCCCTTCACTGAAACGTCGGACTTTCATGTTACCTGTCCATTTATTGTAGATAGCCGCCACCTCAGACCTCGACCACGACCTGTAAATTTTCTTTTTGTTTATAAGTGTTTGTCTTCCATTTATTAAGTAGCTAATACTTGCCTATATTCGCTCTTATTTGGGTAACTTGTAGGAAAACATTGATTAGAGATCTAACAAAAAAAGGGTCAATTATGTTGGGTGCCCCCAAGTTTACCCAATTGACGTTCGGCATCCCAAACTTCAATATAGCTATTTCGCACCATAAGCTTGCATAAGTACGGCATGAAACATCGACCCATTACTTGTTGGCTAAAAAACTGGATGGGATGATGACATGGCTCTTATTGGAGGGCATCTTTGGCAGATAAAATGCTGTGGGGGGCATTTTTGGCATATCTTTGGGGGGGCTTTTTTTATTAATGAAGCCCAATTTTTGGGGACATCCTTGGCATATGGAAACAATTTTGGAGGCTAAAATTTGTGGCTGAAAGCTTCAGCCCCACCATTAGGGTGGCTGAAATTTTTGCCGGAGTGGAATGAGGGGGTGGCGTTGAATCATAAGAAAAGCCACACAAAGGTTGGCCAGAAGGAGAATTGAATACTGGTTGTGGTGGAAGGAGGTAATATTGCATCTTGTTAAGCCATGAAACAAGGCTTGATGGTTATGGTGATTGGCGGATGCTGTGGGTGGTGGGCATGGTGATCGATAGGGGCAGTGAGTGTTTCTGAATAATGGAGGTGGGAGTGGGGGTGCAAATTGGTGGTGTTGGTGAAGAGGATGTGTGTGTGTGAGAGAGAGAGAGAGAGAGAGATTGCCAAAAATGTCCCTCAAAATTGAGTTAAATCGCCATTCCCATGAGTTTCTTGTCCGGAAAGTGGTTGCTAAAATGATGTTCAGAGTTCCGAATACCAATCCGGATAAACTTAGGGGTGCTTAGGGTAATTAACCCAACCAAGAAATAATTCAAATATAAGATCAATATATACGTAAACCGGAGATTTTTTTCCCTCCTAAAGCCAAACAGTGAAACTACGTGGAAGTGGTTCTCAAGTCACCCAGCTCCAGCTAAATTTTTGTTGCAATCGTAAAAAAATAAAACAGAATAAGAGGTTACACTAAGGTCACGTTTGACGCAGCTTTTTTTTTCAGTTTTGAAAACTGGAAAAAAAAAGTTCGTTTGGTAATCATTTTTTTTTCCTTCTCCAATTTAAAAAATCAGTTTTTAAACTGCAGAGTAAAAAAAAAAACTCCAGAAACTGATTTTTTTTTTCACTTTTGGTTTTTTTTTTTTGGAGACCACCGCCAACACCCTCCCACCGCCGGCCTCCGGCAGCCACCGGCCATCGCCAGCCACCACCACTGTCGACCACCATTACGCCCCACCACCACCACCGCCACCGCAAATCACCAAAAAAAAAAGTCAAAATAATAAGGGTTACCAAACACCAAAAAAAAAAATTCAAAAAAAAAAAGGTTATCAAACACCCACTTATTTTTGTAAAAAAAATAAAATTAAACTGCTATTTAAAAATTGAAAACCAAAAAAAAAAATTTGTCAAACGAACCCTAAGTTTGGAGAATTTTTTCAGAAATCTTTTGTTGCTATATGTATTTTTAATGCGAAAGAATTAAGAATTAACGAGAGATGTGAAAGTGACTTGCCAAAAAAAAAAAAACACATTTTACAAGTACGACGATGAGCATAACATACACCACAAGTCTCATCTTGCTCGGAACAACAAGAGTATAATAGTCATTTTTTGGCGAAGTTCTCTTTTCATGTTCAAGAGGTAGGAATAGCATTTGGTGTCAAAAAGGGAGCTGAGAGAACTCAAAGAAACCTTGAATGCAGCATCAAAATCGTGCCTTTAGATGATGAGAAACAACAGAAAGACAACCCAGAGCTGAGCTTTTAGACAAGAAGGATGTTTTCTCATGCTATCGACGATGCTTTGGATGACTTTGTGAGATTTTTACATTACAATGACAAGTGATGCGAGGGTTGTATTTCGTTTGAGAGTGGGTTACAGGATTACGAGAATAAGAGAGTTACAACCGTGCTGCATTGGGACAGGGAAACCCACTACTTTTTAGACAAATTAGATGCAATTGGAAGAAACTTTGTGATAACTATTGACAGTAAAAGCGCATCTGAGAGAGGCGAAAAGGGAGGGACCTACGCCGCTACAACCTTCTCCCATCTCCGTTGCCATCGCCAGTTTTCCCGGCAAGTGGGGGGCGATGAGGAAGTCTTAGTCCTATTTGCTTAGGGTTTTAGCGAGGGATCTTAGTGGAGAAGGTGAGCTGGGTGGTGATTGCATTTGTCCAGTTTTTACCCGAGCTTTTTTCTAGCGCTAGAGTTCGGTTGAGGGGTAAGGTGTTGGAATCCTTGGGGCGCTTTCGATTGGGTTTTGGGGGTAGGTATTTCACCGGTGGATTGGAGTTTCTTGCGCTGCTGCGGGTTGGTGAATGATTTGTGAATTTAGGTCAAGGCTTTTGCTTCAAGGGCTTATTTTCTTGCTCCCCCCCCCCCCCCCCCCCCCCAGTTGTTCCCCCTTTCCCCTTGATCTAGAAAGGTTGGTTGGATGAGTTTATAGGCGGTTGCGATCGTTAATTCCGATGGTGACGACCATGGTGGTAGTTGATTGCCGGGAGTTTTCCTCCGATTTTAGCTGCTTGTGCTTTTCTAGTTTCAGTTGGGTTTCAATTGGGTCAAGGTGATCGGCCGATGGTGGTTGTCTAGGGCCGTGAAAAGCTTCTGTGAGTTGTTGGTGCTTTGTTTCGTCTCCTCTAGGGTTTGGCAGAAACGTTGTGGCCGAAAAAAGGAAGGTGGTTTTCCAGTGTCAAAGTGGTGCGCTGGGATCGAGGACAGTTGGCAGTGACGTGGACACAAGATAGGTTCGAGGCTGCCTGAGAGTCGGTGTCGCGTGATTGGCTGCTCTTTTCTGTCATTATCATGTTTTTAGTTAGTCTTTTCTTGTATTTAGCTTGTTATGTCTAGGTAGTTGATTTATTATTTTTTTTTCTTTTTGGTTACTCACGTGAATGAAGTTGTCATTTTTTTACTGTCTTTTACTTTTGGCTATTTCTTGTATATTTGGTATCAAGACTTATCCTGTTATATATTCTTAAATTTTTTCAAAGAAAAAAAATAGAGATACAATTGGAAGAGAGCAAGATAAAGAAATATCATACCACATACATCTCTCGTTGGACATTGATGTCCTGCTGGTCTTCTTGTCATTCTACCGGTTAGTACAGGTGATATCGGTAAGACTGCACTGTCTAAACTGGTCTACAATGATCAGAGGGTTACCGACCGACCAATTTCACCTAAAACAATAGGTCGGCGTTTCAACATATTTTTGTCTAAAAAAAGTGATGGAAACCACTCTTAAATTAACAGGAGGCACACCTCGTGATGAGTCTAGAATTGACCGGTTATTATCAGCATACTTGAACTATTGTTGACACACACTACCCTTTTAAGGGTTCATCATTTGCATTCCCATTCCCGTACAATGCCGGTAAAGATAAATGCGGAGTCTTCAGGAAGCAAAAGAAAGGTCGTTCATGCATTACAACATAGATCCTCCAAATGCTAACCGACGACATCTATAGACTGCCATAGTCAAGCTCTAAAAAACCAAAGCTAGCAAGTTTTTACAGAAAAAGTTGAAAAACCAACCTGATACGCTCCATTCCTCCCTCATTAATACAGCATAAACTGAGCCCTTTTACCAATCGTGACGACGGACAGTCGACCCTAAGAGAGAATGTCAGTGAATTTAAACAGGAAACAGGATAATAAAGAAATTGTTCTGCTGAATCATGATAGAGAGCATGAAGTGGCATTCAGCAAAATCTGTATATTGATTTAAAAATAAAATTAGGGGGCCACACATTTTTAGGCTTCGTTTGACAAATTATTTTTTTTGGTTTTCAGTTTTTAAAGAGCAGTTTTTTAAAGAGCAGCTTAATTTTTTTTTATATAAAAACAAGTGGGTGTTTGATAACCCCTTTTTTTTTGAGGTTTTTTTTTTTGGTGTTTGGTAACCCTTTTTATTTTGACTTTTTTTTTTTGTGGTTTGCGGTGGCGGTGGTGGGGCGTAGCGGTGGTCGACGGTGGTGGTGGTGGTGGCCGACGGCCCGAGGTGGCTGCCGGCAGTCACCGGCGGTGGTGACCGGCGGCCGGAGGTAGCTGCCGGCAGTCTCCGGCGGTGGTCGTCGGCGGCCTGAGGTGGCTGCCGGCAGTCACCGGCGGTGGTGGCCGGCGGCCGGAGGTAGCTGCTGGCCGTCTCCGGCGGTGGTCGCCGGCGGCCGGAGGTGGCTGCCGGCAGTCTCCGGCGGTGGTCGCCGGCGGCCGGAGGTGGCTGCCGGCAGTCTCCGGCGGTGGTCGCCGGCGGCTGGAGATGGCTGCCACAGTCTCCGGCGGTGGCTGCCGGTGGTCGCCGGCGGCCGGAGGTGGTTGTCGGCAGTCTCCGCGGTGGTCGCCGGCAGCCGGAGGTGGCTGCCGGCGGCCGGCAGTCTCCGGCGGTGGTCGCCTGAGGTGGCTGCCGGCGGTGGGAGGGTGGTGGTGGTGGTCGAAAAAAAAAAACCAAAAGTGAAAAAAAAAACCAGTTTTTGGAGTTTTTTTTTTACTCTGCAGTTTAAAAACTGGTTTTTTAAATTGAAAAAAAAATGGTTACCAAACGCTCCTTTTTTTTTCAAATTTTAAAACTGAAAAAAAAAAGAGGGAAAAAAAGAGTGTCAAACGGGGCCTTAATCTAGAGAATTTGCTATGGATAATATGACAAACAGATGTGTGATGACAAATGCAGGGCGCCAAGCGAAACTGCTAAATACATCTTTCAGCATCTAGTCACAAAGTTGTTTGTAGTAAGTATATCGCTGATTTAACATAAAATTCTCAAACATAATGATTTGATTCTGGGAGAGCAACTTTACAATGCAGGGACGAGTCAGATGTGACAAGAAGACGAGATTACACAACCAAGTTGCCCGGGAATGTTTTTGCTAGTTGATACTGATGAGTAATCCTATGCCTATCCTACAATGTTATATGCATTTGCTAGCAGAAGGCGAAAAAATTATGGCAAGTATCTTTTAACCCATTTAAACAGAGGTGATTTGCACCAAAAAATTTAAACAGAGGTGACATGTTCACCGAGACATATTATGTACCCACTGCAAAGTGCATCTCTAGTGACACACTTCCATATTTCAGGTAATCACATAAGCCACTATAATCACTGAAAGATAGTACGAGCCTTCAAACTTCGAAGAACATGATAAGCCCCTCTCCTCCCTCGTTAATCCAGCATAAGTTCTTGTAAGGAACAGAGTATTGCATAAACCAAGTTCACATTGACATCAATCAGCATCAATAAGAATGCTATGAATCAGATTGTTCACCTTACCATTCCCACTAGACCTGTACGCTCTTCATAGTACCAGTTTAAATCCCTTCGTTAAGAAATCGTCCCTACGAGAAATAGGTCATGTCAATCACGTTAGAAAGAAACAAGAGAACACCATAGTCCCGTTTGACGCTCATTATTTTTTCAGTTTTAGAAATTAAAAAAAAAACTCGTTTGATAACCATTTTTTTTTCTTTTTCTAATTTAAAAAACCAGTTTTAAAACTGCAGAAGAAAAAAAAAACTCCAAAAAAACTGTTTTTTTTTAGACCACAACCACCACCCTCCCACCGCCGGCAGTCGCCGGAGGTTGCAGCTGGTGACCACCGGCAGTCACCTCCGGCAACTGTCAGCGACAACCGCCAGCCACCACCACCGTCGACCACCGCTACACCCAACCACCGCCACCGCAAACCACCACAAAAAAAACTCAAAATAAAAACTAGGTTATCAAACACAAAAAAAAAACTCAAAATAAAATTGGGTTATCAAACACCCACTTGTTTTTGTAAAACAATAAAATTAAGTTGCTCTTTATTTTTTTCAATTTAAAAATTGAAAACCAAAAAAAAAATTTTGTCAAACGAACCCCCCATAGTGTCTCGGTCTAATCCAGGAAAGGTACAGCAAAGACACAATAATATAAATCATAAAGGGACCAACTGCATGAACACTTGGAGATTAGTCCAACTGTGCGTGTGCTTATGTGCTAAAGAACATGTATACGTCTCGATTCTCGAATAAAAAGGAAGTTCTAATGCGTAAATCGAGTACTACATTATTACCTCTTCCTAGTCTTCTTTTCCTTGCTTTTGTCTTGTTCCATTTGCTTCTTAATCCCATCAACCTTCCCATATCCATCGAGCGAAACAAGGCTCTCAATGTAAACCTCCCCAGGACATAAATGGCGCAACCCACGAACCAGGGCATCCCTCGCAGTCTTCCTCTCCAAATCGTACCAAATAAGCTTCTTATCATCATAATTCAGCATAATCTCCCTACCACACTTCAAGTAAACCCAAGGCGTCACACTAGCATAATGCTCAACAGCCGATGGAGCAACCGATACTACCTTACTCCACGATTCTCTCACGCCATACTCCTTCATAACCCAAACATCCGTCCAAAAATCCCCGTACACATCAAGCACGCAAAGACACCCTCCAAATTCCACCTAGAGGTGTCAAACGGGTCGGGCTTGGGCCGGGCCAGAATGTGGGGATATCTGAGCCCAGGCCCTAGGCCCAACATTTAGGGCTGGGCTTAGGCCGGGTCCGGGCCTATTTTTTTTTTTGCATTTTTTTGTTATTCAAGGTAAAGACTTTAATTACGGTAATTTGTTGTTATTGTTTAAGTAAATTGTACTCTAGGCATGTCAAATATTCACAATTTAACGAACATAATCTTTATCCTTTTATTTCATTATAAATCATATATATTGAAGATAAAATGTGTTCATAGGCCCTCCTCCTTTTATCCGGGCTTGGGACCGGCTGCTTGTAAACAAACAGGCGAAGTTACCTATTTTTTTATATATACAAAAAATATCTATCTTGCTTGTAAAAACTTATTATATTTTATATATATATATATATATATATATATATGAAAAAAAAATTATATTTTGTGAAAATTTTATTCTTAAAACTTAAGAAAAAGAAAATAAAAAAAATTACCTAATCATCCGGAAGTACTTCAATATCCGAGTCACTGCTCTTCCTATCATCAATCGGTTTATCTTGCTCGCGGTATTTCGCATCAAGATAATCCTTCCAACATACACATAGCTCGAGCGACTCGGGGTTAAGACGACTCCTCCTGTCATCCAAAACCCTCCCGCTTGCTGAAAATGCCGACTCTGAAGCAACCGTGGAGGCTTGCACTGGCAGTACATCCCGTGCAATTTGGGATAAAGTTTTATACATGTTTTGATTTTGTTTCCAAAAATTTAACAAATTAAAATTAACCTGTTCTTGCATTGATAAATCAGAATAATGATCAGTATTTGAATATACACCAATCTCATTAAAAGAGGAAAAAGTAGACGAACCTGCCGAATTAGAAGTACCTTCACCTGGTAGTTGTCTTGCTACTAGATGTTCAAAGCCCTTAAGGTATGGCGCATAATACCTCTCAGCAGTCGATGATGAAGCTCGTCCGCGCACGTCAGCAGAATTACGATAGAGGTTGAACAGTTCCTCAAATGTCTTGCTCACTTTCGCTGTGAGTGCGGTTGTATCCTCTACTGGGTAGCACATTAATTTCGATATCTCTTGTATCGAGACGTTCACGCCATGCAACTTTAACCTAGGATCTAAACAAGTAGCCACATAAAAAACAACAGGCAGTTCACTCCAATATTTATTAAACTTTTATCCATCACTTTTACTATTTCCTTAAAGGGTCCTATATATCTCCATTTTGTTAACATTGTAGCCATCTTGAGAATTTCTATTACAGCGAGAGGAGAGGTGGGATAGTACGTACCAGACAATAAATTGGTAGACGTGTAAAATACCTCCAAAAATTCAGCTAGGTATGTGGCCATCTGCCATTCCTCTTGAGTTGGCAAGCCGGCTGGGAACAAGGTTAGTAGAAAATGCGTATAGACTTCTCTGTATGCCAGAATGTGTAAAAGCATATGGTATGTAGAGTTCCACCTGTGGACCACATCTGTAACTGCTCTCCTGCGAGGCATATTATATTCAACACACAACGTTTTAAATTGTTGTGTTCTCGGACTCGAACTATTAACATACGCTGTCATACCCCTCATTTTGACAAGAATATCTCCTGCAGCAGCTAAACCATCTTGAACAATTAAATTAATTATATGACAAACACAACGAACATGAAATAATTTACCAGAAAGTACAGGTTTGAGGCTCTCCTGTAAAGCATCAACAGCAGCTGTATTGTTAGAAGCATTATCAAAACTAATACTCATAATCTTATCCTTTAATTTAAACGTGGTACATGCTTTTAATATAATACTAGCAATGTTCATTCCATCATGCGGAAAAGGAAAGAGCTCGAAAGCGATGATTCTCTTGTGCATAATTCAATGGCCCGTCACACAAGTATAACTAACAAAAGTAAACAGAGATTGCCAAATATCAGAAGTAAGACTAACTTTACCGTCAAATTTATCGAAATAATCGATCAGGCGTGCTTTAGCAGCATTATACTGTCGGAGTGCATCGGATCTAGTTGTGTTTCTATGAACCTTTTTGTACAAAGGTTGAACGTATGTGTTCATATATCTAGAGTGCTTAGCATTATCGGCAAAAGAAAAGGCTTGTTCATCGTGAATAACAAATTCAGCGAGACCGTCTCTTTGCTCTCGCTGATTATAAACAAATAACTTACCGTCAAAAGATAACTGCGTTTGGGTAGGTTCGACGTGGCCTTGTCGAGGTGCACACTGAGGGTAATGCCTGTTAAGATGTCCATTACCACTACCAGACGAAAATAATTTAGCACAGTACTTACATCGAGCTTTTCGGATGCCGTCCACCATAACTTCATCAAAATGATTCCAACACTCGGCTTTTTTTTTTCCCCTTTTGGACTTCTGGCTCATTACCGGAGGCATTGCTCGGCCCTTCTTCATCATGACCAGGCATAGGGTTAAGATTATGCCACGGAGTAGTAGCTTCGCCAACCGAGCTGCGTCCTTGACTATAATGCGGGGGGTCTTGATCAGGCGTGTATTCAAAATCTGGAATGTTTTGATTGAACTCCCAATTGGCTTGGGTATCTATCATACAGCCTGTACTCATTCGTCCAGGAACGAATGGTTGTGGTGGTGCTTGGATTGGTGTTTGTGATGGCCGTGGTGCTGGCGCTTGTGCTGGTGGTGGTGTTGTGATGATGATGATGATTTTTCGTGATGATGATCCACGCTTCAATTTTTTCAGTAATCCAGCCATATTTGACGCTAAACTTTTTTACTAGATTGAAAAATAAAATTAGTAAGAGTAACTAAATACACAAGTATAAGAGCAGTAATTAGTAATTAGAAATAACAATTAAAAGAATTAAAGAGTAACAAATGAATCACTAAAGTTAATTCGAAATTGGAGAGAGTTAGTAATTAAAAAAATTAGTAATAGTAATTGATAAATATAAAAATTCACTAATTACTAATTATTAGACAAAAGAATTAGAGAGTAACAAATTAATAAGATGAGTGGTTAGTAATTAAAATTTAGCAAGAGTAGTAATTAATAAACAAGAGTAATAATTAACAAGAGTACTAATTAGTAAATAATAGTAGTAATTAGTAAGAGTAGCAAAGCTTGTAGAAATGTAGAATGTTTATATAAGAGAGAGTAAGAAGATTGGTGTGAAAAATTAGAGAGAAATTGTGTGAATTTATAGATTTTTGAAACTTCACAAAAGACCAAAATATCTCTAAAAACTATCCGTTTATAGTTGTTGGGGAAGGTAAGAATATAAAAACCTTAAAAGAGTTAAAAAAATTAACTTGGATCAAAATACTCCCCAAACTAACCGTTATTTTGCTGTTGGGAGGTAAAAGTGAAATTTATGAGAAAAAAAAGGAAATAAAACCATTGGGGGAAAAATTGAATTTGAAAAGTAAGGAAGCAGGCCAAACCCGGGCCAATTCTGGGCCAGGGTTCGAGCCAGGCCTGACCCAGACTTTTTTCTCGAAAATTCTGACCTAGTCCAAGGCCAGACCTGGGCTAGAAAGGGTCAGCCCGCAGGCCGCCCGGCTCGTTTGACAACTCTAATTCCACCTCATTCCTCTCAAACAAGTTGTTCTTCGTCGAAGCAAAATCTGGCAGCGCATCAAAAGAACACTTCTCAGCACCCAAGTCAAAACCCAGAACCGCAATAGGCGAACCGTGAGGCTTCGTGCTTAACTTCATTACAGTGTGCAAAAATCCCTTCACGTGCACACCCCACACCTGCCTGTTAGGGCAAGGCGGGTGACAACCCCCACCAAAATTCTGCACTGTTTTCCATGTATTCGATTTTAGACCAAAGACCTTCGCTCCGGTACTGATCCAACCGTCGCGCTTATTTCTAAACTCTGTCGTTTTGAGCACTTTATAGTCATCGTTAACAAAATCGTAACCAAACCCAAACGACAGAAAGTAATTAGCACATTTCTTCGGGTACTCGATCGGCGTCGCGGGCAGACTCCTGTATTTTCGGGTGGACGGGTTGAACAACACGGCGTCGTCGTCGTCGTTTGGGCCTCCTTGCAATAAACATAAGCCGTCGCAGGAGCCGAGCACCGTCACTCTAGCGTTGTTTAGGGTTTTGAGTTCGATGGGGATGTGGAGGGCGTCGAGCGAGTCGAGATTCACGGAGTGGAGGAGTCTGCCGGTTTTGAGGAGGTCCCCGAGCGCGAGGCAGAGACCAGAGCCGGATTGGATCGAGCGGTGGAGGTGGAGGGGAGTCGATTTGGGAGCGCCATGGCTTCGAGACGCGCCGGAAGCGCAAGAGCGATTTCACCGGTAGCCGGAAGAGGATGTCGGTAATTAGCTCCGACGGGAGTTTTGACATCTTTGAGGCGGTGGGGGTGTTTAGGGTTTGAAGGGCAGAAAGCGGGAGGCTGGGACGGTGGGTCTGCAATGGGCGGCGGTTGGGTGATTTGAAATGGGAGAGGAATAGTCGGTGAAGCGGGGGAGTTGAACAGAGAAATGTAAGCTCGGAGATTAACACTAAGTTTGATGGATAACGACGGTGAGGGGAATAGATTTGGAGTGAGTCGGTTGCATTTATGTATTCCAAAACTCTAATCGAATTTTTTTAATTTTAAGACAGTTAAACAATTGTTAAATTTTAAACGGCGACAAAATAACCTCCGATTCTATAATCTCCTTTATAATTTTTTCGTGCATAGATTTTAGCTAGTCTTATCCATTTATTATGTATTTAAATTTAGGTGGTATTTAAATTTAGTTGGCAAATTCTTTGCCTTCCAAACCCAAATCTTTTTTCGAACAATTTTCCAGTTTAAAAATACAACTTAATTCAATTGTTAGCATCTAATTGGCCAAACAATTAGTTCTTTTATTTTTCAAATACAACTACATAGTTGTCAATTGATAACTGGTCATCAAATATAACTACCCTAACTTATAACCTGTGATGCCAAGGACACGGGTTCACAAGTCGACGTGAAAGTGTCACAAGAAATGCGATCTGGGTCAGATGTCAAGTGTGCTGATGTAGGACGCAACAAGAATGGAGTAAGGGCAGAGACCAGTGACTTTCCAGACGGAGCCTGAGTAGTGGCTGTACTGCGAAGGCGATGGTGCAAAGTGAATACACGACGACCGTCACAGTCCGATGCTTAGGTCGAGAGTTAAGGTCCCGTATGTCTATCTCTCTATAATTCTAGAGTGAGAAAGTGAAGGTGAGTTTCTGAAAATGTGAAGTCCCCAAATGAATTCCCAAGACCACTGTTTATAAAGGTCGAAATGATGATGTCATCAATCGACACGCGACGCTCCCTCGAGTGACACATCACCGAGGAGTCCTCGGTGCTCCACAGACTATCAGATTGTATATTCACCTGGCATACTCTTCACAGAGCCAGTATGGCTAGAGAATCTCCTTGATCTACTCACCAGTCTAAAGCCCTCGTAGAGTCCCACAAGACGTCGAGAGAAGTCGAGGACATGGCAGCGGTGGGGAAGACCCAATGCCTAACTGTCAAGCGGACTAGGCACGATACCCTCTGGAAACCTGCTCCCATCTCAGAGTGACCCGGGGGCCATAGTCCCTAAGGAGTGCCAATGAAAGCCCCCAGTGCCGGAGCACATATACTAGTCATGCAGACATCCTGGAGAAGATAGTTGCTGGTGAATCCTTGTGCTGAAGCACTCGGAGTGCGCCAAGGTAGTGTCCTAGAAGAGTTGCCTACCTAATAGGTCAAGGTAGCATCCTGGAGGAGCCGTCCTGGCGGAAGGGGAGTCTTCACGCCAGAGCACTTAGAGCTCTCTAGTGGAGATAGTGTCTTATTGACTGAGTCTATTCCCGCAGGTGAATCCTCGTGTCATGGCACTTGGAGCATGCCAAGGTAATGTTCCGGAGGAGTAGCCTACCAGACAAGCCGAGGTAGCATATCGGAAGAGTCGTCTACCTGAAGGAAGGGGATTCTACATGCTGAAACACTTGGAGCTCCCTGGCTGAAGATAGTATCTCATAGAGCGAGTTTATCGACGCATATGAGTCTTTGCTCCGAAGCACTCGGAACACGCTAAGGTAGTGTCCCGGAAGAGTCGCCTACCTGAAAGGCTGATGTAGCATTGTGGAGGAGCCGTCTACCTAGCAAGAGGAGAGTCTTCTCGAGGCTCCCTGCTGGAGATAGTATCTTAGAAAGCGAGCTTATCCCCCAGGGTAAGTCCTTGTGCCAGAGCATTCGGTGGTACGCCAAGTTAGTTTCTTGGATGAGTTGATGTTGCACACTCTGTAGAGTAGGTCGGAGCATGTTCCCCGACCAAGGCAAATTGCATATGATATGGTGAAAGAATGGACCAATGTGGGGCATGGTAGTGTGATTAGAGAACCAGGGGTGCGACTGTACAAGCAGTGTAACGCGTGGGGGGTGGCATAGTGTGTGCAACGTCGAGGGTACGTGACATAGGAACGGCGCACGAGGCGTGGTGACATATGTCTTGGAAGTGGGCGTCATGCTGGGGGCACGACCCGACATGATGCAGAGATGATACTCGGTCATGAGTGACGAGGTCGCAGAGTCAGCACGAGGGCGCAGGCGATGGGCATCACAGAGTTAGCTTGCATGCTCAGACGACGGGGGTCTCGAAGTAGGACATCAACGGTAGAGTTCACGAAGTGAGCGCATAGGCGACGAGCGTCGTGGAGTCTGCACGCGGGCGTAGGGCAACGATGTCATCAAGTCGGGCGTCGTGTAGGGGCACGTGATGCGAAGACGGTGCCCAGGTAGGTGACTGGTATAGCGAAGACGGGCGTCATGGAGCATGAAGCTCCTAGGGGGATGAAAGAACAAACGGCGAGGCAAGTAAGCCACCAAGGAGAGGGAGCCCCCAAAGGGTGAGGAAATAAGTCCTCAATGGGTGAAGAGTGGAATCACCAAGGGGTGAAGTAAAGAAGCTCCCAAGGGTTGAGAAGATGAGTCACCAAGGGGTGAAGGAAGAAGGTAGGCCTGCCCTCTTGAGGTTGGGAGGCCGACTTGACACTTAGAGATTTTATGAAAAAGCGAGAGACGCGCATGTGACTTGAGCATGCGTGTTAGTTTGACCGGCTTTGGAGCATTGAACATTAACTGTTGAAAATTTGGCGTGTCGTGGGAGAGGGATTCAAGAGCGAGATCCAAATATGTGTAGCGAGGATTGGATAGCAACAAGTTGTAACCATGTAGGGATGGTAAAAAAATCCGAACCCGCGGATCTCCGCCTCGCCCCGCCCCGCCCCGGTAGGAGCGGGTTTTTTTGACTTTGACCAAGTCATGGGGCGAGTATGGTATTTTTTGAAAAAACCCATAGCGGGTTAGGGTCGGGTATGGTTTTCACCCAAATCCGCCCCGCGCCCCGCCCCGGTACACTAACCCTAATAATTTAGTTGATCTTAGCCGTCCCCTAATACTTTAGCTGATCTTAGCCGTCCATCATATACCATATATATATACATTTTCTTTCTTTTCTGACAAACCCTAGATCTCAATTCTCAACCTGTGCCATCCTTCTCCAATCTCCATCTCCCAAATTTTGGTTCAGTCACCACCGTCGGCTTTTCAGTGGGTGGTGACGTGGTAGTATAGCCTAGGTTCGTTTGAGTTAGGGACGCGAGGGAAGACGAGAAGGCTCTTCACATTAAGAGGAACATGCTAGGCGTCGGCAAAGAGAACGTGAAGGTCTATGTGGAGCAGAACACATTGGTCATGAAAGGGGAAGTCAAGAGCGAATCAGACGACGAAGAGCCCGCAAAAAGGTATGCCAGCAGGCTTGATCTGCCTCCCAATACGTACAAGTTTGATGAGATTAAGGTGGGATCTGAAGAAGGGTGTGCTCCGGTGTAGTTTTGTGTTTTTGGCGTCGATGATGGGTTGGTGTTTGGTTGAGGGGTATATTGTCGGAGTCCTCGAGGCGCTCGCGAAGAGTTGCGGAGCTACCTGTTTGCGTTATGGTGGTTGCCGGTGGCTGTAATCTGTTCGCAGGGTCGTCGGTTGGTTTTTCCGATGGCGTTTGGCCTGCCGGCGATGGGGTCTTGTCCGGCGAAGTCTTGGCTGTGCAGGTCTCGGCTGATGAATGTTGATAATCTGATTTTTCATGGGTGAATCTGGCCTCTGGGACTCTGCAGCGGTGGAATGGCAGGCGTCAGTGGTGTTTCCGGTGCCGGCGTGAAGCACTGGATTTGAGGCCATGTGTCCGTGATGGTACCAGGTGGCTGGGAGTTGGGTTGGTGACTCATCAATGGTGTTGTGGTGTTTTTGTAATTTTGTTGTTCTCATCTTAGTTTTAGTTATTGTCTTCACTGTTTTAGTTGGTCTGTTTTGGGTTTTTACTTTATTTTCTAGTTACTTTATTTATTACTTTGTCCATTGTTAAACCAAAGGGAAGGGAAGGGAAGGGAAGGGGACTGGGACGGGGCGGGTTGGTTTCGGATTTTTCGCGTGTTACAGCGAGGACGGGGCAGAACGGGGCGGGTGCGGGTGCGGGTTTTTTAAATCCACATAGGATCGGTTATGGTATCTTACAAAAATAACCCGGTGCGGGGCGGGGCGGGGCAAAGTTCAATGACTTGCGGGGTGGGTTTGGATTTTAACAGATCCGCATCCGACCTGCCCCATTACCATCCCTATAACCATGTCACCGATGATCTCCCTATCACCATGTTTTAGAGATGTCAAATGGGCCGGGCTTGGGCCGGCCCAGCCCAAGCCCATCGGGCCTCCAACAAATCGGGCCAAGGGGGCTGCCAACCGGGCCGGGCAGGGCCAGGCCTGGTTCTGAGGATATCTGGGCCCGGTCCAAGCCCAGGCCCTAGGCCCAACATTTAGGGCTGGGCTTGGGCCAGGCTTGGGCCCAATTTTTTTTTTTTTTTGGCATTTTCTTGTTATTCAAGGTAAGGGTTTTTTTAATTATGGTAATTTGCTGTTAGGGACGCTTTATTAAAGCGTCTCTTACAGCAATCAATGCTTTACTACAAATCTATAGTGACAAGAGTTAAAAAGATTGATGTGTAAGAATATGTTTTAATGTATATGGTAAGACTAATTCAATATACTAAATGGCTTTAAAAAGGTTCTCAATAATGATAAATTCTCAAAGGGACATGAAGTAACAAATATCATCATCATCATAAAGATAAAAGTCAAATTGTCAAGAAAAACTTCATCCCAAAAGATGGGGGTGGGCACGCGACAGAGCTACCCCTCCCCTTCGCCACTGACTTCAGGTTCATTGTGTGAGGCTGTGCAATGCACATCCGTTGATGAAGCTTAAAAGTCGAGGACAAAGCTACTCTTCTTGGTAAAACTTACACTTAAAAGGAAATACCTTTTGAATCTTCTTTATGCAATCTCTCTTTTAAACCAAATTTTGGGCAATCCGAACACTAGAACTGGAATTAGGTTCGATTATCTGAAGCCCATGGTTGGGCATAGAACAATATCTGTGCTGAAATAGAGCAGATTCCAAGTTCCAGCCCACTCAAATTGTAACATAAATTGATAAAATACAGCAAATGTGGGGTACACGATGCATTGGGGTCAGCAATTTCAATACATAAAAATGTTGGAAATTTACTCAATCCCATGACCACTATATTTATAAAGAAAAAAAATCAAAGACTTTAAGATGTGTTATTATTCTTCGCATTACTTAAATCTTCAGTACTGTTTAGGGGGGAAAGGGGAATAAATCCGTTGGGGGGAAAGGGGGGAAAAGTGGAATTTCAAAAGTAAAGAGGGGGGTCTGAATCGGGCCTGGCTCGGGCTTTTTCTGGGAAATGTAGGCCTGGCCCAGGCCCAGGCCCTAGGCCCTAAAAGGCCGGGCCAGCACTGTTCATCAAAGGGACCGGGCCAGCCCGGGCCAGAAAGGGGCCGGGTCGGGCCAGCCCGCGGGCCGCTCGGCCCATTTGACAACTCTACCATGTTTTCAGCTACTACTTCATCACCTTTGGTTAAACATAACCTGTAGCAAAGCAAAAGAGACAAAACAAAAAACAAAAAGGCAAAACTAAATAAGGTTCATCCAAATAAAGGTATATGCAACATTTTCTTCCGCTTCACATTTTAACACCATTGGTTTATCATGTGTCATGTCTGTTTCTGTGTTTTTGATTCCATGTTTGTTCGTGTGTGTGGCGTTAATCAGTTTGGTGTGTCCATGGGTGATCTCTCAATCACTATATGAAGCTAGAACATTTAGTAATATGATTTTTAATTCCAAGGTCTTGAACGTGCAAGAAATTTGAGATTTGGAAGGGTAATACCTGAAGAAAGAAGCGAACATCAAGATAGCAGCTCTCGATGTTGGAATGAATAACGCATAACAGAACTGACTCATCACTCTGAATCTGCAAGCAAGACGCCATGGCTTTAGATATTCTTCGCGTAGAGTGCAAATATAAAATAAAGTATTTCGAAGGTTGCCTGACTCAAACAGAGTTGGCACCTTCCATACCCTAGGTTTTAAATTTTGATTCGTCATAAAATACCCTCCAACCTCTCAACTCTAACCATTTAACTTCATGATCTCCATTGAAATACAGTTTCCACAAAGGGAACACCTATTTTTTAAGATGCAAAAAAAAAAAAATCAAACTCTTCCAATGTTAGAGTTCCATGATCCTAACTAACGATTTTAACTGATATAGTTATTTTGTATTTTAAAATGTCAGCACTATCATTAAATGTGTGTTTGACACTAAAAATATTCTATAAATCTCTCTTTTTCTTTCCGTTTTTGTCTCTCCTCTCTCTTTCTTTGCCTATAGGCTTTTTTAAGAGATTTGTTTGAGGATCGGTGATAATCTTTCTTTCTTTAGCCATATATATGATAATGTATGTTAGATGACATATATTAATATGACAATTATCTTTTCCTTATTGTCCTATGTCTAGAATATTATAGAGCTCTCCTAACTTATATAAGATTCTCGTTTCTATTTTTGGTAGGATAGTTTTTACTTACCTCTATAAAGGCCTACTCAATACTATACTACTCTCTAATATTCTTATCTTTTCCTTCACCTTTCCTATCATGGTATCAGAGTCATACGATCCGCCAGTTTGAGAGTCTTTCAACTGCTTTTGCAAACTCCGGAGGCCTTCTACTCAAGTGCTTTTGTTTATTTTCGTGCTCTTTTTTCTTCTTCTTAAGTTCAGAATTTTGGTCTTTTTTTCATGCCCTTTCTAATACAATGATCTTCGCTTATACTGAAACCTTAGCCACTGCCCCTTCTTACTGTTCATCAACCACAACTTATCTTTTTCACTAAAAAAAAAGAAAGAAAAATTGTTTCCTTCTTCAGTTATCTCTGTCGATTTCCTTTAGTCCAAACCCTAGTCCAACACCTCCATAAGATTATATTCTCTCCACTAATCATAATCGCTAACCATGCCACCATGCCTCTCGATATGTTCTTGCAATGGATCTTGCGCTTGTCTTGTTCTGACTCATGTCTTGTTCTTAATTGTTGGACCTCACCCTGAGACTTTATGATCGTCGGATTTTGCCTAGGACCCATGATATGTTCATAGACACTGGGCCTCACTTTGAGACTTTATAGTCATCGGATTTCGCCCCAAAACTCCTAATTTGTTCTTATTTGCTATACCTCAGACCAAGACCTTGATGGTTTTCGAACTTTGCTCCGAGACTCTTGTCTATTCTTACATCGCTGGATTCTACACATGGAATTCATCTTAACCTCCAAACTCAAGCTTGTTCTTCTTTACCTTGAGTTTGAGGGGGGGGGGGGGATGTTAGATGAGATATATTACTATGACAATTACATTTTCCCTATTGTTCTATATCTAGAACATTCTAGAGTTCTCCTGATTTATATAGGGTTCTCTTTTCTGTTTCTGGTAGAATAGTTTTCTCTTACCTATATAAAGATCTCATTGTATCCAGTTTTATAATAGTCTCTAATATACTTATATTTTCCTTCACCTTTTCTATCAATATCAGTAGCCAAACAAATGGTCTTTTTAGTCTGCCTTTGTACTTTTGAGGGTCAGTTAAGATATCATCCGTAACATCGCAGGCCCACTCGAACAGTCCTTTAATTAGGGATCTGTTGTGAGAACTCCAAACGAACAAATGATTGTTGAGTTACAGTTGGGATGTTGAAAAAATATTTTGCCGTCTTTAGAATAAATTTCAAAAATGAAAGGTCAAAACACACATTTATTTGGGAGAGGGTGCTGCGTTTAAATACAATTTCACATAACAATACGAGTTGTGCATACTCAAAAGTCAAGTTTCATATTGGTAGTTACTCCAACATCCCAAGGGGTGATGTTTTTGTATAGAAAAAAGCTCACTCTAATTATTTTTCTTAGATAGACGACTCATTATAAGACAAGCATTTTGATACATCAATGTGAATCTGAAGCAACAATATATTTTACAAGTAACGAGTTGCCGTGCACACGCATCTTTTGTCATTGTATAATTACTGATCACTTTGACCATGATTCTATCGCTGTATAATTTCAAATCAAATCAAGCACACGATCAATGTAATGACAAATACAAAAAAAAAAAAAAAAAAAACCATTAAGTGTAAATTACAAATACCATTAATCTCCACTAATTTTAAATTTCTAAATATCATTATGCAACTAACAAACACACACAACTATCTCTCACACACACCCCCAACAGACAAGCAGTTGGTAACTACTACCCTCCGCCATCACGACGACCCAGCACTGCCGGTAGCCACTACACAACTACCACTGCCAGTCGCAAGCCAAGGGCCACCAACGCCACAAATTAACCACCCATGACGCGACCTCCATGGATCTGCCCACCCACCACTGCCGCCACCAGGCATAACATCGTCGCGTCTTTTCGACGATGATGCATACCGCCATCACTACAGCCCGCACTCTAGGGCACCGCAATCCCCGAGCGCCACCATACATCTATCAACTGCCAATCGCCCAAGCTCGACTAGATTTTTGAAAACCGCCTTGCGTTTTCCCACCACCGCGGCCACCATTGTTCGCCATCACCACGATCTAGCACAGCTGGCAACCACCTCTCCACAAACACAACCACCTTCCACGTCTACAACCGGTAACGAATTGCCCATCAATCGATGCCCACGACCACCGCCTTCGACGATCACAAACCCACGTCTGCGAACGGCCACCAATCGTGACCACTTCCGATTTACCACCGTCCCTCACTTCCTGCGCCCACCCACCACCGCGCCCACCTTGCAATCTGGCTGCCACTCACTGTCTCCCAAGTGGAGGTGACATATTGGAGATAATGCAATGAAGAAAAGAAAAATAATGCAGTGGAGGGAGGATGATAGGTGGCCAGCGTTGTAATTGTTGAAAAGAAGAGTTGTAGGATGAATTGAGGCTGCCGATTTCAATTTGCAAGTGAGATGGAGGAAGGGAGAAGGAGGGGAAGAATGGATGAGGCGTTAATTACGTAAAGTGGAGAAAGTCGGGATCACTCTCTATAACTGATAGTTTGTGCACAAGAGATAGTAATATTTTACTTTTTTTGTCCTTAAAATTGACACGTGTCGGCGTAAGAATCACTCTCGGTATAACACAAAAAGATTGTTACACAAAAAATTGTGTTTTCTTTATATAGCTGCATTGATGTTGAGGAAGAGAGATCAATATGAAGCATTAAATAAAACGGAGAGAATAAATAAAATATAAACGGAGTATCAAAGGATAATTAATCGAGACTTGATTATAAGAGCTGTACGAGTGTCCATGAAGACCTTGCACAATTCTAAGTTTGAATTAAAATAATGTGCAATTCAGGTCAAATTTCAAAAAAAAAAAATTGTCAATTTTGTTTCTATAAATTTGCACAATATGCGAGCAAGGTGTTGCAGCATGCATTACAAGTATCTAATGCTATGTATGTACGTTTTTTTTTTCGTGGGAGGTAAATAGTAGAAGCATTTAATTAAAAACAGAAATTTTACAAAATCGTTCAAGCTGTTTGATAATTAAGCTAACTACATAATTAACTTAACATTTAAAATTAAACACCATCTATATGAGCGCAGTGGAGTCTATAGATATTCAAAATATCAATTTTAAGAATAATTCAATTCATAAATAGTTCTTACTTTGCATGCAACAATAGTCAATAAAACTGTAAGTTTTCGATTTTGCTACTAGGAGAAAAGGCTAGGGGCGCACCATCTAGAGCCGAAGATTCTGCCAACTTCGCCTAGGCTGGCAGCGTGGAATTAACGACCACTGCTTGGTCCCCCAAAGAACAAGCCGCATTAAACTTAAAAAAAAGATGACTCTTTCTAGAATATACCCGATTCTTCACAGGCTTTGGTCCACTCTCGAGTCTACCTATTGCCCTCCCTTCTCGCTCTTTTCTTTTTTCTACTCTCATTCTTCTCATTTTTCTTTTACAAAAAGACGGACAATAAAAATATTTATTCGTTTTTAAGTTAGCCAAATAAAACGTATTTTACAATGTCATTACAATCATACAATTATCACATCTTTATTTTTGACAAGTTTTTAGAATAATTTTTTTAATAAATATATTACTTGTACTGACTATCAGCATTACGGTCACACTAATCTTGAGAAGAATAATTGTCCACCTCAATATCTAAATAATTTTAATTTTTGTATGTCTAATTCCGAAGTTAGTTCTATCCAGATGACCAACAACAAGAAAAACAAATGCAACAGATGAGAGATGATGAGCCATATTAGTCGGCCATAAGCTTTGCGTTTGTGGATGGAATTCGCCGAGAAGGATTAGAATTGGAGTTCCGGAAGCCCCAAATAAATGAATATTCAAATAAGGATATCAGCATAAAGATTTTGCAAACCTGTAAAAAGTAAGCCCAACCAACATATATAGATAAGCACACAAATATTACAAAGATCGTTCATTTGAAAGTAATATATATATAATTGACATTGCCCACCGTACTTGTCGCCTTGCTCCCGCTTATTATTCTTGTTGTTGATTTAACTTTTTAAACTTTACTTTTTAATCTGTAATTATTAACAACATAAAAACTTTGTCCAAAAAAGTTTACTTTCTTCGGTAACAACTTTATTTAATAACTAAAAAATGGCACTAAATAGTAGGGAGCGAGTTGGCTGTTTTATATACACGCAGAAGGAACAGACAGCAACTATTCGGTCAAACAAAGGAGGGGCATATCAGTCATTTGACTTTATCCACTGTCGTGGCGTGTGCCGTTGCCACCGCCTCAAGGCCACACGCACGCACGCATCCTTTTCGTTTTAGACCAACACAGAAGGGAAGGAGAGAGAGAGCGCCATTAGCGGGAAGTCAGTTCGTCGATCATTGGCGGAAACCCTAAGTTTCTCTTCGAATTCGTGGAATGGCGACCTTCGAGCAGGCACCGGCAGGAGACGCCAAGGCGGGGGAGAAGATCTTCAAGACCAAGTGCGCCCAGTGCCACACCGTCGACAAAGGCGCTGGCCACAAGCAAGGTTAAAACCGTAATTCTCATCCTCTCCTTTTTGATTATTCTACCGCATCTTGTTTTTTTATCTGATCTAAGTTGCTTGTTTCGTGTTATACTGTATTCGTTGTTTTCTTGTTAAAATCCGTGATAATTGTTCGGGACAATGCACTCGTGTGTTCGCATTCTACACCTTCCAATGCTTTGCAACCGACTTGTTTTCGTCGCTAAAAGTGCTTGCTGATAAAATATGAGCGGCAAATTGAGGTTGAAGAAGGAAATTGGAATAAGGATCATGATATGGGCATGGTGTTTATAGTATTAGAATTGACGGAAAATGGGTGCTTTTTTTTTAAATGACTGCTACCTGTTATGGCGTTGTCGGCACTGATTTGGTGAATTATCAGCATCATTCTTGTTTCTAACTATACTTGTATGCTCTTGTGTAGTTTTATGCTCGTGCGTTACTGCACCGTATTGTTGCTTAATTTCTGGAAAATCCTAAAACGGCTGAATCTCTAAACTTTGCATTGTTCTTCCATTTTGTTTTCAGACAACTTAATTTTTCTACTTGATTAATATGTGGAGTTGGGTGGAGTATCCGAATCAAATAAGTTCTGCTACGCCAATTTTGTATAGCTTTTCATTTATGGCAATTTTTTGTTATCTTATATCTTAATTACGCCTAACTTGCTAGTGATTTAACTAGGTGAAAAGAAGTAGTGACGTTGAGCTACCTATAAAATGTATGGTCGATATTCCACCAGTGCTTACAAATTTTAGTTGAACAATATTTTACACGGCAGGTTACTTGCTTAAATGTGGTTGTAGGTTATGTGTTTTGTATTGATTTCAAGCTTCAGGGTTTACTTCCTTTTAAATTTGAAGAATGCACTTATTTCTGGAGCGGTAGTTATACTTTTTTATGTTGAGTTGGGTTTTCAAGAGGTTAGTGATGTGGGATAGCCTATGTTGCATACTGTGTGATCTCTGGATTGATTAGCCACTTTTCTAGTCGTTTCTATACAATCTGGTGTTGTTGTAAAGCAGATTCTGCTAGTCAATAGTTATTGATGTTGTTTTTCTCCTTCTAAAGTCCCATGCTGTCTTTAATTTATGAGTTTTGCGGCCTACCTTTCTTACTGTGGTGGGCTAAATAGAAGCTTTTGCAAAGTTGTGTACAAAGAATCTGTTAAATACAGATAGTACTTTGGTCGTACTATTCACAGTGCGTTGTGGATATTGTTGTGGGTTTTAAGTTTTGATGTAACATCTTGGAGTTCAAGTCACTGGCAATTGCTTATATGTGCTTTTAATTCAATTAGTTGTTTTGTTTCATCAAGGGCAGGTGAGAAACTTGGAAAAATGTGAGTCGAATAAGTACGATATGAAGTATTTGAAAAGGCAGGATATCCTGTAGGTTGTTTCCATGAATGAGCACGGCAAAGATTGTTAGTACCGGTTTTAGGTCAGAGTTGTTCCCGTGATGGAACGAGGTCAAAGTTGTTCCAAAAATGGGTGAAGTTAATTCCCCACCGAATTGCTTGTGCATCTGGCACTACTTATGTGGCCGTGTGTACGCCTTTTTTGGAGTATCCCGATACACTCTTTGATTAGTGCATGTGTAATCCTTTGCCTTGTGTTGCTAGTTGTGCTAGAACTTTGGGCAGCTGTCCTGATTCTTTAAGTGTGACAATGGTTTTTCTCCCTCGCTAAAATTGGCAGGACCTAACTTGAATGGCCTTTTTGGAAGACAGTCTGGCACAACTGCCGGATACTCATACTCTGCTGCTAACAAGAATATGGCTGTGATTTGGGGAGAGAACACACTCTATGACTACTTGCTTAACCCTAAGAAGGTACGGAAACAGAATTTTTTACCCTATGAGATCTTTGGTTCCAGATATTTAGTAATTTTATTCTTGACCTGTACTTGATTATATTACCTTGAACATGGATTCACTAGTTCTCATCACCCATGCATCCTTGTGCTCTGGCTTATGCATAATTTTTAGTGTCTGTAGTTAGTTAAAGATATGGGGTTCTCTCCTGAAAGAGGCTCTGGAAGATGTTATTGAAGTCTTTTGTGTACCTCAAACTTACCTAACTCGTAGAATTTGTTGTCGGGAAGTTCAGCTTGTGCATTGATCAATAGTGGCTATCCTTTGATGGAAAATACTTGTTATGTGTCTCTTTCCGGTTGTAATCAGAAAAGGAATGAGAGGTCTTTTTAGGTAAAGGAATAAAGCGTAGGCGAGCAATTGATTCCACAAGGACTATAATCTCGTGATAGTCCCGTAAATGCCAATATGTTTCGTTTCTAGTGATTTATAGTGCGACACCTGTTTTTTTTTTAAGGATAAATGCCAAACTCTGCTTTGGGAATGTACTTCTCATGCTTCATGTGCTGCTGATGTGAGGAGTTCTTTGAAGCCGCATCTTTTAGCTGCATTTTTAAGTGTCTTTGTTTTTCTCTTTAAGTTTTGACTAGTGGCAGAGCTGGTGGAATGCTTGATGAGAGAGCTCACTGGTGTGGTGCTTGATACCCAGATGTTCTGTTTTTGCACCGCAAATTTTGGCGGTGTCTTTATTGTGGTTTTCAAGTTGAGAGTGTGTCACTTTCCTAAGGGGGTTTCAAGGACTTAAGAGAAAGAAGACACTGGTGTTTGACTTGGTGGTAAGAACAAGGCAGGTACCAACTGTTTCATTCCAGTTGCTAGGGACACCTCCGAGGCGGATGTTAGGTTTAATGCAGAGTGGTTAGGAGATGGGTCAGGGTGCTTTTTTTAAATAAAAAAGGTGGCAAATGCGTGGAGGGCTGGGTCTTTGGGACAAGCTGTGGCTGCTCTTAACAGGATTTGAGGCGATGAACGGTTGGATTCATGCTCTACTGTCTGATACATGGTAGAGCTTTGTGATGGGCGGCCTTGGTGTGTAATTCGCATTTGGAAATATTTTGTGGGGCACTCCTCCAGGTTGGAAAAATTTTCTTTTAGGACTTGGGGCCTTGGTGTGTAATTCGCATTGGTCCTTAAGGGAGTTGCTTAGGAAATATTTTGTGGGGCACTTCTCCAGGTTGAAATTCTTTTCTTGTAAGGACTTGGGGAAGTTTTAATAAGCACATGGGTTTATGTATTATAGGAACAAGTGTAAAGCATTGGAGCTCTTGGAGACATTATATCAAGAGGTTCGAGGATGGAGCTTCTTGCTGGGGGGCCTTGGCTGGATGGGAGATTGCTTTGAATTTTCTTTGAGAGGCTCTTCCGAGTCTTGTACATGGCTTTGAATGGTGATATTAACATTGTAGGTTGTCTCCTGCATACACGCTCTGCAATATTGGCAACAATGTTATTGCATTTGTAGTTTCTAAAATTCTTTTTTTTGTTTGAGCATGTACTGCAACATGCATTCTTGCCTCTAGTGTAATTCTCCTGGGTTTTTCATTGTGCTCTCTGTAATTCTTCTGCAACCCGCTTTTCAGTCTTAAAAGACTTTATAGAGATAAATAAACAAATCCGTAACTGTTTAAAGGGGACCCTTTCTTGCCAACTCTCACGCCGTTTTACCCCACTTAGTCACTCCCATCCATTTCCTCTATCTGGATAATAAAGTCTTGTTGTTTGACTATGATTTGTGCAGTACATCCCTGGAACTAAGATGGTTTTCCCTGGACTGAAGAAGCCCCAGGAGCGAGCTGATCTTATAGCTTATCTGAAGCAGTCAACTGCTTGATGTTACTTTTTGCAACAGTCGGAAGAGATTGGTTATTGGTGCTTCGAGGAATTCTTTTTTGGGAAAATTTATTTATCTACGTACTAATAAACTATCATAGGGTCTTGACTTCTGTAGGCGAGTTAAGCAACGGGCATGAACAATTTGCTCTGCAGTTTATGAATCTCTATAATTTTTTGGAACCGCAAAGTTATTCAAGATGTGTGGTGGGGGTTATTTGATACTTGACTCTCTCAGTAAGTTGGATGTGCTGGATTGCAAGAGGAATATATATCAATACAACCAGTACAAGACACATTTTGTCCATACGGGTCCAATTTTCCCCTCTTCCCTTCAATTTGATTGATTATGTCCCTCAAGTAGTGAGTACGTCTGAGTTTATATGTTAGCTCGTAGCCCATGTCAGCATTCTATAAAGGGATTTGTTCAGACATTTGGACGACTGAGTGAAACAGGATCTGCCGACCGGATCCGACAATACCGAAAACAGTTGCACGAGTGTGTGTTCGCTTTGGTGTCGTGTGGAAATGGTTGGTTTAATGCATGGAGTTTTTATCTTAAATAATTATTTTTTTAATACTTAATTACTCTTCTATTTCATTTTTAACTTTATTTACCTACCTAACCTGTTTTCGGAAATCTCGATTTCAAACAGAGATTTCAACTGAAGAAAACGTGGTTATAAATTACGTTTTCAAGCAAACGTTACTATGAAATTTCTGTTAGAAACCAAAATTGAAAATGTGGTTTGAAATATTGGTTTTTAAGAGAAATTTCATAGTAACGTTTGCTTGAAAACGTGGTTTGGAATCACGTTTTCTTAACTTGAAATCTCAGTTTGAAATCGAGATTTTAAAAAATGGATTAAATAGGTAAATATGATTAAAAATGAGGTAGATGAGTAATTAAGTATTAAAAAAGAATTATTGAGAACAAAAAATTTTAATGCATGCACAGGGTTAGTAGGTAAGCAAAATAGACCTGTCCAATGATAGTAGGAGGGCAGGACTGAATTACTCTAGATTTCACGTGGAGTGGACCACTTTGGTGTCGTGTGGAATGATCTACTCTGGATTTCAGGTGGCTAATATGCTTCGGTGTGTATATATATATATACACGCGCGTTTGTGTATCAATTAATTAAAAGAATGGACAATGCAACATGCAAGCTCTGGATTTGCTTCTTTCAGATGAAAGCTGCTTCCTGGGTTTCTTAAATATTATCACCCGTAGTTTTAAACTTTCAAATTCACTTAAAATTTAGGGTCAATTACATCAAGGTTCTTCGGATTATGGTGAAATTACTGTAAAAAAAATTAACTTTTAAAAGGTAATAGATTTTGTCAAATAACTTTAAAAAGTATTAGTCGTTTCAATTCGTTGTTGACATGTCAAAAAAGTGTACTTTTTTGTTGATGTAATCAATACATATTTTTGCCAATTCGTTTATAGTATATACGTTGTATAATTTTCAAACCCTAACTCTAAAAGTAGTGTTTGAGAATTAGGGTCTTTCCTTTGCAAACCACCATCATAAAATTTGTTGCCTGCTTTGTCGCATACACTACCTACCACCACCGTTCGCCTCTATGAGCCACTGCAACTCTTGTCACCTATTACCATCCCCCTTTCCCCCTCCCCACCCCGGTGCCTGCAACCCAAACCACTACCAATCGCCCTACCTGCTATAGATCTACTCTAACCAACTACCAACATCATTGAATTATAGAGGCTACTGCAACTCTTGTCACTTATTACCATAAACACCCCCCTTCCCACAAGCGCCGGCAACCCAAACCACTACCAATCGGCCTACTTGGTATAGATCTACTCTAACCAACTACCAACATCATTGAATTATAAAGGCCACTGCAACTCTTGTCACTTATTACCATAAACACCCTCACCCCCAGGGCGCTGGCAACCCAAACCACTACCAATCGCCTTACTTGTTATAGATCTACTCTAACCAACTACCAACATCATTGAATTATAGAGGCCACTGCAACTCTTGTCACTTATTACCATGAATACCCCCCCCACCCACCCCTTCCCCCCTCGGGCGCGGGCAACCCAAACCACTACCAATCGCCCTACTTGCTATAGATCTACTCTAACCAACTACCAACATCATTGAATTATAGAGGCCACTGCAACTCTTGTCACTTATTACCATAAACAACCCCCTCCCTTCTAAACTACCCAGACCACTACCAATATCCCTACCTGCTATAGATCTACTCTAACCAACTACCAATATCATTGAATTAGCCCTCAAAAAGTTGGAATGGGTGATCAAAAGATCGAATCATTATGCATATTTTGGTGGTTGTTACTTTTGGGCTTCTTACTTCATTTCTGGTTTTTTGATTGTGGCGGTGGTGGTTGTCGTCGTTGCGGACTTATTGTGTCTAGTGGTATGGGTCGTTGATGCAAGTGTCGGTGGCGCGTAACAATTTCATGTGGATCAGCTGTAGGTGATTGGATCTAATTGTTGCAGTGTGATGGTGATAACGTGAATGGGGCTACAAGGGAGGTAATGAGATCTAGGCGGTAATGGATTTGACCGGGGCCATATGAGTCATGCATTTTGTAGTGGTGGGTGAGGATGAGTGGTGGTGGATGTACATTGTGTGGTGGCAAATAAAGAATATGCAGTGGTTGAAGTGGCGACAGTAACAATGTGACCAGGGCTGCAGTGGTAGATATGTGTATGTGTGTCAATCTCTTTGTCAAGGAAGGGGAAAGGGGGAGGTTGGGGGGGGGGGGTGGCAATTGTTTGACACACTTTTTTTTGTAGTGGTAGCTGTGTGTATGTTTGACACTTTATTTTTTTGCTCTTTTTGTCCCACTTTTTTGTTCGTTTTGCAAAAGCCCATAAAAGTAGGGGTATTTGGTTGGGTTCTCTTTTTAAAAAGGGCCCAAGACTTTTTAAACTCTTGCCTATTTCTGAAAGAGCTTGGTGCTCTTTTTTTTTGCTCTTTTCACACGGGGCTGAGGGGCTGGTTAAATGAGGTTGAAGCTTCGAGCCTCACTAGCAACATCTTTCCATTTTTTTGCTCTGGGTATAAAACCCTTCTTCACCTCTTTCATCACCACAGACTCCACAGCCCGTCGCTGGGTCCACAGCCCGTCGCCGTCACCGCCTCCACCGGCCACTCTTCGGTCCAAGATGAACACAACCATTGGAGATGGTTGCGCCCAGTTCCTACGAATCGGTACCTTTCGAAAATGGCGACCTCTGCCGATCTGCCATTGGAGATGGGTCTCATACAGTTGGGCTTGGTTGTTCTGCCTATTTGCCATTGTTGTGCCAGTCTTTGTGGGTTGCCGTAGGTTGTTGTGCAGTGGTGGGTGTTGTGAGTTGCCGGCGGTGATGGACATATTTGTGGGTTGCCATAGGATGTTGTGCGGTGGTGGGTGTTGTGAGTTGCCGGCAGTGATGGACCCGTGAAAGTGTTACAAAAATGGGTCTGTGTTGGTGTCAAAGAAAAGGTGACGGCACACCACCGTAAGATGCGGCCGTTCAAGACGAAGCCATGGGATGTCCGTCGCGGGCCTGCCGATACTGTCGTCGAAGCTTCCTTTCCTTCGGTGCCTCTCTCCGCCTCGACAGCCTTATTTCTAGATCTGCCATCTTCAGACGGAGGCAGTGGCTAAATTAGGGTTTGTGATGGGTGGCGAGATGGTGCTCGGCGGTGAAGTTGGGGAGTTGTAACAATCTGAGCTAATATTGTTAGTTGTTATTCAACAAAAAAAAATGTATATTAAAAAAAAATAAACCTAAAGAGCTGTCTTACCAAACTCTTGTTCTTTTCTGTTTTTTTTTTTTAAAACTCTATCAAACGGTCACCAGTTTTTTAAACTGGTGAAAAAAAAAACCACAACTCTTTCTACTTTTTTTAAAAAAAAAATTTGAAACTGAAAATGTTACCAAACAGACCCTTAATGCACCGATCGATGAACCTATTTATTTAGATAAAAGGTGGTATATCATCGTTATAATGCTTTATCGCTTAAATGGAAAAAGACAGAGAGTTGTACCTTTGTAAGATTTCCTTGTGAAATATTCATATTTTTTTCCCATTCATGCAATCAATGCCGGTGGAGGATAATGGTTTTAAAGCCTTCTCTACTTTGGAAAGCCGAAGAATCAACTTTTCAAGAACCAATTTCTCGCACCATCAAAATATATGAATTTGTATCTAGTCCTAAATCGTTTCCTTCTAAAAGCACGATGAAAACTAATTTCATATAGTTGACGCTATGACAAGATTGTTGCGTGGCAAAATAAATTGTTCTAGTTACGTTGCGTGAAACAGAGAGAATCGAAATCTGCATCTTTAAGATAAAATTTTGACCCAAGATTAGAAAACTATAAGCAATCTATTCAAAAAATCTAAAGTTGGAAAAAAGATTAGAAAACTATAACCAATCTAATGTCAAAAAATCTAAATTACAGGGTTATTAACATTAATAAACAATATATCAGTGGTATGAAGACAAATAAACGTAAGACCAGGGACTTTGCAAGAAAACTGGATACACTGTAAACTATCATCAGAAGGGAAGAGGGAAAAATTCAACTTGTCAACCGTGACGACTAAAGATCGCCTCTGAACAAGATTTCCCGTGCACAGCTTCCCCTCTACGCCATTCTCGGATCAACTTCTGCTCGATCATTTCCTCTCAGGTTCTTTCAGTTCTTCCACTTCCCCCAGTTTATATATATTCCCAGTTGACTGATCGGATACTTTTTCTTGCTTAGTTTGACCCAAAATTCAGGTCATGTATGTACTTTGGTATGTACAAACATTGGGATGTGTAGTGTATCGGTTGTTAAATGTGGGCGCCCCCTTCTGTGATGGGTTAGATTTTGCAGTGGAGTTGTGTGCGTGCGTGTGTTTGAAATTTTTACATATTACTTTTTGTTGGAAATACTCTTTTAACTCGAGCCCATAAATTTCAAGGTGAAAATGTTGTTTTGTGGTTTTAGAGTAGTAAGAATGCTACACGTCAAGTGACAATAGTGGGTTATATTTGAATGCTTGTCGTACGAATGTGATGAATATGCAGATATGGTTCTTGATTGCCACTTTAAATTCGAATGTCTGCCCAAACATATGAAGTTCTCTCATAACATATGTGGTTTAAAAGGATGTGTCAAGTAGGGTGAAAAGATCTGTGATTCGATATATGTTGTAGTTCTGCCACCGGGTATCTAGTAATCCATATAGGAGTCGACCTAAGAATCGTTTGTTTATTGGTCTTAAGGCCTCATGATGTTATAATATCTGATTCATGACCACTTATTTGGGTGTTAGAAAGATGTAAAACTGTTAGAGACCTAAACTCCAGGTTTGCTAGCCTGTTTAGGGAAGGCATTGTGGGGGAGTTCCATAAGCTAAGGCAGACCTCTACTGTTGAAAGTTACTATAATGAGTTTGAAGCACTCAGATCCATTCTAGTCAGTGAGGGCTGCAAGTTTGAGGAAAACTATTATATACAAAGTTTCATTGGAGGTTTGAAGGATGAAATCAGACTAGAAGTGGAAAAATTCGAGCTATATGATCTCTCAAGAGCCATATTTTTGGCAAGGAAACAGGAGGCTAGTGTCTTAGATTGTTGGCATAACCCTAGAGTTACTGTGAAACCAGCTGTACCTACCTCACCTAATGTAGCAGCCAAGAACCAAACAAACAGCCCAGCCTGGAAGAACAAGCCATTGCTGACCAACTCCCTTAGAGAGAAGAGTTAATGGTGTCATTAACTCTTAATCTGCATTCAATGAGCCGAGAAGGGAATTAAACAGGGCTAAATCCTAGATAGATCTCTGTCTGAAGAATTACATCATTAAGAAGATTCCCTTTTCTGTAATTTTCTTTTCAGCATTTTATTTTCCAAAATCTGTTAGAATCAGTTGTAACCATCTCTATATGATGGCAAGGAAAAAGCACAGAGAAATCCATTTTGTTATGAAATGCAATGATCATTTTCTCTCTCCTCTCGTGAGCTCTGTTATCCTTCTTCATCATATAGAGATGGTTACAACTGATTCTAACAGATTTTGGAAAATAAAATGCTGAAAAGAAAATTACAGAAAAGGGAATCTTCTTAATGATGTAATTCTTCAGACAGAGATCTATCTAGGATTTAGCCCTGTTTAATTCCCTTCTCGGCTCATTGAATGCAGATGAAGAGTTAATGACACCATTAACTCTTCTCTCTCTCTCTTTTCTGTTGGTTGCTTGGGCGCATGGACTCCAAACCCCACATTAAGAAACATTCACGCGCTTGCTGACTCCTCCTTTCCCCCCTGCGTGTGAAACAATTTCCATTATTTCCAAATTTGCTGGTAAAGTCTCTGGTTCATTTGGTTCTTGTCCAGCTATTACTCCAGCAGGTTCTTCTAGGCAGCTCTTCTTCTTAATCTTGATCCTGACAGGAATTCTTTTTGGAGAATTCCTGACAAAAACGAATGCAGAATGTATGGTTTTAATGTTGGGTTAACTTCGTTTTTCTCCTTCTATTCTTGAGAAAAAGAGTTGGTGCATAATAACAGATTCTCACTCTGACCAAAAAGAGAAGAAGAAGAATCACAATTCATGACAATTTCTGTAATTGTTATATGCTATCCTTGTTTTTCTCTGGCAGGAAAGATGTCAATAAATGGGTTTGGTGGAGACAGGCAACCTTCTGACTCTCAAGATTACAAGGTTGGTCATACCTTTACCATGTGCTTAAGGAAATGAATTTCGTCATTTTCATGCCTTTTCTTGCCACTCTCTGTTTTTCTCCCTTTTATCTGATCGTCTGACTTCTATATTCCCTCCTGCCCGCCCTCTCTCTCTCTCTCTCTCTGCAGGTCAAGATTGACTTTGGGAAACCTGCATCTCTCACTTGGCAGAGAAAATTAAATGCGGAGGAATTTCCCCTTTCAGAGTTCACTCTAAGTTTGAAAGAGAAAATTCATATGGTATGAATGAATGTACATTACTAATGTTAGCGCGGAACACATGCATTTTCTGTTATTGGTGCAGGTTGGCATTACAACCAGACTAAGAGTAAATTAGCCTTTGAATACAGCATCTAAATGCTTTTGGGAAGGGATCAAATATTTCAAAATGGGGAGTTTGTAGGTTATATGTGAAAGAATATGTTGAAGATGTCTATGATCTAGGCTTCCATACCACGATGACTGTAAGGTCCTCGAATGTAGCTCAAGTGAAATAGCTTCTCTAATTGCTCAGAGACCCAGGATTTGCCAGCTTAATTTACCTGAGCTACTTTTGAATCTTGGAGTTCAATATTACTCGTTTATTCCAAAATATAGTCATCTGTGACCGCCGTCAACAATAACACAACTGAAACATGTATTTTAAATTATTTTCACTAGCCTGGACAATTGTACTCTAATGTGGTTTTGCTTGCAATTGCTTCACTACGATTAGCAAGTATGATGAAACAACTTTTATAACCCTTCTATCCAACTGTACCAGCGGACAACTAATTGATATATACTTCTATATTCTCTTCAATACATGATGATCAAGGAGAGCTCACAGTATTGGGGAAATTTTGCTTACATAGGGGAGAATTGGAAAAAAGGTATTCATGTGGCTGACCGCCTGACCCCAACTGAAATGTGCTTAGATCGGGGAGATGTGAGGGACATAGGCTTTGACGATAATAATGACGGTCCTGCGGGTGTCTAATGTAATCTTTATCCCTGCCGCAGAGTTTGTTTGTCCTCTTTCTGTCCATAACATGTAGCCTTGCTTTTTATATATGATAGGCCCCAATTGGTTATAGGATATGGCGACATCTCCGCGAAGAAGCCGCTAAAGGAAGGGTAAGTCCCCTCTCCCTCTGGACAAAAAGCAAAAGTTATTTCGATTGGTTTTCTTCTCAAGAAATTGACTTCTCTATTTCATCCTTTCAGGACTTGTTTATTAATCCTTTTATGAAGCGTTCCGTCACTTCGTGTCAAGGTGTTCCCTTAGGTGGTATAGGGTAAGTTTCATTCCGTCGATAACGTCGATGATTCTGATACACACTATAATTTTTAGATAGGCTGCATAGTAAACCAAAGTTGCATCTTCTAAGCCAACCTGGTGTCTCTTACACTCGTATGTACACCGGTCTAGTACTCGTCAGACCTTCAAGGAACAATTTGTTTTATGCTAACATCTAATTTGTTAGAAAAACAGCAATGTTTTGTTTTATGCCACAAAAAAATAATCAACTCTTCTCAACCAACCAAAGTAGTTGGTGTCGGCTGCATGAATCCTTCTATAGCAAAATTGCCTATCAGATCAGATTTTGGCTTATATATTTCTAGCTGTTAAGTCCGGGGCTAGTAGATATGTAATATAGGTGAGACCTCATGTCTACATTCCGAGTAATTGCCTTGTTCAGTCCTTTCTTAATTTTCTTCTTTTTACATCTATGGTACCACATAGTTTGTGACTGCATTTAGGATTCTATTTGGGGCATATGTTTTTGAGAACTAGAATCCTTCAGCCGTTGCTGAGTCCGTAAAACTACATCATAGACCTCCATTGACCAGTTTATTCTTACAATGTTTAAAGCTTTTATGGAGGTTGAAAGAACAGCATATCAGTGCAGGAAGCATTGGGAGAAGTTTCAAAGGCGAATTCCTGCGCTGGCAACTATTTCCTAGAGTTTGCGAGGATAAACCAGTTTTAGCAAATCAATTTTCTGTAAGTTTGATGCACCTGATGTGGATTATCATCATATGATTCACCTACAAAAAATAACTCAAGTTTACGAGAAAGTTTTCACTTTATAATGTGAGAAATTCCTTTCATGAACCACTGGGACGCCGTTTGCTCCTTATCTTCTTGTAATGTCTGAAATACTTTCTTTTCTTAAAACTGCTCTTTTGAACTGCTGAATGAAATGAAATAAAGAAATATAACATTCCTCTGGCATTAGTAATACTAGATTTGATGTGATAGTGCACCATGCACTGGAAATTAGGTGAGTACAGGAGTTGTGCAGATCTTCACATCATAGCAGTGTACGCCATGGTGCACAATATCATGGCTTTGGCGAAGCCAGGCATTTGTCATCGTTGTCCTCCATGTATTTGTTCGCATGAAATTGTCCTCACTCACGGACTTACCAATACTTCATGCAGCTCCATGCGGGATTCCACTAGCTTTGTTGTTGTTTCCAACTTCCTGCACGTGAGCAGTAGTGAAAACATGCGTTGCTTATGGTGGGCACTTGCTCACCTTTTGTTTTAAATTTTCACTTTTTGCAATTCTAATTGCATAATTTTCTTAAGAAAAAATTTGAAAAATTGTGAATCTTTAAGCCTTTCCCATGTTGAATTTGAGATTCTTTCCTTACCCCCCCGGAATTGAGGTTACATTTTGCCCAGCTTATTCATCGTCTCGGCCTAGCCACTGCATGTGAGGCTCTGCCTAGTGGTTCTTTAATAAGGTTATTCACTAAATCTTGCCACAAAAAGAGAGGCATGAAGAGCTTTTCTGGCCTACAACAATTTCTCATGCACGTCAATTATATGTTGCCAGTACCATATCACCATGCAGTTAATTTCACTAGCAAGATATCCTCTGCCACTCCATGCCCTACCTTGACATTCTTCTTTTTATATTTGCGATGTCACTCCAGGCACTTTTGCATGCCTAGTCTCACACCTTTCACCCTCACTTACATTGAAAGCGACAAAAATTTTGAAGGTTGTGCTTCATTACAGTGGCAACACTCTCTGCATTCCTCACCTTCTATTTCCGCATTTGATGCCTCACAAAGTTTCTACAGGACCCTCATGACAACACCCCCCTTCCAGCATGCCAGTAGGAGTAGAGGGTGTCCATACATCCTCAGGAACCTTAGACCTTAGTTGCAAGAAACTCCTAATAAGGTGACGTTTCTCTCTCGGAAACTCGCTTTTGCGATCCCAAGTTAGGAGCTCCATGGGATCTCGTCCCAAGCTAATATGGGAACTCCATCCCGTTAGCTGGATAGAGATGTATGGAACAAGTGAGAGAATACCTGAAAATCAAGCCCTTTTTAACTCAATTCCTTGTTTCTCTCCTCCTTCAAGTCCTTAAAGCCTCCTTGTCTGTTGTTGCTGGCTATGTAAATTATACTAAACAAATGATAATACTCTTTACTCATTTATTTATTCAAGCCGCTCCCAACTTTAGATTCTTCTTGGTGCTTACGCTCCCCCGCCCCCGTTCCCGCCCCCGCTTTGTGCAACTAAGCCTTAAACTTCCATGTCTCTCCCTAATTTGCGCACGGTGCAGTAAGCGTAACTGTGCAGTTTTTAAACTGAAATAAGGGAGTGCCAAAAAGCACCATGTTTGTGCCATGGATATAATCATTTGTAGTGTAATTTTTTAGCCGTATCTTATGAATTTCTAGCTCATTGCTCATGCAGGTGTTCGTTTCACGCCCAAATGGTGAAAAGTACTCTACTGTACTTAGTCCAGGGAGCTCAGAAGAAGTAAAGTAAGCAGCTATTGCATTGCCTTATTAATCCTCCGAAATTAGTTCTCTTTGTTATGATGGATAGCTGCTCCTAGCTGGGCTTAAGTTTTAGATTCTAAAATGGGTTTTAAGGGCCAAAAAGGACATGAGAGAAAGATAAGCATAAGTCCCCCTACATACAGTGGCTTTTAAAAAATAATGCGAGTTCAATCACAAGATTGTGCATCAACAGAGATGGTTCAGCTTCTGGCATAGGATCTTGGGACTGGAATTTGAGTGGACAGAGTTCTACATACCATGCGTTGTATCCAAGGGCGTGGACCATTTACGAGGGTAACCTCATAACTACTACCACATTTTTAGTGTGATGATCCTTACCCCAGATTACTTTGTATGAGACAGCCTTCTTTTTTTAAATGCAGGTGAACCTGATCCGAAACTTCGTATTGTCTGTCGTCAGATTTCCCCTTTTATTCCCCATAACTACAAGGAGAGCAGCTTACCAGTAGCAGCGTTTACTTTTACGGTTGGAGAAAACACCACCGAATTTATTCCTTTCTTTTTCACATTATGGTAGTGGCATTGATTTGAGAGATTGGTGTTATTTTCTTCAGCTGTCTAATCTTGGAGAGACTGCCGCAGATGTCACCTTGCTTTTCACATGGGAGGTAAGATCTTTCTCTCTTTACAATTTTCTTTTTTCCTATCCCCATAGAGTATTATTGGCCACTGATTTTCTGGTTTTATGTGGAATCTTTATGGGAGAAGTCTATTTGTAGTCATCATGTATCTTGGATGCACTTTTGAAAAGCATCATGTAGTACTAACAAATAGCCATCAGAAATTTTAAACTATGCTTCTTGTTCAAATGCATCAGAATTCTGTTGGTGGGATTTCAGGACTATCGGGTCATCACTCCAATTCCAAAATAATGTAAGAACTTGAGCATATGTTTACTGCCTAAATTTCTATGTATGAGTCTCTGTTTGGGAATATCCATCTCTGGCTCCAAGCAATTGAGACACTTGGAATCCCAATTTTGTTGTGTTGAGGATTTATCAATGTGGTAACTGGTAAGTGTATGTGGAATATTCTTGAATACTCTGGCGGTTACCATAACATACAATGTATTTCATTTTCCTAGGATGAAGGATGGAGTTCGTGGCGTACTCCTGCGTCACATGTAAGTTCTGGTTCTTAGACAAAGAGTTCCCAACTTTGTTTCGATAGCTTCATCATCTTTAATATGCAGTTTTATTCCCATATTCGATATCCCATTTACATTACTACAGGACAGCAAATGGTCTACCCCCAGTAACCTTCGCTATTGCAGCAGAAGAAACAAGTGATGTTCATGTCTCTGAGTGCCCTTGCTTTGTGATATCTGGAAGTTCCCAGGGCATCACAGCCAAAGACATGTGGAACGAATTAAAAGAGGTTGGTCTACCCTCTCCCGAGCTCTGATCATGCAATTAATACTTAGATACTGCTTGGCATGTCCCTTTGCAAATGTTGCTGATTTTCCTGTCAATCGCATATGGACAGTGATGTTATCATGTGTAACTTTTGTTGTCTAAATACGAAATTATTGGAGAGGAATGAAGATAAAGAAGCTTTAGGAAAAATTATACTGCCATGTAAGGTGACAGAATGAATCTGGCAAACTGCAGTACCTTACATTATGCCTGGATATACACAGTTAGGCACATAGTTTGGTATTCTCTTACTAATTACATAAAGGTTTATTTACTCTATGGCTTTCACTTTGCTGCTTTTGTTGAGTCCCAATGTTTAAAGGTGGAATATGAATAAATATTATTTTTCTACAGTTGTAGCTTTTCATGCTCAGATATTGGAGCCCTTGCCTTGCCATTTCCTCTTACATATTAGCTAGATATCACATGATTGGGCCAAAGTTACAGTGATGCTGCTATACTGTGCATTGAACTTCTAACCCAACCTGCTTTGGACGTGCTTTGAGGCTGCGCTGCACAATCCCTACAAGCTGAACTGGGTTTTGTAAGGTTTAGGCTTGGGTTTGAGTTGAAGTGAAAGTTGAGTCAGCTGGTGCTTTGCGGTGATTGTTCGTATTGTGAGGGCAACTTGGATTTGATAGATTTTAGAGGGAATACCTTAGTTAGTAGAACCTTTCCAATCACTGGGAGAAAATATGGACAACAAGATACCTTTTCCTTTTGGTCATTGCTGGTTTGTACTTTGGCTTAATTCTTTGCAGGTTGGCAAGTTCTATTTTCTTGGTCCCGATATGTTGTATATTTTGACAAATTTATCGGCTTAGAATTGTTACATTATGTACAGTCTGATAAGTAGATTGTATGTTCTCCAATTCAAACTGACAGGACATTTTACGTAATTGATTTCTGCTGTACTTGGATTTTCTGCTGAGGATAAGCAAGATTTCTGAATGTCTTGCACGTCCATCACTTCTGAAGTGAAGCGGAAAGGCCATCCCTTCCATAGTGAGATTATATCTTTCTTCTGTCCTGTGAAATCCCGAGTCCCTGATCCTAGACACATGTCATAACCTTAGTCTGCCACAAAAATGAACTTAGATGGCAGTTGAGCCCTCCTCCGTCTATTGGAATAAGGCTCGTAGGAATTGTTTGTGGTAGCACTTCTCCTTTTGCTTCATTTGTTATTATGTTTTCAACTTGGGTTCTGAGGGATTTATAAAATTGTGCTGTTTTCATGTTTTGCACCAGGAGAATATATTGATTGTTACCAAATCACCTTATCTGATTAAAATATAGAATACATTACCAGTTACCACAATCCTTATGACACTGGAAATAGGCCAGATATGAAACTATTTCTAAGAGAACAAAACAGAAAAGAGGCGCAAAAGAAGGGGGAGGAAATACAACTCTTTAGTGAAAATAAGGGTGTGGATCAAGTAAAAGAGGTGTATAATCAGCCTCACCCTTCATTTTTCTAGCTATGTGTTTATTTATCAAAATTGTCAACTAACTTGGCTTTTCACTTCTGTTGTGATAGCATGGATCCTTTGACGGCCTTAAATCTGCCGAAACTTCAATGCCTTCAGACGAGGGCTCATCTATTGGGGCTGCAATTGCAGCATCGCTGACAATCCCATCAAATGTTGTACATACAGTTACATTTTCATTGGCATGGGACTCTACTGAAGTGAACTTTTCGAGTGGAAGGACTTATAACAGGTGGGCGGCAACCTTGTCTGGTTCTTGTTAAACATTAGAACCCAATGCTTTTGATTATTTCTAAAAAAATATTCATGCACAGGCGTTACACTAAATTTTATGGGACTTGTGGCGAAGCAGCAGCAAATATTGCACATGATGCTATTCTTGGTAATTGTTCGTGTTTAAAAGCATATAATGTTCTCAGTTTTAATATTTGTAAGATGTAGCATAATTGTGTTTCAGGAGTATTTGTTATTTTTCTTTAGATCTTATATTTCATAATTTCACAAAAAAGTTCCATTGAAAATTTTGCTTTCTTTGCTGGATTAAACTTTTACTTTTATGCCTGAAACTTAGATCATGGACACTGGGAGTCTCAGATAGATGCCTGGCAAAGACCTATTCTTGAAGACAAGAGGCTTCCGGAATGGTGAGCCTAATTTTCAAGTTTGTTTGTCACAGAGTCTGACTCTAGGTTTATAGTCAATAACTGCGTGGAGTTTTATTTATTTATATATAAAAAGTGGACTGGGGAGCCTTAGGGAGCTGGAAGGCACCTAATTTGGTAGGATTCTTATGGAGGTAAAATTCTAATCATTGCTGATTTCAAATAACTCCATCAATGGTGTTATTCAAATTAATCTTTTAAAATTCCCAGACGTTTCATAGAACCATGTTGAAATCTAAGAAATTACATGTATATCTAGCTACACTTCTTCAAGCCGCTTTCAAACTGATTCAGTCCATTCTTATCAATCTAGAGGCGATCTTTAACTTTCCGATGCTTTTCTGCAGGTACCCAGTCACTCTTTTCAACGAGCTCTACTATCTTAACTCTGGAGGCACAATATGGACCGGTAAGCACAAATCTGTACTACTCAACATTGGATTAAGTAATGAATATAAGTTTAAAATTTTGCTTTTGCAGATGGATCGCCACCAATGCATAGTTTATCAACCATAGTAGAGAGGAGGTTTTCCCTTGACAAATCCGTTATTGAATGTAAAGGTGGTATTGGTATATCCCACCAAAATGACACTGCTGTTAACATTCTTGAAAGGATGTCTTCAATACTTGAGGAGATTCACACCCCTGTATCATTGAATTCCGCATTGGGGACTAATCTGCTTCAGGAGGGAGAGGAAAATATTGGCCAATTCCTCTATTTTGAAGGGATCGAGTATCACATGTGTAATACATACGACGTTCATTTCTACTCGTCGTTTGCCCTGACCATGCTATTCCCAAAATTAGAACTCAGCATCCAAAGAGACTTTGCGGCAGCAGTTCTGATGCACGATCCCAGTAAAATGGGACTTCTTTCTGATGGAAGATTGGTCACGAGGAAGGTTCTTGGTGCTGTTCCTCATGATATTGGCATGTATGATCCATGGTTTGAAGTAAATTATTACAACCTCTACAATACAGATAGGTGGAAAGATTTGAATCCAAAATTCGTTCTGCAAGTTTACAGGGACGTGGTTGCTACAGGTGATAAAAAGTTTGCACAAGCTGTGTGGCCCTCGGTTTATACTGCAATGGCTTACATGGAGCAGTTTGACAAGGATGGGGATGGGATGATAGAAAATGAAGGTTTTCCTGATCAGACTTATGATACATGGTCAGTCTCTGGTGTTAGTGCATATTGTGGTGGACTTTGGGTAGCAGCCTTGCAGGCTGCTTCTGCTATGGCACATGAAGTTGGTGACAAAGGTTCCGAGGATTATTTCTGGTTCAAGTTTCAGAAAGCAAAGACTGTTTATGAGAGGCTGTGGAATGGTTCTTATTTCAATTATGACAGCAGTGGTGGTAGTACGAGTTCATCTATTCAAGCTGACCAGTTGGCGGGGCAATGGTCAGTTGCAATTGACCAACTAAGTCTTTTTCCAATGTGAACTGGTTCCAAATCATTGAGAGGCATTAATGATGGAACTAACATTGATTGCCTTACATTTCTCTTCTAGTTGGTAGCATTCTAGAATTGCTTTTCCTGATATCCATGACAGCATTTGCTTTGCCAATTTATTTTTTCTCTTTGAAAAGCAAGATGCCTATATAAGTTTTGTGTCACTTGAACTTACATTTTATTCTGCTCAAAGGTAATCCTTTATCAGTAAACATTTTAGCAACAAATTTGATGTAGATGCACATAAGAAATTGTAGAGAGCCTCTCTCGTGTATGATGACAGTGTGTAAGAGTTTTGCAAAAGAAATGAGTGTACATGGCATATTGTTGTCTACTTTGTATTGTTGAAAATTTTAAAAGAGGTTTCCATTAAGCTCTTGCTTTTGTAGGTATGCTCGAGCATGTGGCCTTTTACCGATTGTTGATGAAGAAAAAGCTAAAAGTGCACTTGAGAAGGTCTACAATTTCAATGTTTTGAAGGTGAAGGATGGGAAGCTAGGTGCTGTCAATGGGATGCTACCCAATGGAGAACCTGACATGTCATCTATGCAGTCAAGAGAAATATGGTCCGGAGTTACATATGCCGTTGCTGCGGCTATGATACATGAAGACATGGTCGACGTGGGTTTTCAAACTGCATCTGGAGTCCATGAAGCTGCTTGGTCTACAAAAGGATACGGGTAAGTTAACGTTTTCTTTTCTTGGTCGCTTTTTGAAGTCCAGAAACTCTGGTGTTGGGATTCCCTAGCAAATGCTAATGTGGAGATTTTGGCCAAGCGACAGACTACCTTGGCCGACGAAAGGAAATAAATGTGTTCTTCTAGTTATGAAGGTTAATTAGATGTATAGTAGAGTCTACTAATTCCTTGGTTAACAGAGCGGATTGCCGTCCTAAGCGATTGTTCTATAGGTACTTAAAATTTACTCCTTTAATTCCTTCATTACTCAACTAAAAAAGTCACCTTGAGAGTATATATCAGGGACGGATGCATGTTGGCCTTCCAGCTTGCCTATGCTTTCAGGGCCCAACCAAAGGAGTGTTAGTTTTACTGGTCGTGGACTTGGATATTCACAACTACTAATTATTTGTCAATGATCGTTCAGGAACTTATATACCAACCGTGCATAGTACTAATCAGCTATCAGAACTATATAAAATATAGTTCCGTGGAGCTTCCCTGATGCTTGTTTTGCGTTGTGTGTTATTTAGGTGTAATTTTTCTCTGTAATAACTTGAGCAGTGCTGATATTTTTCTTCAAAGCTGAAAATGTTTTACCTAGATGCTAAAATTGGAAGAAAAAGTTTGACTTCTGTTCACACTAATAGATTTTGCTTTCACTCAAATTTATGCTACTCTTTTCAACATTCTATTGTTCCACTAACAGCTATTCTTTCCAAACACCGGAGGGTTGGGATTTAGCTGGCCAATACAGAGCTCTGGGTTATATGCGGCCTTTAGCTATATGGGCTATGCAATGGGCATTATCACAACCAAAAGTTTCGAGGCAGGAGATGAAGCCAGAAGTAAAACAAGAATATTTGTTCAGGCAACATGCTGGATTCACAAGGGTTGCTCGTCTTCTGAAGCTACCAGAGGAGGAAGGAGGTCCCCGAAGTCTTTATCAGGTTGTCTTTGACTATACTTGCAAAAGGATAATGTAAGATTCAGTTATACAAGACAACTATTTATATTCTCAGATTGATGAGAAAATTTGGTAGCTGTACATGGTGGGGATTTATGATATAAAAACAAGACAAAAGTGACTGCAGAAATACATGTATATCACATCATTGTACTCGGACGATGTTTATAACCGGTGTATTTCATACTTTGTAAAGACTGCTGTAAAGAGAACCATAATAAATGTTCTTGCTCCTCCCATGTTCTTGTTGAAATCTTTGGGCAAATAAAGATCTAGTTTTCATCATGCATGCAGTACTTAAAGGAAGAGCCCGAGTGTCCAACTGTCAGTGGAGCATTTCATTCGAAGTGTCTCCTTGTTTAAGGTTGAATGATTAGCCTGTCTTTTTACATTTAGCAACCATTCAGTTTGCTTCTTGTCGCTACAAGTGACTTTAATGACAAAATGGTTTGCTGTCTTGTTTTCGGGGACAGAAAGGGGGTATACAACCAGCGACACCCTTGTCCATAACTAAAATCACAAACTAACCCAGTGAATTTGTAACTGTAATCACAAAATAAGGCAATCAACGCCACATGGCAGAAGCCTGTTTGAGACCAATCAAACTCCAAAAATTCCACAATGCTGGGATCGCCAACCGCCCTCTCTCCCATCCTCCTTATGTATAAGCAGAGTCCTCCATTCAAATCTCCACTTCCTCCCTTCCATCACAACGAGGAAGAAAGAGATACCTACTGAAGTGCTTGGCGGGAGTTCAGAGCGTTTTCCTATGGTGGGGCGGTTTTCCGATGCGAAAGGAAACCGCTCTTCTAACTGTACATTCTGGGATTTTCCCTGAAGAATCCTGCATAAACCGGGTTCTCCTAACGAGTCTGTTTCTTTTACCTTCGTGTATCTTCTCTCTTAATGGTTTTCGTGCAACTTGCGTTGTGCAATACGAAAAGTTTTACATTTCTTCTAACCAGAAGAAATTAGCTTGTTTTCTCCTCGTGGGCATTTCCAAATCCTCTGTTGTCCTCTTTTTTTCATATTTTTGCATTCATCACCTGCTTGCATTTTGGGATATCAGAAGTCTCAGATTTTGAATTGGGTTGTTGCGCCCAATACAATACTTAACGAACCGTCTTTTTGTACCCAATCTATCTAGAACAAAGGCCAGGAAAGAGAAATGGCACGAAACATCCTGTGTTCGTCTCCTCAGCCCAGTGAATGGGTGAAAGGCAAAGTGATAGGATCAGGATCGTTTGGGACAGTTTACTTGGCCATGAGCAAAGCCACTGGATCACTTTTTGTTGTGAAATCCGCAGAATCTCAGGCAGGGCTTCAATCTCTTGAGAATGAGGTTGACATCCTTGAAAACTTGGATTCTCCGCATATTGTGAAGTGCGTAGGGCAGGAGGGAGAAAATGGTGATAGGAAATTCAACCTTTTCATGGAATACATGGCTGGTGGTAGTTTGGCCGACGTGGCAGAGAAATTTGGAGGGGCGCTAGATGAGGGTGTGATTCGTTTGTACACGAGAGAGATTCTTCATGGTTTGAAGTATCTCCACAAGAATGGTATCGTGCACTCCGATCTCAAGTGCAAGAATGTGCTTTTGGGATTATCGGGAAACATCAAATTGGCAGATTTTGGATGTGCCAAGAGACTAAAGAATTCTAGTTCAACCCAATCCTGTAATTCTGCTGGTGGGACTCCCTTGTGGATGGCTCCTGAAGTTTTGAGAAATGAAGGGTTGGATTTTGCAGCGGACATTTGGTCTTTAGGGTGTACAATTATTGAAATGGCTACCGGAAACTCGCCTTGGGGAGGTAATTTCTCGAACCCAATGGCTGCGGTTTTGAAGATTGCACAATGCAACGAGACGCCAGAGCTTCCCAGACAATTTTCCAAGGAAGGGTTGGATTTCTTAGCAAAATGCTTGGAGAGGAATCCAAGGAAAAGGTCAATGGCTGAGGAATTACTTCACCATCCGTTTGTTTCAGGAAAACAGGAGTACAGAAATACAAGCGAGGAAGATGCTTGCTCACCGGCAAGCGTGTTAGATTTAGGCCTTTACGAGGGTGATGATGAGTCCGAGGAATCGTCTGATGGAAGCGAACGCTTGAGGAGAATTGCATTTTCAACAAGTTGTCGTGGCGAAGAGAAGAGGACATCGCACAGACGTAGGCATAGTCATAGGCATTTGAATGGGAGTGACTTGGTGTCATCGGGAAATTGGGTAACTGTTAGAACAGGTTGAAGAACGTGACTTTGTATACAAGGTGTTGAGAAGGATGCAAAATTGTAGAACTGCAAGGACAGGAGGATTAGAATGTACAGTTGACAAAGTAGATTTTGGTTTTTTTTTTGTTTCTTATCAAGATTTTGAGATTATTATTATCCCAATTTTTTTTCTCAGACAAATCTTACATCCCCGGATGTGGTTGTATCATGTATGAGTTGCTTATGTGTTTAAGCCTTTTGATTACCCATCATATTACTAAGTTGGGAATCTTTTAATTGCATGAGATTGCATGCTAGTATTGAACCGAACACGTTCAGGAAACACTGTTACTCCCAACGCTGTGAGCAACAAGCCCGGCAAAAGTTAGTGTGGTTGATGGAGCGTGAAGAACTTTTTTGGGCATAGAAAGCTAAACTGAAGTGGCTCCAACTTGGTGACCGCAATAACAAATTTTTTCATACCTCTGCTCTTATTCGGCGAAACCAAAATCGTATCTCTGTCATTACCGATGAGCATGATGTCACCCACAAGTCACAGGCTCATATAGTTCAATGCTTTCTTTCTTACTTCAAAAAGATTTTTGAGCCTCGTACCACTAGTTTGGGATTCAATCCAAATTAATCATTTTTTGGAGGATATCTCCAGACAATTATCTGAATCTCAGCAGAATTTTCTTGCGAGACCATTTACGGCCAAGGAAACACTTTTTCAAATGAAGCCTCTCAAAGCCCCGGGACCAGACGAAATTCCTACTATGGAAAGATCAATCACGGCAGCCGTCCTGTCCTTTTTACAATCTCGTCAAATGCTCAGAGTAATGAATAAAGTCTTTAATATACTTATCCTGAAATGCAAGGACCCGAGGACTTCTTGTGATTTCTGCCCAATTAGCCTATGCAACACCATTTACAAGATATTTCTAAAACCATTGCTAAACGGTTAAAATGTGTACTGAACGATCTTGTGTCCCCGTACCAAATTGCTTTTGTTGCAAACCGTCACATCGTCGATAATATCCTTATCGCCCAAGAATTGAGGAACAAAATCAGAGGGACAACTAAAGCAAAAGTGGGGCTTGGCGTCATTAAAATAGACATGAGTAAGGCTTATGACAGAATAAGCTGGCGTTTTCTAAAAATTGTCCTAAAAAAGATGTTGTTTCCGACTCATATCACCAAACTCATCATGAGCTACGTCTCTACAGTCTCGTATGAAATACTCATTAACGGATTGCTCTCCCCTCAGTTTTGACCGAATTGCGGGCTCAGACAAGGGGATCCGATCTCTCTGTATCTCTTTATTCTATGTGCAGAAGCCCTTTCAACTGCTTTGGACAATGCTCAACAATTGAAACTAGTGCCCGGGATAAAGTCTAGGCACCGGAGCCCAAAGATTAGTCACCTTTTCTTCGCATATGATGCCATGATATTCACCAAGATCACAGACCGATCGAAATCTTCTATCAAGGATATATCAAACCGATACTGTGAAGAATCAGGACAGAAAATCAATATGAAGATATCAACTATATCTTTGAGCCCGAACTCTAGTCTAGCAATCCATTTAAAAACACGCCGGCAATTGGGCTTCACCCTGGCATAGGATTTTGGCAAGTATCTGGGAGGAAATCTGGATATCATCACCAAAAAGAAAGAATTCTTTGTGGACTCGTTGGATAGAATCAAAACTCGTTGCGCTTCCTGGGAAGGGGTTGTTTTTTTTTAATAAAGCTGGACGAGCAACCCTCATTAAATCCTTTTTAAATTCCCTCCTTATTTACCACATGCAAGTATGCAACTTCCCAAATCATGTGTGTTGCCAGATCAATTCGATACTGGGAAACTTCGGGTGGTCAGGCAAGGAAAATTACAATGGGGTCACTGGTTATATTGGTATGCCTTGTGTGGACCCCGTGACTTTGGTAGGTTGGATTTCAAGAATATGCGGCTGTTGAATAAGGCCTTGCTCGCCAAAGTTTCCCGGAGAATATGGGGGTTCTCGAATATCCTAATTGCTAAAGTATTTTGAGGAAAGCACTGCGTGGGACACGATTTTCTAGATGCCCCTTCTTCTGGCATGGAGAAGTATCCTGATTGGCGTAATACCTTAGTGGAGGGGTCGACAACGGTCAAAGGATAAATATTTGGAACGACCCTTGGGTCCCTAACGTGCCCAGGGTGACCCCAATAAATCAAACACCAAATTATCGGTCATGTCAACTGGTGAGCGATGTTATTCAAAATGTTGCTTGGGACGTAATACCCATGTTTTGTAAGGAGGGAGGACCTAGGTTGACCCAAAGTCCACCACACACGTGCGCCGCCCCGTCCCGGTCCGTGGTTTGGGCCCAATAGGCTTTATTCTTTTTTGGACAAAAATATTTTAAATAAATAAATTTTATTCATTTATTTATTTTCTTTTCAGAAAAGTTGTGCCCTATCCAGCTTATAATTTTTTCTGTGAAGAGTTGCACCCCCAGTGAAATAATCTGTGTATAAAAAAGAGTCAGTTGCAGAAGTTAAAAAATTAATCCCAAAATTTCTCTCTTATGAGATTCTGTCCGTTTTTCCTTTGTCCAAAAGAAAGAGTTCTGCTTTTGTTTTTGGTTCGCCGTGTCTGCAAATTTGGAGTACTCCTATTTCAGACATTGTCGTTGTATCCTGGGAGGCTTTTTGTCAAGCGACCGTTAGTACCATTGCGGGACGAATAAAGTCTTAAGGATCGTGAATCAAATTCACGCCTCGGCTATTCTGTTCCTGTTCTGCATTTCTTTTTGTGAGTTATTACAAATAGTTCTTTTCAGTTTACGTTATTGCTGTTTTGTAACGTTAGGCTTTACATGCTAATAATATTTTTCAAACTGTTATCTGCACAAGTATACACAAAGCTATATTTCTAACATATAATACTACATATATGATAATATATGTTTACAAAATTGAATTTTTAGTGCTTCATGTTGATAAGAATGTCTCAATAATTGTTTGATATAATGCTCAAGTGAAAATAAAGTTTTTGAGGTTAAGACATTCCATTTAGAGCATAATTTTAATTTTTGTAATTATAGGAGTTTATTTCATTGTTTTGAAGTATTTTTGAGATAAATTTTGCCTAATTAGTTAATTAGTCAATGTTTTATTTTCTTTAACATTTCGAGCGATAGATATGCAATTTAAAAACAAACATCCATGGCAATCTCATGCAATCTCAAACCTTATTACGTAGTCAAGGTCAGATCTTTTTATTTTAGCTCGTGGAACATGATGAATAAAAAAGACTGAGACAGCCTTAAAGAAAAAAGTTGCATAACTAAGTTCCTACATCAACGACAAAAGTAAAAAAGAAAATGCATTTTTTTTAGTTATTATTAAGACATTAGATGAAAATTTGTATTCTATAACCCGCTACGAGTTCAATTTTCAATTGACCGGGGGAAATACAATGAAAGACAGAGATTGAGACGAATACGAGTTTTGATAGGCAATGAGCAAAGGCATGCCAATTTCGTATAAAGACCCATTAAAAAGTATTGTTATATAAAAACCAAGGTTCTTGACTTTAACCAACATTACATTGTTGAACATATATAATTACGGTAGCACTCCTTAAATCTCATAAAATTACACATAATGTAGAGGTTATATTTATTGTAAAATATAGAAGATGACTATTCTGTCTTTTATATACTAAACCCCATACCTAATTTTATTTTTGTTGATATATAGGTTTATTTTTATTGTAAAAATTACTTTTAAAGATACAATAGCCAAATTAAGTCATAATGCTAACAATTATACAAGGTTTACTAATAAGTCTTATCATTCTTGTGAATTTCGTTGATTATAAAAGTGAGGAGCCCATTATTCATCGGAGGGTGCTCATAAGAAAGTTGTTAGTTCGTATTTGTTTACCACGAATTTTTTAAATTTACATCTTATACGTATATTTATTTTTTTCTTTTGCGTTGAGAAGGCTAGAGTTGTTCTGAAAAATATTACGAGGTTTTCATTTGGCTTGAAATTCAAATTAATCTAATATAAATTGCATACGTAATTTCCTTTAGATTTTGTAAGTGGGACATAATAGTTAAAATTAAGTCCTCATGATTATAACTACTTTCTTGTCTACACTAAAAGACTTACTGGTTAGCATTATTATTCTTGACTATTTTATTATATCCAAAACCGTATCCACTTCTTTTTGTTGCGACTCCCATCCACTTTTACAAATTACACGTTACTTTTGTCACTAAATACTATAAATAATCTGGCAATCGACAAAATTGAAGTGTACGTTTTGATTAACTAGATTGTCATGATAAAATGACACCAAAAGATTATAAGCAATGGAAGAAAACAGTAACAAGTAGTCAAAAATGGAGTGCAATTGTCTACTTTCAGATTATTCGACATTTATAAAGTTTTGGATGAAGAAGTTATGCATATTAATAAGTGTGTTACGGGTTATTACAAAAAATTAGTACATAATACATTAACGTGATAATCCTTAACTTGGGGAGCTCGAAACAATTGAGTGAACTCTCTACTCTAGAATATCAACGATGAGGAAAGTAACTTAAAAAAAAAATAGAAATTACGAATAAGAGAGAGATCGCCGGCTTGTCCAAACGGGAATAAATATATTTTTCCTCAAATTTGACGAATGAACGATAAAAATGTCTTCAAATACCTATAAACTGCTTCACAAGGCTCCAAAGAATGGCAATAGTTTCACAGCTCAAGCTCCTTAGCAGCACAGGATTGCTCAGAGGCCTTGATGAAACTTCTACAAGAAAGGGCTGTAGGGTGATGGCCGTTCTGCATCAATCCACATTCTTACAGTTTACATACAGAAATGTTGAATTACGAGCGAGAAAAACCCATGAAATGGACATCTCAAGATCCCCACAGGTCGAAATATGGAAGATACCACATGATATAGATGACTTAAATTTTGAAGGCAGGTTGGTGCATGGGAATGATTAGTACAAAAGCATGTTAGAACAATGAAGCTAGACGAAAACAGAGAATAAGTTGAAATAATACCTGGTTCTTGAGCAAGAATCTTACATAAACTCTTCAAATGAGTTTGCAGCTGTAGCTAACTGATCCATCAAGTCTCCACCTCTTCTAAGTGGGACAAAGGCGCGAACTAAATAATCAGGCAGGCCATTGCTCCACTCCGATTTCGGCCACTTCAATGCATCCCACCATTCACTCTCTCCTTTGATCTCCTTCATATATATGCTGGACACTTCCACAGGCGAAAGGGACTCGAGCTTTGGGCAGTTATAAACAGCCATTGTGTCTAAATTAGGTGCAATGCGCAAACCACAAGAAATGTTGACCAATTCAGGTAGATCTACGAGTGATATTGTCTTCAAGCTGGGTAAAAAAGAGTCAAGCTTCGATTGGGAAGGCTCAAGACTTACTAGACTGCTGATTACGGGGCAATCTTCAGCTACAAGCTCTTTTAAGTTGATGAGATTAGCAAGCAACCCCGGGGTGAAAATGGTAGTCAACTTGGGGCATGTATATAGAGCCAAAATCTTCAGATATGAAAGACAATCCCTAACGGTTGGCCCTTTCCAAATGCTCTCTAAACTCTTCATGTAATGAACACTTAAGTACTGCAGTAACGGAAGTGCAGGTCTTTCACCTAAATCCAAGTTATATTGAACTTCATCATCATAATCATCGTCTTTTAGACTTCCGTCATCATCATCTTCATCATTTTTGTCTGATTCGGGAGAGCCCTCCGGAAAAATGTCATCACCATCAGACTCAATATTCACAATCTCCCTATCGTCTTCGTTGTCTCCTTCAGTATCTCCTTGATAATAGTCAGATCCGTCAACAATGGTTTGCATCTCACTGCATTCCACCAACAAGCAATATTTCAACTTACTTATTTCATCAATCTTGAAAACAGATAGCTTCCCCAAAGTCCAATGGCGGTCTAGAAACAAAGCACTAGCATTTTTGAGTGCCTTAGCAATTATATCTGTGTTCGTCTCGCCATTTGTATATTTCAGATATCCAGATTTCTCTAAAGAGAGAGGTAATTTACTTTTACTCAATTTCTCAAGCTTTTCTTCAAGGTCATCTGGCAGATAAGATATGATGCGCTGGACATGACGGCCAACTGTCAGACTAAAATGTGACAAAGATGGAAGTACCCTTAGTTGATTCTTACTCCATGTAAGTTGCAGGAAGCGCTGCAATAACTCAATCGTTGGAATGTACAACTTCAAGGTTTCCAAGTTACTTAAGCTAGAAAGTTCATTCATAATTGCCTCAACCTCAATGTTCCACCCCACACAATCTGGATTCACATCAATGCTTAACTCCTTCAATTTAGTGAGTTCTGATAGTGACATTCTTAGACTTGCTGCCTCTGATTTCTTATTTTTTGTATGTCGATCTGTACATCCATACAAGGACACTTTGAAGCATTCCAAATTAACTAGATGTTCAATTTCCTTGGGTAGACTAATTACCTCGGTTCTTTCAAGATCAAGTACCTTAAGTTTCCAGAGTTCTCCAATTTCAGGTGGCAGCTCCATCAGGAGTTCACAACCTCTCAAGTACAATTCTCGGAGTGCAACCAGTCTCGAAATGGATGAGGGCAAAGATTTTAAGCTCGTACGGGACAAGTCCAGAACTTGAAGGACAGGCATGTGCTCAAAGAATGAATGAGGTATTTCTGTCAGATCATAGTTTATCTGCAGGAATAGTTTTTGTAGGAAAGGGCAGGTCGGACTTTCTGGAACCTCTGAGAGTTTATTATTCATTAAATGGATCTCTTCAGCATCCCACTCTTTAGCGTTGGGTGCCTTTGTTAATCCCATACTCCCTTGCATAAGATACACAGGATGTGGACGGAGAATAAATCGATTCAATAACACAAGTCTAGTTTCTTCTCGCATTCGAACGGAAGCTTCACCAACTTCCTCTAGCAAGAAGGAACTGATAAGATCTTTCAAAATATCATCTCCTTCTTCCTGCGTTTTTACTGACCCAGCCCTTATCCAGCCAGAGATCAATGAATCTCTCAAGAACACCGTTCCCTTGTCGTGTGATGTACAGTATTTGATACAATGTTTTGATGCATTGCCCTTGCGTTGCCAAATAAATCTTAAGACATTAACCATATCTTTACTTATGCCTTCTATTTCTGATGAGGGCTCTGTTGTTAATTCATGCAGGGCAAGTTCCCAAATTCTACTGTCCTTCACACCATTCAAGGCCCTAGCTAGTAGAATGATGGCAAGTAAATGGCCATGGCACTCTTCAACTAAGCGCACAGCCATCGGTTTCAGAGAAGAGAAATATACTGTAGACGCATGGCCAAGGTTCTTACAGAACACGTCCCATGGTAACAAATGATCCTCCATCGTGATCTCCAGATCCACGGGCATTACGTGATAAGCTTTCTGTGATTGAGTTGTAAGCACTGTCTGCACGTGGAAACGAAACCCCGTTTTGCTGGGGCCAGGGATATCCAAGGCGTATAGATTTATTGGCTCGTCAATGCAATCCAGAAGCAGTAAGCATTTGTAGTGTTGGAAAGGAAAATTGAGTGGCACAGAAATGTCAATACCTTTAGTTCTCTTCGTCCAAGCATGTATCTGCTGTTTGATATGCCTTTCAACGTCTTGGATAGTAAGATATCGAGAAATGGAAACAGAGAGGACAACACTGAACATGTTTCTTATTTCCGGTAGGTTTGTCAAGGCATTTGCTACTTCCTTCCCACCAATTCCGGATATTCCAATACTTCTGAATGTTCTCTCCTGGATGCACTTCATAGCTTGGCGAATAGCGGAATCCCTTGCCAATGTACACATCGCTTGTGGTGCAGGAAACACTCGATCAAGCCATAACCGAGGCTCACTCTTGTTCTGAACCATGCCTTCTGCTAAATAGGGGACCGTATCGAAGGCAGCCTCAGCTAGCAGTGCTTTGACATCCCAAAAGAGTTCCGGAATGCGCCTAGATATAATGTTCCTACAAGTTATGTAGTCAACTTGGCCATTATTCTCAGCTGAGTGAACAACTAAAAGTCTCTCATATGGCCATTTATACGGGAAAATATGCTTGTGAGAGTGAGAACGTCGACGGCAACTTCTGGTTTCATGGAATAAGACGACAAGAGATGTAAAACGTCCTTCTTCCTGTTCAACGCCTCGGCCTCCCGCTTCAAAACTCTAATTTTCTCTGTAATTTCTTTCATTCCTTCAGCTTCTAATGAGTGTGCAAAATGGTCCTCAGTTCCTAGTAGCAAGGTTTGGCCCGCCAAGAGTCTGATATATGCCAAGAATTTCTTTTCTGATGGATATAAATGCTTTCCTTCTCCGGCTTTTTGCGTCACTTCACTTGCAAGCAGCTCCATTTCTTCCCTGGATAAGTCGGACCATGTTAGCCACATTGTTTCGTCGTCTACTTTCTTATTCTTCTTTTTTCCTTTCTGGTCCTGCGAGGCCACTCTCTTGACCAACTTTCTACCAGAACCCACCAGCTCCCTTTTTGATCGGAGCGTGGGAGTGGACGAAGGCTCCAATGAGTAAAGCTTCATATCGTCCCCCATCTGACTTGGTTCATCGGCATAACTGCATCGTTTATCATTTAAAGAAAAGGTGGAGGAAGTCGGCATCGTCTATATCTATGCCTATATATATATATATATATATATATATATATATATATAGAGAGAGAGAGAGAGAGAGAGAGATGTTTATAATATAATAAACTTTGAACAAGTATATACAAATGTAAAAAAGGTCTCCAATATTATCTTTTATGGGTCCTTATTCTACTTTTCAGAATTTTTAATTTCTAATTTTGTAAACTTTATAAAACTCCTAATATGGTGACGTTTCTCTCTCGGAAACTCGCTTTTGCGATCCCAAGTTAGGAGCTCCATGGGATCTCGTCCCAAGCTAAGATGGGAACTCGATCCCGCTAACTGGATAGAGATGAATGAAACAAGTGATAAAATACATGAAAATCAAGCTCTTTTCAACTCAATTTCTTGTGTCTCTCTTCCTTCAAATCCTTAAAGTCTCCTTATCTGTTGTTACTATCTATGTAAACTATACTAAATAAATGATAATACTCTTTACGCATTTATTTATTCAAGCCGCTCCCAACCTCAGATTCCTCTTGGTGCTTACGCTTCCCTGCCCCCGCTTTGTGCAACTAAGAATTTGATACTAATTTTAAATGGTCTAAAACTCTACCTGATTAATATATTAACATATTAAGACCTAATTTTGACTGTAATATCCCTAACCACCTCTATAACTTATGTATATAAAAATTCATATACACAAACAACATATATGGCTTATGAGATTTTAAATAAAAGAAGTGAATTAATAATTGATTAAATTTGATGTACTCATGTATATATGTACACATCTACCAATATCACTGAAAAAAGTTATTTATATCATATACAATCCTTTTGAGTGTTGTATTCTTAAAACACTCTCTAATATGAATATAAAAATATTTATATCTCAAAAGCGAATAACACAAGAAATTTAGATGAAAAAAGATTATGTTACAATAGATTGAAATGCATTAGATCTTAATCTAAAATTAACAAAAGGTTTCAATATATCTAAAATACATATCATAGCCATTGTATAAAAATTAGCAATATAGTATTTAGTTTCAATAGACAAATTTATAGGTCTATTTTTTCGAATAAGACCTCACAACCAACTAATTGGTTGTATCTCATATATAAATCTTTAGAAAAGAAATGATATCTAGAAAAAAAGAAAGATAGTACTATTATCCAAATTGTTCTTAGTATATTTGAGATGTAATTTAATATGTGCATTAGAAGGGTAAATGAATATAGACAAACAATTTAGTTTTGAGAGGACATTCACGACCAATAAAAACCTTTTTTGTATATTTAATTAAATTCACATTAAGTAAACTAAATAAAAATCTTAGACTAAGTATGAGCATTAGAAGAGTCGATTATAACTATAGTGTGATGATATGGGTACATTCGACAACAGCTGTTTGGGTTAACCCCCATCTACTAATTATCATTCTAATGTAAGGATTTAAGAAGCACGGACACGGACACTAACGGGGACACCGGACACCGCAATTTCAAAAAAATCAAATTTTGGACACCGCTATTTTTTTAATTTTTTTATTATATATATATATATATATATATATATATATATATATATATATATATATATATATACATTCCATAATCTAAAATAACAAATAATAATGAAAAACTACAAAAACAAGGAATTCAAATATAAGTCATACTTAAACGTTAAATCCAACATAGTGCATGGTACATAACATAAAGAAATTAAGTGTTGCAAAGCCATACGTGTGGACATAACATAAAAAAATAGGAGGTTCCTTTTTTAGACTCTTGAGGAGGGAGAGAAAAAAAAAGGATTGAGAACGAGTGGACGACTCTTGACTTTGAGTCTTGAGTCTGGACAGATTAGGGCACAAAGGAGACTGAGAGAGAACTAAACTTCGAACAAAAAAGGAGACTGACCTGTGTCAGCGACGGCCTCCGGCGACTGTGAAGTGAGGTCCGGCGATGGCGTGTCGCAGCAGCTGCTTCGGTCTTTGCGATGACAACTGGATAGTCTAGATCTATCGACGACGGCGTCGGAATGTCGGAATGTCGGAATGTCGGAATGTTTGGCGACCAACTCCGACAACGGCTACGAGTCTGTAATGCTCCGAAGGCTTCCGTAACGTGAGTGTTCCCTTCTCAAATAGGCGACGGCCGTAAGGTGAGTGAAGATCAAATTAAGGCACAATTTCTTGACCCCTGAAATTAGTTCAAAAAATTGCAAAGTAGCCCTAAACGGTCCGACACTGCAGATTGCCGTGTCCGACACTGCAGATTGCTGTGTCTGACACTCCTCGACGAAGTGTTCGACACGGTGTCAGAAAATTTAAAAAAAAATTCCGACACCGATTGGAGGTGTCTGACATGTGTCCGGAGGGTGTCGGGGTGTCCGTCTGTTTAGGACACCAAACCTCCACCTAGGAGAGGTGTCCGTGCTTCAGAGGTAAGGATGTTAGTTAATCTTTTTAAGCTCGTTGTAAAAATAGGTATAACCTGACAATATTTGGTATACAAAAATTATTTCGTTGCGATAGAATAAATATTCATGAGAAATGCAACTAAAGGCATTTATAAAATGTAAAAAATATGGCTTAGCGATAAATATAAATAGTACCAAAAGATGTGTAAAGCAAATTTAAACCTTCTAAACTTTGCTTCATCAATGCACTTACATATTAAGTCTGAGTGTTTACTGTTAACACTTGGAAACCCCTCCAAAATAATGACACATCATCTTTGTCGATTGAACCTCCTCTTTGTCGATTAAACCTCCTCACAAGATGCAGTTTACAAGAACCGGAGAAAGACATGTATATAAATTATACTCAATATTGTTTGGTCATTCTATTAATTTTTTTTTTTACAAAAGGCAACAACTCAAAAAGTAGAAAGATGTGTATGTACAAGTCCTGTGAAACGTGAATGTAACTCTAATCCTTTTACTTTTGTACTTAATTAAATACAAACCTATTAGATATATGTCTGGTTACTAATACCTTAAAAATAGAAAGAATGTTATAAATAAACATTTTCAATTTAAATGGGTAAGTAAGTAGTGCCACCATCTTTATTCACAACTATATTTATGTCTACTATTTAGCTTTACATATTAACACAATGACTATTCTTCTTTGCTAAAGGCTAAATGAATGTTAATTCAAAATGTTGATGATGTAAGATAGAAGCTTAAAAAGGCAAATACCTAGGTGCAACATTATATGGCAATCGGTTCATTGTTCTTTTCATCTACAGTTCAAATGAATTAAAGCAAACATAAGCATGCATGCACATGTTCTAAACAAATTGCATGATAATCTAATCAAGCCTTCAATCTTAATAGTGAAACGGGCGCTAGAATGTGTTGTTGTATCTCATGTTTATATCTTGATGCGTACGTGATTTCTTGAAACATTTATTCGTGAAAATGATAAGAATGGACTATGATAGTATATGTGATTTTAAACATAAAGAACTTTTGACCTGTGAAGAGGATAAGAACGGACTAATGATAGTATACGTGATTCCAAACATAAAGAACTTTTGACCTAAGTTTTTAAATCAAGAGACTAGGTTGTTAGACCACTAAAGGGGTTATATAATAGAGCCTTGATAGGTTATATGAAACAGTAATAAAGGAGTTATCATAACCAATATATTTGACGAGGCTTCAGTTTGAACAAACTTGCGGGATAGGAGACTAATACAAGTGATAATTCCTTTGTTGCTAGCCCATCATGGCTATGCACTTTTGACACTTTTAACTGCTTAAAGATATGTTTTAACAACACATCAGCATATTTTCAACGGTCAAAGTTCAATGCTTTCAAATGGTCAAACCCGCTGTGCATGCTCAAGTCACGCGCACGCTGCCTTCATTCCTGTATATTTCTGTAAGTGTCAAAATTCGACACGCATCCTCTCTTGCAAAGGAGTTGATGGCGTGCCAACCATTCAAGTGGGTCAGCCATCCCCCCATTGAAGGGTGCGGCCTAATCCCTCTTAAGGGGTGCTGAAGGTGAGGCCTCGCCCCTCTTAAGGGGTGCGGCTTCAACTCCCTTAAGGAATCTTCCTTCTTACCCCTTGGGGGTCCTCTTGCCTCACCTTTGGGGTTCCTCTCCTCATCCCTTGGAGGCTCCCTTGCTTCATCGCTTGGGAATTCCTCTCGTCACGCCTTGGGGTTCCCTTGCTTCACCCCTTGGGAGCTCCCTTGCTTCGCCCCTTGGGGGTTCCTCTTCTCACCTTTGGGGGCTCCCTTGCCTCACTTCTTCTTTTGCTCTTCCCCTTGGGAGCTTCAAGCTCTATGATGCCTGTCGTCGTTCTTGAGCACCGTCTTTCTGTCGCATGTCCTCGACATGACGTCCATCTCCAGGAGACACATTTTCTCGCCCAAGTGTCGTCTAGGCGTCAGTGCCCTCGGTACAATGTGGTCCCTTTATATTACATGACCCTAACACTCCTTCCCCTGGCCTCGCCCAAGCATTGTCGAGAGTTTCACATGCCCCGCATGACACTCATTCACCATACCCCCACACCATCTTCATTGAGCTACCCCCTGCAATGCATATCTCCGCTGCACCCATGTGCCATGCCACTTATACAGTTGAGCCTCATGGCACCCTGTCACACTGCCACACTCTCGGCGTTGGTCCATCCCTTCACCACACCATGCGCACCCTGCCTTGGTCGTGGAACATGCTTCGACTCACTTTTTGGAATGTGTAGCCTCAGGATAGGCGACTCTTCCCGGATACTACCTCATGGAGCTTTAAGTGCTCCGGCATAAGGACTCCCTTCCCGCTAGGTAGGCGACTCCTCTAGAACACTACCTTGGAGAGCTTTGAATCGAAGGACTCGTCACGGGGATAGGCAACTCCTCCGGAACACTATATATCTTCGTTAGTGAGTTCTAAGAGCTCTGGTATAAGGACTCCCCTCGTGCTAGGTAAGCAACTCCTCTAAGACGGTACCTCGGCCCGTCAACTTGGCGATCTTTCATGACACTACCTTGGCGCGCTTTGAATGCTCCAACACAAGGACTCGTCGTTGTGATACGCGACTCCTCTTGGACGTTATCTTCATCAGGGAACTCCTAGTGCTCCGGCATAGAGATTACTCTTCCGCCAGGTCGGCGACTACTTCGGGATAGGGCCTCAAGCCCATCAGGTAAGAGACTCCTTCAGTACACTACCTCGGCGTGATGGGTATGTGACGCATTCAGGACACTATCGTGGCACGCTCTGAGTGCTCCAACATAAGGTCTCACCCTCAGGAGAGGTGATTCCTCTACATTATCTCCCACAGGATGTCTGTATGGCTAGTTACATACTCTGTGTACTAGGGACTCTTCATCCGCACCCTGAAAGACTATGATCCCCAGGTCACTCTGAGACAAGAGTAGGTCTCCGAAGGGCATTGCACCTAGTCTGCCTGACAGTCGGGCGTAGGGACCGCCCCCAATCACTGTCAGATTCTCTGCGTCTCTCAACGCCTTATAAGACTCACCAAGGGCTTTGGACTGGTGGCTAGATCGAAGGGTTCTCTGGCCACACCAGGGCGTGTGAGCCAATTTTTCCAGGCAGACAAAGTGAAGTTGTGCAGGGCAAGCCATCTGAATATGCAATTCGACAGTATGTGGAGCATCGACCTTTGTGGCCCCCTTGGTGAGCTGTCACTCCTAAGGAACGCTACGTATCTCTTTCTGACATCACCCTCTCAACCCTTATAGATATGGGACTTGAAATTCATTTTTCAGACTCTAGAACTCATTTCATTTTCTCGCTCTAGAATTACAGAGGTAGAGAATTCTCGAAAGAGAAACATACAGGACTCTGATGCTAAACTGTTAACCCTATGGTTGGACAACTTAGGCTTACATTTTATTTTGATGATAACTGCATTGATTTTGTTCTAATGTGCGCTTTGAGTGGATTCTTAGTAGGTATATACATTCACACTCATGAGGACACGTTACATCATGAGGACACATTTGAGAAGTTGGATAGGTAGATTAAAGCGGAAGAAGCTTAAAACTATAGTGGACATGCTATAGAAGTTCATCGACTATAATGCCAAAGAGTTATTTTCCATTTTCATTCCTGCTCTTAAGTTTAAACAATGGTTTTTATTCAAAATTTTGTTAATTGGCCAAAATTTCATAAACCTTTTAACACTAGAATATCAACTCTGCATAGTGTAAAACTCTACTTAATCAATGTACAAACTGTAACTACAAACACCTCAAAAGGTTGAACATAGAAAGATAAAATCAGATAATTGCAAGTGCAAGAAACATTAACCATTAATACTTTAAAAACTGCATATTTTTCTTTCATTTTTCACCCAAGCAACAGACAAAATGAATATGACTTAATACTTAAGTATATTTTCAACCATCAAAATAATAGGATAGTAAAGAAACTAATTTTGATTATATAACCTCAAACTCTTATACAAATAAAATTCTTTTATAAATGCCAAAAGAAAAAAAAAACAAAGAATCAAACCTCATATTAAAATACCAGTTTACTCTCCGCAAATTAATTTTCAGCTAAATAACCTTGAGTTCTAAAGGTTCACCTCATCAACTACTAGGATTTGATTTGATTACTAGAGCTTAAATGAAGTTTAAATACAAAAAAAAAATTGTTTCCAAAAGTAATATAGTATGTGAGATAAAAACTAAATCTTAAAATAAATGGTAGAGCTCATAAGTCCAAAACTGTAATCACCTTAGTATGCTATATGATACGAACTCGATCAATTGACAATCTACAATCTATTTGAGGATAAAAATCATCATTATCTAATTATTTTTCTCAATTTTTTGCAAAATTCCTATAGAACACTTTGATACTTTTATGATAAATTTTAATAACAATTAACCGTAGAACGTATCGAGTAGACCTTAAATTTGACTACTAAAACCTCAAAATCACTTTAAAACAACAATATATAAAATATCACCAAGGTAAATTACAAAAATCATACGTGAAATTTTAAGATAAATACTTCAGAAACTAAAAGATTTCTTTTTTTTAATTGTTTGACCTCAATATTTCACAATATTGATCAGGGTACACGGGGTAAGATAGTCATCACTTTATAAATTTAACCTCAATCATGTGCAAAGCTTTTGTAAAAAATTTTGACATCTTTATGATAAATTAAAAAAAATCATTACTACTACAACGTACGCATGTTTCTAAATTGATCGTCTTAGAATTTTTTTATTAACATACATCAAAACGGATGGACGAAAAATTATCAAATTCTTGAACACTCATATTGCCACTAGATAACGTTAGATAGTTTCATATTTTTAAAAGGGTGTTAATTTGTAAGTAAGTAAAATAGCTCCCCTTGCTTCCATTTCTGTTCCAAACTCTGCATTCACTGCATGTTATTAGTAGATTATCCAAGTCTACATATAGCTTCACCCACAACATATTAGGCGATCCTGATATGACTAAATATGCAAATGATATTCCCTGATACATAACAATTGAAGGAAGATATAAAGGACTACAAATTTAACATGTTAGTGAAAGCTAAATATATTGTTACCTTGAGTAGTTTTAGATATATTGATATAATTTATTAGCATAATGATGCATCAAAATGAGATATATTTTCAGTGTTTTACACGGTTGTTGTCAATATGATTCTAATCGTCTTAAGTAGTGGGCTAATTTATTTATAAAATTTCTATACATGAGTGATGTCGATTATTATGTTTGATCGTGTATATCTGCATTACCTCATTGAATGCCATTCTATTTGTTATTCTTTTATTTAAAGCATAATCGACTATACTATGATGTATGATTAACGAGAAAATAAATTGCATCTCAACCTAACGATATTATATCCCTACTCGTGTATTTGCACTAGTCCATTAGCTAGTATCGTTCGAGGCAGCTTTGATAGGTCAAGCAAGTCATTTACACCTGAAACATCAAGTTAGTATCTTACCTTTGCTTTCTCTTAGATCCATCGGACCCTGCCTCCAATACCTCACTTCCTTCATCACAAAATCCACTATGATCACGCCACATATCAAGTTCCGTGACACTAGCATTCGGTGACCCTGGTGTACCCGGATCGTGGGGTGGTGGAAGGTTCAAGTCCCATGCATATTCTGGTACGCTAGCTTCTGTTACGAACAACTTCTTGGTGCAGTAGTGCTTACCTAGGTACCTTACTTCACACATATCGTTATCAAGCCGTTGCACTTGCTTAGTAGCGCCGCATTTTTGCTGGCTGTGATGGATGCATCTGTAGTATGACCTGAAAGATAAGTACCATGTTCTCAAATTACAAAATTGATTGATACAGGATAACACTAAACGAGCAGTGCAAAACGGATGGCTTCACTTTTGCTGATTGCAATCTGCTCCAAGTTTGTTTTGACCTGCCAAATTCTGTTATACTAGTCAACTTATCATAGCTTGAAATTTGATAGAGAGGTACCAATCCTCATACCAAGAAAACTGAAAAACTAAATGATATGACTCGAGATGCTGTCAGTTGACCAGATTTGATTTCTTAACAAACCAGGTGTCACTTTTCGGCGTCCAAATTGCCTTTGCTTATGCTATGATCACTTGTTGGTATATGATGATTATGGCATAAGAGATTACACCATAAGCAGCCAACTTGCTCATTTCAAAAGCGTACGTTCCTGCTTGTGGAGTACAAAGCCGAAAAGCACTTTTTGCAGCCGAGCACTTGGCTCACCTGCTTTTGGAGAAAAGCACTGGGCCCGAGTGAAATACCATATAAGCAACCCAGTAACTGTACCTTGGGTATTTTGACCCAAACATATCCATCTGGGCATACTCTGTCCAACAGTGGCCGTCTTCAGGTATATTTCCCTCCGAAATAATCGAGACCATCTGCGTCTCTTGGAAATCTTTTCTTCCAGCTTTAGAACCTTCATGTTCCATTCTGGATGATGAAGAAACCGAACCTTGGCGAGACCCATCAGATACAGATCCCTCTACCTGTGCCTTCTCTTTCCCTCCCGATCTGTTGGACGTAGGAGGTCGAGCGTCAGGATGCCCGACTAAAGCCTTGTAGAATTCATCCATCTCCCCACCTAGTGATGTTTCAACTATCCCTTTCTCCCGACGCCTTTGGGTATGCACATTTTTTTAATTATATATGCACGTCCTTTTACCTGCTTTACCGTAAACTTTCCTCTAATACAAGCCATCATCACATGGTCGATCTCAGCTACCTGGTGGCAAAGATCTTGAATTGTCTTTTGCATCTGTGTTGTCAGACAGGGACAAGATCTGATATAAAATTGAGTTGGAGGTTAGTAATGGGCCTCAACCTGGCGTACCATCTGCCCATGATCAAAAGTGAAGTGTCCCTGGACAAACAACAGGTTGACACTAAAAGCCTATACAAACGGTCATATTGCAAAGAGAAAATATGTCCTCTATGCATATTTATTGAATAATCATAATTTTCAACATAATAAACCACGGAGGAAAAAAGAAAGAAAAGTGAGAGAGATCATACACTCCATAAGCAGCACTTTAACAGCACAAGAGTGCAAAAAGAGAAAAAAAGCACAACAGAAGCTTAGAGAAAAGGAAAAAAGAGCACAATGGGAGGAAAACTTCTCTCTCTTATTCATTGGAAGTGAGATGTCCAACATTCTAAAACAAAGCAACTAATAATAACCACCTTGAGCCTCAACAGAAGTACATCTACAACATGTTGACCAACTGAAGGCAGATAGAGATGGGCACCTCGGCGGCTACTTTTCGCACAATGGGACAATGTTTTGCTGACTACACCTTTGAACCCGAGTCTCACTCTCAAAACAAATCTTTGCTGGAAAACAGAACTTCAAGAGATGAAAAAGCTGTATCCAAACATTTTGATATATCAACTTGCGAGTAAGTTTTCTGCAAAGAAGGAGACACTCTTGCAGTAATGCATGTCTTCTCTTTTCCGTTTTCTCCTCTCCTTTGCAGCTATACTCATAAAGTTAACGGTGAATTAAGTGATGATTTTTTGTGGGTTTTGAACTTTTCAAAAACCATAAACTTGGATCTACTGCGTGCATAGTTTCTGGTTGTTGTACAAGTATTTCTACTATTAGCGTAGGCTTTGATCCTTTCTTGTGTGTCAACTATACAATGTTTGGTGTTTTAGCACTAGTTTTCTTCGCGGTCGCTCCAAGAAAATTGGTTTTCCAATCAATTTGTTCTCTAGAATTAAGAAAATAGTTGTGTCTTGGTAAACGCCGCGGACTTATTTTCAACCACAACAATGTCTAGTAAGTGTTGTAGATTCACAATTACCAAAGATCCTTAGAATTACATAAGCACGACGGGTAGCAACCAAACAACTTACAAAGACAAAACCCTCAAACAAGTGCTCAACTCTGAAAGAGCAAGGCAAAATTTGTTTCGTTTAGACACATATACCAGGGTGTTCGTAAATGTTTGTCCTCCACACTGGACAAATATGAAACGTAAAAACTACCGATTAGGACAGAAAAATGCAAGAGAGAGAATGTTAGTTTGCGCTGGCGTTCAGACAGGGTACATAAACAGGAAATCAATATTCTAACTATTGAGTTCCAAATTGGCAGGAACATTCTGTGTTCAATTTGGTATTTACAGACGACCGATGTTTGGGGTTTGTCATACACGACTTTGTACTTACAATGTAACTTGCTGAATCAGGAGGCTCCGCATAGAAGACTTGTTGTTGGCATTTTAGGGACGGAGAGATGATGCCACTGCCATGAATCTAGTTTAGAGTTGACTTTTCCTAGATATGATATCACTTTGATCCAAGAAGGAAAAACCTTTGAGAATGCAGAAAAGAACAGAATCATCAGTAACAACCAACAGCCTCTACTGAATACAGATTATACCTAATTAAGAGAAGAAAATGATGTTTGTAAAGCAAGCACATAAGTGGCCAGAAATTCTTACAAAAAAAATGGTTATTTAAAAAAGAGAAAGGGTATAGAGATGCATACCAAGCAGAGCCTGGTAAGGAGCTGAATACCCAGCGTCTCGGTGGAAACTGCAAATTTTCTATATTGATTGATTCGGAGTCCAAATGCCGGACTAGTGCTTTCATTTCTGCAAACAAAAGGAAAAGATACTTCGAATACGAACTTTTTTTATTCAACTAATAATAATCTTGCACAGCTCCACTATAAACATTAATAAACATTAAATAACCGGGTGCAATTATTTCTGGGCTAATTACATTTTGGTTCCTCAAGTTAAGTTAAAATTACAGCTGAGGTTACAAAGTTTGAAAATGTAGCAGATTATGACCAATAATTTTAAAAAGATAATAGTCATGTTCATCTGTTATTGACCTGTCAAAAAAATATATTTTTTTTGTTAATGTTACTAATGCATGTTTTTAAAATACCAATATTATTCTTATACTTTATATATTTGTGTAAAATAAGGTTTGAAACCCTAATCCCCTAATTTTCAAGCCCTAATGACCGCCCACTCGCTCTCTTTCTCTCTCTTGCTATGTTTCTTTTCCACCTCCAACCCCAACCACCGACACTGGACCCTCCGCGTCATCCCAACACAACCAACCATCTACCACAACTCCTTCCATGGTCGTGCGCCATCACCGCATACCCATGGCTGCACCACAACACCCACCACCAGTGGTCGGTGGTGGTAGGAGAACTTTGGGCAGCATGAAAAGAGTTGTGATGTGGGGCTGCAATGGCGAGGAGACCAAGGCGTGGCGGCGTCTGAACGGGGGCTATGATGTGGAGCTGCAAGAGTGGCGATATCTAGGCAGTGATTGTAATAGATTGAAGTTTGGTGGTAGGGTTGCCTTGCAGGGGTGGCGGTGGCTATGGACAGGGTGTGCATTTGTTCTTTTGGGTCAATCTAGGATGTGGTAGAGGGACAGGGCTACAACGTTGGTGGCGATTGGGTGATGGTAGGGGTGGTGTTGGGTAGTGTCATGGTGGTTGGTCATGGAGGATATGGTGGTGGTAAATGGTGGTGGGTGGTGCGGCCGTGGCGACACTATGTGTGAGTGGAGCTAACGGTCATGAATGATGGTTGGTTCTCAAAGTGGAGGGATAAATGGTATTTCAAGTCATTTACCTTCCAAATCATTGGGCAGTGTAGTCATTCCGATCAAATCATTATGTATTTCATGATTCTATTCGCTCGGCAGACACCATTGTTATTTGTTCAAACTAATAGACACGAGTATAATTTCACCCTAATTTTGAGTGTAATTAACACGTACGTAAATAAATAAATAAATAAATAAATGGTGTGTAAATTGGACTTTTATGAATGGTAATTAATTAAAAAAAGGAATTAAATAAAGAAGCGAAAAAAAAGGAACCAAAAACCTTGTTAATCTTGGCGTGTTATCACCTACTCTAGAAGAGTTAAGCCTAAAGAAAGGAAAAAAGCACCACATATCATGCTTGTGGCGAAAAGCAGCCCTACTATTCACTCATAATAACAAGGTTTTGAACTCTCTATTGGTAGCACTTTTTTAAACGACTAGCTCAGAAACTCGTGCCAACGGGATAGTTTTATTAAAAGTCATTTAATTTTAATAGTTTTGAATTGTATAATAATATCTATTTCACAATTTTATATTTTAATTGTTTATTCATCAAAGATAGCCACTTTTATTTTTGAGAGGTAAACTTTATTTTCATAAACTTAATTAATCCTTGTGGGAAAATATCAATAGGCAGTGTCCTTGTTTATATTTGCTAATTCTAATTTGCAACTATGTAGGTAAAAAAAGGTAGAAGTTATTTAGTAGACAAAAAGGAAAAAAAGCAAATTCTACTGATAAAAGACTACGAAGAACGTATTAAGATCAATATGCTATTGCCTAAGAAATTTTTCGTTTTTTTTAATAATTTGTACATTTTAATGTTTTACTCATAACTTTAACTACATTTTAGTTTAAGTATGATAGATAAAATTTTGGTCCGTATATTCTTTTTATAGCATGTGATTAATAAAAGTTAATTAATATGACTAATTAAATAAGGATGAGGTGTCATTTTCAGAAGCAAAATTGAATCTACCAATGAAGTATACAGAAAAAATAGTAGTTATTGTATGAAGTAATTGTATAAAGTTTAAAAAATTTAACCAGCATGACTATATAGGATAACTTAAAACGTCATAGTAAGCAAATTGTTGAAAAAAATTAAACACAATTTAACAATGTGTATAAGAAGCGTGCTTACTAAGTCAGATTATCAAATAAGATTTATCTTCAAATATAATATGATTTTTTATCTAAGTTTTACTACATTCATCACAACATAAGTTATATTTTTTTGGATTTTATATGCAATTATAGTTTTTAGATATCGAGTCTTTTCCTTTTCATATAAGAAAGAGTCTTTAACAGTATAAAAGTTAACATAAAATCATAATATGTTGGTATATTGCTAATACAGAATTTAGAATGTTTAAGAGTTTAATTACTCACAACTTTGTTCAAAAAAATTTCAACATAAAATTAGTTGAATTTAACTCATCCTCACATGCTTAAAGTTTTAAACTTACACTTTTTTTTAATATATCTCATATGAGATTTGCATATTATAATATTTATATATTTAACCAATGCAACTGAATAGGATAGCGCAAAACCTCATAGTAAGAAAATCATTGACCAAAACTTTTAACTAACATATTTATCAAGTTGGATTTGTCTTTGAATTTATCAAGATTGACAATCTAGTTGAAATCTGAATTAACCATGCTAACTTTGTTTTGTTTTGTACATAACTTTATATTGAAATTCTACAATAGTTTTTATGTGCTATATATCATCTCCTACCATCATATTGTGCATTTAATGTGAAATAAAGTTACAAACACTATATGCCAAACACAAAAGTGCCGCTAAAGGTCAATACTATCTTGGATGGGTCCTTATCTCTATATTAGTTTATTTATATATTAGTAAGTCTCAAATAATAATTTGAAAACTACTTTTGAATAATCTAAAACTCGTAATCTATCAAAACTCAATTTTGACAATTATATCTCTAAAAAATTTACTCTAAGATGATAATAAATATCCATAGATGCAAAAAATATAAATAAGTTTTGATATTGTAAAACAAAATAATGATATAATAATGATTTAAATTTGATAAGGTCCTTATTTTTAAATTTAATTAATTGGGCTAATTACACCTATGTCCCTGAGGTTTGGGGGTAATTACAGTCAAGGACACAAAGTTTCAAAATGTAACATTCTGTGACCAAACATGTTTCAAATGTATCAGCCGTGTCCATCCGTTAGGGTTCCGTCCAAAAAGTGTATTTTTTTGCTGATGTCATCAATACATATTTTTAAAATGACGATACTACCCCTTTTTAAATTAAGAATTCAAGCCTTAATTAAAGATTAGGGTTTTAAAACCCAAAATTAGGGTTTTGTTGAAACCCTAATTTGCTTAATTAAATATTAGGGTTTTAAAACCCAAAATTAGGGTTTTGTTGAAACCCTAATTTGCAAATTAGGGTTTTCCCGAAACCCTAATTTCCAAATTAGGTCCAATCCTTCAACCCCGGCAGCCCTTCCCTCCCCGCCGGCAGTCCCCTTCCCTGCCGGTAGCCCCTTCCCTCACCCCGGCAGCCCCTTCCCTCCCTGCCGGCAGCCCCTTCCCTCCCCGCCGGCAGTCCCCTTCCTCCCCCCCGACAGCCTCTTCCCTCCCCCCGACAGCCCCTTCCCTCACCCCGGCAGCCTCTTCCCTCCCCGCCGGCAGTCCCCTTCCCTCACCCCGGCAGCCTCTTCCCTCCCCTCCGGCAGTCCCCTTCCCCGCCGACAGCCCCTTCCCTCACCCCGGCAACCTCTTCCCTCCCCGCCGGCAGTCCCATTCCCCGCCGACAGCCCTTTTCCCTCACCCCGGCACCCTCTTCACTCCCCGCCGGCAGTCCCCTTCCCTACCGACAGCCCCTTCCCTCACCCCGGCAACCTCTTCCCTCCCCGCCGGCAGTCCCCTTCCCCGCCGACAGCCAATTCCCTCACCCTGACAGCCCCCTTCTCCTCCGGCAGTCCCTTCTGTTATTCGCCAAACAAAGCAGATCCACCACCGGCGCCGTCGCCATCGTTCTTCCCCTCCATCTCTTTTCTTCTCCCCCGCAGCAGGGGTGTGGCGATTGCGGGCTGTCCTTGACCCCGTTCCGTTCATGCAGAAGTGACAGAAATGGGGTTGGGGGCGGGGGCGCGGGGGGGGGTGTGGGTGCTGGGTGTGGGGAGAGGAAGAATAATCAATAAATTAAGTGGGTAATTTATTTTAAAGTCAGGGGTAATAAAGTCATTCTGTTAAAACCGTTAGAATTTTTAGGGTTCCGTTTGTCAACGGACATAAGTGTTACATTTTGAAACTTTGTGTCCTCGAGTGTAATTACCCCCAAACCTCAAGGACATAGGTGTAATTAGCCCTAATTAATTTTATCGAAATAATATTAGGACTTAATATGACTATTAAGTCTTAATAGATTGTGAAACCAAAAAGATAACCTTAGAGGGGGTGAATAGGGTTTTAAGACTGCTTTAAAAAATAACAAGTAATTATTACAAACTTAGAGAAGCTATGAATAACACTTGAAAAGTCACAAACAATAAAGGCCCGTACGCTTACGAGATTTTTTTTCTGTATTCTATATTCTGTTTTTGGTTTCCAGAATTTAGTATTCAGTTCTAAAATCGTATTGTGTACTTTTACTTTTTTCCGTATCTATTTTTTCAATTTTTCTGTACGTTTATCATTTTCATTTTCGTTTTTACCAACTTTTTTTTGAATCAATTCATTAATGGACCCCACTATTTTCATTTCTAGGAAGACCCAGTGAAATGGGTGGTCTAGTTTGGTGAGTGTTTGTTAAAACAGGGTGGTAGATATGAGGGAGAAGAGGTGGTGTTCTAATTAGGAGAATACAGTTCGAGAAAAAGGTGAAAACACCTTTTGGGTGTTTTCAGCTTTTTTGACACTATTTGAAAATTTTATCCAAAACGGAACAGAAAAAACGTAAACATACATGAAAAAAGGCATATTTTTCATCATCATTACAAAAATAAAAACTGAAAAACGTAAACGTACAGCCCCTAAATCTCAAACACAATATTTCAAGTAAGCAAACTAACCAATCTCAACACAAGTATAAAATGATAATATAAAGAGAGAAGGGTTTAGAGATACTTGACAAGGAGATTTAAATGGTTCGGCTTGAAATACCCTCAAGCCTACGTCCACTCCTTCAAGGAGGTCCCTTGAAAGGCCCTAGAATCCACTAGTATGATCTTTCGTACGGCTCAAGATTGAACCGCTTACAATCCCTTGATGCTATACCCACATCAAGAACAAGCTTTGACAATCCCAAAGCTCCAAAGCTTGACAACCCCAAGCTTTGATACAAGAAACTTTAGATGAAGAATTGTGTACAAAGATTCACTCTTAAGAAATAGATGTGTACAAGTTTAAGCTCTAGAACAAGAGAGATGAGTGTATGATGACTTATGGAAGTGTATATCTCTCAAATGTAAGCTCACAATAAATGCTCTCTTGAAATGGATGAGAAAATAATGAAAACTAAGATAGATTGAACAATCGCTTTGATCTTTGAGAATATGAAAGATAAGAGAGCTTTGAATGCAATTGATGAAAGAAAACTAAGCTCAAGATGAGTATATATAGGTTTGGGAATTAATATGACTGTTTGGAGTTAGGTGGAATATTAAATGCACCAAACGGTAAATACAGTCAACTACAATGTGCCATTGCAGTCGACTGTAATCCCAAAAGTAGCCGTTGGAAATTCAAATTTCCAACTTGCAGTCGATTGCATTCCAATACAGTCGACTATAATAGGTTACTGGAAGTATTGCAGTCGACTGCATTGGAATGCAGTCGACTGTAATACCTCACTGCCCAACGTGCAGTCGATTGTATTCCTGAAAATGCATCACTGCCCAACATGCAGTCGACTGCATTCCTGAAAATGTAGTTTCCTTGTTTTCAAAACATGAAAATGTTTTATGCATGTACGAAAACCTATGGGCAAGTTCTAGGTTACAGTCATTGATGTGATCATCTCTCTATGTCTAGTTATAAAGAACGGAAATGAAGCATTGTAAAATTCAATCAACGAATTCCTTATTTGATGCGTTTCGTTGAGAGTCTTTCAATGATTTGCTCGTCTAATAGTCCGTTTGCATGAGTATGAGATTGTACCTATTGCTTCGTCAACTCAATGCATGTTAGACAACATAATTATCAATGTTAGTTATCATCAAAATCAAATATAATCTTAGCTTAAATAACCGTAGGGTTAAGAGATTGGTATATATATTAAGACACACACACACACACACACACACACACACACATATATATATATATATATATATATATATATATATATATATATATATATATATATTATTTTAGAGTACGTGCGTTGCACATGAATATTGTCGAGAGTAATATTTGAAATGATATTATTATCTTTTTTGGAATCAAAGTAATGTAATTCAATTATGTTCTTATTTCTTTTGTGACTTGTTTTATAAGAAATGTATATTTGATGTTCGCAATTATAATCAATTTAATATTTAAAAATATTCTTTGTAGGTTTCTCGATTGAAGAAATGTTTGATGGTACTGCTGAAAATAAAGACAAATAGAGAAATTAAAAAAATGAATCTACGTCTTTATTTTTTGTAATGTGTTGAATTGGTCTATGGTTAAAATTTATAATTTTCAAGACCAGACGATTTGCATTTCATAAATAAGAAATACAAAACACCCAGTTTTTAACTATAATAACCGAACATATTTTCAGTTCAAATTGGCACCATATTTAAGTCTTGTTTTTTTATGCATATTTAATTGTTTTTTTTTCTATTTTTGTTTTTCTAACAATTTTTTGATTCTTAATTGATTTTTAACGTATTTCAGTTTCTTTATTTTATTTTATAGTTTTTCAATTGGTTTATTTGTTTGCTAACTTAAAAATACAAGAAAAAAATCACAGTTCTCATTAACCAGTTTAATATCTAATATTTATTTTATTTTACCAAATTAAAAAGAGAATAATAAAGGAATTTCTTAGTTTTATTTTTCTTTCTCATTACACTTTTCATTTTTCAATATATAGAATAGATTTATTACCCAATGTTCTTATAATTTCATTAATATTTAAAAGGGAGTAGTAAAAGAAGGGTAAGAATGTAATTGACGTAATTAATAACGGAGGACATAATTGTTCAAATTTTTTTTACAACATTTATACTTTTATAGCTAAAGTATAGATATGGAGACACACACACACACACACACATAAATATATATATTTTTTACAACCACATATTTTGTTTTCCAATGTGTAAATGTAGGTTTAGATTAAATTTATGACATAATGTTCATTAAACGTGTTATAGAAAAAATAATTAGGAAATGGTAGGGTTGCTATTGGAATAACTAAAGGAGGCCAAAATCAAAAATTATTACAAAATTAGTACTTGATAATAGTATTTATGAAGGGTAGAAATGTTATTGAAGTGATTAACGAAGGGCAAAAATAAATAAAATGATTTACAAGATTCATACGTTTATAGGTAGTATATATATATATATATATATATATATATATATATATATATATATATATATATATATATATATATATATATATATATATCGAGAGGGGGGGGGGGGGAGAGAGAGAGAGAGAGGGGGAAGTTCCTTTTCAATCTATAAAGTTTTTTTAAAGCATGCAAGTGAAATAAAGTCTTAATATGTTTGTATATTACTGATTTAGAATTTTAAAATATTTAAGACTGAATTAGAGTAAAATAAGCACACCATAAAAAAAGATTAGTTAATTTTTCTTCTGAACAAAGTTTATTTAATTCAATTCATGTTTAATCTACTATATTGTGTAGAACCTTTGTAACTCAGCTAGAGGATAAACAAAATTCTGCTATTACCTTTCTTATGTCAAGGTAGATTATAAAAAAAACTTTCCTAGATTTATTTCCAAGCTTTATAAGATTTTAATATTACATGCTATTTTTAAGAGTAATTTAATAATTTATTCTCTATTATAAATCTCATATGTAGTTTTTTTTTCCTTTCATATATGCAGGTTTTGATTTTCATGTAATTTAGGTTATCTTAAGGGATTGACTGTGTTTTAAAATGTTAACAAATAATAAAAATTAAGGATCTTTTGAAACAATAATTTGTCTATAGCCCATATATTATAAAGTTATAAAACTTAAATATGAATTTTAGATAGTACCTAATTTTTCTTATTAAATTTCTTAAGTAATTTCGTTTTAGTAGTGATTATTTCATATGAGCTTTTTCGGTATATAATACTGACTACAATGACATTTTTCTGGTTATTTTTATTGACTACAATGAGTTAGTAAACTTTTGCACATATCCTTACATTAAGCTAAAATTAGTTCATATACTTGTTATTGCATGCACACAGCAATGACCACGCATAGTTATAATCGACTCTATTACAGCCAAAATTTTGTTCAAAAAGTTACAATTAGTCTAATATCTACTCATTTGTCTTGTTACTCATGTAAACTTAATCAACTACAAACATTTTTATTGGTTATTATGGTCCTAATAAAAATAAATTGTCAGTCTATAATCGATTACGATACGCTTTGTAAAATGACTTAAAACATATTCATTTTGAAGGTTATATATTTTCTCATTATTTTTTTTAATTCTCGTATTTGATTTGTTTAGTAAATCCTTATATATGAGATATAACCAGATTAGTGGTCGTGAGGTCTTATTTAAAAATGTTGACTATCTTACATATACCACGTATATCGCTATGTATATGAATAATGATCTATTAGAAACATCATCTTTTTTTCTTTTTGAATCTAATATGTTATGTTCATTTTTTAGATACATGAAAATTTTTATATTCACATTAAAGAGTGATTTTAAGAATATATTAGCCAAAATTAAGTCATAATAAGTTAGTGTATTGATTAGGCTGAGCACTAAAATGTTTAGAAATTAACTTAATATTCTTGCAAAATTATTCAAATTTAAAAACAAGAACCCTATCAAAATTTAAATCAATTGTTAGATCATTTTTTGTTCTAAGTCTCATAAGTTGTTTAAGCTCAATTGTAACATTAATTTTTCTTCTATATCGAAAGTATTATTTTGTTTTTATATATATGAGTTTTTATAGTCATATTAGAGAGTGATATTAAGGATACAATAGTCAATATTAAGTCCTAATAAGTAAGTATATTGATTAGATTGGGTTTTAAAATGATTAGAATTGGTTTCGAATTATATATGGCTTATAGAAAATCTAAGTCTTAATAAAATTAGTATACTGATTAGGTAGCTAGAGTTTTAGAATGATTATAATTAGTTTTTAAAATATATTAAGACTTACTAATGTAAAAGTTAATTAATCTTAAAATAAAGACTCTATAATCTAATATATGTCATGCAAAAAAGCGATAATATGTCGCACAAATACGTTATCAACGTCTTTCTCACTTCGTTTATTATATATTACTAGCCCAGTAATCCGAGCCAAGCTCGAGCCTGTTTATGAAATACAGTATACCGTAAGCTCTTGAAGAGTGTATTGATATGTACCACATATCGTGAGACAAAAAAGACAATAACATTATTAAAAAATATATCTTATTTGGTTATAAAAATAGATACTCATATAGTGAAGTCGTTAGATACGTGCTTTTTTTAAATTTTTACTTTAAGTTGTTAATTATTTCAATGAATATTGGCTTAGCACTTATAGTAATAAAATAGTCACGAACAGGATTGTGGTTGAAATTAAAAAGTTTTGTAGCTATGACGTAATCCTTTTGAATTATAGATATTATGGCTAATTACACCTATATCATTGAGGTTAGGGTATAATTACAGGTAAGGACAATAAGGACTCTATAATCTAATATATGTCATGCAAAAAAGCGATAATGTGTCGCACAAATACGTTATCAACGTCTTTCTCGCTTCGTTTATTATATATTACTAGCCCAGTAATCCGAGCCAAGCTCGAGCCTGTTTATGAAATACAGTATACCATAAGGTCTTGAAGAGTGTATTAATATGTACCACATATCGTGAGACAAAAAGACAATAACATTATTAAAAAATATATCTTATTTGGTTATAAAAATAGATACTCATATAGTGAAGTCGTTAGATACTTGCTTTCTTTAAATTTTTACTTTAAGTTGTTAATTATTTCAATGAATATTGGCTTAGCACTTATAGTAATAAAATAGTCACGAACATCATTGTGGTTGAAATTAAAAAGTTTTGTAGCTATGACGTAATCCTTTTGATTATAGATATTATGGCTAATTACACCTATATCATTGAGGTTAGGGTATAATTACAGGTAAGGACAATAGTTTGGACAAATTACACTTGTATCCGTTGACTACGGAATTGTAAAATCCCTAACGGTTTTAATGAAAAGACTTTATTGCCCATAAGTTGGAACCTTAATGCCATTACTTCATTAAAAAAAAAAGAAAGATGTTTACTTTTCCACCCCCTTACCCCCCACACACCACCCCTCACCCTCACCCCCAACCCCATTTCTGTCTCTCAGAATTTATGGCATCTGTAACCTTAGCGCTGTCTGCCTCCCCATTCCCTGTCACCCGTCCACCCCGTCTGCCTCCCCTTTCCCCGGTACCGTTCCCTGCCTGTCTCCCCCTTCCCCGGCGCCCCACCCCCGCCTATATCCCTCTTCTCCGACGCTGCACCCCGCCTGCCTCCCCCCTTCCCCGGCTGCATCCCCCTTCCCTGCGACGCAACATGAGAATCATGTTTGGCTGACTGTACGCATATGTCAATGGCTGGCGTACTAAGAACGGTCGTAGGCCTTGGGCAGGATCCAACGAAGTGTGAGAATGATGTTTGATCACCCAATTAGGGTTTTAGAACCCTAGTTTTCAAATTAGGGGTTTAATAAGCCCTAATTTTTTAAATCAGGAAGCAATTATGTGTATAAGGGATCTAATAAACCCTAGTTTTTGAAATCAGGAGGCAATTACGTGTATAAGGGCATAAACGTGGGGCTATTTCCTAATTTTTTTTAAAAAGAAAAAGAAAGACTTTAAAAATTATTTGGTATATACAGTATAAGGGCATTATTATCATTTTAAAAATTCATAATGATGACATCAGCCAAAAAGTATAATTTTTTAACAGAACCCTGACGGGTGAATACGGCTGATACATTTTCAAAGCTTTTGGTCACGGTATGTTACATTTTGAAACTTAATGTCCTTGATTGTAATTATACCTTAACCTCAGGGACATATGTGTAATTAGCCATAGATATTACATACGAGTATAATTCTTTAACTTCAAAAGTTTTTGGGGTGTTACCTATTTTTTGAATAATTTTTTATATATATCTTTTTTAATTTTTGTGAAACGCATGTGTGAAGACATTCAACCGACAAAAATGTGTCCTTTTTTTTTTTATTTGTTTTAGTGCTTTTGAGGTATTAATAGTCCAAAATAATATCTGATTGATAAGTACATTGATAAAGTTGATTTTACTTTTCACATATTATAAGTCTACAATTTATCATAAAATTATAGTTCTTATATCTAATAAATGCCTTTAATAGTATTTTTCTATAGATACTTATTGTTCATACCCTATTCTGGTCAGACCAGTAGGGCCCGCTAGGGGACCCCGCGTCGCGCGACACATCATCCAGTCAACGGTCAATTATTCAACGCCATAACCAGGTCAAAGCGCATCTCCTTTCGAGCATCCACACGCGTCACCAGTGCAGCGACATCAACACGGTCAAACTGTTGGAAAAAGGAAGGGGTCGGCCACCCCTTTCCTAAGGGGGTCGGCCACTCCCTTCCTAAGGGGGTCGGCCACCCTTTTCTTCAGGGGGTCGGCCACCCCCTTGTTGCGAGGGGTCGGCCACCCTTTTGCCTTGCAAGAGTCATTCCTAAACCCCCGACATCACTCATCACGCTCTCTACCATCCGCGCTCAACACCAATGGTCACTTGGCGCTCGTCGCCGACCATGCGCAATCGTCACGACGGCATCACCAAGTATACCTCCGCGACAGTCGTCGCCGCGCCCTTGCGCCCCGCTGATGATACGTGCCCCCGGCACTAAGTATTGCTCCGCGACAGTTGTCGCCGCGCCCTTGCGCCCCGCTGATGACGTGTGCCCACGGCACCAGGTATGGTCTTGCGACAGTTGTCGCCGCGCCCATGCGCCACAATCATGTTATATGCTAACGGGATGTGCTCACAACCTGAAAGCCATCGCCATCTTCATTCCGGGGGGGCTTCGCTCCGTGCTCCGGCACGAGGACCCTTCGCAGCGGGATAGGCGACTCCTCCGGGACACTATCTCCGCCAGGGTGCCTGCGTGACTGGCCTACGTGCTCTGGCACTGGGGGCTCGCGTCGACACCCCTAAGGACTATGACCCCCGGGTCACTCCGAGATGGGAGCAAGTCTTCGGAAGGGCATCTTGCCTAGTCCACCTGGCAGCTGGGCGTCGGGTCTTCCCCACCGCTGCCAGGCCTGTGGGATTCAATAAGGGCTTGGACTGGAGGCTAGGGCAACGGGCTTACTCTGATCACGCCGGCACGGTGTCTTCAGTCTTCTCAGACAGGTAGAGAGATGCTGTGTGGGGAAAGGCAGTGCGAATTTGAGAACCGACAGTCCAACGGAGAACCGGTATTTGTGGACCCCCTGGATGACGTGTCACCTTCAGGGGTGACACGTGTCAGCTGATGACACATTGATGACATCGGCACTCTGTTCCTATAAATAGGGGACCTTGGATTTCATTTTCAAAAAGAACTCTCTCATTTTGCCATTTTCACTTTCTCTCTCTAAAACTCATTCTCTCTGGACTTCTAGAGAGAGATACATTCGGACACCTGACATCGGACTCTTGACGCTGCACCCCTGACGCTGACCCTAGCTGGGATTGTCGGTCGCCAGCCCCATTCATCTTTGCCTTGCCTGCGCAGCACTGCCAGCCCTCGCGGCCTGTCTGGGGAGCCTTGCTCTCGGCCCTCACTCCGTCCTTGCTGTCTCTCATTTTGTACACTTGGAAGCTGACTCGGACTGCAGCCTTTGTGGCACCTCCACGTAGGCGCGAACCCACTTTCCTTGGCATCACTTATTTAATCAGAATATAATGTACCTTTTGTGTACCAACTTTTATCGGGTTATTCTTGTTAACTATATTAAGCTTGTAAAATTCAACAAATATCCTTATGTTAAATTAACGGTTACAAGGTGGAAATTAAATAGTTCATATAATTGTTATTTAATACTCACATTAATTATCACTCATAGTTATAATCGACTCTATTCTAATAAAAATTAAGTTTCAAAGCTTATAATTAGTCTGATATTCAATAACTCGTCTTACTATTCATCTAAATTTAATCAGCTATAAATATAATATATTTCATATTGAGTCCTATCAGAAAAACTGTCAATGTAATGATTACAATAAGTTTTGTAAAATTACTTAAAACAAATTCACTACTCAAATATTTTATAAATAAATTTGACAGAATGACCAAATAATATCTAATATTTCTTGTAATGTGTGTGTGTGTGTTTCTCGTAAGATGCTAGTAATGATAAAATTAAATTGATGAAGATGACGTGTCCTTATTTTAAAGTGTTGGAATTATTTTCTACATCTTCAACGACTTTCACTAAATTATAGTTTTTATATCTACTAAGTACACTCATAATTTTTTTTCATAAAAAACTTAATTAAGTACTAGTAAAAAAGTCTTTTCATTGATCATAAATGCCCTATGAAAATACGAATTGGTTAATTACTTGTTTTATAGAATTACAAAGATATATTTTTACATTTTAAAGATTTTAAATGTTCTCAAATATAATAATTAGAAAATTTTTGATTTAATTATATATTTTTTCTAATACATGCACAGTCATTTGTTGTTTGTGTGTCAATTTTTTATTTTAATCAAAAGGATTCTAAAAGCTACAGTACTATACTATATTAACAAATCATTACATTATTTTTATAATTTTTTAAAAAATAAACAATTATTACATTATTTTTATTGTTTCAATCTCAATTTTAGCATCATCTTTTTTTTTCTCTTCTAAATCTAATATGTTATTTTCATTTTCAAAATATATGAATTTTGTTATTCAGATTAGAGAGTGTTTTTAAAGATGCAATAGTCAAAACTAAGTTCCAATAAGTTAATTCATCAATCGGTTAGTGTTTTAGAATATTTAGAATTAGTTTTTCAATTATATAAGACTTACTACTATGAAAACTAACTTATCAAGACATAAGAACCTTATCCAAGATAATATTCTCAATTGTGACATCATTTTTTCTCTTCTAAATCTAGTATGTTATTTTCGTTTTTAAAATTTATGAATTTTTATATTCATATTAGAGAGTGGTATATAATGATACAATAGTCAAAATGAAGTATTAGTAAGTTAATTCATCAGTCACTTAGAGTTTTAAAATATCTAGAATTTGTTTTTTAATTATATAAGGCTTAATAATATGGAAATTAACTTATCAAGAAATAAGAACTCCATCCAAGATAATATTCTCAATTGTAACGTCATTTATTTTCTCTTTCAAATTTAGTATGTTATTTTCGTTTTTAATATATAAGAATTTTTATATTCATGTTAGGAAGTGGTTTTTAAGGATACAGTAATCATAATTAAGTCCTCGTAAGTTAGTTCATCAATCAGTTAGAATTTTAGAACGTTTAGAATTTATTTTTTCAATTATATAAGGTTTTGTAATATAGAAATTAACTTATCAAGAAATAAGAATCATATGCAAGATAATACTCTCAACTGTAACATCATTTTTTCCTCTTCTAAATCTAGTATATTATTTTTGTTTTTAATATAAGAATTTTTATATTCATATTAGAGAGAAAATCTTAATAAGTTATTTCACGAATCAATTAATGTTTTAGAATATTTAGAGTTAGTGTTCAATTTTATAAGGCTTAATAATATGAAAACTAACTTATCAAGAGATAAGAACCCATCCAAGATAATATTTTCAATTGTAGCATAATTTTTTTCTCTTTTAAATTTAGCATGTTATTTTTGTTTTTAAGATATCTGAATTTTATATTCATATTAGAGAGTGATTTTAATGATATAATAGTCAAAATTAAGTCATAATAAGTTTGTTCATGATCCAGTTAGAGTTTTAGAACGTTTGGAGTTAGTTTTTTTAATTAATATAAAATTTAAGTTATCAAGAAATTAAAACCCCCTCCAAGATAATATTCTTAAATATAGCATCATTCTCAAATGTAGCATTAGTATTCTTTTTTTTTTTAACATTTAAATCTAATATATTTTTTTCATTTTTAAGATATATGAATTTTTATATTCATATTCTAGAGTGGTATTTTAGTTTTTTAATTATATAAGGCTTAGTAATATGAAAGTTAACTTATCAAGAAATAAGAACTTCATCCAAGATAATATTCTCAATTGTAGCATTATTTTTTTCTCTTCTAAATTTAGTTAGTTATTTTTATTTATTATATATGAATTTTATATTCATAATAGAGAGTGATTTTAAGGATAAAATAGTCAAAATTAAGTCTTAATATATTAGCTCATGTATTAGTTAGAGTTTTTAAACGTTTAGAGTTAGTTTTTTTTATATATAAATAAGGCTTAATAATATGAAAATTAACTTATCAAAAAATAAGAACCCCATCCAAGATAATATTCTCAATCGTGGCATCATGCATCATTTTTTTTCTCTTCTAAATTTAGTTAGTTATTTTTTTAAGATATATGAATTTTATATTCATAGTAGAGAGTGATTTTAAGGAATAATTAAAATTAAGTCTGAATAAGTTGGTTCATCAATTTGTTAGAGTTTTAGAATGTATAGAATTTATTTTTCAATTATATAAGGTTAAGTAATATGATAATTAACTTATCAGGAAATAAGAACCCAATTCAAGATAATATTCTCAATTATAGCATCATTTTTTTTGTCTAAATCTAGTATGTTATTTTCGTTTTAATGATATATGAATTTTTATATTCATATTGGAGAGTGATTTTAAGGATGTAATAGTCAATTTAAGTCCTAATAAGTTAGTTCATCAAACAATTAGAGTTTTAGAACATTTAGAATTTATTTTTCAATTATACTAGGCTTAGTAATATAAAAATTAGTTTATCAAGAAATAAGAACATCATCCAAGATAATATTCTCAATTATAGCATTATTTTTTTTCTCGTCTAAGTCTAGTATGTTATTTTCGTTTTTAAAATTATGAATTTTTATATTGATATTAAAGAGTGGTTTAAGTATATAATAGTCAAAATTAAGTTCTAATAAGTTAGTTCATGAATCAGTTAGAGTTTTAGAACGTTTAGAATTAGTTTTTCAATTATATAAGACTCAGTAATATGAAAATTAACTTATCAAGAAATAAGAACCACATTCACGATAATACTTCTAACTTTTAAGGACACTTGTAATAGTTATAATTTTATTTCGCATTGAAAACATAATGTGACGGCGTGTCAAGAAAAGAAGTCATATTTTTATGATGATGTGTCGCGTAAAGAAGCTCTCGCTTCGCTTATTATAGATTATATATAGATAGAGATTAGGGATAAGTGACAAATCAGTTGTATATATCTTTAGCATTTGAACTCTACAAATATTATTAATTAACATAAATAACAATACTTAAACTACATTTATTATCAAAAGTGGATATGATATATCAATTTCTTAGTTAAACCCTTTACGGTGCTTAACTGTCCTTTCGTTTTTTTGGGTGACGATCTTCACTCAAATAGTACAATGAGCTTTTCCTTATGGAAATTCCTGCAGAATATGCCGTATTGGCCAATTAGCCCCCCAACAGTCTTTCAAATGCAGAATGTATGTCAGTGTAAGGAACCGAAAATATCAAAGGGGTGGTGTTGCCACCCACTCCCACTCTCGCTATCATTGTCGCTATCACCAAAGCACCTTTATTCAGAGCAGTTCTTTTTTTTCTTTGGTAGAACGGAAATTACATTAACTAAGATAATAATGTACAATAAAAAATAGTACAATCTAATGTTTAGCCATGAAAACAAAGAATAACAAGTACCGCTAAGAAAGCACAAGGATGGCCAACATGGCTTTGGAAGAAAGCATAAAAGATAAAGATTACCCTTGTTGGATTTTAAAAATTCATATCAAATGATAACAGGGTGGAAGAGATACAGCAAGGCATAATTTTCAGGGGCACATGAAATGGCAATTTACATTACTGCAGTGGTTATCATCTGAACCAATAGAGATGGAGAGGATTCCCAGGGCCATATCAAATTGATCCGCAGCTCGAAGGGAAAAAACACCATCCCACTCTACTAGATCCGCCAACTTCGAACCACAATCCCATTATTTTGGACCCGCATTGGAGATTTCAACCGAAATCAACCGAATTAGAGGTCCAGCAGTGATTGCAACAGGTCTGAAAAAAACCTTTCAGATCTGAGGGTAGCGAGTGGGAAGGAGTAAATTTCTAGCTGAAGGACTTTTGATCTTTGGGTGGAAGTGGAGATCGAAGGGTGGAGGTGGGTGGTGGCGAATGGAAGCAAAGGTGGGGTACCGGGGCAGAGAGAGCAAAAAAGACACGAGAGAAAGTAAGAAAAGGAGGAGGAGGAGGAACATTAGAATGGCCTCCCTCCCCTTCCATCCTTTTAGCCATGGAAGCTGGAGGAAGGATGGGTGGCGTTTGGGTTATATTTAGAGAGAGGATGGAGGGTTTTGGAAAAAATGGGAGAACTGTAGTTTTTCTTATTCAGAGCAGTGCCTCGATAAACGGTTGGCCCGTACATTTACAAAATTTTGTTTTTGTTTTTGTAATGATGATGAAAATATGCTTTTTTTTTACGTACTTTTATCTTTTTTCGTATCCGTTTTGAGAAAAATATCGAAACAGTGGCAAAAATCAGGATTTGTATTCTCTTGTCAGATCTTGTCTTCACAATTTTTGCCATGGCCCTCCCACTGTGCTGTGTCCTAGCTCCCTCTCTCTTTTCCTATACTCTTTCTTCACCCACAGACAACACGATCAACTCCCATCTGAAAGGAGATCTCGCCTAAATCCAGACAAAGGAGATCTGGCCTAAATCCATGGCGAGATTGCCGAAGCAGTGACAGATGGCCGAAGGAGATCTGCGCCAGAAGCTACGAGGTTCTGCTCTGATGGGGTTGGCGAAATCGCTGGCCAATCTCGCCGGAAGGCGAAGGTCTGAATGCCGTTGTTTCTTAGGGAGGCGGCAGCGAACTCAAGGTTGCCAAGGTGGCCGGAGAAGATCCGGGTGAACATGGACATGACGTAGTTGAGCAAGTACATCGCCGCGGCGGGCGCCACGAGGCAGAAGAGGAGCTTCAGCTCTATGCACGTCTCCGAGGTAGCCGCCGCAGGAAGGGCAAGTTGGTGTTGGACAGCCGCCGCAGGAAGGGCATGTCGATTCTGCTCTGATCGAGATTGCCGAAGCAATCTCGTCGGAATCCAAAATTGATATTGCCGAAGCATGACAGATGGCCGAGATCTCGCCGGAATCCACGACGAACACTATCATCTTATTCTCTTCTTTAACATGGGGATGAAGAAGTACAGCCGAATTAGGGAGAGATGGCAGGTGTTGGTTCAGGTGGAAAAGATGGTCGGGTGGGGTACGATGTGCATCTTGGAGCAAGGGTAAAAGCGGAAAAAATTGCCGTAACAGTAATGAAAACGGAAATAAAAATGTAACCATACAAAAACAACCTGAAAAAAGTAGGTAAAAAAATTGTGAAAATTATAAAAGTAAACAATTATAATTTGTGATTGGATACGAAAATATTGAAAACAAAAATATAATACAAATACACAAAACGAAACGTGTAAACATACGGGCCCTTAGTTTCTTTCGTTCATATTAGATTCATTCTACTAATGTTCAAAATTTCAATCCAAAATTGTAAGCTTTACATGACCTGGCACATTTTGGTTCCCGCATCTTAACATTGCAAGTTCTTATTTTTTAAAATATTTGACCTACAATTTGTAGAAAATATCGTATTTTTGATAAGCTAGGACGTTAGTATATTGTAGTTTAAAAATCCCTTCCTTTTATTACATCCTTTCCTTCTACCACGTTAACTTTTTTTGATAGGATGTTTATTGATGATGAAGATCAGTAATTTGAGAACATATAGAACTTGCTCTACAGTTTGAGGGTACATGTAGATGCAATTGATGCCATAGAGCATGTCTGAGATTGATTTCGAGGGTGGTCAAATTCTATTTAATATGAATTAAAGCAAGATTAAGTGTTTGGCAATAAACATTAAGAGATCTAATCATTTCAATTAGTATCTATGAATCAAGTTTGCCCAAGTAAGATACCAAAATATCCTCACTAATTCCAAGAATGTCTAGCATCTTTTATTCAAACACTATTATTCTTGGTCAATTGCCTTCTTGAAACTGTTTTTACTACTTTTTATCCAAACACCAACCATAATTTGAAGTTGATTTTGCTAAATCTAATTTTATATTTATATATATATATATGAAAGCCGAAACTGGAAGAATGTTGTCCAGTCATCGCTTATTTGGACACTCTCTTAATTCGTCATATGAACTTTTCTATTTTAAAATATCTTAAATTTACTTGTCTTTGTAATAATGATTTAGATTCTCTCACTCTTTCTCCCTCTCTCTCCCTCTCTCTCACACACACAAAAACAAAATTTGATTTGAATTCCTTCTTTCTATTTAAAATTCAACCGATTATATAGATTTTATATATCTCTCTTTTTATGTTAACATGTCCCACTCAAAAATTTTATTTATATCTTTAAAATTTCATTAATTCTTAGATTTTTTTATGAAAAGTAATTCTTTATATATTCTTTTTTACTCTTAATCTTTTTTATTGTTTAGGAAAATATAATATCCTCCATCAGTTTTTCTATTAAACTACCATAATTTCCTTCATTTTATTTCATTACAAGTTTTATATATAGTTTATGCTCCCTTTTTTTCAATCATTATTATACACTATTACTCTTTTCTTGGTGATCTTGAGTAATACAAGCTCAACACACCGGTTATTTTTATTGCTATTATTACTACAATTGCTATTAGTTAGGAGAAACTATTTTTATTATTACATACACTATTTTTTTATCTTCATTTGTTACTAAAAACTAAAAATTATTGCTCAAGTTCATTTTTAACGATAAAATTGATAAGAGAACTCCTTTAAAAAGGTAAAAAATAAATTTTTTATTATTTTATTGTCACTACCAATTTTATAATTATTATTGGGCATACAAATACGAGATCTTTTAATAAGTATTTTAATAGTTGTTGCTCCCGTGTACAACGCACAGGATCAAAACTAGAATAGATTAAAGCTGATTTTGAAAGTGATAATAATGATTTAATTCAAATTTTACTTTTAAAAATAAATTCCAAACCTACCATACGTTATCAATAAAGCGCCTTTGCTAGGGGGGAAATTAGGAAAACACAGTCTCATCATTGAATGGTCAGCTTCTGGAGTCAGTGGACAGGGTCCTTCATAAAATTTGCACAAACTTCAGGGGGTCCAAGTTTTGTTAACCTCCACTTCGGCAAAAATGGTCCTTTTACCCCGGAGCTGACGTTGACCTTTGCTTAGTGTGAGCTTCGATCTTTAGTTTGATCAAACAACATGCAGATGAGAAGGGAAGAAGTCTATGTGGGTTGTCATTTATGAAGGTAATTCAGATGATTCCATTTCCCTCTTTAACATTCTGCTTGAGTACTTACTTCTGTTTTGCACATAACTGATTTTAGCTCGAGTCTTTGAGCAACATGTATACAAACTTCATCCATGGCACACCAATAGTTTGCATTATGCTAACTGGTTATCAGAAGTTTACTGTATGTTTTCTTGCTGTGATGCTGATTTGGGTGCAATTTGTTCATTGCAAAATGACTAATAGATGATAGATTGTGACAGATTCCAAGATTCTTAAAATTCCAAATGCATAGATCAACTCCCAGATGCAAAACCTTAAGAAAGATACTCCCAACTCCACTTTTTAAAAAAACACGCTCCACTGTTGTTGCTAAAAATCACGATACTGTTAGCGAGAGGCATGTACTGTGCCACTAAAGGTCGCTAGGCGTGTTATTAGTTAAAAAATGGAGAGCTTATAGCATTCCGCAGGCAAGTAGCCAGTTGCTGCAACTGTTACTTCTGTGTAGCCGTTACAACTCTTCCTTGAAGGTAAATATGCTAGTAGCAATTTCCACTTTCATTCCTGCGCAGCTGTACAGTGACTGCCTTTCTTTCCAATTTCAGTACCCTGTTATTTTGCTGCAACTGTTATTTCTGTGTAGCCATTACAACTATTCCTGGAAGGTAAATATGCTAGTAGCCATTTCCACTGTCATTCCTGCCCAGTTGTACAGTGACTGCCTTTCTTTCCGATTTCAGTACCCTGTAATTTTGTGTCAAGAAATTCTTAGTGGCTTTTAACATGTACGTGGCGTGCTCTGTAGTCAACGGTTAGTACTTATACAAGTCCTTGACAGAATTAATGCAAAAGCCTGCTCAATCTTTAACCACCGTCTAGATATCCTCCTCAGTGAATTAATAATACTCCCGTACTTGATGGCTTTCAAAAACCATCATAGAGAGAGAAAATGACGCAAAGTTGGAAGCTCGTGAATAGATTGTTATGTCATTAGAACTTTAAGTGCATAATGTTCTTACATATGGAGATAGTTGGGGCTATGAAATTAATTGCAGTTGTTTCACTAGCTTGTCAGAAATAAGATTCATTTGCGCTGCTGAATGCCATGTTCATATACAGCAATTACCTTGGTGGAAAGGCTCTTGGGGTCTTGTATATTTTCAGTTGGATGTCAGACCCCAAGGTTTCCCTTTGTTCCACATTATACTGTTTTGTATACATCGCCTGCCCATCGGTTCTTGTTTCCTTTGGGTTACTTATTACAAAGTGTCATCTTTTAGTTCTTGTTGAAGGAAGACTTCTTTTTTGTTTTTCAGTTTTTAAAGTTTCTTGATGGGTGAATTAGCGGCAGCTATCGCAGCAGCCGCTGCAGCAGTTTCTGCAATAGCAGCTGTAGTACCGGAAGTTAAATCAACTTGGGCAAACTTCATGAGCAAATATCATTCCTCAAACAATGCGAAGGAGATTAATGATGCTTTAAATGCTACAATGGGAGTGCTACGTGCTAAAATGGCAGATTACCAGAATGAAGTCCACAGACATAAGTCGAAGATTCCAAGCGAAACTTACAATCAATGGATTTGCAGGGTAATCGAAATCGAAGAGCAAATCAAATTTCTAGCATCCAAATATGAGAAGAAGAGGAAAAAGTCGGCTTTTTGTTTACTTCCACATACGGATTTAAGCAAGAAAATGAAAAAGAAGGATGTAGAAGCGGCCAAACTATTGGAAGAAAGTGAAAAGCTTGGAGACTTCATGCTGGTTGATCAACCTCCTGACGCTGTTGTGAAGATGAGAACGCCAAAAGTAGAAAACTATCCAGCGCTTCAAGGGCCACTAGAGGAGATACTCAAGTTACTAAAGAAAGACAAAATTAAAGGGGTCGGAATTCGGGGAATGGTGGGAATTGGCAAGACAACCATTATGAAGAACTTGAATAACCATGAAGAGGTTTCCAAATTATTTGAAATAGTAATCTGGTTGAAGGTATCAACGGAGGGGAGCCTGGAGAACCTGAGCAGAGAGCATATTCAGCAGGCGATTGTGCAAAGACTGGAATTGGATATCCCCAGAAGTAGCGATGCTGACAGAGTTGCGAGGACCATAAGCAAGGAGTTAAGAGAGAAGAAGTATTTGTTACTTTTGGACGATGTTAAGAAAGATGTTGACTTGGAAGAACTGGGAATTCCTGATGGGAAGTGCGGTAGCAAATTAGTGCTGACAACTAGATTGGGTTATGTTTGCTCTTCAATGGTGAACAGGGTGGTCAATGTGAAAAACTTGTCCCCAGAGGAAGCTTGGAAGATGTTTCAAGATATTCTGGAACGACCTGACCATATGGGGAATCCACAGATAGAGCGACTTGCATGGCAAGTGGTCAAATTGTGTGGTGGTCTTCCGCTTGTGATAAAAATGGTAGGAAGTGCTTTCAAAATGAAAAAAGGCAATGAGAGTTGGGCTTACGGATTGAACAACCTGAGAAAATGGCCTGAAAAAGAACACGGGGGCATGAGAGAAATGTACAAAATGCTGAAATTTTGCTACGATAGCTTGACTGGTGACCAAAAGAATTGCTTTCTCTATAGTTCATTGTACGCTGAAGATAGTGACATTTACACACAGTGCTTGTTGGAGTCTTGGATTGCTCAGTATTTTCGTGGTCGTTGTCATGATGTCCGTGCCTATGGGCATGGTGTGTTGGAGCATCTCGAAAATATGTCTTTACTTGAGGAAGGTGCGAGTACTGAGTATGTTAGGATGCACAAATGCATCCGACAAATGGCCCTAAATATCCTATCGGATATGGGTGATCGCAGATACATGGTGAAAGCACGTGAGACACCAAGAAATCCTGAAATTGAGGAAAATTGGAACGAGATGGAGTGGATCTCTTTGATAGATAATGAGTTGCAAAACTTACCAGATCAACCAGGCTGTAGCATCCTTTCCACACTGTTCCTCCAGAAAAATACAAGGTTAAATAAGATCCCTCAATCATTTTTCAAAGGTATGCAAAGTCTTCGTGTTCTGGACTTGTACTGTACCGGAATTGAGTCACTACCAACATCTGTGTCGAATCTGCTCAACCTCAAAGTGCTATACCTGAATGATTGCAAAGCTTTGATGGAGCTCCCTCCTAAAATATTTGGACTTGAGCACCTTGAAGTTTTAGATATTCGTGGCAGTGGGATCAAGAGCATACCAGCTCATATTCACAAATTCGTTTGTCTAAAGCATTTGCGAGCATCCTTCAGTAACAATATCCAGGAAGTGGATTTGAATTGCAAGGTGATTTCTATGGTCACTACGCTGGAAGAGTTGGTGATTGATGTGGAAACAAACAAGGAAAGGTGCAACGAAATGCTGGATCACACCATAGAAAATGTCGCTACCTTGAACAAACTGAAAATTTTCCAGTTTCGCTTTATTAATCATGAGGTTGTAGATGTCATTAAGGTGGTGGGTACCACTCCACACATATGTGTTCCCAAAGCAGCCACTTTTGTAAGTCTGATTGAGAAGAGAGATGACATTCTCTCGTCGTCTTTCCAAGTTGTCATTGGTCGCCAGCATTTAGTCTTTCCGCAAATACCAAACTTCTATCGATATGATCGGTATGTCAAACATTGCAGCGGACAAGGCAGTGATCCGGCAATATCTTGTGTACTTTCTAGAGCTGACGCTTTTGAACTGGTTAATCATAATGGTGCGGAGCATCTATGGGAGACTGGAATTACAAGTATGAACCAGCTCCAAGGTTGCTTAATCGAGAGTTGCAAAGGTATCAGGACCATAGTGAATGGTAATTGTATGTTGGACACGCCAATATTACCAATCATTGGATGGTTTTGCATTAGAAATTTGCCAAGTTTGAAAAGCATTTTGGAGGGTCCTGTACCGCTTGGAAGCCTATCCCAACTTAAGACTCTTATTGTAGGCAAATGTCCAATGTTAATCAATATATTTGCCAATGGGTTGGTTCGACATCTCTCTGTGCTCCAACATCTGGAAATTGAAGGTTGCTTCGGAATTGAAGAGGTAATCAAGAAAAATGACAATGCTGGACCGGAACCTTGTGCGCTTCCAAAGTTGCAGGAAGTAGTACTTCTTGATATGCCAAATTTAAGAAGTGTTTGGGTAGATGAGTCACTGGAGTGGCCTTGCTTGGAGAGGCTGGAGATACTCCGGTGTCCCTCACTAAAGAGATTGCCATTCAGCAACACTAATGCACCGAAGCTGAGCTGCATTAGTACAGAGCAAGATTGGTGGGAAGCATTGCAATGGCAAAGCCAAGAGGTCAAAGAACAATTTCAGCAGTATTGCACCTTCAGGTAACATTTTCTTATGGCAATTTTCCCAATAAATCACCCTGTTTTTCCACAGAGACTCTGGGGTCATTGAATCAAATATGTATCTTTAAGATTTTTAAGAACTGGTGTACACTTGCTGGTCTATGTTCTATGTTCCTTGGACTATTGTCTAGTCCTTGTCGTGGTTGGCGAGATTACAATTTTTATTCAGTGCTTTAAATGTATTTCTTTCTTGGCCATACTTCATATATTTTCATCGTCATCATCACCATATCTCTCTCTCTCTCTCACACACACACACAGTGTGTGGCACACACGCTTACACTTTTGGTTCTTATCGGTTTGATGGAAAAAATTAACCTTGCATTGTAAAACACCAGAATAGGTGGATATGATGGTGATATGGCGGATGCTGTTGAGGCGTGCTAGCCTTGCAGTGACGCATTCTTCAGTTTCACCAAATATATTACTCCAAACAGTACTAATCTTGCTACTCATTAGGCTGTTTTGACTTGATTAGCTTACCTTGAAATTTAATATTGAACAAAGGGCATGTCTACTTCATTAGAGTCTGGTTATAAGGCGATAAATATTCAGCAAGAGCAATCAATGTTGTGAAAAAAACAGCTTATTTATTGTCTCTTGGGCTAGCAATTGTGGTAGTTATTGCTCTCGCTATTCTAGTGCAAGGCTTAGGACCAAGGGAAAGTATTGGCCAAAGTTGGTCTATTCAACCAATCGAGTAATGACATTGCAGGGTCATTTGCCGTGTCTGAGGACTAAGGGAACCAATATGCTCCCGGAAAAAGAGCATGTGCTTCAGATGCCCACTTAACGCTCAAAATTGGACGGACGTCAGCTTTTGGACTGATTTGCAACGCTTTTTTTGATTTATACAAGGACATTGCTTGAGAGAGGTCGTTTTTACTGGTTAACAAGCTTTAGTTTAGTTTCCGCTCGATTTTGGAGGAAATGCATTAAGCAAAGTTGTGCTATCTCAAGACAAGGCCTCCTGGGAGGAGGACTGTATGGAATTGGTGGTTTTAATGGTTGTTTGTCAACTTCTGAGTTACAGGCTAGGACTTCACTTTCTCAAGAATAGACTAACATTGTTGAGCCTCTCCATATTGTACGGTGTAGTCATGTAGAGAGAAGAATGTTTATACTGGAGCAAAAGCTGAAAGGCAACTCATGGATTACATAGCTGGTGAATGAACGGTTTGATGTATCTTCCCTATAGTTCTTTACTGGATTGCTGATGAGACATTGAAGCAGTTTGAAATAGTTCAAACAATCCAACTAGGATAAAGTGGGACAAGAATTTTTATGAATTTTTTCTATCAAGTTGCGCGAATCATAGTAAGTCCATCTTTGTGGACGACTCAAAGACAGGTCATCCATGCTCGGCCGAAGGATTCACAACGAATTGCCATCTGACTCCAAGAAGACTTGGACCCGATCCAAACAACTCAGCCACGATGCTTTTGCTTGCAAGGCGGCATCACATGTTTCAACGGCGGTTCGCAGCAAGATTAGTAGCATTGGCGTCTTGCTAAGATATCAAAATTTAGCTCCACTCCTAAAGTAATCGCCCAGTTCCTATGTGGTTATGCCTCACCCAATCTCTCTCCTAAAATAGTACTTTTATTGTCTACGCCTTCTTTTGTATCCTCTCTCTTGAAAACTTCTTGGTCGTCATACTTCTGGGGTGCGTCTCGCAAAACGAGAGACTATTTTCCCACGTATTGCTCTTCCTCTCGTATTTTCCGCACTTCTCCTATAAGCTTTAGATGAGCTTTGTCACCCTTGTTGAACCCGTGCATGTTGGATTCACAATCCACTTGGCTACATCTGCCCTAGCCTGAAATATTAGGGTTTGCTTTGACAAAGATCTATATTAACCACTCGATAATGTTGGTCTCCTTAGAGTTTTGTTGTTCCTCTGTGAATGTTTAATTTGGTATGTTTTATCTGTTCTTAATGAATTATGATTTATGTGAAAAACATATAAACTTTGACCATTAACTTTTCTAAAGTTGCAGCTACTATCACAAGAATATAAGATTATATTACTTTTAGATTGATGTAAATATGTCATCCGACTCCATACCAGGTGATTCAAATACTCCTTAGTAACATCTCGTTCTTTTCAAATGGTGTTGTGACCATTTTAATTTGAAAGATTGATATTGAAATTACACTCTGGACAAGACCACGTATTTATGTTAGAAGCTGTATGATAAAGAGAAGAAATAAAATGGTAAAGTAGGTCAAAGCGGTGTCTTTTTTCTGTTAAAAAAAATTATTTATAACTGGCCTAGTGGGCCATAACACGAAACCTAACAGGAAAGTCTATGAACTTCGTCACATTAGAATCAAACCTCTGACTGAGCTCTCTTATCAATTTTGATTGTTAATTACCATTATTTCATGCAAAATGTCTACAACCAACGACCATCGCAACCATTGAAGCAACCCCAGTTCCTCGACTATCACAACTGAAAACTACCTTCATAAGCTAGTTGAAGCTTATCCGATCACCGACAATTTCACTTGATTTTTTTTTTTGCCACCCATCGCGTTCCTCTACCGACCACTGCTTGCTTAGGCATTAATGATATTTTCAATTTGGTTTATAGTAAAATAAGCAAAACGTCATATCTCTTGGTATCGTAAAGAGTCAATTTGTAGCTTGTTTTTAATATTCTTTTCAATTTTGTAAACTCAGAAATATACTGTTAGCGTAATCTTCCTTACAATTAAAAGGTAACAAAATAAGTAATCTATCGTTACTAAGAGACACAATTACCTTTTCATCTCTAGAAATAGGTTAATAACATTGACACGAACTGACATGGGCTTGACAAAACTAGATATAGAAAGGCGTGAATGAGAGGACAGTGACTTTTGAGGAATAATCTCAATATCTTGAATTCCAATTTTTGTACCGACCAATCATATAAATTATAATTTTCATTCGATCATTTATTCCTTCCAACCCACTGGCTTCGTTAGTGCATCAATTAACGGATATTGATGGGAAAATATCTTGTAGATCCGCTTTCCGTTCTTTTTTAACTCCAAGATTTTGTGAAGAAACTAAAATTAAAGATTCTCAAAAGCACAGTCATTCAACCCACAATGCAATCTCTGTACTTTCTCTCATTCATGCACCCTTAACCTACTCTTGGAGCTTTTGCTTTTTTCGTGTAAATTGTTGGTCCTCTGTTTTCGCTTAGTTTTTCTCAAATGGGTCTTTGATTATCACCAGTTCTGCATGGTTTCTTTGCTTTATTTTCAAATGGGTTTTGGGTAATCATTCACTCAAGCCCTAAAACGTTGTTTTTGGTCGGAAAGAATGAATCTTAATATGGGTTTCTGATTTCCAGCGGTTTTTAGGGAAGATTCTGGGAATTTGTGTAATTGGGTTACTCTTGTGTTGCATTCTTCTAGGGTGTAGTAGTGAGTGAAGATCAAGTAATATTTTTGTGAAAGAAGCACATATGAAGAGAAAGACAAAAAAGACCCCACGGAAGGAAGAAATTGCAGAGGACTGGTGCTTCATCTGCAAAGATGGAGGGCAGCTGCTCATATGCGATTACAAGTGCGTTCTCACTTCTCTCTGAACCAATTCTTTAGTGCTCAATTCGTATGGTTAGGGCGGTGAATTTGTTTCTTTTATATATTTGCCGTTTTCTTGGAATGAAGGGTATTTTTGTCATGTCGGTAGCTGAGTAAAATGTGTCCCCAATTGAAGGGCCTACCAGCAGTCGCACTTTTCTCTGTTAGGTAGGTAGATTGGCTGCTTTTGCTGGCCAACCATGGCTGTCTGTGTACTACTTACCACATGTTCAATTGCATTTCTTGTTAAAGATAAATTCTTGGGGCGCCTTCTGTCAAAGTAATCTCATGTTCAAAGGAGCTGTACCATTTGCTTCTTTTGATGTACCTTGCTTTGGGCGGAGTCATTTTGCTTGTAAACAGAGATATCGTATGTTAGCCCAAAAAGAATTAGGACTTGAATCTGTACTATTATCTAGAATTCACCCCAAAAAACACTAACAAGGTCCAACACTATACTTGCTCTAGCAAGAATTTATTTTCAGTATCTAGATGTAAGCTAGACCAGTGATATGAACACTCGTATTTCAGATGAGTTTCTTAAAAACCACTTAATCTGGTAATCCCATTTGGACTGAATGAATTTTGTCTTCTTACTGTGCTCCAAGGTGGTTATCTACTTTTTGTTGTAGATTTTAAGCTGCAAAGTTTTCGGATATTGTTCGGCAACCAAATAATCCAAATCAGCAATTCCTTTTCTATGTAAGATTGCTGTGAAGTGCAATTTTTTTGCTCTCCCCTGTTTGGAAGTGGTGCCTTCAGTGCTAACTGGCGCAATTAATTATATGTGACCATTTGTGTGATGATAGTAGTTGAGGAAATTAAATGTCACTCCCCTGGTCCCTATAAACTCATCCTGAATATGTCGCATGGGGATAGACCACCTTCGAAAAAATTAATGATATATGATAATTTTCCACATGGCTAACAAGAATTACTCATCTCAAGAGTTGGGATCCATAATAGTTTGCACCTGAAACGAGCTTTTGCACATTTCCATTCATCCATGGACGGGATCAATATTGACATAGATTAATAGATCTACACATCCATGAACAGGATCTATATTGACACAGAGATTAATAGATCTATGCACCTCGAGTGGAAAAGGATGTACACATGTATTTAAATTCAGTCGGAAAGATATCTTCACATGTTTCGTGTGTTTTTGTACAAAACATATATTTGATCCTGATTTATGGTGGGTTGTTCCATGCACTTTCATGTACAATTTTGACTCATGGAGTATTGTCCATTGCGTTTATCACCCGTCTACGGTATCATTGCCAGTTTTTAAGTTTTTAGTTAGCTACTTCATTTCATTGCCAAATAGGACATATGCCATCAGGAGCATTACATATTTAACCTCGGTCTGTACATATGGATTGAATGCATTGATTATAGTTTGTGGTTTCAAGTTCTTGATTTTGAAGGTTCTACATTGTTAAAGCTGGATAGGCAAAAAAGGGGCTTGAAAGGAGGAGCTCCTTTATAAATTTCTGACCATCTGCTAGAAAGACTGGTGGATGGTCTGCAATGGAAGTTGACCCAGTTTTTTCCGTGGACGCTTGAAACTTTGATTGGAAATAGTGATCTCATGCTAGATAGGGGACGAAAGATAGTGATTCATCCAGCACTGCATGTGGATCACTACTCTATAATTTGCATGCATATATTCTGCAATTTGAAATTATTCATGATTTCAGGCAGTGTCTGAAAGCTTATCACACTGAGTGTGTGGGGAAGGATGATTCATTCCTGGAGACTGGGAGCCGCTGGACTTGCAGTAAGCCACTAACATTTTGTCATGATTACATCTCATTTTCTTGCTTACCGCTTTTCTTTCAGCATCATATTTCCCTGATGCAAAGTCTAATTCGCAATGTAGATTATACTGCACGTGGCATAAATAATATCTGACAATCAATGTACTGATAAATTATGTCTCGATATATGTCCCATCAAGTTTTGGATGATTCACCACCTTGTACAGATTTCAAACTTAAACTTGTTTGGTGGAATCTGCGTTGTCTAAGTTACATATCCTCCGTTTGAATGTAATAAGTTGAGGAAAGCTAAAGGTGTGGGGGGCTTTTGTCTTCTAAGCAATTCTTAAATGTCAAAGATTTTTGAGGGCTATCTTCAAACGAAGGGAATAGAAAAGAATGTAAGAAGCAAGAAACAAGAGGACAGAGAACTCTAGGCTTTTCCAAATGTTAGTCATCTCTCGGTTTCTAAGGTTCAGTCCCCTTTCGCACCAATGAGGCCAATATGCAGGCCAAAACACTCCTAAAGCTTTTCTGCCCCCCTTTTGTAATAAAGAGAAACACCTTATTTCATTCCTATAAAAATCTGAATCCGCAATTATGCAGTGCATAGGAGCATTTTTAGTCAAAGGGACTTGGGACAGAAGTCCTGTGTACCACGGGAATAGGTTGAATTGGTGTTGTAAACCCGAAGGTGAACATAACAGATCTTTATTCCTGTTATATTATGTTGCTACTTCATTAGTTCATCTCAAGAGCCTTTTATGTGTTGTGGGATAAATGAAAACATGCAAAGTGATGCAGTTTTCTGTTTCAGGTTGGCACTCTTGCTTCATGTGCTGTAGAACTCCAAAGTTTTATTGTTATGTCTGTCCAAAAGCTGTGTGTCGACGCTGCATTGACAATGCAGATTTTGTACACATTAAAGGGAACAAAGGATTCTGTACTCACTGTTTAAATCTTGCACTACTTGTAGAAGAAAAGAAGGATGTCGACTCTGATGGGGTATGGGTAAAAGTAGAAGTTCTCTTTCTCTCAGTTTCTTGTGTTGTTAATTGCTTGCTCAATATCGAGTTACTTTTCCATCTTATCTGCTTCTTGTGATGAAAGCAAGCTTCGTGTTCAACATTTACTCTTGACAGATAATCTTGTAGCGGTAGTCTTTGGCCAGCTTAGGACATATATCCGTTTTTTCTCTTAACTTTAGCAATATAAGAAGAAACTTACATCTCTTTGTAGGAGATTCTAGATTACTATTATTATGAAGAACCTAAGTTCTGTTTCTCGTTCGTATTTATTCTCTGGTTGCTTATTGCTTTGCAGTTTAGAATTGGGGATAGGGAAGGACATGTCTTTTCCTTTTCGTCGGTGTAGGGTTTCGTTAAGATAAATGCAAATTGTTGGGCACATTCTTTGACATCTTAAGCTTGATTTAGTGAAGTCTTGAATTCTTGTATCCTGGCTTGCATTAGTACCCCTTTATGTTTGTGCCCTGATGAGCACCTTATCATGTTGGTTTTGCCCTGGTGAACAATTGGTTCACTCACAAGTGAAGGGGCTCGTGATGCATGCTATACATTGTTGGGCCCATTCTTACATCATTAGAGTATAAAGTTACTTACGAGTTTCTTCCTTTTTGGGTTTGGAGAGGGGAATGGGAGTGAGTTTTTCTTCTCTTTTCCCCCAATTGTTGTGCACTTGATTTGCAGGTAAAAGTAGACTTTAAAGATCGGGAAACGTATGAGGGCTTGTTTAGGGAATACTGGGAGATAATCAATGAGAAAGAAGGCGTGACAGTCGAAATTCTTCGATCTGCAAATGCCCGACTGGTGATGGGCAGAAACTATGAATCCGACTCCGGCTCCGATGCAGATGAAATTTTTGAAGGTGAAGAAGGCGAAGAGGATGACATAAATGAACACAAGACAGAGCATAGAAAGAAGAAATCCAAAGGGCAGCCTTATGTGATGAAACAAAAGGTAAAGGCAACTGGTAAAGAGTTCATCGGCTGGGGATCAAAATCCCTCATACAGTTTCTTGCATCAGTTGGAAGAGACACGAGCAACCAATTGTCTCAACGTGATGTAACTTCTATTATGAACGATTATATTAAAGAAAACAAGCTTTTCCACCCAATGAAAAAGAAGAAGGTCCTCTGTGACACAAGGCTGCAGTCTGTTTTAGGTAAGAAAACTGTCAACAAAAATGGAATATATTACCTCCTGGAATCCCATCTTGCTGAAAACCAGGACACATCAGAGAAGGATGAGCTTGAGTACAACATAGGAGACAAGGATGATGGTATCTCGGTAGCATGTAAAAGGCAGAGAAAATCAAATACAAATAAACTTTTGCCAATAAAAAGTATTGTATCCGAGGGTCCTCGCATTTGTTATGCATCCATTGTTCCTGAAAACATTAAGCTTGTCTACTTGAGGAGGAGTTTAGTGCAGGAGCTACTAGAGCAACCTGAGACCTTTGAGACCAAGGTTATTGGAAGCTTCGTGAGAGTGAAATCAGATCCGAATGATTGCTTACAAAAGAATACTTATCAGCTCGTCCAAGTTACAGGTTTGTCTTTGTAAACATCTGATATTTCAAAATATTATTGTTGTTGAGGTTCACATGGGCTGCAAGTGGATCAATAAAGTGTATGATGTTAGAAACTGCTCTATTACACAAGCTCGTGCTCAGATTTTACAGTTTGTGTCCAACGCAGAAAGTTTCATGATTTTTACTTATTGGTATGACGATAATATCCTTGGAAGATGTAAAGAAAATTATACAATTAATAATTATAAACTTGAATCTTTAGTTATTAGTGATTGCAGCAGCTAACTTAAGCGATGATCAATTTGTATCACTCCATGGCACTTGACAGCTGTTAGATGACTTTACGCCATATTATGTTGGATCTTTGAAACTCTTGACATATATGTAAACATATGGGCTGTGGACCCATTGTTGGCAGGACTTACGTGAATTGTGGATTTCTTGGAGTATTCTAATAGTCAGTATGTTGTGTAGTAAAGGGTTCTGAATACAAGAATAGTTTGTGTGGAGAAGGAAGGTTTTGTCTCTAAAGTGATATTCTCTTAGAATCTTTTGGAACTACAACCTTCATTGCAAAGTTCAGTTTCCATAACTCCGTTGGAAAATACTCTAGATACGCACATGAGTTGAGTCATGAAATATATAGGTCAGAGGATGCTTGTTCAGTCGAATGAGCTTACCTAAGTAAACTAACCAGATTAAAGTTATTCAAATAAAGCTACATAGTCAAACCATTATATCACCTTTTTCTGCACAGAAAATGTTTCTAGGACCCCCGGAAACTTAATAGTATCTCGTATCTCATCACTCAATTGCTCAACACAATTGACGGCACTGAACCTAATCTCTATGGCATAGTTCTGAAACATGCTTATTTCGATCTTTATCTTTTTGATATAAATGGTTTATACTCCTCCTTCCGCCTCTCTTTTACCTAAATAATGCAAAATCAAACCATTTCGTGGTACTCTTTAATGAAACTGCTTTTCTGTCTGATTTTCTCCATAATTGTTCAACGTGTATCTAGTTACAGTTTTATCATGCACTCTCAGGTATAAAGAAGTGTTCGATTTTAGATATCAATACAGAGACATTTCTGCAAGTTTCAGATATTTCCATAGATATCCGCATCACTGCTCTGTCAGATGATGACTTCTCCGAGGTAAGCAAAAAAATATTGATTGAAGCACAACCCATTCTTCCTTACTACCTCTGCCTCTTCAGTAACATGGGTTCTTGAGTAATATTTACCCCATTGAAGTATCTTGTCACCATTCCTTCTCCTTTTGCCATTGGCAAACCGTACTAAACAGTCATTTCTAGATATGAGGGAGTGACGCCACTCTCATAATACGTACAAGGTTAATAAGAAATACGCTACTCAAGTTAACCCAGATTATCTCAATTCGGTAAAAACTTCCGCCAAATACCCTACTCAAGTTAACCCAGATTATCTCAATTCGGTAAAAACTTGCGCCAAACTGGGCTACGTGAGTCCTATTTTGCCACTCAACTCTTCTCACAGCCAATATTTCTGTTTTGTCATAGGTACTCATGTTTCTTTATGATCGCAATCCATGTCAGTTTTTGTCTACCTTTCCGTAGCATCTCCATTGAGATTGATTATGCTATTTTTCTAATTGGTATCATGTCATTGGTAAACCATAAGCCAATAACGTACAAATGTTGTGTAAACACATCCTAGAAAAGAAATTGTACAATCTTTTGGAGATGTGTTAGGATGCTGATTATCATCTTTATAGACATGTTAATGTTGTTCTCGCAGTGCTCTTACAAGAAAATGGCTACAAGGACATTGCCTTATAAGCCCCTTTTCACATTTTCTGCCTTTTTCTGCATGGGACATATTACACTTGCTTGTTTTTTCTTAGCGCTTATGGGTAGTTGAACTCCATTCTGTTATAATAAATTTCTGGTAATAGGATCAAAAGCTGTCTGAGAAGAGGATACAGGGGCGGGAGTCCAGCACGCTTCAATAAATTAAACTTTGTAGGTTAATATTTTGGACACTTCACATTCATTGGCTTAGCTCTGTTGTTTCTTTGCAGGAGGAATGTGAAAACCTGAGACAGAAGGTGAAAGGTGGCCTGCTCAAAAGGCCTACTGTAGTAAGTACTTTCATACATATGAAGCTCTCAAGTTATATCTTCTATTATTTTTCACAAAATTACTGAGCAACTGAGAATTTTTCATTCAAGCACATCTAAAATGAACCTGTTAGACAACTACTAAAAGGGTGGGTCCCCAGTGCGCGAAGGCCCCACCAATGATGTGTCTGGTAGGTTGATGTAAGCAGCCTTAGCCAGGGCTGCTACTTGGGTCGGATAAGAAAAGGTGGGTTTTTAACCCAACCCGACCCAAGATGAAGAAAATGAATTGGGTTGGTTATTTCAGTTTGAAACTAGGTTAATTTGGGTTGGGTTGGCAAACCAATTACTTATTTGATCTTTGTAAGAATAAAGTAATATATTTTTGACAGCGTAACCACCACCACTTACCTGTAATGGCCACCACCGCTGCCAGCAACCGCTGTCACCACTCCGCCAACTGCACCACTGGCCGCTAACTCCGCCACTGGTGGCTGCTGTCGGCCACCAACTCCTCCAGCAGCTGCCACTGCACGCCACGCCGCTAACCAACGGTTGCGGCAACAACCATACACCACGTCTGAGTAGTTTTTTGTACGTCCATACCTACCCAATCAAACCCATCCAACCTACCGTAACTTCATGTTTTTCTTGAGTTGGACTTTAATAGCACATGGGTGTAATTGTGTTGGGTTGTAACCCAGCCAACCCAACCCAACCCAAGTTGCTCCCCTAGCCTTAACCCCACTATTGTGGGAAGACTGTTTATATAGACAACTGTCTAACAACGGCATTTTGATCCTTCATTGTGTATTGAAAAGTCTCTACTATTTCTGTGTTTTAACAACTATTCTAACAGTCTCCCTACTGTTTCTGTGTGTCAAATTGGCTTTATGTTGTTTGAAGCCTGCCACGATCATTGTGCCAGCATATCTTTTAAATGGCATTGTTAAGACTTCTTTTTTTTTTTCTTTTCCCCCCATGAACTCTTTTGTGTCCCTTCACCAACCGCAACCAAGTAATTCCCATATTTAGAAGTGCAAGTGAGGACGCTCGTCAGTTGCTTCTGATCAGATTAAAAGATGGTCTTGAACTAACGCTTGGGTATACCTTTCTGTTTGTTGCTCCAAGAATAGAAATGGTTAGTTGAAAGATTAACTCTATTCCACCACACTGACTAGCAGGGAGTTCGCAACTGATGCACTTGTAACATACACCGGAATGCACCACTAGCACATACTACTAGGTCACACTAACGCACCATGACTATTGATGTAAGAGGTTTAAGAACAGAACCACATTATGGTTCAAAAAATTTCAGGCCATTAAGAGCAACTTGAAACGGAAAAAAAAAAAAAAGAAGCTGCCTAAAAAGCACGAGACTGGTGTCTGAGCTTCATTAACTAACCAATTAACTGAGGCTATATAAATCTTTCCCGGTAATGTTGTCTTTGGCAGGAGGAGCTCGAACTGAAGGCTAGAAGTTTGCATGAGGTTATAACAAAGAATGTATGTGTTATTAGCCATTCTTAAATACTGTTCATTGAGGATCTAGAGTTTTATTAATCCACAATGCTATTGCCTGGGTCCTGAGAATGCACCGCGCGAGTATGCACACTTTACTATAGAAGTTGGAAAAGTGAAAAATAGAAAGAAGCAGCAGGAGGCCAAAGTTGTTTATGTAAACTTGCATGACATTTTTAGTTTGGCTTATAATCTGTTTATTGATCTAATCTTGAGAGCCTTGGACTTTTGCTCGTTCAATTGGTTATCGGGGTGAGTAAAGTACTAATTTACCACTAAATGAGTGTATGTATCGTTGTGTGTGCGTGCATGCGTGTGAGAGTGAGAGAGACACACAGAGAGAGGGAAAGATAGGTGTACTGTCTAATCCTTTTTTTATGATGGACTAAATTTTTGATGTTATACATTTCATTACACATGAAACGGTCTTATTTGATAGAAAGGTATCCTAGTTATTCCTTATTTTCCAGTTTCTTTTACTGGACATCAACTACATTGGTACTATCACCAGCTAGTGGTCATGTTCTTTCTCATGGCTGACATTTTCAACCACGTTTCTGCATGATGACATGGAGACTGTAGACAATGACATGTCGACATGGGAAACATATAATTGGGAAGTGTATGAATCCTAATTATGGTCATTCTCTATTATGGAATGGTTGGCTTACTTGACCTCCGATGGTCATGCGCTCCAGTAGGCCTTTTATAGGCTTTCCTAGCATAAGGGCTAGCGAGTCAGCCAAGCTATTTTAGATTCTCAGAAGATGAGTGAAGGTGATCTCCCTAAAGCACTTGATCAGTTCAATGGCAAGTTCTTGGAACAATGAGTTGGGGGCTCTTTGTTCTTCTTATGTGGTAAGGACACTCCATATCAAAAGTAATGGACACCACCAAACATTTTCATGTGAAAGCTTTTACAAGTGTACTAGTATATATACAACCGTACTAAGTAAAATCATTACAAGGAATTCATAGTACGTGTGGGTGTAATTTCGAGTAAGTAAAAATTCTAATCAATTATTAAGTTTGAGAATTTTACGATTGTTTCTTGCCCCATCACATGTGCACTCAGAAATTTTGTTGGTGGATATAAAAGAAAATAACCTCGAAATACTCAAGGTGTGTCTAAAGGTGATGCAGAAGTGCCTGGACAGGAGAGTAAAACCCACCATCCATATTTCTTCTCCATGCCAATAGAAAGCCTTCTCTTATTAACCTAGGTCTGTTACAAGAAGCATTGCTTACATGTCCAAGAGGAAGAATTAATATATGAAATGTGTAGAGAGTGTACAAGTGTCATATAGAAGTCTTGAGTGCAAGAAGTGTCGATGCCCTTGTCAGACATGAAATGATTATATCAAGCTGGGAGTGCTTCCTTCTTTCACAGTATTTAAACCTTAGTTGCAGGAAACTCCTAATATGGTGACGTTTCTCTCTCGGAAACTCGCTTTTGTGATCCCAAGTTAGGAGCTCCATGGGATCTCGTCCCAAGCTAAGATGGGAACTCGATCCCGCTAGTTGGATAGAGATGCATGGAACAAGTGATAGAATACATGAAAATCAAGCTCTTTTCAACTCAATTCCTTGTTTCTCTCTTCTTTCAAGTCCTTAAAGTCTCCTTGTCTGTTGTTGCTATCTATGTAAACTATGCTAAACAAATGATAATACTCTTTACACATTTATTTATTCAAGCCGCTCCCAACCTCAGATTCTTCTTGGTGCTTACGCTTCCCAGCCCCCGCTCCCGCACCCGCCCCCGCCCCCGCCCCCGCTTTGTGCAACTAAGATTTAAACCTTTGTCCAGGAGTTAAATATATGACAACTTATATCTAAATGTCAATAATGCCAGGGGAGTTACTTGATCTTAATAAACATCTGAATGCCACTTCACTCATACTTACTTTCTTGTTTGCATGAATATTTCTTGCCTGACTTTGATCTTTATTTTTTTATCAGTGGATTTCCAGAGAGTTGTCTTTATTGCAAAACCTCATTGATAGAGCAAATGAGAAAGGATGGAGAAGAGAATATCCTTTTTTCATGATGTTATGTTAGGTTGAACACGCCACAGTTGTGATTGCATGTGTAAGAAAAGCCTACCGTAGGTAAGTGGTGTTGACTAAGCCCAAAATTGGTTCACATCTTCTATTGGAGCAAGGGAGTAGAAGCTCCCCCAACTTGTGCGTGGCCGATTTAAATCATCCATGTAATAACTGATTTTTGGAGTGAGAATATGAAACCAGAGAAATAAACTCAAACATTTTGAGTAGAAACATGATCACACTTGCACATGCTTTCTTTTATAAGGTGTCATCTTTACCTAGTGTTGGCCCTTAACCTAAATGACCATTCAACGCTCTTTGAATACTCCGAAAGAAGACAGCTATTGAAAACATCAGCGGAACAGTCACGGTTGCTACATAAGGTCCCGACGGTGATCTCAGATGTAGCAGAACTCGAACAAATTCCTGATGACTTCAAAGATGATAAACATGTCGGCGAAGAGTCACCGAAGTCGATCCTCAGGAGTGGCTCAGAAATTCCCTCTGGTAAGTGGAAATGCGATGGAACTTCTTCAGGTAAAACACATGCTTATATTTTATCTTTCACTATAAGCAATTTAGCTTGGATTGTTTGTTGTAAGAGTTTGAAACATGATTTTAGTATAGTTAAAATACCGTACAGGACTAAGTACCACTTTTTTTCTTTTTTTTAACAATGGTACGTACCAAATACCGGTTCCTGTACCAGTACCGGAACCGCTACCCAAACCAGAACCGTGTTGAATAATAACGCAAATCTATACGAGTATAGAAAAACTTAAGACACCAAATACCCCGCATTCTTCTCTTTCTATGACCCATGAAGTAAGCTTCGAAATGCAAAATAATTAGTAAAGACTTGACCCATGAAGAAATCTTCGAAATGCAAAATAATTAGTAAAGAACCTGAGTCTCATCCCTGATCCCACCACCATCTCTAATTCGGTGGCAGCAAATCTCTTCACCATTTAAGACTCCCATCACCTAAGCTTGTGGTCTCTCCGGCAACATTTCATCACCGGCACCCTCCCAATATTCTCCATGGCCGACTCATCATCACAATAACCTTAATTCCTTTCTTCCCCAGCACCACCATTCACAGATTTGCATCAAATCAACCACCTCCCGGGTGCATGACCTCACCGTCAACTCTGCAATTTGAGAAAGCTTTAGCCTTCCTTGGAAGAGGCTGCTACTAGAGAAGATCAGAAGGAAGGACAATTTTAAGCTTTTAGTCTCTTTGATGATGCAAAATTAATGGCCACAAAACATATACTCGATAGTGGCACTAGAAGGTGCACATCTGGACCTTTTTAACAGGCTGGCACTTTGTTGCTTGTCTCGGCCTGTATTGAGGTTTCGTCCCAGTGTGTACAGGCCAGGTACGGTCAATATTTTCCAGCATTAAAACTGGTATGAAATATTAAGGGTGTTCGTACAGGTATAAGGGGAAAATGGTACGAACCGAGCAGTATATCAAGATCCGCTATGGTATATATAACTATGGATATCAGCTAAATGTTACAACGTAGAGAAAAATAGATGAGTAAGCTACATTATGAGGTATTCTCCCAACGTACAGAACGATGACAAGAAGTCAGTCAAGTCATAACTCTATATGGCCAGCTTGGGCATGTCTAAAGTCCTTTCCTATGAAACGGTCTAAATCACACTCTATATTGCTTGACCTCAAGTCATTCATTGCTAAATAAAATTAACAAGAAGATACTAAGCTTTTTTAGCCACACTCTGAGGGTATGGATTTTAAAAACCCTTCTTGTAACTTAGTTCTCCTTTTTGCTATTATCCGATTGTTTGAAACAAAGAGTGTGAACCTTTTAAAACATTAAGGTTATTCCACCCTGACAGGTTAGAAACATAGAAATAGTCTCTTCACAAAAGTGGGGTAAGGCTGCATATGGAAACCCACCCAGGTATTGGCGGGAGCCTTTTGCAATGGAGTTATTGGTACGGGTTCGATAGTGGGTTCATGACTTTTTTGGTCACTAATCTGAAGTCAGATTGCATTTACTCAATTGAATGAGTTCGAGTACTTCTCAATATATTACCTTCATGAAATTCATCTTTTTGTACCAAGGCTGTTTAGTGCACATTGGAGATAGAAGACCTGCAAACCCCTCAAATTAGCATCAGTTACTTGTTGGGTGGCTTTCTGACTGTCAATACAGTTTTGCAGTTCCTCTTTATGCCATTGCCACATCCTTAGTAGGACCTTTCCGGTAGTTGTAGATTGTTGGGGGCTTTGCCTCTTTGACTCACCAGTCACACAATCACAACTTGAGTGACACTACTAGAGAGAGTGCAATTTACATGTTATTTATCACTCCGAGCATTTATGGGGGCACATCAAAATGTCATCAGATATTTCCTTTCTGGTATTCCAGTTTAGCACAGTTCTTTTGCACCAGAGAAAAGAGATTACCTTATTCAGCATGTTGTTCATTGCTTACTTCACTTATTTATGCTTAGTATGGTTAGTTGCAGAAGAGAAGCGACACTGCCATCACGCTTCTACTCCAAAGGAAAAGCAGCATCTTTCTATTTCATCTGCTCAGAAAGAACTAAATGACGACGTCCTCCAAAGAGAGCCTCGTCTTCTCAGCTGTCAAAAAGCATCTACTGTTGAACAAATCCGAATTCAGTGCCATATTCTTGCTTCTGAAGATCAATCTAATGTCATTGTTAAAAGTGAAGCGGATCAAAACAGTTCTTGTCCTGCTGGAGCAAACCCAAATCAATCAACTGTGGTTGAACATGGACCGGTGGAAGGCCAAGCGACAATGACGGATCTTTTGACTGAGCTGACCAGCGATGATGATGCAAATGACAAGTCAAGCGCTATGATTGGAAAGCAGAAACTCGAGGATCCAGAAAGTTGTGTATGGTATTTTATGGCCCCAGGTGGCGAAAGAAAGGGACCTAAGAAACTGTCTTTTCTCAAGCGTTATATAGATCAAAGTGCTGCTGCATTAAAATCTAAAGCTTGGAAGGTAGGTCAAAGTGAAGAAAATGCCATCTCGTTGATTGATGCTGTAAATTTGGCTTTCCCAGGAGAAAAGCAGCAAATGGGTCAGAGCTAAGAATAGGTGCTCTTTTGGCTGGTCTATCTAAGAACCTCAAGAATTTAGTTAGGTGAATATCTATGAGATTCAGGTGCATAGAAAAATCTATTTTCAGCTCCTACTGAGTAGGTGTTTTGGGATGATTATGTTAAGTACGTATCTGTGATGCATTGCGTCGTTTGCCACTGTTAGCATCTGCCAAAATAGGAACTTGTTGGCTGATGTCGTATTTTGGTATAATTCTGTGAAAAAGGGATGTTCTGTGCATAATGTCAAGCAGGTAGAAGTTATTTGTAGTACCCACTGTAATCTTCTTGTTGAGCTGTAAATTATGGGTCTTATGGTGTGTTAACTGAGGCGCGCGCACAACAGAGCGAGAGGGTAGCGAGGGCAGCTCTATAAAGAGGTTGTCCTACCAGAATTTTATGTTTGGGGATTACCAGCTAGTCAAGAATCTAGCTCTAGTGATGAACCAGATGTTATACAACCAGAGGAAATGGCAGGAGAAAATACCTGATTAACTTTTTCAGAAGTAACCATGTATCCTCGGGTGACTTCCTGGATCGAATTATTTGGAATCATACCCCTTCTGGATGTTACTCAGTAAAATCAGGTTATCAGGTGCTGTATAATCAAGAGGCTGACAAAATAGAAGCTACCCGGCCTATGTACAATCTAGGGCAATGTGTACCTTCCAAAACTTGGGAACGATTGTGGAAACTACGTTTGCCTCATAAGGTAAGTATTTCTTTGGCAAGCTTAGTTGAGAAGATTACCGACAATGCATAGGCTTTCAATGATCGGTTTCGGTGGGTCTACTGATTATCGATTTTGCAATTCTCAAATGGAGACAAGTGATCATCTATTCCTCAAATGTCTTGGGGCACGGGCGGTATGGTTTGGGCTAGATCTTGGCATTAGATTGCAGCAGCCCCTACCATCTTTTTTTGAATGGCTCATCGCATGGATCAATTTGGGCAACGCTCCCACCAAGCAAGGATCCAAAGCAGTCACAACCGTTTTTATTACTCTGGCAAATTTGTTTACATAGGAATGATATTTCTTTCACATGTATCACTTTTGACCCTATGGTCATCATCCGGAAAGCACAAGCTCAAGCACTAACCACTTGGACAGCATTCTCTAGAAATCCAACAAGATGCAGCGTGCATGAAAGACAAAGCCTTTCAAAAAAAAGGGAAAAGACCAGAATATTATTCGAAAGCTTCATACAACCTCCACTTGAATTTGTGTCCATGTCAACATTTCTTGACATATTTCGTCTACAAAGCATCACATTTTCAACAACAGAGACAGAGATCTGGATTAGGCATCTGCATTTCAAAAACTCTAGGGCATCGTTTGGGCTCATGTGCATTTTCATATTATGCTCAAGATATTTTCACTTCACAAGTGTTGACAGTGCTGAAAACACTACAGCGGGCAAAACAACATAATTTAAATCATATTGTACTGTACACTAATTCCGATCGTTTGCTTGCACAGATAAAAGGACTAGAGGAGATTAGTGCTATAGCAGCACCAATCATCATGTAAGATATATGCCTGACTAGCGCCTATTTTCACTTTTCTCGGATTCTAGTAGGAAGCAAAAAACTGCTTTCTGAAGCAGCTGAACTTGCCAATTTTGGTTGTAAAGCAAGATCGGAAGTATTTATGACGTAGACACAAGGATTAGATGCTTTTAAATTTACTCATGTAAACATAGACGATATTTAGCTTCTTTTTTTGTTTGTCTGTAAGATATTTGCAACCTCTTTTCTTTTTGTTCTGTCTGAAAAATATTTTAACTCTCCTTTTGTATAGCCGGGTCTCCTTTTGTAAAGCCGGGACGACTTGTTTATTATATATATTTTCTACTCTTAACCGAAAAAAGAGAAACTCTGTCATGTTATTTGAGAATACTAGAAGAGTTTGCCACATACTTCCCGAGTATGCAACCAAGTGTTCAGTGCTTCCAGAAAAGAGAAAAGGTTCTGTATGAGGAATCTATTGTGGTGCACGAAAGCATCCATATATTCCATTAAACTGCTCGTTGCTGTAACTTGCCAAAGGTTATCACATACATTCCAACACTGCTTGTCTGCTACACAAAAAGCTAAATAATCAGATACATTCCATCATTTGATAACGGAGTTGGGTACTACTAGCCGTATGCAATCAGATAAATCTTCTTAACGGTTGTTTCTTAGAACGGATCAAACAATTAAATGTGAAGAACCTTATTCGAGTCTTAACGACACAACAAAAAGAAAATCCAAATCAGCCATTGTCACAGAACTCTCTTGCACACAAATGTTTCAGGATTGTATTCATGAACATCCTAGAACACTCATTAATTGGGTAGAAGGAATCTGAACTAAAGAAGAATCAGTTAACTAATATACCATACGCTATTCTTCTTTCAATTATCAGATCATCTTTTGACAACTTAGGTGCTAAGCCAGAATCTATTTGGTCAGTAATCATGTTTATATCTGCGAAAAATATGGGGTTTGTGAATAGGAGTGGTAACACAAATACTGTAGCATGAACCTCTCTTTTATTGCAAAGTTGCCATGGTTGCAAGGCCTTTTCTTCTTAATCAGAGGCAGACACCTTTCCACAGTTATGCCCGCATGAAGTTTTCTTCCTCACCTCTCTCTAAACTTTCCTTCCTGCAAGCTTGTAGCCTCTCTTTCAGTTTCTTACTCTCTTCAAAGTTGGCCTTTCGCTTCAATGCCTTCTGTGAAAGCAAAAAATTGTATGAGATTTAAATGAAAATTCTACTTAGAAAGTGAAAAATATGCCATCTGGAGAAAGAAAATTCTCATTACTTCCTGCCGGAAACAGCGATCAAGCTTTATTTTGAGGTCTGTGCATTCACCAAAGAACTTCCCATAAGGATGGTCTAAATGACATTTCTGGAACTGCTCAATAACCTGCACCAAGCAAGCAGTAGTAAGTTTTTTCAGTAAAACTCTACATTACCAACCTTGACATCCATAAACAATCAGCTATATGTAATAACCTTGCAGGAAAACACAAGTTAATGCACTGGCAAAGTTAGTCGGCACATAGAAAAACCACCATTCTATAGCATAATTCGCAAAGGGCTTACAAAACAAACTTCCCATTGAGTTGAATTTTTTTTTGTCAGACAATTCTAGGGTCAAATTCCATAGTCGAGATTCAACAAAATAAAACCAAAAAAAAAAATGTTCTGGTTCAGCTTCAAGTAAAAGTTCAGGCTGGTCTTAAGAGGTTGAAGATAAGCATACTAGAGTGGATGGTACAGCTACAAAAAAAAAAAAAAAATCAATTTGGCCGCCTGCATTAACTACAGAAGTTAAGGGATGGACGTCATATATGCGCTTAACGTGCATACAGTAAGAACGGCAACATATCCTTTTTGTTTGGAAGTAATAGTGTTGAAGTGTGGGTGGTGACATGATCCGTTCCTTACTAATTTCCTTTGTTCCTTAATATTTCACAAGGGTAGAGCCAAGGGCATGGTGAGACCTTGTTGCAACTGTGTACCGTGGAGTGAAGATAAATAACCATTGAGACAACCTCTCTGATCCCTTCCACCTCTCCTAGTACGTGAAGTTCTGATTAAACTTAAACCTAAACATTCCCAGACCCCCGTAGCCAGCCCCAACTCGTAAAGATATATCAAATAGATCTAATACCAAAGTATTTGAAAAAACAATAAGCATTAAACATCTTGCAATCACCGAAACATAAGCTAGAAAAACGACTTACTTCGGCGCACATAGGGTGCCTGTGTAATGTCAAAGGAGGATGCATTACCTTCCCCAAGCATTCAATTCCCACAACCCTACAAAACAAATAACATGTTTTCTTCATCCCCAAACTTATAATAAAGAAACCATTCGTAAACCTAATATTAATGATTAAAGATAGGGAAACCAGATTTGCATAAGTCATAATTCAAAGCAGACTCATGAGAATGCCAGCAGTTATCCCCAAACTTACAAGCAAGAAACCATTTGAAACAACAGTTGATTAAAGACAAAACAGGAAAAGTGTTGAGACTCAAACCGGAGTAATATGTACCATGTAAATCTTTTTTTCAGTTCTAACAACAACATGAAGCAGCAGCAACATCACGAGGCATTTCAGGTGAAGTAAATTCAAAGTTTGATTAGGCGCAAACCCCACAAGTCGCAATAAGAAAACTGAAGATGATACAGTAAGGAAATTGAGAAGTGATCTATGGCGGCTTACAGAAGTGAGGAATTTGAACGGAGACGGCAGCCGTTTGCTGGGGAAGACGCAAACGGCACTTATAGAGTCTTCCACCTGAAGAACTCGTTACGGCGGCGGTCAGTGGCGGACCAGCCAGGATTATTAATCAAGGTGGGCACAAACTATATAAGAGAAAAATTATCACAAAAATTAATTATACATTAAACTTGAATCACGAAATTCTACAATTGCCACCACGAGCAGCAATTGCCACTTTATCAATCCGAAATTAAAAATCAAAAGTAAAAATCTCAATCTTAAATAAAAAATCCCATCATTCCCAAGTCACAATGGCCGGCAGCAATTGCCACAAATCCCAACTAATCTGAACTATAAATCCCACGAGGCAATATTTGCCAAATTCCCAAATGTCAAAGTCAAAATTAATATAAAAATCTAATCTGGTACTGAGAATTGAGAAAATGTTCAATTGTTGAATGAATAAAAAAAAAATTCAATCAAAAAGGTCTTACCTTTCTTTGACGCCAAATGGTCGCCGACTGGCGATTCCCGTTGTGCCGTGAGCGACTGAGGGGTGACTCCGGTGAGCCGTGGGCCGTAACGACTGAGTCGTGTCTCAAATGTCAACTGATTGGCTGTAGTGCTCGACGAAGACTACGCCGGAGGTGGACCGGCCGCCGGCGGGAGACGAGAACTGGTCAACTGGAGGAGGGAAGCGGACGCGGTTGAGCGGTCGAAGTCGAAGTCGAACCGTCGACGCCGTGGCGGTGGTTGTGATTACGAACAAATGTCCATGAAGTGAAGGATTTAGTGGTGGCGGCGGTACGGTAATGAACTGGAAATGTAAAAGCTGAACGAGAATAAATAACATTAGGTAGCATCGGATAACATTTAAATTTTCAGTTATTTCTTCGAAAAAAAATACATACACATTATTTTCATTTTTTTCTTTAATTTTAAAAACCATTTTTTTAATAGCACTATTTTTGAAACTCTTAAAAAAAATATATTCAAAATAAAAATGAGATAATCAAACACAAAAAAAAAATGTAAAATAAAAATGGGATAATCAAACACTCAAAAAAACGCAAAATAAAAAATGGATAATCAAACATCTATTTTTTTGAAAACTGAAAACCAAAACTGTAAGTGATTTTAAACAGACTCCTAATATCCTGCATTTGCTACAATAACATTTACATCATATTTTTTGCCGCTAAAGATTAAATAACGTCACAAAATTAAATTGCAGAGTGTCAAAACAGAAATAGTAGATGGCATATATGTCTATTGTGAAAAGTCACTTTCTCTTTCTATTTAAAACTTTAGAGACTAGAGAACTTGGTGTAAACAAAATCTTTTGAATAAGAACAAATATAATAAGTATCTTTTCAAAAGGTATTCCAATCAATTCTCACCCATAGTAGTCATTCTCTAATTTTTCTTCTTGAAAATAATCGCACGCATTTAAACCATTCAAATCAATTTAACCGGTCAAATTGAACTGATCAAATCGGCTAATCACAGACCTCTTTAAAAAAACAATATGTTTGGTTTTTTTTTCTTTCTATATTAATTGTCTATTCGGTTGGTTCGGTTAGATTTTTCTGAAACTCTAAACTGAACCGATCCAAACCTGTATATATCTAATTAAAAATGTATAAATTTTAATCTAATCCTAGTTATTATTTTGTCTTTACCATGTGAATGATTTAATTGCAACATATATAAGTAAAATCTATGATATTTTTATTAGGTAGGCTCCAAAAAACTTGTTATCATGTATATTATAAATGCCAATAATTAAACGATTAGGCCGAAACAAGTCAAAAGTTACTCTAAGCCCAAACCGGTCAATTAGCTCAAACCAATATGTTTTGATCCTTCCAAATTGCTGAAACCGAATTGCTAAATTAGCACCAACCCATCTCCAAAACACTTATATTCTCCTCGACATCACCAACGATGACCCATGGGTCCCAACTCCCCAACACCATCATCCACTTTCACCCACTTCCATATCCACACCACCACCATCTTTGATAACCTCGTCTTATCCTCGATGTCGATGCCAGTGACCCACAGGTCTTAACACCACTACCCACCAACACCCACTTCCAGACTAGCATCAACACCATCTCCAAAAACCTCCTCTTTCCCTTGACACTTCTATCAGTGACCAACGGATCGTAATACCATAATATCATCCACCTACCACATCCTCAACAATCTCCTATTTTCCATGACGTCATTGCTGGCGACCGTAGATCCCGACATTACAACACCATTCACCCACCAGCAATCACTTCTTCCTGTACTAGTGGGCCTTCACTATTGTTGCCATTGGCAATACCAACAACTCCATCATTGAGTGTGCCAATCTTGTGGCCTACCTCATCCACCTTACCAACCTCTAATTTGTCACATATGCATTCGTTGTCTGCTATGTCTAGAGGGCATATTGTAACGCCCCCGAAAATCCAGAGTTCCACCACCCCGAACTCCTGAGTCGTTAACCAACCAGATCACATCAAACCTGTCAGACTTGTTCAGTAACACCTATTCCAAATCAACTAATTCAGTATCAACTCAAATTTCTCAAAACGCTAGATCACAACTGCTTAGCTTAAACTATTACATCTTAGGCTCTTTGCAATTCAAATTCCTAAGAACAAATTAACAGTACCGACCCACGCAGGAGTCTTATTATGCAGTGGTGAAGGGCTCAGCGGTATCTCACTCAGACTCTAAACTCCATTCCCAAGCAATCTACTATTGATCAAAAACCTGCAGAAAGGAATGAAATGAAGGCTGAGCTTTTAAGAGCTCAATAAGGTTATACAAGGACCAACAAAAGAATTACAAAACGATTCCAAGAATCCAACTGACGAAAATTTTTCAAAATACTTCAAAAGGTAAAAAACTCAATGATTTCCAAAAAGGATCAAAATTCATCAGAAATAAATACTAAAATAGACAAATACAATCACGATGAGTTTCAAAACGATCAATAAATAAAAGGTCATTCCAAAGTCATCATTTCAAATAATACGATAAAGGCTGGCGAAGAGATTTCAACCCAAGCACAAATCATTTCAAATAATACGATGGAGACTTGCCAAGGGATTTCAACTCAAGCACAAATCATGGTACATATGACGCAAATAAATTCAAAAATCAACTGATCATGGGCTGTCATGATGCCATTTAGCAAAGCCGTATACATGCATGATGTACCATAATATAATTACTAGCCCTCAACATCGATTAAGGAACTAGCTTGCTTTCCCGTAGGAAGTAGTGACAATCCAGCCTTATACCGCCTCCACACAGAACAGTTATCCAGGTCAATACAAAAAAATCAACAATATCAATGAGCATTAACATAAGCTCAAATTATCGAAAGCACTAATATGACAATAAACACACTAATATGAGTCATTATTGAGAATTCCAGAAGAAAAATCACAATTAAATAGCAAAATAATTGTGAATCATTATCGAGTTTAGGTACAACAATTCGGAAGAACGGATACAAACAATTATCAAATTTGCTCAGCATGTAATAACAGGCAAGCATCACAAGATTTTCAAACAATCGATTCAGGTTCTACTGAGGGTTTCCTGGGCAATAACATATTGATAGCAATACGCAGTTCAGAGTTTGGCATTAGCCTATCAAATGAGTACTTACGAGTACGAGTTATCAAAAGAAGGGTTCAGACGAAAGTCCTTACCCAGGATTCAGATAGAATCCCTTACCTGTATCAGCTGCTAAAATATCCTAACCGAAAGTCTTTAGCTTTAACCTAAATGAGACGATCAAATCATCAGAACATAGTCTCCAACACACTATTATAACTTAATACGGACTCATACATATTCCTAAAATGAACCTTCCCTTACCACGAAGGTAAAATTACCAAAATACCTCCTCTATTATACCTAAATCACCAGAATGCCCTTTTCGTAAGCAAAATAACTAAAATTTCCTTATTGCATGCAAATTTACTCAAAAATACCCTTTATGGATAAAATTACCAAGATACCCCCCGGGTGGCAAATTAACAAAATACCCCTAAAAATTTTTGGCACCGAAAAGATTTCAAAAATATCTTAAACTGCTATTTGAAGAATTTTCTTATGTCATTCTGGACTAAAAAGTATTTTAAAAAATTTTCGTCAAAAATCCTGAACCAATGTCTGGACTGAGCGCTAAAAAGTCAGTTCAGCTAAAAAAAATGCCTATTGGCCTCAAATGGTATGAAATTTTAGATAATTGATCTTATCAGTAAAATAATACTTTCTTAAAATTTTTAGATCAAAATAGCTTGGTTTGCTACACTAAATAATTTGATAAATTTATTTAATCGGTACCAAAAATCAGCACCCTTCACGATTACCAAAAATTCTCAAAAATTTCTAGAGCGTAGGTCTCTTAAAAATATTAGGGGTTACAGTTTTGTACTTTGTCCAATTTTTTCCCTAGCTATTTATAAAAATTCATCGAAATACTCCCTAAATAATTTCCTACTTTTAGTGACAAAAACAGTCACTATTCAAATCAATCCACATAGTATTACACCTTTTGTACACACACTTCTCTTCTTCCTTGTTTTGCCATGACCCATTTCCCCCACACACTACTCCCAACGGTTCACTAACACATCCTACTCACACATAATCACATTAAATCATGCCTAACACTCACTAACACACATATATACACATAAATCACACACCCGAAACACACATGAATACTCACACTCACACTCACACTCACACGCCCACGAACACGCACTAAACACACTCCCTGACCTCACACATACTAAGATACACACTTATATATATACACAGGACACCCACACACGGTTTAGACTCACACGACCCCCTCAAATCACACTATAGACACTGGAGACACACACATACACTTACTCTCTGAAACACAATACACAAAAACAAAACACACACAACACTCACCCCTAAGCACACATTAAACACGCACTATTTAAAGGGTAGAAAATTACCCTTGGGAATTTTTTCTCAATCTCTCGCCCTTTCTCTGATTTTTGCCCGTAATTTCCTCCTTTGTTTTCTTCTTCCCATTTCTTTTCCTTTTCCTGTTTCCCGCTCTATTCTTATCCTGGTCCTGTTTGTTCTTCTTTCTCGAAATGGCAAGTCCTTTTCTTTTCTTTCTTCTCTCTTCTTTCTTTTTTGGTCTGCTTCTATCTTCTTCTCACCCGAGACTCCCTTATCTATCCACTATTAAATCATTAACTTAGCTTAGTCACCTAAGCTAGTAGGAGGTGGCAAGCTAAAATAAAATGGCATCTAAATCAATTTTATAAAATTGCACAAATAACCCAAAACTTTTCATATTTGCAAAATAGCCATGAATATTTAAAAATTATATTTTTGCTCCAAAATCTTGTAAGCTTTAATACTCGAACATTGTCCAAAATTATCATCCGTTTATTTTTGGGAGCCTAGAATGATTATTTTAAATAACTCCCGAAGTTCGGGATATTACACATACCATTTAGGTCCATATTATCATTTAAAAAATGCCAATGGACGGAGGGACCAATCGGTTTAGGGAACTATAATCTTGGGACTAATTGCAAAGAAAATGAAGATACAAGACCATTTAAAAATTAGGGCTAAGATAAAGGATGAAAATTGCAATTTACCCTATATTGTACGACGACACTAGCTTAACCTTGATTCCAAAAATCCCATGACCCAACACAATGAAGGACTTCAGATCTATTGCATGTTGTGATGCGGTCTATAAGTGAATTTACAGGATCTTATGTACTTGAACTAAAGGTGTGTTGCCTAGTCTTATTAGCATTAGATTGTCGGCTTTTGTTGCCAACATACACATTACAGAGAACATTCTCCTTATGCAAGAGCTGGTTAAAAATTATGCAAAGATGTAGGTTCTTCTCAATGCGTTAAAAGTAGACATCCAAAAACCATATGATACTTTTGGATGTGATTCCTTGAAGAATGTCATGGAGGTTCCTCAATTCCTTACCTAATACATTAATTGGCTTATCTTTTGTGTTACTATTGCAAGTTTTAAATAATCTCAATGATTCTATGGAGAGGTACTTTGCAAGTGCTAAAGGCTTAAGGAAAGGGGATCCCATCTCCCTTGCCTTTTTCTTACTGGTCATGAAAGCAATTTCACGCCTGCTCGATGATAATACAGACCATGTTGACTTCACCTTCCACCCAAAATGCAAGAAATTAAAGATAAATCACTTATGCTTTGCAGATGATGTATTTATTCTAGTTGTTGCCGATCAAAACTCTATTACAAGGGTCAAATGGCCATTAATGAGTTTGGTAAACTTTCGGACTTTATCCTGATCTTAAAAAAAGCTTCATATTTCTTTCTAGTGTCACTGAGGATATTACTGCACAGATAAATTAAGAGTCTTGACATCTTCCATGGTTAGTTTCCAGATATTTAGATCATTGACATCCTTCATGGTCAGTTTCTACCTTAGAGTCCATCTTATCTCCACCAAGCTTGTATATTAAATAGAAATGATTATCAACTCCTCATAGAGATGATGTCTACAAAGATAAATTGTTGGGCTACCAAATATATATCTTATGCAGGCAGAGTCCAATTAGCAATTTATGTCCTTCTTAGCATTCAAGTCTATTGGTGTTCTGTTGTTATATTGCCCGAAAAGATAATCAATCAACTAGAAACCAATATTATAGCTTTTATCTGGCATGCTAATATATTAAATGCATGGGGGCCAACGTTGCTTGAAAACACCGTGGCTACCTAAACAGAAAGTTAAATTGGGCGTAAAAAGGTTAGAAAAATAGAATAAAACTGCTATTTATAAGCACATCTGAGATATTGCTAAATAACTTTGGATCAAGTGGTGTCATATCTACATCAGATGTTGATCATTTAAACGTCTTGGAGTTGGTGTAAAATTATGAAATTGAGAACCAAAGTTCAACATTTCATGACTTACAAGGTTGAGATGGTCGAGATGTTTGATTATGGTTAGAGAATTGATTGCTTGATGGTCCTCTTACTGATACATATGGAAATTTTATCATATATGACTCTGGTTCAACCGTGAAATAAAAAGTCTACAAATAAAATCATGCATTCAATTGTTTGCTCTGAGAACAAGTTATGTACTCTAGAATTATCTAGTATTATACAAATGTTTTACTACGGAAGAAAGTTATTTGGTAGCATTTGGTTACAATTTTAGTTTTGGTTTTATGTTTTCAAAAAAATAAAAATCAAAACCAGTTTATTTGTTTATTTTCTTACAAAAACAAGCGGGTGTTTGATTACCTAATTTTTATTTTGAATTTTTTTTTGAGTGTTTAATTACCCAGTTTTATTTTGACTTTTTTCTTTGGTGGTGGTTTGTGGTGGCGGTAGTGAGGCGTGGCGGCTGTCGACGGTGGTGGTGGCGGGCAACTGCCGGCAGTAGCAGGTGGTGGCTGCCGGCAATCACTAGCGGTGGTCGCCGACTGTCGGCGATGGTCACCGGCTGTAGACAGTGGTGGTGGGCGGTAGCTGCCGGTAGTGGGAGGGTGGTGGTGATCTAAAAAAAAAACTAAAACTGAAAATCGAAACTCATTTTTTGGAGTTTTAAAAAACGGCTCTGGTTTAAAAACTAATTTTTTAAACTGAAAAAAAACAAAACAAAACAAAAATTGAGGGCCAAACGGATTTATTTTCTTCATTTTACAAAGCTGAAAAAATAAATTGCGTCAAACGGAGCCTTTATCTTTTTTCAGTTGCACTTCTTAACTTCACAAAACGTGAGAAGTCGTCGGATGCTTCCAAGAAGTCACTCCTTGCTCTACAAAGTGCAATAAACTTTTGAAATTACCCTTTCTATTTTTTTAGTTTTTCCAAACACATGCCCGCACACAATCACACGTATATGTGCACACAAGTGCAATCACAAACACATAGACGCATACACAAATGTACAACCAAATACATACCGTCAGACGCACAATCACGCACACAACAAATGCACTGTTACCCAAACACACAAACACATGCTCTATATTTTCTTACTCTTTCTCTCTCTAATTAGTCCTAATTACTACGACGGCAAAGACGGCTAAAGTTCAAAACTATCATGACAGCCACAAAGGTGGTGGGGATTGAAAAGGGAGGCGGTAGCTTGAGATTAATTGAAGAGGGAGGAATGGCGGTGGTGGTTGAAAAGAGAGGGATGAAATAGTAATTCACCTGAATGGCGTAAATATTTTTTAGAAGTTAGAACGTTTTATAAAAAACATTGACTTTCGAAGGGGAAAATCTAATCAAAAGGAGGGAATAATGTTGTCCATTTGAACATAGTTACATTGCTCAAGCATTATTGGCTAGGCGCCGTAACCGAGAAGCATTACAAAAAGTGTTTTAGGAACGAAATTACTATGAATAATAATAATAGCTACAAATTTCTTTTAGCGGCAGTCTTAGGTGTGTGACATCACCTTACTAATATATCTTTTATCTATCTATATAAATCAAATTACTTTTTTATATAATACCGTTTTAGCGTTATATAGTTACCTGCTTAGGATATTGACATTATAGGAAAGTTACTAAAAAAACACAAAAAAAAAAAAGAAACTAAAAATAGTAAATAATTACGTATAAGTAGTTATATGTCATGTTGGTTCTTTAAATTTTAAAAATTATCAACTTTAGTTACAGTAATTACTTTTACAAAGAGAATAGCCCTTCTAGTGTAACATCACTTTTGATCTTAGATAACCACTTACTTATAATATTGACACTTGGCATTAGATGAAACTGTTGAAAAATAACACAAAATAAAAACTTATAATAATAAGGACATGTTTGGTTGTACGCAATATAATTTATTTAATTAGTGTTAAAAATAACACTTATATGTCATGCTTGATTTCTTAACTAATTTCAAGAAAGAACACTCCTACGATAAAGCCTTTCTTGAACTTCCAATTTTGCCCATGTATTACACTTTAATTTCTGACCACTAATAGCCAACAAAATTATAATAACGATACTTAACATGTAAGTTATTTTTCCATCATATTCCTCGCCACCCCTCCAAAATAATGACAAGTTCATAATTGAACGCAATTTAAGATTTGTTAGCTTTCCTCAATTCTCATTCCCTGCTAGGGATGGCAATTTGATCCGCACCCGGCGGATATCCGTTCCGCCCCGATCCTATAGGAGCGGATTTTTTTGATTTTGACCGGGTCATGGGACGGGTATGGTAATAAAATTTTAAACCCGCAGAGGGTACAAGTCGGATATGGTATTAGTCTACCCCGCCCCGGCATCCGACCCGTACTCGCCCCGCATTTTTACATAACCCTAAATCTGATGAATCTGGGCCGTTCATCTTGGTCTTATAAATATTGCAACAGAAACCCTAGCCACACTTTCTCTTTCCCTTCTTTTCATTTTCTTTCAGCCGCACTCCTTTTCTTCCCTCTGCAGCTTTCACAGATTCCACCTAGCCATGTGTCCACAAACCACCTCATCACTTCCATTTTCTCTGCGCTGCTTTCACCCATGCATTTCAGATCTGGTCACCACCTCCACTGATCACTCCAGCGCTCCTTCACCATCGCATCTCGACCGCACTTCTGAGATTGCAACGTCACCGATCTCGACCACTCCTTCATCATCGCTTCTCGACTACTCCTTCATCGTCATCCATTTCAATTTCAGTTGCGGCTTCCAAAATCGCAACAGTCGCATCTCTCTAGATCGGGACGGAGCGGGGCAGACCGGGTTTTTTCATATCCTATCGGATCGGGGATGGTAATCGTGTATCTTGACCCGATGGCGGGGCGGGGCGGAGTCGCGTATCTTGACTACCGGGGCAGGTTCGGATCTCATGAAATCCGCATCCGACCCGCCCCATTGCCATTCCTATTCCCTGCAGGCTACATCATTGTCCTCATTTTCTCACTACCAGAATTACCCTCATCTTCCATCTCTAGTTTGTATGGTGGATGCAGGAGAGCGCGACAACCACGAGTAAGAATTAAAGAAATGAACTGCTATTCGTGCTCCACTTCTTCTGGTAAAAACACATCTGCAAATACATGAAAAGACGGCCATAGCGAAGAGAATAAAGAGTAACGCCTGACGAGCAGATTATTGATTTAATGGGCTTTACTCAGGCCAACTAATCACTTATTAAATGCACAAGGTATCAACATAAGCTCGTGAAGATTTCATTTGTCGAATCATATTCAACCACAATACGGTCCACTCATGAATTTAAAACCAACCCAGATATTTGCAGAACACGGATTTGAAGAAGTCCCTGTAAGTTAAACATCTTATCAACCCGGTCAACTGCGGATCAACAGGTTTAGGATATGAATCTCTCTATTCTTGTAAATGATTCCTATGGGCTCTTGTATCCCAATTTATGGCAAGTCAAGGCACGCCTCATTCCCCCAAAAAAAAAAATTTGAAGATAGAGAATGAAACAGGATTCACATTTCAGCAGCAATATCCAAGCAGTTCATGGAAAGTTAAACACTTTCACCTTGACGTAAACAGAACTCAGATGAATAAATCCTTCCGCTGTATAATGATGTCTGAGAAAGGCCGTATATATGCCCGTAGTAGCATGTAACAAGGATTACAAAAACGAGAGTTTCAGCCCCAAGCCAACTACCAACCCTTTAAAAAAGAAACCCATCTCCATGATGAATCTCATGTTTTCACATATTCCTCTCTGCTTTCTACAAAAGTAAAATGTATTTTCCTTTTTGGAGTTCATCCGAGGCCCCTTAGGCGTGGGCTACACATTGGGTGCAGACCTCTCCGTCCCTTACACCTCCATCCTGGATATAGGAGGAAATCAATCCCAAGCCTCTTGGTAATCACCAAGAAACTTTACTAACTAAACTAGTAGATTCCCCCATGCCAATAAGTACAGCAGTTTCCAGTATCAGTTCAAGAAAGACCCCTATTTATGGACATGGAGGGGAGTTCTCTCATACCTGGTGAGGAAACCGGCTGCTCTCTTATCCGAGATAAAAGGATGGAAACTTGCTCAGTTGCAATATCTAGCCGCTCTTTTGACTTAGCAGATTCTGTAAGAAGAGTGGATACCATACTCTGCAGTAAATGAACTCTTTCTGCATGGTCGCTCGAAGTAGTCTGAAGGAGCTTAGCAGATGGCGTGCTGATTCGGCGCCACCGGAGGGGCAGATATTTTTCTGGTATTTGGAAGCAGTTCCCTGTTGAGAGAACTCGAAGAGCATGCCGACAAAGGACTCCAGAGAATTCAAACTGATGGCAGCTGCAACTTACCATGCCTTCCCGTGGGACCCAATATACTTTTCTACCTCCCTCAAGTTTTGTATGGTGTCTAACAAGAAACCCATCTTCCATCTGAAATGATGCATAGTGGGCAGCCAAAACAAGTTGTTCTTGGAGCCTAGAAAATGCAAAAGGTGTGAGGATTGTGGCAGCATGAGATTCCATAGGAGCCCCTGTTTTTAGGCAAATGTTTTGGATATTTTGCTGCATCGTTTGTTGTTCTCCTGCTTGATCTTTAAAATCGACAGCAACAGCTACCTGATTGTGCAAAGTTGAGTCAGTAGTAGCAATTAGAGTAATTTCACATACTCTAGTAAATATCTAATACACGACATCTTCAACACGAAATGTCTATCAAGGTAACTCCCTTAATTTCTAGCCTTCAACGGGATGCTCAAAGTAACATCATATCAACTATCAAAACTCAACCACAGCATAGTAATTTGGTCATTCACGAAATATTGTCATAACATTAAGGTTATTTCGGCATCAAACAAGTCTGACACTAAGTTCCTTCAAAATACTTCAGTAAACCATTTCCAATACATGCTTTGCCAATTCATAGCATTTAATGCATCATATTATCAAGATAGATAGGCAAATTCAGCTTAAAGTAATGAGATGGCATACTAAAAGTTTGAGAACGATTTATGTTTGAATCAAATCAAATATTCGAGACTATCTTGCTCCAGATATGAGGGGGACTAGCCTAAATCTGACAAAATGGGGATTTGCAAGGACCTACCAGAGAGCAAAGTTTAAACCATTTCTTTTCTGATTCGCTCGTTTCATTCAGATTAACACTTTTGACATCACAGACAAAATAATTCACCAAAGCAAAAGATTCCAAAACCCTTTCCACCAAGGTGAAAAGAGGCAAATGGTTGGGAGCTTGAAGTAAACATTTAGTAGGAAGTAAATAAACAAAGGGCTAATGCCAAAACTGCACCATAAAGTATCACCCCAGTACAGCTCGAGTACCCAACATTTCAAATGTCCCAATTAAGTACCTAAGTTTCAAAAAATGAGCCAAATCAGTCCGATGGCTAACGGATCTTAAAAACATGTCGGCACAACAAGCTTTCGCCTGCGCCATTACACCAACCCACCAATTTGATCATAGCCAATGTACCCACTTCTACCACCGTATTCATCTTCCTCCAAGCACATCCACCAAACCCGTCACCACCACCATCATTGTCAATTCAGATCCAACCAACACAGCCAAAAAATCAGATCAGATCTGACCAAAATCTTGAAGAAATGTGTAACTGGGTAATGTGTCTTAGAGAGACGATGGTAGCGCCAGGGATTTCAGGGTGTGTGCGTGACTGTGTGTGGGGGTTGTGTGTGGAGGTGGGTGGGTAGGTTACGCATGTGACGGTGTGTGTGGAGGTGGGTGTGTAGTTTCTCACTCCAATTAATCCAAATTCTCAAGAACCCGAAATGGACCAAAACCCAAGACCCAAAAGAACAATTCTTGAATCACTGGGTGAAGAAATCATCAGAATCATAACCCCAGTTTCAATTTGCATGCTCTTGGTGGCCATCATAGTCTCCATATTAAACACCAACGACTCAAGCTCCTCACAATCCCATCTCCACCATAGCCTACACTGAGGATAGCTCAGACTCCACGTGGGACAAGCTCAAAGGTGCCCTTTTGAACCCACTAGTCTTTGTGGTCGTTGTCACTGCTGTCACCTTCTTTATGGCACTCCTCTTCTACTTCAGGTGCACCAAGTTCTTCAATTACTACATGAGTTTCTCTTCTTTCCTTGTCTTGGCATTCACTGGTGGCGAAATTGCCTTGTTTGTATGTGTTACGGGTGTGACAGTGTGTCTGTATGTGGGTTGTGTATGTACGTGACTGTGTGTGGGGGTTGTGTGTGTGCCTGACTCTGTGTGAGTGTGTTACGGGTGTGGCAGTGTATGTGTGTGAGAGAGTGTGTGTGTGTGTCTGTGAATTAAAGAATAAGAGAGAGAGAGAGAGAGAGAGAGAGAGAGAGAGAGTATACTGTCTTTTTACATAAAGACAGTCTTACCTTGGACTTTTGATTTGGCTCATTTTTTGAAAGCTAGGTACCTAATTGGCACATTTCAAACTTTGGGTACTTAAGCTGTACTAAGGTGATACTTTAGGGTACAGTTTTGGCATTAGCCCATAAACAAACACAGAAATGGGTTGACTCAAAATTTAATGCCCAATATTTCCAGACGATATGAGCTCTTAAGAGGAATTATTATCTTTTGTAACTACTGAACATGAGAACACCAACAGCAAATTATAAACTCATTAATCCATAAGATTTACTCATGTTAACAAATGTGGGATTGGAGACCATACTTGTTCTACGAAGTGTGCAAGCCGGGTTTGTGCACTCAAAAACCGTTGAATGAAAGCATTAATCGACTTAGAGTGCGCAGTAGTAGTCATTCCAGCAAAGAAATGGCTTCTCAAGTACGGCAATGCCCAAAGCGACCTTAAGGCAAACAAACTGGTGATATGTCTGTTGGTGTGAAGCCCAAAGGAATTAACCATGTCTCTCCACCCAAGCTCAAAATCCTCAATCACCTCCAGATTATGGAGTCGATAAAACTCAGCCTTCCACTCATTGTAACGTTCTCCTAAAACAGCATTAAACCAAGATGGAAACTTTGACACAATCATCCAAATGCAAAGCGCATGCTTAGTCGTTGGCATGTCCATTGCTATCGCTTCTTTCAGACACATGTTTTGGTCAGTTAATATTGTCTGTGGAGCCTTCCCATTCATGAATCCCCAGAAAGCCTGTCAAATTTATAGTACAGCGCAAGTCATTAATATAATATACGCAACCAAATTCGGGAAAAGAACAGTAAGTTAACTCTGCCATGTTGATCTTTTGCTAATGCTTACTTCCTAAAAGATTGAAATTACGAAAAAGAAGAGTCTACAAGCACTCCCCAAATGAGCCCCATAACCATTATTTCCCAACTAACCTCACCTAATACTTTTAAAATTATCTAGTGTGCATAATACAATTACATTGGACTCGAAGCTGTCTAGGGCTTGGGCAGCAGTTCTATATTTGACACATTCAGGTCATTGTACTCATCAAGACTCAAACAAGGTCTGGAAGAAGAAAAACAACTATCTACATATAACAAGATATCTGGTGAAATTTTCTCTCCTTCAGTGCCACTTCTCTCTTCACAAACCGCAGCTCATCAACTATGGCATGCCTCAAATCCACCATGACAGTTTTGGTCCGCAATAGCTAAAGGTAAATAGCAATTCCCGAACACATCATCGACATGATATCATTTCAACTGGAGGAGGCGACTATCTCATTACCATATTATCTCAATCCTGTTCCAATCAGAACTCAAAGAAAGTTTCAAGAGGATTCTTTCTGATGCTTCAGCTGGAGACAACGGGAGTAATGTAAAGTCAGTAAGAAACTGCTAACTCTTCTTACAGCGTCAGATTTCCTGAACATACTAGGTTCTAATTTTGATTTCAATATCAGTCTAATATAATTCTTTCTTTTAGGAAAAGGAAAGTTTGAAACGGCATATGGAGGGCTAGGCAGAATAGAGATAAAAAAGAGGAACTCTGGTGAAGAAAGGTGATTGAATGTTACTGACGGTGGCGAAGAATGATGGTGGTGTTGCGGGTTTTGCCTGATACTTTTTGGTGTTGTGAGAGGGCCTGCTCGTGACTTGCGAGAAGTAGAGCATAGAAAAAGAGGCCAACACTAATGGAATGAGATGTGCAACAAGATCAGATATTGGATGGGAATTAAATTTCCAGGGTTGTGTGAGAATTGTAATTTTATGAGATCCGCAAAATTCTGGAATGGATCAATCAAACATCAAAAACTTTGGTAACTCACTTGAACTAAATTCCCACACCAGAATTTTAACTTAGTGCATAACTAAAAACTCTTTCTAACAAAGGCCCAAGGCCAAAAAACTGGGTATGGGCATTCATTTTGTCTACCTGAAAATTTGCAGGTAATTTTTACCCATACCCGCATGGGTTGGGTAAGAGTTGGGCATGGGAATACCTGCGGGGTATATTGTACTCAAGGTTTTAACTTTTGATCTCTCAGACATTTTATCTTTTTCACTCAGTTACACATTTTATCTTTTTCACTCAGTTACACAGTAACTCTAACACTCAAACACTATGTGTTGTTTATTCTGCACATGAATGTGTGTATGACTCTGTGTCTAGGTAGCACGGACACGGTGTCGGACACCGACACCGACGGGGACACCGGACACCGCAATTTTCAAAAAATCAGATTTTGGACACCGCAGGACACCGCTATTTTTTAATATATTTTTATTTTATATATATATCAAATATATTTCACAATCTAAAATAATAACTAAGTCAAAAAATATTTCTGAAATGTTCTGGATAAAATAACTAAGTAAAAAGAAAAAAAAAAGAGAGAGACTTTCTTCACTTAATAGTAGTACTAATGCAAGAAACAGAGGGAGAAAAAATAAAAAGAAAGAAAGAAAGAAATGAGTCAAATGACTATTGACGGCGGAGAAAAAAAGAAGAAAGAAATGAGTCAAAGACTCTTCACTGAAGAGTTCACACTTCACAGAGAAAGAAACGACGGGGAATAGAAGAAAAAGGAGAAGGGATGAGGAAGAAGGATCTGTGGGTCAGCGACGGCGGCGATCAAGTGAGCTCCGGCGATGGCGACAGCTGCTTCGGTACCTGGCGACGGCGACTGGATCTGTCGGCCTCGGCTTCTCCGGCGACTAGATCTGTTGGCGACTGAGCTCCGACGACAGCTCCGAGTCGGTAATGGCTCAGAAGGGCACCTGTGAGGTGAGGGAGAAGGAATCGGCCGTGAGGTAAGAGAAGCAAATGGTCCGACACTGCGCCACGCCGTGTCCGACACTCCTCGGTGAAGTGTCCGACACAGTGTCGGAAAATTAAAAAAAAATAAAAAATTCCCGACACCGATCGGCGGTGTCCGGAGGGTGTCGGGGTGTCCGTCCGTTTGGGACACCAAACCTCCACCTAGGAGAGGTGTCCGTGCTTCAGAGCTCTGTGTGCTTGTGTGCGCGCATCTGCTATGTGTCAGTGTACGTTGTTTATTATGTGTCTGCGTGCGTCTGTTGTGTGTGTGTTGTTCGTTCTTTGGTTGAGTGAGTGTCTGTGTATGAGGGTGCGTGTGTGCTTGCTGTGTGTCTTTATGGATGTGCGCGCGTGTTAGGAAAAAGAGGAGGGGAGAAGAAAAGGTGAGGAAAACATTGGAATACTTACAGGTATACCCGGTCCATGGTGGGTTGGGCATGGGTCCAAAAAATGCTACCCGTAACACTCCAGATAACTTCTACCCGTACACACCGACCAGTACCCACGTGTATGTATTTGTGTCCATGTGTGTAATCAGCACATCTCAGCCTACTATTGTGTAATCGTTGGCAATAGAAGCTGAATCCTAAGACTCCGGCTCTGCCACTAGACGCTACGTGTAAGACCTGTGTAACTTTTTTTCCTTGACGTGTAACTGAGACCAATGAAATAGAAGTCACATTTTTCCTATTAACTACATGTCTAATGATGTTAACTGGAGATGAGAGAAAAAGCATAATGCATTGGACGGATTTTCCATCCAATGCATTACGAATTTACGACCCTCCCCTAGAAACATACATTTACCGACTTAATTTTAATGGCGACAGCTATAAGGGGAGGGTAATTGAGTGATCCACGTAAAGTTTGAAAAATACACGTGGCAAGATAAGTTACAAGGGCGTTCAAGAAAATACTAAGTTTTTATCATTTACCTTCAAAGCCCATGAGTACGACTTCAAATTTTCCTCTCGTAGAAGCACACAACCAAAGAAGCAAGGCATTCCGTAGTTATTCATTCCAACCCATATTCCAAGGGGCATGTCGAAGGCAGTCAAGCGATGTGTTGTATCGAACACCACTGCATCACCGAAGATCTCATATGACAGGATTGAAGATGCATATGACCAGGCAATGTTCTCCAATCTGTTGTTTGAATCGAGTGCATACTCAAATTGGAAATTAGGGTCTTTGTCTTTAATGTTTCTGCACATTCTCAGTAGGTCTATGCTATCATCCTCAGGATCAATTTTTCTAAATGATTGAAGTAAATTCCGAACGTCTTTCTCAGTGAACGGTAAAAATCCAGACTCGACACACTTCTCAAGCTCCATAAGCCTCATCATCTGCTGCACTGAAATCCCTGTTTTGGCAAACATCAGGATTCTGCTCTTGTCTGTATCTGATATGGAGCGGTATGCAGGAAGAAAACGGACTTGGTTCGGCTCTAAGAGTTCGTGATTATGGTAGTTAGCAAATCCAGTGACTCGCCACTCTGGTGCTCCTGATTCTGTATTCTTGCTTATCCGCATATATGCTTGACATCCACATCTTGAGGATTTTCGATTTCTTTGAGGTTTATTTTCATTTAAGGTTTTGATAGGGGTATTGCCCGCGCGGTGGCAGACAAAATAGCGTCTTGTAAGTCCTTTACCAACCCCATCTTTACCTTCTGTACGATGACGGCGGATAGAGAAACCACATCGCTTGGCAAATTCACTATAGAACTCGTAAGCAGCATCATGAGTAGCAAATCTTTGTCCAGTATATGGAAACGCATCGTTTGTGAACTCCAGGGAGAGCCTGGTTTCATCTGGTGATTCCTCTGTGCTGCTTGTATCATCCAAAGATATCGATCGTTGATCTGAGTGATCATCATAACCCACCATCATCTGGCCAACTTCTTCAGACATTATAGCTTTACCAATAACCCTCTCTAGGTCAGCCGAAGATAACCTGAGTTCCTACCAGACAGTTACAGCAGAAAGAGGAAAGACAACACTATTTTTAATCAATGGATTAACTGGATGATTCCAACAGGTAAAAGAATGCATAGATAAAGGGTTAGCCCAGTTCACGAGGCTCTCACCATTGCAGGGTCTGGGGATGGTTAGATGTCCAAAACAAAAGACTTTATAGATACATAATATAAGTTGGGTAACAAAAAAAATTTAATTGACAATAAGCACATCTTGGCATATTAATCAAGCACAGGTGAGCATGGATGGAAAAGAACAACCAGTATCACATTACATAATTTATGGAACGTAAGCGCACCTGCTATAACAGAGTAGCTCCTCTAGTACAGCAAAACAAAGATGACCAGACAATTTAGATACGAACAACAGTAGTAACACCAAACGAATCTATTGTCTTTGAAGCCCCAGTTAAACAAGGGGAAGGTAACAGAAGTCTGCTTCCTTTCATTTTTTACAAATCAACACTCGAAACAAAATTCTACTGGTTTCTGCCAGGTAAGTAATTTATGCCAAGAATAATATTAGAGAAGGAGGTGCACTCCTTCATAAGCGTAAATTATACAGCATAACTATGGTTCTGACATTTACACTTTAAACATGTGTTAATAACTCCATCTAATAATTAACTGATAGATGTCAAACAAAAACGAAAAGAAATTCAATAAGTCCTAGTTGTATCCATCCATTTGCCAACCAGGGGATCGCAAGGTTTTCTGGCATGCATTATCTTTCTCCACATGCTTCTGATATAACGCACCAAAAAGATGGGATGGGGTGAAGGGGGGGGGGGGGGTGGAAGAGAGAGAGAGAGAGAGAGCCAAGTTTCCGGTTATCCTACCGGATCGAGATAATGCTTTTGAGTCAATAGTTGGTCTGTCTAGGGAATCCATTTGACGATAGCGACTCGTAGGAAGAAAGAAAGCTTCCTGTTTTGTCTTTCATATTTCCTTTTTTCTTTTATGGGCAGCCGGGCGGGCTTCACCAATTCCACCGGACCGATAACACCCTCTACCTCTTGGCTTCGAGATTCTGGAAATAGAAATTTCAAGTCACCGCATCTAAGACTACTTAAATCAGTTCACAGATCAACTTTATCGTTTGTGATGCCTAATTGCATGTTCATGATGGCAGTTTTACAAGTTTTTTTCAGCTAAAAACTAGCCTGAGCTCAATAAAGTCATAATGACGAGCCATTTGAGCCCTATCAAGTACGTTTTGCTGACAATGCCAAATGGGTACAGTGTCTTGTAGCCACTCCTTTGTAACTCAAGAATACGAAAAGTCTGCCTACTCCAGCTACTAGATAATCAAAATGGACATGAATTCTAAGTCACATTAAAGCATCTATATGATCCTCATTCTCTTTCCTGCGCGTTAAAACAAGCTATGAATTGCAGCAACCAATCGCAATCATTGATTTTGTTTCCACAATCATCATCTCACCTACAACGCACATTCTCACTATCAAGTGATAATATCCCGGTGTAAATCACTCGTACCATATTTCAGTATAATCTCAATCGCATTTCCCAAAAATTAACCAAAAAAGCTACGATATTAAGCATTATATGGCCTTACAAATCGATTCCGGAACAGACCTCACCATGGTGGCTTGACTCCGAGTTGACGACGGCGGCAATTGGGTCCCGCTGGTGAAGTTACTATTGACGAGGTGTAGGGCCGGGAAGGAGTGACGCGGCGCCGATGCAAAGAGGTGCGATACGGAGTCGTTGTGGAGATAGGCGGGTGAGTGGGCTGCTGCGGGTGGCGGTGGTGGCGGGCGTCGGCGGTTTGCGGGAGAATGCATCGAATGGGCCAGAGATGAGAAAGAAAGAGAGTTGGGGGCCTGTTTGGTAATGGGATTTAAGCTATTTTTATCCCAGCCCAAGCTTCTGTCTGCCCTGAGCCTGGTTGATGTTAGGAGAGGAAATCTCTTCCATGCTCTTATTGCTAATAGCAATTTGTTTGCTATCCAAAAGGTTATCACTTCTCCTGTTTATATATGATTTTTTTTTCTTTTTACTTCTGCTTGTCTAACTCATCGTAGACAAAGACGTAACTTGAATTGGACAATCCATAAATAATCATTACTAACTCGTAAAAATTTTAGTTTAACTGACTTTTTATGCGATCGTGGTATACAAGGGCGGATCTAAGAAGTGCAACGGCTAACATGAAAGAATTCACGTCACTTTTGAATACAATAAGTGCAAAATAAACTGTTCAATTTGACTACTAATTATATAATTTTACTATTTATAATAATTTATTTAAGTTGTTAAGGTTAGTCAACATCAATTGATTATTGTATTGAGGACAATAGTCACATATAAGTTAATATACTGTAAGAATTTAGAATAAGAAAAAGAATTAACTTTGGTCTCTTCGTGTTTCTTTATAATATGAAGATATGAATTTTGCAATTTGAAAGAATGAAAATGGAGTAAGGGTACGAGAAAGACAAAGATTATGACGGTTGATGGCACAAAAATTCAAAAAATAAAATCCTAATACATACATAATTTTATAATATAATAATATTTTCATGAATATTTTAAATTTCAATTATCCATGGAAAATTAAAAAAGAACTTCCCAAAATTTTGGGGGGTGCCATCCCCCCCCCCCCCCCCCAACATGGGGTGGCTCCGGCCGTAGTGGTGTACATTAACTCAAAATTTTAAATTCGTAAAAAATATTGGCCGGAGGAGCTGGACAAAAGTTTTTGAAGACCTGCCTAACCAGTGAAAAACTTAGAATACAATTTATTTATGTCAATTTTATGTGTATACGGGGGGTGGGTGGGGTGTCTTTTTTTTTTTCATATCCATCATATAAATTCAATATAATCTACACCTCCCAAATTTTTCCATTTTTTTTTTGTCTTTTAAATCATCTCACCGACCATCACACAAATTCAATATAATCTACACCTTTCAATTGTTTCTTTCCATTCTCAATTTTTAACTCACGCTTGTTAGTTAAATGACTGAACTGTATCTTCTTTAACTTCTTTGTCTCCCATTCTCTTTACCCCGGCCAGTATATGTCTCCGGTTTCCTCTTTCACCACCCTATACAGTGTGTCACTTGCACACACAAATACTGTTTTTGAGCTTTTCCAGTGGAGAGGCAAGTTGGAAACCAAGCACTAACTCGCTTAGATTAGACTCTCCACGTGGTGGTGGGTGGATAGAAGGCGGTGTTGTTTTTTTATGAGAGATCAATGCGCAGGAGGAGGATGATGATTGGAATAGAGAACTGGAGAAAGTGTATAGGTGGATCGATGGTGGTGGGTGGTCCGTGTGGTTACGGTGTTTTGGTTGCGGTGGTGGTGGGTTCTCTTCTTGTGACGGTGGAAGATCGGCTACAGGTAGTAGCTTTTTTATTTGCGATAGCGGTGGGTCAACCGCTGGTAGTGATTTATTATACTTTTCTTTCTAATCATGACTAATCAATAGACTTTAATGATTGTTGATATGCTTATTAATGAAGTAAATAAAAAATAATTTGTAACCATAGACCACTTGTAGGCATCATGTGTCCAGCTCTTACCCATTAGACTTGAACAGATATTATGTGGCTCGTAAATAGGTTAGGTTGAGTTGGTATAAGCACGAGGTTTCTTTAGAGTTAGCTGGATGGGTTGGCCTTTGGATTTGTCCATCCCGCCCAAATTGCAACCATAATTGCAAGTATGTTAGTGAAATTCATGTCGCTAAAGTTGACATGGAATAGTGTGTGACACGGTATTTAATCAAAATATAATGTTATTTTTTATATTCATTGTTTCAAAATAAATATGAAACAAGTCAATACATGTTTTATAGTTTTTTTGAAAAGGCTAAATTGAAATAAACCTTTAATGTTTACATACATCTTCTTACTTAACCCCTCAATATTTTAATTGTTTTGTATAGCACCTTGCACTTATATAACATTATAATTGAAACTGGAATCGTAACTTTGTTTAAGAGAGAGAGAGAGAGAAGTGGATGACCGTTCTCATGTGCCCCTTGATGACTATTTTGAAAGGGCAAACCCGTAAACATACAAATCTTTTTCCTTACTTTCTCGTCCCTAAACCTTTATTTGGACCTGGGCTTGGACCAAGCCATGGTTTCACCAAAAATGGCCCGGGCCAGGCCCGGCCCGAAATTGAGCCTGACACCTGTCACCGCAGAAAACCAACTTCAAGGATTCAAGCAGAAAACCCCACACTTGTCTGCAAAACACATGTTTGCAGCACTCTAGGGAATGTTTGCTTGATTAAAGTAAAGGGAAAATGTCAATTTCCTTTGAAAAGTAACCCCAAAAGATAAGATACGGCACGGGTTTAAAAAAGTAAATTAGTGTTTTTCATGGTTTTCGTTTTTGTTAGATGTCTTACTCATCACCTTCATAGCTTCTGGATTAAGTCCAGTCTCCACTTACAGTCCCTAATCCATAGATATAGCCGACCCTAGGAGAGAAGGGTAGGAATTTGGTTTAATCCAGTTTCAGTCCATTCAATTTCACCATTAGGCAGAGTCTAAACCCGTTAACTCACTTTGGACCATCCATAGCAAGTGCAAAGCATCTCCATCAAGAACTGGGTTCGTGAGCAAATTAAGGGCTTGATCTGAGCTATCTTCTTAATTAGTTCGCTGAACCTACGTGCTGATTCACTTGGTGTATCATCAAGTTTGGTAATCAAAACCAAACAAATTGGGCTCGGGCCCGGCCTAAGTCCGACCCTAAAAATTGGGCCTAGGGCCAGGGCTTGGACTAGGCCCATATATCCAGATTTCAGGCCCGGGCCCGGCCGTTTTGTTGGAGGCCCGTTGGGCTTGGGCTGGGCCGGCCCATTTAACACCTCTACCGCAACCTGTTATTCCACTGACCATTCTCTTACACAATTTCTCTGTTCAGCAAAGCCTAAGCACCGATCATTCACAAACCCAAAACCTCCCCAAGTAACCCCTTTCTTACAAGATTTTTTATCCCACAAAATCATGAGACCAATTTCCCATAAACCAAAATTCTCAGACTTCCATTATGAATTCACACGAGTTTAATGTCATCTCATATTTGTGTTACCCTTAGCCTTTAATAATGCCCAAAATGTCAAAAGATAGAGACTTTGTACATACTTCATACTCTTCTTGCAATTATATAAGTCGAGAAACGTTTATTTGATTACGGAGTCACTGTGTTCTTGGTGGAGTTAGGTTTTAAGAATTTGCTCAGCTTAAATTAGATTGAAATTTTTGGGGTTTTAGATTTGTGTGGAATTAATGTTAGGGTTTTGTTAAATAGAGGATGTTTGTAAGAGAGGGGCTAGCACATGTGGAGTTTGTGGTAATTGAGGTATGATGGATGGATGGATGGATATTTTGGTGATTGTCTTGAAAGAAAGGCTACGCCAAAGGGATGAGAAAAGGAGCAATATGTTGACATGTTTGCCCTTCCAATATAGTCACAAGAAAGACATGTGGAAACGATCATATGCTTTTTTCTTTAGCGGAATTTTAATTTTGGGCCCAACCTCAGCATTTTATAAAAGTCATGGTGTTTTGTGACCCAATTAAAGTTATGGGAAGTTAAGTGAGACAATGTTGTAAAGCTCATGGGTTTATATGCAATTCAGCCTTTTGATAATAGATACATCTTTGTTCCCAACCTATTCTGGTCGCACCCAAAGGCCCATTGGGGATCCCATTTTGCACGACACGTCCGCACAAGTAATAGTCAGTATTCAACGCTTCCAACAGGTCAAAACGTGCACGCTCAAGTCATGTGCACTTCTCATTTTTTCTACGTGACTTCGTCACCAAGAAACCCATCCTTGCGCTACTGCTCATCACGCTCCGACCGTCGCACATCGCCCGTCGCCCATCGGCACACCTTGGTGTTTGCCCAAGGAAGTGGACCTTGGCCTTCCCCTTGGGGTCGGCCTCGGCCTTCCCCTTAGGGTCGGCCTCGGCCTCCCCTTGGGATTGGCCTTGGCCTTTCCCCAAGGGTTGGCCTTTGGCCTATCTCCTTAGCATCTGCACTACTCTTCAAGGGATCGAACGTCACTCCGCGACCCCCGTGGCCCAGACGTCACTCCGCGACCCGCATCGCGCCGAACGTCACTCTGCAACCCCTGTCGCGACGGACGTCACTCCACAACCATCGTCGCCCACGTCCGGGCATCGCTTTCTAACACTCTACCGCGCCATGCACCCCGTCACTGATACAGTTGTGCCCCTGGCTCTCTGTCACATTATCGTGCCCACAGAACCATACACACTCTTTCGCGCCCGTGTGTCGTCTTCACGACTGTCGTCGTGCGCCCATGTGCCACTTCCATGACATGTGCCCCCGACACCAGGTATGGTCTCGCGACGGTCGCCGTTGCGCCTATGCACCACTTCCATGACATATGCCCCCAGTACCAGGTATGGTCTCGTGCTGTAAGCACCACGTGCCACAATCAATGTCTCGTGCTGTAGGCACCACGCCCATGCGCCATAATCATGTTACATGCTTTCGGGGGGCTCCGTTCGTAGTGCTCCGGCACGAGGACCTCTCGCAGTGGGATGGGCTCATTACCACAAAGCCATCGCCGTCACGGGATAAGCTCGTTACCACAAAGCTATCACCGTCTTCATTCTAAGGGGCTCCGTTCGTAGTGCTCCGGCACGAGGACCCCTCGCAGTGGGATGGGCTCGTTACCACAAAGCCATCGCCGCCACGAGATAGGCTCGTTACCATAAAGTTATCGCCGTCTTCATTCTGGGGGCTCAGTTCATAGTGCTCCGGCACGAGCCCCTCGTAGCGGGATGGGCTCGTTACCACAAAGCCATCACCGTCTCCTCCGGGACACTATCTCTATCAGGGTGTCTTCGTGATTGGCCTACGTGCTCCGACACTTGGGGCTTACGTCGACACCCCTATGGACTATGACCCCCGGGTCACTCCGAGACGGGAACAGGTCTTCAGAGGGCATTGCGCGTAGTCCACCTGGCAGTTGGGCGTCGGGTCTTCCCCACCACTGCCAGGCCTATGGGACTCTACAAGGGCTTGGATTGGTGACTAGATCAAGGGGTTCTCTGGCCACACCGACGTTGTGGGAGCCAGTCTTTCCAGACAGACAGAGTGACGCTGTGCGGGGCAGGCCGGGTGAATATGCGATTCGACAGTCCGTGGAGCACCTGTAGCGGTGGGCCCCTTGGTGATGTGTCACTTCCAAGGAGTGCCACATGTCATGTGATGACATCATCATCTCAACCTCTATAAATAGAGGTCTTGAGAATTCATTCAGAGGGAGACACTTAAACATTTCACTTTCTTACTCTAGAATCCTAGAAAGAGAAACATACAGGACCTTGACTCTGGACCCAAGCATCGGACTGTAACTGTCATTGTATATTCGCATCACGCTATCACCCTCACAGCACTGCCATCCTCAGGCTCTGTCTGGGAAGTCATTGGTCTCTGCCCTTACTCCGCCCTTGCTGTGTCTCACATCAACATGCTTGGCATCTGACTCAGACTGCATCCTTGTGGCACCTCCATATCGACTGTGAACCCACTTTCCTTGGCATTAATCTTTAATCCAAAAAAAGAATATGGAAACCAAACATGTAAATCTCTTTGTACTTTAAAAAATTACACACAAGTTTGGAAACTGTTGCTAGCCATTAGAGTATGTTTGGATGAGGTAATTGAACTGAGAATTTTAATTTATAGACGATTTGAAAATACATGACACCAAATCCTATTTTGGATTATGAAGAGATGGATTTACCAAATTATAGTAGAACGATGTTTAATTCAACTTTTCAACAGAATAGAAAGTAAACTACAAAGGGAGGTGAATCAATACTCATTCATTCTTATACCTAGCGCGCATCTTGTGTTTATCATTCAAAATGTGTTTTGGTGACTATGGCTTTAAATTCTTAGTGGCAACTAAGGCGTGGATGAATGTTTTGTTTAGTTCTTATTATATAGTTGTAAGCATATAATTACCTATAATTGTTACTTCGTGATTGTGTTAGCGCGAAACTCTAACTTAATATCAGTGTGGTGATAACGCTTTACTGATTGTGTTAGCCCTATGGTTGGATAACTAGGCTTACATCTTGTTTTGATGATAACTACACATTGAATATGTTCTAATGTATACTTTGAGTGTATTCTTAGTAGGTGTATATATATGCACACTCATGAAGACACATTTGAGAAATTGGATAGATAGATTAAAGCCAAAGAAGCTTAAAGCTATAGTGGACATGCTATAAAAGCTTCATCAAGTCCAATGTCAAAGGACAACAAAGAATGCATCAGCTAAGTTACTATCAATTATAATTGATCTTTACTATTATGTAAATAGTCTTGGTTTGATGCTTGGATTGATGACTGTGACCTGAAAAGACCTTAGGACACCTTGTGCATTACATGTGAGTTCATAACCTTCCACACAAGTGTGGTTCTTGAAAATGAGTGAACTTTGAAGTTCACTCGTTTTTTCTTCAAAATATTTTTAGTGCTAATATTTTTAAATTTTGATAAAACTTTTCATTATCTTTCTAACACAAAAAACAGCACATCAATCCGATTTTTCTAGAGAAAGTTATGCCCAAAATAGCAAAGGGGGTTCCGTGAGGCAGCCAAAAGGCAGTAGGGTAATACAGTCGACTGCATTGGCCAAAATTCAGCTCCAATGGCTATTTTCAAAGACAAAACTCTAACGGCTATTTTAGAGGGAAACCAGTCGACTGCATTGAGAATACAATTGACTGCAATGACAGTTTTCTCATATAATGCCTATAACGGCTATATTTCATACCTTCTCTATATAAATGATTTAGGGCTTCATTATACACAATGGAACCACATTCTAAGCCTCCATGCATTAGAGAAACATCAAGGCTCGTAGATTAAACTTCTCTCTTCATCTTCATAATTTTACATCATTAAAGAGAGCATCTCTGAGAGCATTTCTTCGATTAAGAGTGAGCATACTTCAAGTCATCAATTCTCTCATCTCTCTATTTTACTAGAGCTTCATTTGTACTTATTTCTTTTTAAGAGGGTTTCTTTGTACACCATTTATCTTTGTAAAAGAATTGTGATTAAGGCTTGGGTTTGTCAAGTCTTGGGTGAGCTTTGTGGATTCAAGGTTGTGCTTGGTGTGGGGATATCACCAAGTGTTGTAAGGGGTTTGATCTTGACCCGGAAGAAGATTGTTGCTAGTGAATTCTAGTGCTCTTGCAAGGGACTTCCTTGAAGAGGTGGATGTAGGCTTGAGGGTAGTTCAAGCCGAACCATTTAAATCTTCTTGTCAAGTATCTCTAACTCAATCTCTTTACTTATTGCTATATAATTGCTTGAGATTGTTTAGTTAATATCTTCATTAAAGTATTACTTGGTTTGATTGAGATTCGTGATTGTGCTTGGTTTAAATTCCCCTTTAAATTTTAAAAACCCTATTCACCCCCTCTAGGGTTGTTTTTTTGGTTTCAAGTGATATCAGAACCTCGGCTCTTGATTTTTTGGTTAATATCTAGAGAGTTAAAAGATCATGGGGTTTTCTAGTCTTGAAGGGAGTTCTATTAATTACTAGACCTCCATTTTTTTATGGGTCTTCATATAGTATATGAAAAATAAAAATGAGAGTATTTTTAGAATCTTTAGATTACGAAATGTGGGGAATTGTTGAAGATGGCCCTTATGTTCAAACCAAGTGGGTTAGGAATAAGCTTGTGCCAAAGGAGAAATTCAAATTTGATGACTATGATAGAAACATGCTTTGCATGAATTCTAGAGCTAAGAATTATCTTATTTGTGCCCTAAACACAAATGAAATCAATCGAGTTATTATGTGTGATTCGGCTAAGAGTATGCGGGATACACTTCAAGTCACTCCTGAAGGGACTTCTCTTCTAAGAGATTCAAAGATGAATTTATGGCATAGAGAATATGAATTATTTCAAATGTTTTCCGATGAACCTATTATAGAAATGAATTTTTGTTTCACTAAAATTGTTAATACTTTAAAATAATTAGGAAAAGATTTCTCTAACAGTGATTAGGTCATTACATAGAGAATGAGATTCAAAAATCACCGCACTTCAAGAATCAAAGGATCTTGATACATTCTCGTTGGATGAATTAATTTGCTCTTTGATGACCTATGAAATGCAACTCAAATCATCCGGGCAAAAAAATTCAAAAGAAGAAGTACATTGCTCTTAAAACTTCATCAATGATGGATCAATCTTCAATGAAGAGGAAGAAGACTTGAATAACAAGGAGATGGACATGCATGCAAAGGAATTCAATGAGTTTCTCAAACTTAAGAAAGTTGAAAACTCACACAAGAGCAAGAATGATTCAAGTGTAGAGATTACCTCATGGGAGAATAAGAAGAAGAAAAGGTCAAGAAAGAAGCACTCCATAAAGACATCAATCGAAGCCATCATTTATAGTGATAACGACTCAAGTGGAGATGAATGTGGTTCTTTCGATGATAGAGATGCAAATATGCTTCATGGCAAATGATGAGGTAAGCTCTTCTTCTGTTAGTGATAGTGAAAGCTTCGAAGATGCTTATGATAGCCTATATGAAGAATCCAAGAAATTTTTTAAGACAAATATTATTTTATCAAAAAAATTCCTTGAGGCTAATGAGCAAATCAAGAAGTTGAGAATGGAAAATAATGAGTTGCATGCCAAGAATGATTGCATTTCCAGTAATTTATATGTAAAACATGTAAAATAATGACTTGGTTGAATTAATTGCTAACACTCTTAGCTCAAAACAGATCTCTTGCAAAACTTTGGCTTTAGAAAAACAAAATGAAGATTTAAAGCTTGAGATTTGTGATTTGAAAAAATGTCTTCAACAATTTTTTGTTGGTCAAAACAATTTGGATGCCGTGCTTGGACGCCAAAGATTTGGCCTAAACAAAGGTGGTCTTGGATTAGATCCTTTGGCCTTGCCTCTTAAAATCTTTCAACAACAAGCTAGGTTGAATATTCATTCAAAACAACCAAAGAACTATTGCATACCTTTTACACGTTGTGGTTGGGGCAACAAGAAAGGGCATACGACTAGTTATTGTCCTTGTAGAATTGTTCATGTTGGAGGTGTAAAGAAAATGTGGGTTGTTAAAGAGTTTCTTAATATTGATAAGACTAACACTTATGGACCCAAGAAAACGTGGGTATCAAAAGTTAGACCTGAATTGTGATTGTAGGTTGTTCAGAGCAAAGGAAAATAACAACAAGGTGAAAGCTCCAAGAAAATTTTGAGAAGGAGGATCAACAAGCTAAATCTTAAGGGAGGGTAAGCATTCCAAGATTGGACATGCTACTTCAAATGAGGAAAGCCTCAAAACTTGTCAAAGAAACGGACTTCAAAATGATCCCTCATTATATCGAATTTCTTGGTAGTTCACCAAGACGGTAAAACCTAATGCTCTATTAAACATTGTGGTATGTGCTAAACTTATATGTTATTAAGTGTTCTTAAATTGCCAAATCTATAAAATAATTTGCTTGTTGAGAATTCATGCGAACTATGGTCTTAATTGTTTACTTCTCTATGTTATAATCTTGGATACCTATAGGATTTAGATGATGATGTATAGTCCTCTTGCACTTACATTAGAAATATTGATTGTTGATGACCATTATTCGCTGTGTGAAAATTTCATGTTGAAATTATGTCGTCTTAATGCTTCACATTGCCATTCCTACACACACGCACATTTTTGGTAATGCTAAAAGGAGAGCATGACTCGGTTAGACATTTAGTTGTGTTTGTTGGATATTGTTGGCATTAATTGAGGGGGAGCATACATTATGATGGAATATGTATAAGATAACTTGATAGGAGGGCTTACATGCTTGAATCATATACTATCATGTTACTCTTGAAATATGCATGAAATAGAATAGATTATTGAGCTACATTTCATATCTTTCTTTGGATCATGAAGGAACTCTTGATGTCATCCGTATGAGTTCACGAGTTATATGCACTTCACGCTATTATCTTGCATATAACTATCTATTCACACATGCATACCCTTATCTTTTTGTTGATGACAAAGGGGGAAAATAATCTTGATTCTATATGCTGTGTGATTGCGTGTTTTAAGAGAACATTAGAGGAAAAGCATATCTTGTTTTAGCTAGGGAAGCTAGCTATGAGCTTAATTGCTATATGAGATAAATTGACATATCTTGAGTATACAAGAAATGATTGAATGTTCTATGTGAGATTTTTGTGCTTAATTGATTATCATATGATACATTTTACCCTATATAGAATCAATGTTTGTCATCACAAAAAAGAGAGAGATTGTTAGCCCTATGGTTGGATAACCTAGGCTTACATCTTGTTTTGATGATAACTACACATTGATTATGTTCTAATGTGTACTTTGAGTGTATTCTTAGTAGGTATATACATGCACACTCATGAAGACACATTTGAGAAGTTGGATAGATGGATTAAAGCCAAAGAAGCTTAAAGTTATAATGGACATGCTATAGAAGCTTCATCAAGTCCAATGTCAGAGAACAACAAAGAATGCATTGGCTAAGTTACTATCGATTATAATTGATCTTTACTATTATGTAACTAGTCTTGGTTTGATGCTTGGATTGATGTCTATGACCTAAAAAGACCTTAGGACACCTTGTGCATTGCATGTGAGTTCATAACCTTTCACACAAGTGTGGTTCTTGAAAATGAGTGAACTTTGGAGCTCACTCAGATTTTCTCAAAAATGTTTTTGGTGCTAATATTTTCATATTTTGATAAAACTTTTCATTAGCTTCCAACGCAAAAACGACACCTCAATCTGATTTTTCTAGAGAAAGTTATGTCCAAAATAGGAAATGGGGTTCCGTGAGGCAGCCAAAAGGCAGTAAGGTAATACAGTCGACTGCATTGGAATCCAATAGACCACATTGGTCAAAATTCAGCTTCAACGGCTATTTTTGAGGACAAAACTCCAACGGCTATTTTATAGGGAACCCACATGCAGTCGACTGCATTGAGAATACAGTTGACTGCAATGACAGTTTTGCTCATATAATGCCTATAACGGCTATATTTCAAACTTTCTCTATATAAATGATTTGGGGCTTCATCATACACAATGGAAACCACATTCTAAGCCTCCATTCATTAGAGAAACATCAAGGCTCATAGATTAAACTTTTCTCTCTTCATCTTCATGATTTTACATCATTAAAGAGAGCATCTTTGTGAGCATTTCTTTGATTGAGAGTGAGCATACTTCAAGTCATCAATTCTCTCATCTCTCTATTATACTAGAGCTTCATTTGTACTCATTTCCTTTTAAGAGGGTTTCTTTGTACACCATTGATCTTTGTAAAAGGATTGTGATCAAGGCTTGGGTTTGTCAAGTCTTGGGTGAGCTTTGTGGATTCAAGGCTTGTGCTTGGTGTGGGGATATCACCAAGTGTTGTAAGGGTTTTGATCTTGATCCGGAAGAAGATTTTTGCTAGTGAATTCTAGTGCTCTTGCAAGGGACTTCCTTGAAGAGGTGGATGTAGGCTTGAGGATAGTTCAAGCCGAACCATTTAAATTTTCTTGTCAAGTGTCTCTAACTCAATCTCTTTACTTATTGCTTTATAATTGCTTGAGATTGTTTAGTTAATATCTTCATTAAAGTATTACTTGGTTTGATTGAGATTCATAATTGTGCTTAGTTTAAATTCTCTTTTAATTTTTAAAACCCCTATTAATCCCCTCTAGGGTTGTTTTATTGGTTTCAGATTTTCATACTAACCCGTGCATGAAGTGATCTTCATGGATAAATGGTTGACACTATCATACAATTGGATACATATCAATGTTGAAGAATAAAAAATACGATGATGAGAAAGTTTAAATTCAGTATTATGGGAAATAAAGCTCAAATCACTACAAGGAATGTTTGGAGATTGTCGAGATCAAACGCTTATCATTGTACCAAAACAATTGATATTATTAAGAAGACAACTTTATTTCCTAATACTCTCGTGGTCAAGAACACAAAAGAATAGGGGACGTGGCCAAACTTCGATTTGCCAACAGAGAAGTTCAAAGTTCAATCAACAATGTTAAGCTGTGAAGATCATGTCACGCCCCCGATCAGGGGCAGACCTTCACATACTAAATTCAAAAAATTTCTATTTATAGGACAACGCATTCATAAAAAAACTTATCCTCAAATAGATACTCAGAGTTATAAAAGGATAATCCAAATCCAACTAAAACTCATAAACTATCATAAATGTTCTTAGTATCCAAACTCAAAATAAAAGCCTTAAAGAAAGATAAAAACTCCAAGCTCTTTCATAGTTATTATTCTCTTTCTAAGCAGAACATATAAAATCCAAATCGAAGATGTAAAGACAATATATAATCTTAGCATGACAAATATTCTCATTTTGACATATTGACCCAACAAGTATCAAATCAAAGTCAAAGAGACATATTCGAATAATTGAGTTCATAGTCAAATAGGATACAACCATGTGACACGAGTATAAAGTAAGTTACCTAAGCACACAAACATTCTAAATTAAAAGTTCGCATATTGTGGTATATCATATCATGACATCATATTAACTTAAGCACGTGAAAAGTAGTTAATCTTAGTTTTATTTTAAAGGATTTCAACTGATATCAAATTATCACAAATCATATGAGCCACAACGTAACAAAATTTTAAATTTTGAAAAGGATGACTTAACAATTTTATATTCGATTTTTGACTTGAATCGAAACAAATGAAGAGACAAGTTCAATAAATTTGAGTCCATATGAACTCGATTCGAGTAAATAAAGAAAACACGTGTAAAAAAGAACGAAACAATCAAGACCCAATGAAACAGTGACACGTGGCATACCACATAAGCAATGTCACATGCCTAGGATAGGGTGGAACCTTGAAAAGAAATAGTAAACCCAATTCTTCAAAGCACGTGCACTTGGGAGGAAAAGAAAGAGAAAAAAAGAAAATCAAGAAAAGTACACTGACTTGGTCCAAAGTACCGCTGCAGCTGTGAGAATTTGAAAAGGTGTTACGCTTTACCAGAATATTATATTATAGGAATAAATAGAGCGATAAGGACTTGAACGAAGCCAACACGAAAAAACACTTTTAAATAAATTTCAGAATTTTGTAATTGACCGCATTAAGGTTCTGATAACGAGCTTATTGAATGTCATTTCAATACGAACACTTAACAATATGAATCAAATAGAGATAGTTGTTCGGATTATAATCTTAACAAGTTGTCTAAGCCTCTAATAAATTCAAAACTTAAAGAAACAAATCAATAAACATTGTTTCAAATTGATTCAAATTCTCTTCCTAATAAACTGGGTTTAAGATTTCTTATAATTTATATGTAAAAAGTTGAAACGGTCAAGTCTTAGGTCTCTATTTCTTTTATTTTTCTTTAAAATCAAACCCCTTTTACTATAAAATAAAAATAGACTAATTCTTATTTCTTGAAACTTGTTAAATAGTTCAAAAGACTCCAAAAAATATATCACTTATTCAAAAGTATCCCAAATGTTCTTAAAATTGCAAAAATAATCTAAAAAATAAAATAATTAATGATGGGTTGTTTTGGGTCTTACATATCCATCAAACAATTGATATTTCTAATGGATGTAAAGTAACGCTATTATGAATTAATATCATCAAACATGAGAAGACCGAAGAGATAGAACAGTGCATCACTTTTAACCTATGAAGTATAAGTGGGAACGAATGGAAATAAGTACTAGTCTTTGTCCGAGCATTAATTTAGCAAGGCAATCTTATAATTTGCTTTTTAATCTAACATGACAATCGTTTCAAATCATGATGACATGTGCATGGTATGATGCGGAGTGCACTATCTCCCCCCCCCCCCCCCCCAACCCCTCCTTTGTTTCGAAGATAATGTACATGTATATATATTAGGATAATGGATAATTTCGTTTTAGTCTCCCGTACTTTTCCCGCTTTTTTATTTTAGTTCCTGTACTTTAAAATTCTTTAAATCAGTTCATGTACTGTGTGCCGTCATTAATTTAGTTCCTCCATTAATATTTTTGTTAAAACTTGGGGTATTTTAGTCAAATAATAAAAAAATTCTCCATATCTCTTCACTTTCTGCCTTCCCTTTCCATAATGCAAAAATGTTTGCGAATGGCGTCGATTCGTCAGTGATGGGCTTGATGGAATTGTAGTTAATTTTGGGGAGATTCGCCTTGTGGAGATGGTGAGTCGATTGAGACTCTGGGCAGAAGAGGGTGATGGTGTCACCGGCGACACTGCGGAGGAAGAAGACGGTGTCCAACGTGGCGATCAGAAGGGCGACCTTCCTGGGTTTCCTTTGTAGATTCATCTACCCGCTTCTGCCCTTTCTCTAGCAATTGGTGGAACGCATAAGGCCTCCATAGAGACGGGCGACCTTCCTGGGTTCCTTTGCAGATTCTTGTCATTTTTTATTGTATATTTGAGAATAGAAGGAATTGGGTGGGCTTCCTCGGTTTCCTTTGATGTAATTGGGGTGTTAGTATTAGGAGGGAGGAGGAAGGGTATGTTAAATTAGGTAGGGGATGTTCCATGTTTGGTGAGCCATATGTAATTGTAGTGGAAGATGATTGATGGGTTTAGTTTTAGAGGGATAAAATTTGGAGTTCATGATTTTGGTGGTGGTTGTTAGGATGGAGATGAGAGGGAGGAAGGGAAGACGGGGGAGGGAGAAGAGAGAGAAAGGGAAGAAGGTTGAGGGCTATAAGACTAGGGCTTGACTGAAATACCCCTAAATTTATAACAGAAATGCTAACGTAGGGACTGAATTAAAGACGATGCATAGTACATGGACTCTTTTCAAGGATTTGAAAATATAGGGACCAAAATAAAAAGACGGGTAAAGTACAAGGGACTAAAATGGAATTATCCCTTAGGATAAATTACACACGACATCCTTGAAGTTTACTTTAAAATAGACACGGCTCTACATATTTTTTTTATTACACTTTACTCTTTATAGTTTGTCATTGTGTTACACAAGACCATTTATGTGAGGACATCGTGAGAAAAAATTAAGGCAACATTGATTTATCACGATCTACCGAAAATGCCCTTATGTCTTTCTCCTATCTCTTACCACAAAAAGCCAAGCTACCACCATCGCTACCGATTGCCAGCCACTTCCCACACACACATAGTGCACATAAACACAGAGAATTATGTGGGAGATAAAAAGATAAAGAGATCGGAGGCAAATAAGAAAATAAAAAAAATAAAAAAAGAAGCAAGAGAGAGAACATAGAGAGCAGGTCAGCGGCGAACGAGCGATTTACCTTGATGAACGCCGCCATCTATCTACCCCAGCGACAATCGGTGACCACCGACAACGGTGGATCTCAAGGCGAAGAAGATTTTCGATGGTGGATCGTGACCATCAATGCAGGTGATCGATGGCGACGATGATATAAGCAGAACACATAGGGGCAATGTGGTGGCCTTGGTGGTTGTGGGTGGGCCGATTTGGATGTGAAAATGGGTCGGCGGAGGCGGGGCAGTGTGAGGGTAGTGGGGTTGCCGACGATATCGGCAGAGTGAGTTACCGGGGGTGGGTCGTGGTGGTGGCCTATCAGTAAGGTGAAGGGACGGGGATGTTGGTGGGTAGCTACATATTATGTATGTATGTGAATATATGATCTAGCAAGGCACAAACACAAGATCTTAGAAGATCTAAGAACCCGAGATCTAATCATCCAAAATGATAAAAAGATGGCATCCCGATCCGTGCTCAAAAAGACCGAAAGGACATTATTAGGTTATAAAAAGCCCAGGTGTAGGCAAAGCAAACACATCAGTGTACATGATCAGACAACGGTGCTTGGGCCATACCGAGGAAGTGCTTATCTCTCTGGGTGAAGCGGAGTTCCCCTTTGGACATCCCTATTTTCATTTTAATTTATATTTTTGACCAATTTCCATAACAACAAAAATTCTATCTTAGGGGCTGTTTGATAAAACTAAAATTTAAGTGCTGAAGACTTAAAATGCTGAATTTGTACAACTGAAAATTTTAAGTTGTTGAATATTAAGTACTGAAAAATTTTGGTCCTGTCTGAAATTTAAGTACTGAATCAGTAATATTCTGTTTGATAAAACAGAATAACTGAAGTCTGAAAACTGTTTAACTTAACAATAATACCCTTTCACTCTGTTTTTTGAAACTTTAACAAGCTTGTTAAACAATTGAATAATTGGGTGTATTACGATATCAATGAAAGATACTTCAAATCCAAAAACAAATGGAAAAAAAAGGGCCCTAATTACATTCACAAGCACCATGAGAAGAAAGAAATTACAAACCTGCTGTTAAGGTTGGAGTGCTATGAGAAGAGATCGCTTCAGGGGAGAAGAAGAAGAAGAGGTTGCGGAACGATCGATCGGGAAGAATAAGGGGAAGAAAAGGAGGCAGATAAGAAAGATGAAGGGCAGATTAGTCAGTTAGGGAAAAATTGTTTAACGAGAAATTATTGAGCGCTTTAAGTGATAAGTGATAAGTTAGTCATGAGTAACTTAAAATATTGGTCTTTATCTTATCTATCACTTATTATTTTAAGTGCTTAAAAAAATATGTTATCAAACGTACTTAATTTTAAACCATTAAAAACTTTCAGTTTTAAGTGCTGAAATGAGTTATCAAACACACCCTTAGTCAAAGAAACGTGAGGTTATCATATAGTCAACCTCTTTAGTTGGAATGCGAGGTTTATCTTATCTTATAGCCAAATTATTGTTGGAGCAGACAACACTGGAAGATATCTCAAGCAAGTCGCATCTCATCTCAATTACCTGCTCTGACCAAGTGAAATTGGTTTGCAAGTAAGTAAGTTTGACAGGCAACAGTGCATTCGCAAAGAATCAAAATGTATAATCATCCCATAAGAAGAAGAAATGATGTGTTTAGCACCAACGATCCCACATTCCCAATTCAATCACTACTGCAAGAAAACCTTAGGCGTGAACATTAAAATTACTTAAACCTATGAAACCAAATCGATCACTCTAGCCAATCACGATTCACGAACCATTTTACAAAACTAATTAGTTCTTGTTTTTTTTCCTTCTACTTGATAGACGAAATAATCGGTTCGATTGATTTTTTTTTGAAGCCTTTTTAAAATGAACTGAACCATTTTTACCCTACTCAAGATTTATACACTAATATATATAGCTAAAGTACGTTAACTTAAATGGTTAGGCTCCAAAACACTTGTGATTGTATATATTACAGATGTCAAATAGTTAATAAATATACCCAAACAAGTTCAAAAATGACTACAAGTTCAAGCCTGTCAATTCGCCCTAATTGATCCATCCAAATCGTTGAAACTGAAGTGTTCAATTGCAGTTTGATTTTTTTTAAACCTTTTTTAAACTGATGGTTGTTGGTTCAATCGCTTTCATATTTAACCTCCAAAACGAAGCTACTGAGTTATGTTCACTCCTAATTATTATATATACAGGTGGTAGACCAACCATATTTTCTCAAAGAAAAACTCAAACTTTGTCTTCACCACGAATCGGTGAATCTAACATTACATCTGTAGTTGAAGTCACTTAATCGTCATTGAAATTATTATAATAACACAATTATATAACGACTCTGTAAACATATATATATATATATATATATATATATATATATATATATATATATATATATATATATATCAACAAGAACAAATATGCTTATTATTATTACTATGCTTATTATTATTACTATAAGAAAGTCAAACATTGCAAATACAAAGGAATATCAAGTATAAGCCTATCTTATGGCAAACTCATTCCCCAATAATGCAAATTAAAGGTACAAAAATCAACTAATAAAATGAAAAAACCACAAAAGACAAATGCCACCTTAAGGAGACTAATCACAAGAGGGATTAGTTTAGCACAAACAATCCCGGTACACGCAACCGGACGGCGACAGGTGTCAACATCCACCAGCGAGTTTCGAATCTTCCCCCCCCCCCCACGCGCGCGAATGTTGCAATCACACGTCTGCGCATGACACTACATTCCACCGTGTATTTCGGCCCCCTTCCTTAAACCTTTTCATCTCTCCTCTTCAAACACGAACACAGCAGTAAGCACAGTACCGGTATGATTGTGTTTCCGCCTCCCCCCTCTCTCTAAAAGGACCTGCTCTCTCTCTAGAACTCAAACTCTTCTTAAATGCCACAGGGGGGTTTGAAACTTTCAGGCTCTGGCCGTTGTAGAGGTTGCCTTTTAGTTGCCTCCTTTCTGTGTAAACCCCTTTTGGCTTCCTCTTTATGCGTTGCTTTATGTACGGGACTTTCTTGTGATTAGAAAGTCTGTTTTGTTCCCTCTGCTTTGTCTGGGTTTGGCCACCTTTTGAAGTTTTGGAGTTTCATGCCAGATGAAGATATTCGATTATGTAACTCCCTTTTCTTTCTTCTTCTGTATGTATATGGGTTTTTGGATTATGTAACTCCCGTCTTTTTTTTTCCCCTCTCTATATGTATATGGGTTTTTGGATTATGTAGTGGGTTTTTGGAATCTGACTTTTTTGCTTAAAGTTTGTGTCTGGGTTCTGAGAGAGCAGAGGGAACGAAAATTGACGTGAAGTGAATAGAAGGAAAATCTATCCCCGGGAAGTAAGTTTGAAGGAGTCGAATTCGTTGAACTGGGCCAATTGAGTTCGTGATATCGAGTAATCTTGTAGCGATTTAGTAAACTTTTCCTTTTTATCTATTGTATATGCGTTTTCCGACTATGTTGCTCTCAGTGTCTGTGGGTGAAGCTGTGGGTTGTTTAATTGGAGTTCTGTGTGTTTTTATGTTTTGGATACTTTTAGTGTAATTTGCCTCCTGTTCTATCTTGGTTTCGAGAGAAACAGAGGAAACGAGAATCGGCATGAAGTAAATAAAAGTAGAACTTATGGAACTTGAAAATATTGTTATGGTTGAATTGAATGTTGTTGTCTCTGCAAAGCAAGTCTGAACTCTGAAGAATAGAATTCGTTGGACTTGAGTTTCTGGTTTTGTAAGAATAATCTTTCCTTCTCGGATGCCCAAGCTTTTGCAGATGTCCTTGTATGTTGAGTCTAACATCTTTGCAAATGAACATAGGATTATTCCTTGGATTTGATTTACCTTTTTACTATTAGTCTTTCCAGTTGATTGCTGAAGAAACAGAAGAGAGGGAATTAGGGCCCTGTTTGGCTAAAAATATCATTTGCATTGAAACCTATGGACTTCTCTGAGCCTATTTCTTGAATATAGAAGACTGCGTATGTACTTTGTCACCTTGTGTTCACACTTGTTAATTCCTTTTGATTCTATTTTATTTGTCCTCTTTTCAGGTTTCTCTAACATCAGACCCTAAGACTCGATCATGTTTCTGGAGTCTCTTTGTTACTGCTGCTCTCATTTGTGGCGTTTACGTCTTTGGAACTGTCTTCCTTGCACAGGGCTACAGCGTATGTGCCTTGTTAAAATGCTTGCGTCTATGTTTGTGTTTCAGCAGCAAAGAGATTATTTGCTTATGGACATAACCTGACTATGCTTTAGCCTAGAGTGCTGGAGATGCTATGAAAATAAAAGATGCCGTGAAGTGTCTTTATTGAGTTAGTTTAGTTTAATCAAATATCCCAGCGCATTTTTATCTATTCCTCTCAAATGCTGTGGTTAATGTGGAGAAGAAAAGACGGAATCAGATATAAGAAGATGAAGCATCTGAATGTGTAGAGGGCTTTATTTAGACTGCCTCGAGCTCCCATCACCTCGGGCGAGGAATGAATTTTCGTTTATTGCACAGAGACTAAATAGCTACTCCAAGATAGGAACAATTAAATATTTCTTTTCTGCTTAGCTCTGCTATTGTCACTGACCTTCCTGTTGTGTCGTTTGTTTCCAAAAAAGGAACATAAGTGTCTTTTGCTTCCTTGACCGGCCATTTCTCTAACTCATATGGCCATTTCTCTAAGTCATGTGCCCGCTGGAGTTTGCCTCAAAAGTAAGGAGTTTGTACAGTCGCTTCTCCAGATAAACTTAGCACCGTCATAGTGAACCAGGTGACAGGGTCTTAGAATTCTGTTTCATTGTAGTTAAGTCTAGCCTTTGGATGAACAAATACGAGTTTTTGAGTTTCAATTCTTGAAGTTTCTGGAATTCGTATCAAAGTGATCTCTAATTTTGGCTAAATGAATTCTGCATTGAGAAACATTATCTGAACATTTCCGTGTCACGGTACGTAAGCATACAATGAACATAGTTGGGAACCGCTTTTGCAGATGCCACAAAGCCTAGAAGTGGAAGGGAATGGTACAAAGATAATGCAGGAAAAGAAACCTGATCCACAAAGGCCAGAAGTGGAAGGGAATGGTACAAAGATAATGCAGGAGAAAGAACCTGACAAATGCAAGGTCCGTTTGTTCAAAAACAAGTCTTAAGTATAGATTTATAGTGACATATGGCCCTTTTACATGTTTTCTGATTACGATCTGTTTAAAATGATGATTTTGGTCTCCTTTCAGAATCAATGCAGGGCCGTTGGTACTGAGGCGTTGCCGGAAGGGATTCTTGCCAAAACTTCTAACTTGGAAATGCGTCCTTTGTGGGGTCCTGTTGCCAAAAGTGTATGTAAAATCACTACTCACTACTACTTTGACTACTCTAATTTTGTTCATTGTGAACCTCTGTACCTTATGGCGGTTGTAGGTTTTTATGGTATATGGGGATTATTCACATGAATCGCTTATTCTGTTATTCTTACTTAGTTTCAAAATTATTAGCTGATCGAGGGCATGCACAGTTCATAAATACTTTGAGGCCTTTGGACCTAGGCTATGGGGATGAAGGGGCAGACTGGTGACGAAGTATGTCCATGCTTGAATATTTACTTGAAATGACCTTGAGGCACGATGTGGGTGTGGACAAATAACGTATATTGAGAGTTTGAGGGCGGATATTGCAAACAAGCAACACTTCAAGGGAATTTTCTGCGATCAATATGAGTGGGGTGGAACTGCTCAAAATCGCAAAATAGCTTTGCAGTGAGTGGATTTAGGTGGTAAAAGGAAACTATTCACCTCACAGATCTCGTACTGAATGAGCATGTTAGAATGATCTGTGAAATGAATCAAATGTATTGTGCAGAAATATTTCATTACCAATATGCACCTAGTAGTCATACTGGATTTAAAGTGTAGGGGTATACGAATTGCTTGACGTGCTTTGCACCATATTTTTTTTTTGGTAGTATGCTGCACGCTTACGCACGCTAAACATTGATGCGCATTTGTGGCTCCATGTGAGGTTTTGCATTTCGAAACCTGGGACCTCCTCTCTGTTGCACACGCTATCATTCCCTAGACCTTGCATTGGCAAGAACCTCGTGCAGTGCGTTGCTCCTTTTAGATCAACAATAGTGGTTACACTGCCCTCAAATTAGAATTTTTATGTTATGTTGCTGCGATCTTACGTTTTAGGTAGTGACAGTTGCCATTACTTCCGTGTCTCGTTTTAGTTAAGCTTTTAATCATTTACGTTGTTGTTTTTATATATCAGAATAATGCAGAGCATTCAGTAAATTTGCTGGCCATTGCAGTTGGAATAAAGCAACAAGAAGTTGTCAAGGAAATTGTTGAAAAGGTGATAGTTGTCCTCCTTAGAGAATCCATATGATGTTATATCTACATCCAAGAGATGTACTAATGTTCCATTTTGATGCAGTTTTTGGCACATGACTTTGTTGTGATGTTGTTTCATTACGATGGTGTTGTGGATGAATGGAGAGATCTCGGGTGGAGTACCCATGTCATACATGTTTCTGCCATTAATCAAACAAAATGGTTAGTTTCTGTTCCATCAATTTCACCAGCTTGTTCGTGGGGCTGAATTTACATACTATGTTTAATGCACAATGTACAGTAATATTTGATGTAAATTGTGGTTTCTATGATACCTTTTAATGGTGTAGGTGGTTTGCTAAGCGCTTCTTACATCCGGATATCGTTCATGAGTACGATTACATTTTCCTGTGGGATGAGGACCTTGGAGTTGAAAATTTTGACCCGGGACGGTAAGCATGATCTTTTGTGGACAAAGTGCATAAATTTTGAGACTGGTCGCTGTCAGATATGTTTTGTTGCTTGAACAAAGGTGCAAATGACATTTGGATGGAACTTAACCTTTATTGCAAGCTGTATCAGTTTAGCGAATGCCATAAACTACGGTTTGACTGGCTTTGTGGAGTGTGGACACAGTGAAGTTGATAATTGAGTGTCCCTGTAACATCATACATCGGTTGTGGGATATTTTTGAATTGGCCTCATAAGACCTGTAGCACGGCCCCACCACAGTGCAATGCCTCCCTCGAAAAGGCTAGCCAACAGGTACTTATGAGTTCGTGGGCAGCGTCTTATAAGGCCAATCGAAATTATCCCACCACCTATATGGGGGGATGTTACAGTTTCCCAGATTGTCTGCTACTGAAGCAATTTCCCCTCTCGTAGATTTTGGATTTTCACAATGAAGTTCTTTCATTGCGGTACTGCTGCTACTCTTTTTCCAATATACCCCGTGACCTATTTTTAAACTTTCCAGAAACAGTTTAAACAGAGATTGTTTTTTGCCTAGTACTTAGTTCTCTCTCTAAAGCACCATGAAAGGCGTGAAAAGTTTTCAAGGAGGAGTTTCTCACCAGTTAAACTTTCAGAGTAAATTGAGCGCAAAATGCTGCTTCCAATGGTAGTAGTGAAACTCTTTCTAATTAGAGGCTTTTTTCCCTCATGCATGGGCTCACATATTGACCGGTCCTTTAAACTTGGATGCGATCTGCACAATAGAAATTGGCTAATGCTATACTTTCACCTTTTTGGAGTCTTTGCTGTTTACTTGTTTATAGCTCCAAGGCTTGATGCTTGCACTCCTAGAGACTTAAAACGGATGATTTTGGTGCACAAAAACAAATATTTTTTTTTATTTTGTTTAGGTTGGCGTCGTCAAATAGTAGCTATCACCCTAGTTGGTAATAGTGACTGCAGTCACAGATGAATATGCTTTTAGTCATTCTTTGCTATATAACAGTATTCTAGTTCCTCAATTTGTCTATCATTTATAACAGTTGCATCGTTCAGTTGCATTGTTCGTTGTCTTCAACTGGTAGTTTGAGGCAGTAGTTTCCACGTCTGTGGTTTTGTGATGCTGCTTCACTTAATGCTATATGATATCTTGCCTTCTCTTCTCATGTTCTTGTATGTGTTATATTATATGTCCTTACACTTACGAAATGATTGGAGGTCAAGTAGTATGGATCTCTGCTTGATATAGAAAAATGATGAATCTTGAACATTATAACTTTATTGCAGGTATCTGTCTATTGTTAAAGACGAAGGACTTGAAATATCGCAGCCTGCACTCGATCCTGCTAAATCGGAGGTGCATCATCAAATTACTGTACGTACCAAGAGATCAAGAGTGCACAGGTTAGAAGTTGTTTTTAACCTTAACTTAGGTTATAGTCCTTTCTTGCAGCAATTTCACCAATGTAATCTCATGTCCCAATACCCTATAACCATGACTGAAATATAGTTGTTAAATTTGGTGGGTGGAGTATGGTAGATAAAGAACTTCGAGAATAAGTGAGCTATGACCACCTATGACCATCAAAAGATGTCTAAGTTTAAAAATTTGTCCCTAGGGACAGAAGTGCGGTAGTATGTTACAAGGAGTTCATGCTGGACTTCAAGCTATTTGACAGCGAAGTTATTGTTCTTTACTCTTTGCAAGCCATGCTTTAATTGGTGCCTTCCAGCCACGAAGTTGTATTGACTTCTTCTTCTTATTCAACTTGTTGGTTCTTTTGCAGATTGCGGTTTGCTTCCATACATTAACCTAGTCATACTCTAATGAATCTTAACATTGTCTCTATGTCTTGAATAGGAGGTTCTATAAGTCAAGGGGTAGCGGAAGGTGCGATAACAACAGCACAGCTCCTCCATGCGTAGGGTAAAGAACTGCTGTGCTGCATTTTCTTACATTTGTTTTCTGCCAAAGTACTTGGTGATGGTATACATAGACTTCTACTGAGCAGAAAAAGACTCCTTATGTTCTTACGCCATGAGTAAATATTGTAATGCAGTTGGGTTGAAATGATGGCTCCTGTGTTCTCAAGAGCAGCCTGGCGATGTGCATGGTATATGGTCCAGGTTAGTACTTGAAGAACATCTTAGTGGCTCCGAGTTGATACCTTCTGATCAGCTTGTTTGATACTTCATTATATGTGAACAGAGGGAAAAGCTAATATGTTGTTATGCCATTCAAAAGTTTATGCCGTGGCTCCAAACAACTTATTTTGTGTTAATTTCGTGAGTGAAGTGACAAAAGTACCATTAATGATTAAATGAATGACAAATTTACCATTAATAGTTTATTCTAAGCTATGTCACGGCATGCAAAACTTTTCTATGGCATAGGAATATATTAGAATTCCCTATGAACAAATAAGGCACCAGTACTTTTGTGCCTAGTGTCCTTGGAAGTGAGATTAGTAAGCTCTTTGCGGTGTTCGCTTTGGTGGTAATTGTTTTCAAGAATTTGCTGCCTTAACAGAATGACTTGATTCACGCATGGGGACTGGATATGCAGCTTGGTTACTGTGCACAGGTAAAGTTCTTGTGGCCATTCCTTCAACTTGTTTCTTTGAGATGATTCTGGCTGTATGAGAGTAGTATTTCAACGATCTTCTGACAGGGTGATCGAACCAAAAATGTTGGTGTGGTCGATTCTGAATATTTAGTACATATGGGTCTTCCTACACTTGGTGGTTTGGCAACGAAGAAGGCAAGTAATTTTTACTTTTTTGTTGCTTCATGTTCAGCACTAGGGCTCAATTAAAAGTTGTATTATTGACATTTATGTATGTATGTTTTCAAGACTAATACTGTAGACCATGGGTCCCAGATTACAGCTGACAGCACCCGGGACCTAATCTTTGAGTGTGGTCCACTGTGATTGGTTCATATACCATGTTTTGTTTCAAAAGCTTTAAGTTTGGTTATTGGAGTAGACTTTAGAAATCTTTGTAGCTAATTCAAGCCTAAGTCAGCCTGGCAGAACTGCTGGCTCTAGCAGATGCAAAAGTTGCTTTCAACTTGTGGCAAATGTGAAATACATGTTAACAAACGGTAAAAGTTCACTTTTTAGGGACTGACTACTATTTTTGGTTTCAAATTAGAGCCACAAGATCACATGAAAGACATCTAAAAACTAGAATAGAAAGGACAAAAAATGCTCTAATGATGTGAGGCATTGTAAATGCTGGTTGCCAGAGAGTGGTAATACCAATATTTAATGCCCTAGTACTGTTTATGAGGCTTTGTGAGTAGCAATACCCACCTCATTAAAAAGAAAAAAATGGGAACACCCCCAAGAAAATTAAAGGAAAGAAACCTTGCTAGTGTCTGCTATAATTGATACCACTTGAATGTGATGCTCTGTGCTAATATTATCTGCTCTCCTTCACTTAGCTCGAGAGCGAAGCACCCGCACCCAGCCATAGTCCACAGACAACGATGTGATTTGTAATTCTTTTTTGTCCCTTATTTTGTGTATGTTAAAGTAAGAAGTTTCTCTTTGGAATTGCAGGCCAGTTCCGCGACGAACAACGTTGATAATAGACCTGAGGTAAGTTCTTTATATGTAGTTTTGCAGTATGTCGATTTTGTCCAATCCCTTAAACTCTAATAGAAAACTTAGCAGCACTGATATCCAGGCACGATAATTGGTGCTGAAGTTAATGTTCCGCTAGTCACCATGTTTTGAGCTTTAAAAACATTCACGAGATATGAAAGATGACGCGCCATTAAAAACTGTCTGTCTACTTTTCAAATTTCTGCACCTTGTGGCTTGTTCTCGCTTGGTCCAGATTTGCTATTAATGCAAACATTAAATGAAATTATATTCGCTCCAGTTTCTTAGGAGCCTCAAAGTTATATCTTTCTGTTTGATGTCCTCTGGGACTCCCCTCTCTTGTTTAGAGTTCAAACTGCCTCTCGAGGGCTCTCCCGTTCTTTGTATCTAATTGTTTTCTGCTTTCCGAAGCCAGAATAATCAGTTCAAATTCATTGATTGCATCTTGGTAATAAGGCAACACCTTTTTTGTGGATAGTGTATCGGGGTGATTGCTTAGTTATCATATACGTGTTTTCATTCTCATCCTCTGACGATCTACTTCTTTGGGTCCGTTCAATGGTTTTGGCACAGGTGAGGAGACAATCCTACAATGAAATGAGGACCTTCAGAGATAGATGGAAGAGTGCAGCTGAGGAGGACAAATGCTGGGTTGATCCATATCAACAACAAAAACAACAACAACAACAACAACGTACAGAGCAGAGAAGCCGGTAGCTGACAAGATCTTATGGCCTTGTCGAAAATTGGCAAATCTGGGGATAGTACATACGTAGCCAGAGATTATATTGAAACATAGTGGTAAATATTCAATTTTCTAGCGAGTGAAGGATCTCGGTATAGCATCGAAGAGCCTCGGTTTCAAGACGATCGAGTCGGTGTACAGATGCTTCAGATGTGCTCAAGCCATGATTGATCAGTTCATTTTTTCTTGTAATTAGTTCCTTCGAAACTGTATAGGTTTTTATTTTCCGCCTTTGCGAATAGAAATAGGCAATTCTTTGAAATTATCTCGTTTGGTGGTTGATTAAATCATATTCGTCGTTGTACGCAGGGATTAAATTTTGGGTCATTGATATGAATAAGAGGAATCTATAATAACAAATGCATCTGGGTACGAACTATCTCTTAGCGTTACACAATGCTACAAAAGACTCGTCATATTACATTATTTTTATCACTAATTCATATTAAATTAAACAGTGGAATATTATTATTGCATTTTTAAAAGAATTTTTCATATTTTACTTTAAAAAACATGTAACTTTTTGCAAATATTTCACTCTGTTGATGTGTTAGAAAACAATATCCCGGTAAGGTAACATAAAAAATATTTGTTTTAACGAGCTAATAAAATGACAGCGCTAACAATTTAAGTTAAATTGTTAGTGCGATCTGACCATTTATATTGTTGATGGTAGACGGTTTAGATCTTTTATTTTTTAAGTGAGATTCATTATGTGATACCGTCTGCCTGCGAACGACGGGAAACGAAAAAAGTTAAAAAAAAAAAGATGATCATATCCGTCCATCTTTGATGGATGAAGACTCGTATTACGCCCAACTTAAGCTAAAAGTTGTCGGTAATACCAATGTAACAAATCAGCTTCCTTTTATGAAATATATATTTTCTATGTATTTAAAAAATGTAGAAATATAGAAGAAAAGATATTGTCTTTTTTTTTAATTATTATTATTGAAGAGTAGAAATATATATCTAGATTAACGGAGAGAGTTACAAAATATGCCCAAGTAGGCAAGTAAAAAGACTTACTGATGACATTTCCATCCGATAAGAATTGCATGAAAATATAAGTTGACAACAACAACAAAAATAAGAACAAAACCATTAAAAAATACATAAAGACGTAAGCAAATAAGACTTTTTTTTAATGAATATGCAATAACCAACTAAAAATAACAAGCAAGATAAAACTAACTAAAGAGGATAATATAATCGAAAACATGTCGTAATAGCGAAATGTTGTCGTAATAGCAAAAAGATAAGAATTAAAACTTAGAAAATGAAGTAAGAGCTACTTTTTCCTTGTATTATCGATCTCTTGACTTGCTAACACTCGCCGTTGTTGACTGCCAATACCATCGTAGCATAACTCTATAAATATTCACTTCGCCACAGTCACCAGCACCAGAACAAGGCTGCCGCCGACGCCACGCCTATAGACCATGCCCTAACGCTATTCACCCACCACGCTCGGTCAAATTTCACCTCCGTGAATTCCAATTGCCAGCCAATGACAGTTGTAGTGGGGTAGTTTAAACTCCTTTCGGTATTGTTTTATTGTAGTGCTCCATTACTCAAGTATATTTTACGCCCTCCCCCCTTTTCAAGAAATTTGTCTGCAATTGGCGTTTTGTCAATTCGTAGGGTAGATTTAGTACATATAAATATTGGACTTTTCTACTTGTTTTTACGACTATACAACTTGGTTAATCTATAGTTGCTATTTGATTTAGGTGGTGCTAAACTCATCCAAGGGACTTGTGTAAGGTCAAAGAGGACATCTTTTATAATTTTACCACTAGTGGTAGTAATGGTAATATGGTATAGTCATTTTCGTGTAAACTTGGGTTCAATGGAGTTGCACTGTACAGGTATTATTGGGATTCTTTCTTTAGCGAAAAATTGTAAAAGTGAAACATAGGCTAGCTACTTTATGGATCGTCATATCATGCCCATTACAATGGCTCATATATACTAGATTTAGAGGTAAAGGTTGAAGATTAAAATTAACCCTTTTCAATGAAACAACTGAATCTGTCATTGTAGTATAAGTACGTAATGCAGTCTATGAAGCACCGACATCTCATATGGGGCGAGATATGATATTGGATACCTGCCGACACCTCTCAACGTCCAAATTTTTTTTTTTTTAAAATACCACCTGTCACTACACTAAGGACTTCTCTAAGTTGACCGTGTAACACTTAACTAAATCAAGCATCTGCTTGCACATTAAGTTAGTTTATCTCTCGAATTGGACGATATTAAGAGTAAATGAACAAAGAACAACGAGAGTGTGAAAGTATGATATTCACTATATTGTTTGGAGAATGCTAAATGCTTAGATCGCTCTATGTCTTGATCAAGTGAGTACTTATGATTCTGCGGCTTATATTTTGTCTCTAGAATTATATATAATAATATTTAAATATTTACAAGTCTTCCTATGCCTTTCTTTTCTAAAATTTTAAAATTATCTCTTATTATGTACAAGAAGCAGCATTACGAAGAACCATCCTCGTTCAACTCCTCGTAAGCTTCCGTCACCGAAATTGCATGACAAAATTATCGAATCATATGGAGTCAAAGTACAAATTTTCAAACTTGTTTCGGGGATTCTGTTGTGTAATAATTGACAATATTGGAGCTCTTTTAGAAATAAAGCCCTAATTAGATCGACCCATTAGGCCATTACCGCCGTCTTCTGAGTCATCTTCTTGCGCCGTCAAGAGAGGAGAACGAAGCAGACGACCCACACAAACTGGTCGCCGGAGGATCTCGCCTTCGTATTTCGCGGCCGTCGCCGGATTCCAGAAACAGGTACCTCCGTCTTTCTCTCTCATATGTTTCTTTTTTCCTTCTTTGCTGAGGTCTCCTTCTTTCTCTCTCATTTCGGTAGGTTCGAAGATGACACTATTGATGTAGATTGAGCCCTTGGTCGAAGGAAAGAGATAATAGTTTTGTGACTTTGTAAGAGTTAAGTAGTGAAGTAATTTCTTATGACTTTGCAAGACTTCCCTGTCTGTTTCCTGTTTCCGTTCCCTGTTTCTGTTTCTGTTTCTGTTTCTGTTTCTGTTTGGGCGGTGAAGAAGATGGCGCTTTCCCTGTTTCTCTTACCTGTTTGCATGACTTAGTAAGATTTGTTATGTACCATGTTTTTTTGTATTATATTGCATTTAAAATTTAAGTATGACTTTTATTCGAGTTGCTTGTTTTGTGTTTATTGATTGTTGTTTACTATTTTAGATGTAGAATGCATATGATATTCAATGATTATATATATACATAATAAAAATATATAAAAAAATTCAACAGTCTCCGGCAATGTCCAAAATCTGTTTTTTTGGAAATTGCGTTGTTTGGTGTCCCGGTCGGTGTTGGTGTCGCGTGGTGTCCGTGTCTGTGCTACTTAGAATGCAGTTGTAAGCATACATGCTTCGACAGAAAGAAATAAACGAACATAACACTAATATTTATCGTGAAACTATGATTTATTTAATAATGATGACCTCATTTTTCTACGTGTTAATTCATATCCTGAGTACCACCTTCAGTCCTTAGTGAAGTCGTTTCACTGCTAACAAAGGTCCCTACTTTTGTTCAATGACATGAAGGCAGGAAGGCTGGGCTAAACTTCTTTGTTCTCTAGAAAAGCTCTCTGAAGCTGTTTTTGCATTTCAGACTTTTGACTTTTGAATGGAGTCGCTGCTAGGGTTTGAGGAAACAATAAGCGACGTCATAACGGAAGACAAATGTGGCGGCTACAAGTTGGTGCCGTGGATAAGCTGGCAAGACTGGAGCTTTGTCAGTGTCTCTCTTTTCTCTAAGTCTCCGGATATGGTGGCTACGGCTCTAAACAGAATATCTGCTTGGCGAAGTAGAGGTTGTGTTCCAGTTGTGGTCGAGGTGACGGCTTCGATTATCGAAATCCAGCAGAAAGATCCTTACTTTAGAGAGGACCTAGCAGACACTGGTTCGCATTCGGAGGAGATGTTGGCCATGCTATATTGTATGGCGATCATGAGGCTTGTGAACGGTGTTGTTGAAAAAACACGTAAGAAGACTGAGGTTTCAATTGGAGAAGCAGCTGATGCAATTGGTATTCCACGTATGCTGATTGATATTCGTCATGAGGGTTCTCATCGTGATCTCCCTTCACTTCGGCTGGTTAGGCTTGCCTCCACCAAGGCACTTGACTGGTTAGTTTCGTATTATTGGGAACCCCAAAAGTCAGCAATTCCAAGTGATAGAACCACTAGCATAAAGGAAGAAGTTAAATCTACACTGCGTGAATTAGCTCTTTGTATGAAAGTCAATCAAGCTGGATCAAGTTCTTCCGTAGTCAAAGGAAAACGTGTTAAACATTTTGAACCCGTTTGTGGCCCCAACAAGTTTTTCTCTCTTGTGGCTAGCAAGCACCAGTCTTCTAAATCACCAGTTTTTAAGAAACATATCGCCAAGATAATGAAGAAACTTCTCCGGTCATATGCTTCATTCTCTTCAGAAATAGTATCGGTGCTATTGGAGTTATTGCTGGAGGCAATAGATTCAGTAGATTTAGTAGAGCTCCCAAAGAGTAGCCAAGTCAGCGATGATTCTAGCAACGTGCAGACTTTACTTGATGATTGGAAATCTGTCGTCGTGAAATTATCAAGTAAAGAACCAGAGTTACTTCTGACCCTTCTGAAAGCAGTTCTTGAAAGGATTGAGAATCAGGAAGCTGTGAACTATGATTTTGGTGGAGAATATCTCACATCTGGGAAAAGGGATGAGGTTTGCAAAAGCGAGGTAGAAATACTCTCTAACCTATTTGAGTGGCTGGTTGGCAATCTCAAGGGACTAAAGCCTGTTGAGCACAAACATTTTGCAGCTGAAAATGAAGGTTCTTCACCAGCGTCAATTCTGCCAAAGGCAACTCTAGTAGAAATCATTCATAAATGCCTCCTGGCGTCATCTCCTGGTAACAACCATCTGACGTCTTCGGCCCTAGTCCTTGCACGTATGACCGGAAATAACTCTCTGGTTGAGAAACTCAACAAGCTGGCTTTACTGCAATCACCAAATACAGATGTCAGGGCAGAAAGTTTGTCCCCCATTAATCATGAAAACTTCCTTTCCCAGCAAGATGATTTCATTCATCTAGCGGCTGAGAAGCTAGAGTTTCTCAAACATCGCCAAATGAAGAGCAAGAATGTGAAGACAAACTCTGGCGAACTGGAAACCAAGTGTAGATGGGTTGTGGCAAAATCATGGAACCCATGTCCGATTGGTATGTTACCTGGTTCTGTCGGCTATTCTGGCCATCTTCCTATTCTTGACCATAATGATGACCATAAAGAAACTGAAAAGTTATCAGAAACCAAAGAACACCGGGAACTTGACCAGCCTACGGGAAAGAGAGGAGCTGATTGTGCAATTGAAGTCTTAGATACTTCAAGAGCTAAAAGAATGAGGGAAAGCGAGCAGGGTTGTGAAACAAACGAGGAGGAAGATTTACCACCGGAAGGCATTAAAGGTCGGTTGATGATTGGTGGGGTTTGGAAGAAAGTTAGGCAGGAAGAGGTTACTGCCATTGCATCAGCTGTGAGAATTTTGGTTTAGTCACTTTGTATCATTGGGTTTTCTTCCCATGGCGGCCATAAATTTTGTCCTAAGAGAATCAATTGAGGTAAAATTGCCAAAAAAGCATAATATATATCCGCGTTGTTGTTTTACACCATTTAGAGTTGTCAGGTTTATCTGATTTGGTTTAATCCCAGATGCTGGTAATATACTTAATTTTTTTTGGTTTGAACTTTTGAAGAAAGAGCCTTGATACAAGCTGGCTGGAGTGTCCATCCCTCGGACGCCCTTTTGTTATGATTGACAACTTTCAATTGAAGCTTAGACAAGATTTGCTTTTGAATATCAGAATTCAGAACATGCTTCAATCTGTTCCACGGCTAATTGTGGTTTCTTCCAATTGAAATGGATTTCATCTCTATATTCCTGATTCACTGCATATTACTGGACATTTTTCGTGGCTTATCTTGCTATCAAAAAGTTGCTTAAACTAAAGCGCATCGCATGGCAAGGTGCAAGGCCGATGCTAAAGCAGTTTTTAGCCATTCCATCAAATTTTATAGAACTGGGTGGACCCTGGAATAGCATTTAGGAACGAGGGATGCAAAATCGTTAGGTGCCTCGGTACAGATAATGCTGCAGATGTGCTCAAGCTAGGTATTTGTTTGTTGTTCTTGGTATTTATTTTGCATGGACTTGAAGGCTGAACAATGTATTGAAAAAAAATTGCCTGCTACCAGGGTTTGAACGAATCTTCCTCGTACTCCTCATATAGCGATAATTAATAGTCGCTGAAAATAGGATAGTCGTTTTCTTTTTTCATAAGACTTGAATTTAGGACCTTCTAAAGAAAGTGAATGTAATGTTACCATTGGTTTCACACAACTTTTTGTGCATACGGAGGATTCACAAATGCAGAGACAACTTTCTACGGTTTGGAGAATGCATATGCACACACACACACACACACTTCTTCAGAGAATCGGAGAAGAAGGCATTATCCCTTGCCTTCATTGTTTCGCCAACACCCAATATGCTTTTTGCCACCACCTACCATCTAAGTTGCAAGTTTTGGAGTCGAGTTTGAGGAGGAGGAAGAGATTAAGAAAGAAAAGGAAAACAAAATACGAAATATAATATATGAAAGTAATTAACCTTTTGAGTCCCTTTTAATATATTTTATGTTGTTTTAACTACACTATTTCCCTCACGTGGAAGGCACACATTTAACAATAGAGTTCAATTGGAGCGTTATTGTCATTTAAAAGATTTAAGCGTTTAAATTGAAATATAATATAAGATTATATGTAATATAGTCTGGTGATTTATATATAAGCTCTAAAATAGAATCGATTTTAGTTCAAATTGTGTTATTATTCTTGCAAATAATAAAGAAAATAATTTGGTACGTTTTTTAAGCGAGAATATGTCAATTCTGCACCCAAGGTCACGGTAAACGGTCCTCACCAATCCCCCACTTCTTTTTAGGGTTTTAGCATTTCCCCTTCCGTCTCTCTCTCCCCCAAAATTAGGTTTCGGCCTCGCCTCCCTCTCCACATTTCTTCAGCAAACCATGAATTTCCACTGGATCCTCCTCCGCTCCCTCCGCAAATCTTCCGTCCTCTCCACCTCCACCACCACCGGCGGTCAAACCCTATGGCATCATCAGCAACCACCAAACCCTATTCACCGCCTAATCCTCCTCCGCAACTTCGCCTACTCCTCCGCCGAGGAGGCTGCCGCCGAGCGCCGCCGACGCAAGCGCAGGCTCCGCGTCGAGCCCCCGCTTTACGCCCTCCGCCGTGACGCCAACACCCCTCGCCCCCGCCCCGACCCCCGCCTAGCTGAGACGACCTCCGCCTTGGTGGGCCCCCGCCTCAACCTGCACAACCGTGTACAGTCCCTCATCCGCGCCGGCGACCTCGACTCCGCCTCCCTCGTCGCCCGCCAGTCTGTCTTCTCCCGCACCCGGCCCACCGTCTTCACCTGCAACGCCATCGCCGCGTCCATGTATCGTGCCAAGCGTTATTCCGACTCTATCGCCCTCTTCCACTACTTCTTCAACCAGTACAACATCGTCCCCAACGTGGTCTCCTACAACAACCTCGTACTCACGCACTGCGAATCGGGCAATGTTGATAAGGGCATCGAGGTTTACAATCACATACTGGCCAACGCCCCGTTCACCCCTTCTTACATGACCTACCGCCACCTCACCAAGGGCTTGGTGGACGCCGGACGGATTGACGAGGCGGTGTATTACCTAAGGGAAATGCTCAACAAAGCACTAGGTGCGGATAGTATTGTTTATGATAATTTGATTCGTGGGTATCTTAATCTTGATAATTTAGAGAAAGCTTATGAATTTTTTGACGAGCTTAGGGAGAGGTGTCAGGTGTACGACGGGGCTGTTCACGCGACGTTCATGGACTGGTTCTTTAGTAAGGGGAGGGAGAAGGATGCGATGGACTCTTACAGGTCGTTGTTGGACAAGGGGTTCAGGATGGTTCCACCTACCAGTAACGTGCTGCTGGAGACGCTGCTGAAGCACGGGAAGAAGGTCGAGGCGGAGGCGTTGTTCGACCACATGCTGGGCGATCACACTCCGCCCACATTCAATGCTTTGAATTCTGATACTTTCAACATAATGGTGAACGAGTGCTTTAGACTGGGGAAGGTCTCTGAGGCGTACGAGGTGTTCAGGAAGGTTGGCAAGACTCCGAAGTGTAAGCCTTTTTCCATGGATTTAGGGGGGTACAATAACATGATTACAAGGTATTGCGAGCTTGAGATGATGGACGAGGCCGCGCAGATGTTTGCGGAACTCTGCGGCAAGTCTCTATCCCCGGATGTTACGACTTACAGGACGTTGATTGATGCTTACTTTAAGATGGAGAGTATTGATGATGCTCTGCAGATGTATAAGAAGATGGTGGAGGCTGGTTTGAGAGTTATTCCTTCTTATGCCAATAAATGGTTCTCTAAATTGATTGAGAAAGGTATGGTTCTGGACTGTGCAGCAATATTGTCTAAGATGTATGAAAGGGACCCAAAACCCGACTCCATGAGCTATGATATGGTCATTAGGCGGCTTTGCCAGGAAGGTAACTTGGATACAACTCTGAATTTACTAGAACAAATGCTTAGAGGTGGTGTTGGTGTCACTCCTACACTTAGGGAATATCTGTCTGAGGTTTTTGGTAAGGAAGGGCGACTTGCGGAGATTGAGAGACTTTTAAACTCGAGGTTGCCAAGCTATGCTGCACAGGGGCAGTCATCAGGACCCCCTCGAATGGGAGGACAAGTAGCACCTCCATACGTGCCACAATCAGGACCTCCTCGAATGTCGGGAGAATTTGCGGCTCCACAGATGCAGACACCAGAATTCCCCAGAATGGCAAAGCAGTCACCCTCTCAAATGGGTGGACAGATGCAGCCATCAGGACCCCCTCAAATGGCAGGACAATTTGCAGCTCCATATATGCAGCCATCAGAGCTTTCTCGAATGGCAGAACAGGTTCAGCCACCCCCTCGAACTGTTGGACAGATGCAGCCATCAGGACCCCCTCAAATGGCAGGACAAGTAGCAGCTATGCATATGCAGCCATTGGCAGGACAGGTGCAGCCATCATGGGCCCCTCGGATGGAAGGACGGGAACCCACTGTGCAGATGAAGTCATCATTTGCCTCTCGAATGGATGGACAGGTACCAAGTGTACAGACGCATCCACCAGCGACCCCTCAAATGGCAGGATCTGTATCAGCTGCTGAGGTGCAGCCATCAGGACCCCCTCACGTTGGAAGATGGTAGGAGCTTCCTTTCAGGTACAACTTCACAGTATGAAATGCCTGTCATATTGTTCCCTTTCACTTGGCAAGGGAATCAATGCTTAGCATCTCCATCTGCAACAACCTGACCTGATCACCTTCCATTGTCATGGGGCAGAATTTTTTAGGATCTTATGGGTCCGTTGTGACTACTGAGGCCCTCTTATATGTAGCATTGTTTAACTATCTCTTAGCTCTACATAATGCTATAAAGGACTTGTCATATTACTTTTTTTTTTATCATAAGTCATTAAATTTAGCAGTGGAGTATATTTATTGTATTTTCAAAATGGATTTTTCATATTTTACTTTCAAAAACATGTAATGTCTTGCAAATATTTCACTCTGTTGATGTGTTAGAAAATGACATCCCGGTAAGATAACATAAAAAAAATGTTTATTTGATTTTAATGGCTGAGTTAATAAAATGACTTTGCTAACAACTTAAGTTGTCAGCACGATCGACCGTTCATCGTAGTGGTTCATCGTAGTGGTAGGCGGTTTAGATCCTCTATTTTTTTTCCCTAAGTTTCATTATGGGACACCGTCCCCCTGTAGATGACAGGAAATAAAAAAACTTTAAAAAATCAAGGTGATTTGGTCCGTCCATCTTTGATGGATGAAGTGTCAGATCGCGTTGGTAACTTAAACTAAAAGTTTTCGGTGACAGCAAAGTAAGAAATCAGCTTCCTTTTATGTAATATATATTTTTTACATTTTTAAAAAAGTACAAAAAGAAAAGGAAAAAATGTTTTTCTTATTGTTTGATTGAAGAGTAAAAATATCTATCAAGATTAACGGAGAGAATTAGAATATTTGCTCAAATAGACAAGTAAAAAACTTACGGATGACATCTCCATCCCGTATGAATTGCATGAAAATAAAAGTCGACAACAACAACAAAAAAATTAAGAACAAAACTATACAAAATGACGTAAACAAATAAGACTCTTCTTTTTTTTTATATGGATATGCAATAATCAACTAACCAGCTAAAACTAACAAGCAAAGAAAACTAACTAAGGAGGATAACTATAGCCGAAAACATGTTTTAATAGCAAAAATGTTTGTAATAGCAAAAAAAGGTAAGAATTTAAACTAAAAAAGTGAACTAGGAGTTACTTTTTCCCAGTACAGTCAGCCTCTTTGCTTTGCTTGTGAACACTCGTCGCTGCTGATTGGCAATCCCACCGTAGCATACCTCTCTAAATATTCAGCCCGCCACAATCGCCACCACCAGAACGAGGTTGCTGCCGACACCACTCCTAGAGACCATGCCCTAGAGCTATTCACTTACCATGCTCGGCCAAATTTTACCTCCGTTAATTCTAGGCGCCAGCCATTAACGGTTGCAGTGGGCAGTTTAAACTCCTTTTGGTATTGTTTTTATTACGATGCTTTATTACTCAAGTAGATTTTAGGCCTTTCCTTCGTTTCAGGAAAATTTTCCCGATTGATGTTTTGTGAATTCCTATGGTAGATTTAGTACGTATAACTGTTGGACTTTACTCTTTGTTTTCACGACTACACAACTTGTTTACACTACAGTTGCTATTTGATTTACGTGGTGCTAAACTCATCCAAGGGACTTTTGTAAGGTCAAAGAGGGCAGGTAGTATGGTATAGTCATGTTCGTGTAAACTAGGGTTCAATGGAGTTGCATCGTAGAGATATTATTGGGATTCTTTCCTTGTTGAAAAATTATAAAAGTGAAACATAGGCTAGCTGCTTTATGGATCGTCATATTGTGTTTACGGCGATGACTCATATACTAGATTTTGAGGTAAAGGTTGAAGATTGACAATCAACCCTTTTTGATAAAACAACTAAACTGCCGTTGTAGTATAAGTATGTAATACAGTCTAGGAAGTACTGACACCTCATGTGGGGTGAGCTAGGAAGCACCGACACCTTATATAGGTTGAGGTATGGTGTCCGATACCTACCGACACCTCGACACCTCACCGATACCTCCAGACACGTGTCCGACACCTCTCAGCGGTGTCAATATATTTATTTTTTACTTACCGGACACCGTGTCAGACACCTCTCGAAGAAGTGTCGGACACCTCTTCGAGAAGTGTCCACGCATATGGGGCCAAAGTGCAATATTTCAAACTTACTTGAGGGACAAATCTGGGGTTTTTTATAAATTAACTTTTAGGCCAAACCAAGGACAAATATGGGGTTTTTTTAGAAATGAACTTTTAGGGCAAACCCCAATCAAATCGACCCAGCAAAAGGTACCTTCTTCTTTCTCTCTCATCTCTTTCTTTTTTCCTTCTTTTTCTTACCTAAAGCATCCAAGTTTGCCTATCCAGAGTAAGAAAGGTCAACATCTCTAACCTTATTTACAGACCTATCTGGCTATATAAAACCTCTGCTTCATGCCTTTGGTGGCATGTCTTTTTTCCTTCTCTCTTGTTACTGTTGAGACTCTAATCATGGTACTGTTGAGAGACATTGAATTGCTTTCTTGTTAGCGACTTTCTTTGTTGTTACTGTTAAGACTATTCATGTTACTAGCTTTCTCTCTCATCCCTTTTGAATGAAATTAAGTTGCTCGAATTGATGGTTATTTTTATTATAAATATTTACATATGTATAAAATAAAGTATATTAAAATTTTCAGCCGTGTTCTGCGGTGTCCAAAATCTGATTTTTTTAAAGTTGCGGTGTCCGGTGTCCCGGTCGGTGTCGGACATGGTGTCCGTGCTACCTAGGGGGTGAGATATGGTGTTTGATACCTACCGATACCCAACACTTCACCGACACCTCTTAGTGGTGTCTGAATTTTTTTTAAAATTTCAGAATACCACATGTCACGCCATTAAAGACTTTCCTAAGTCGATCAGGCGACATTTAGCTAAATCAAGCTCCTGCTTGCATGCTAAGCCAACCTATCATAAAGCAAATGAACAAAGGAAAATGAGAGTTTGGGAGAATGATATTCGCTATATTGCTTGAAGAATGCTACAATGCTTTGGATCACTCTATGCCTTTGCCAAAGTGACACCTTAACTATTTATACTACTGTACCCCGTCAACGGACGTTGGGGGTACATTTGATTATACTGTCTACATCTCTAGAACTACATACAATAGTCTCTTGATATTCCTACCTTTTCTAGAGTTCTCCTCTAAGTCTCTAGAATTATCTCTTATATACAAGAAGCATGTGTAAAGAGGTAGTGAATACTCCGGATACGTTGCCTATTCATTGTCTCGTAAGCATCCTCGTAAGCGTCCGTCCCCGACACCTCTTAAAGAAGTGTCGCAACGTGAGACGCCAAAGTACAAATTTTCAAACTTATTCTGGGGGTTTGTGTGTAATAACCGACAATTTTGGAGCTCTTTTAAAATAAGCTCTAAAGGAAGCCCTGATTAGATCGACCCATTACCGTTGTCTTCAGTCTCTTCTTCTTGTGGCGTCAAGAGAAGAGAACGAAGCAGACGACCCACCAAAACTGGTCGTTAGAGGATTTCGCTGCCGTCTCCGGATTACAGCAATAGGTACCTGCTTCTTTCTGGCTCATCTATTTCTTTTTTTCCTTTTTTATTGAGGTCTCCTTTTTCTCTCATCTCTCTCGTTTCGGTACATTCAAAGATGACACTATTGATATAGATTGAGCTCTTGGTCGAAGGAAAGGGATAATAGTTGTGTGACTTTGTAAGAGTTAAGTAGTGAAGTAATTTCTTATGACTTTGCAAGAGTTCCATGTTCTGTTTTCTGTTTCTGTTGGGCGGTGAAGAAGAAGGTTCTTTCCCTGTTCTTGTTACCTGTTTGCATGATTTAGTAAGAGTTGAGTGGTGAAGTACTATGTTGTGTTATGTAACATGTTTTTTTCTTTTTTGATTTTATATTGCATTTAAATTTTAAGTATGACTTTTATTTGAGTTAATTGTTTTGTGGTTATTGATTATTGTTTACTATTTTAGATGTAGAATGTATTTGATATTTAATGACTAAATATTTACATAATAAGAATATATATATATAAAAAATTCAGCGGTGTCATGCGGTGTCCAAATCTGGTTTTTTGGAAATTACGGTGTCCGGTGTCCCGGTCGGTGTCAGACGCGGCATCCGTGTTCGTGCTACTTAGAATACTTAGAATGCAGTTGTAAGCACACATGCTTCGACAGAAAGAAATAAACGAACACAAAACTATATTTTATCGTGAAAGCAGGATTTATTTAAGAACGAGGACTTCATTTTTCTACGTGTTAATTCATACTCTGAGTACCATTGCAAGTACCTTCTGCCCATCAGTGAAGTCGTTTCACTGCTAACAAAGGTCCCTACTTTTGTTCAATGACATGAAGCCAAGAAGGCTAGGCTGCACTTCTTTGTCCTCTAGAAAAGCTCTCTGAAGCTGTTTATGCATTTGAGACTTTTGACTTTTGACTTTTGAATGGAGTCGCTGCTAGGGTTTGAGGAAACAATAAGCGACGTCATAACGGATGACAAATCTGGTGGCTACAAGTTGGTGCCGTGAATAAGCTGGCAAGACTGGAGCTTTGTCAGAGCCTCTCTTTTCTCTAAGTCTTCGGATTCAGTGGCTACGGCTCTAAAACGAATATCTGCTTGGCGAAGTAGAGGTTGTGTTCCAGTTGTGGTCAAGGTGATGGCTTCGATTATCGAAATCCAGCAGAAAGATCCTTACTTTAGAGAGGACATAGCAGACACTGGTTTGCATTCGGAAGAGATGTTGGCCATGCTATATTGTTTGCATTCGGAAGAGATGTTGGCCATGCTATATTGTATGGCGATCATGAGGCTTGTGAATGGTGGTGTTGAAAAAATACGTAAGAAAACTGAGGTTTCAATTGGAGAAGCAGCTGATGCAATTGGTATCCCACGTATGCTGATTGATATTCGTCATGAGGGTTCTCATCGTGATCTCCCTTCACTTCGGCTGGTTAGGCTTGCCTCCACCAAGGCACTTGACTAGTTAGTTTCGTATTATTGGGAACCCCGAAAGTCAGCAATTCCAAGTGATAGAACCACTAGTATAAAGAAAGAAGTTAAATCTACACTGCGTGAATTAGCTCTTTGTATGAAAGTCAATCAAGCTGGATCAAGTTCTTCAGTAGTCAACGGAAAACGTGTTAAACAGTTTGAACCCGTTTGTGGCCCCAACAAGTTTTTCTCTCTTGTGGCTAGCAAGCACCAGTCTTCTAAATCACCAGCTTCTAAGAAACATATCACCAAGATAATGAAGAAACTTCTCCGGATATATGCTTCATTCTCTTCAGAAATAGTGTTGGTGCTGTTGGAGTTATTGCTGCAGGCAATAGATTCAATAGATTTAGTAGAGCTCCCAAAGAGTTCCCAAGTCAGCAATAGTTCTAGCAACGTGCAGACTTTACTTGATGATTGGAAATCTGTCATCGTGAAATTATCAAGTAAAGAACCAGAGTTACTTCTGACCCTTCTGAAAGCAGTTCTTGAAAGGATTGAGAATCAGGAAGCTGTGAACTAGGATTTTGGTGGAGAACATCTTACATCTGGGAAAAGGGATGAGGTTTGCAAAAGCGAGGTACAAATACTCTCTAACCTGTTAGAGTGGCTGGTTGACAATCTCAAGGGACTAAAGCCTGTTGAGCACAAACATTTTGCAGCTGAAAATGAAGGTTCTTCACCAGCGTTAATTCTGCCAAAGGCAACTCTAGTAGAAATCATTCATAAATGCCTCCTGGCGTCATCTCCTGGTAACAACCATCTGACGTCTTCGGCCCTAGTCCTTGCACGTATGACAGGAAATAATTCTCCGGTTGAGAAACTCAACAGGCTGGCTTTACCGCAATTACCAAATAGAGATGTCTGGCAGAAAGTTTGTCCCCCATTAATCCTGAAAACTTCCCTTCCCAGCAAGATGATTTCATTCATCTAGCGGCTGAGAAGCTAGAGTTTCTCAAACATCACCGAAGGAAGAGCAATAATGTGAAGACGACCTCTGGCGAACTGGAAACCAAGTATAGACGGGTTGTGGCAAAATCATGGAACCCATGTCCGATTCGTATGTGACCTGATTCTGTCGGCTATTCTGGCCATCTTCCTATTCTTGACCATAAAAAAACTGAAAAGTTATCAGAAAGCAAAGAACACCGGGAACTTGACCAGCCTACGGGAAAGAGAGGAGCTGATTATGCAATTGAAGTCTTAGATGCTTCAAGAGCTAAAAGAATGAGGGAAAGCGAGCAGGGTTGTGAAACAAACGAGGAAGATTTACCACCGGAAGGCATTAAAGGCCGGTTGATGATTGGTGGGTTTGGAAGAAAGTTAGGCAGGAAGGGGTTACTGCCATTGCATCAGCTGTGAGAATTTTGGTGTAGTCACTTTGTATCATTGGGTTTTCTTCCCATGGCGGCCATAATTTTTGACGTAAGAGAATCAATTGAGGCAAATTTGCAAAAAAAAAAGCATAATATCTATTCGCATTGTTGTTTTACACCATTTAGAGTTGTCAGGTTTATCTGATTTGGTTTAATCCCAGATGTTGGTAATATAATTCTTTTCTTGGTTTGAACTTTTGAAGAATAGCCTTGATACAAGCTGGCTGGAGTGTCCATCCCCCGGACGCCTTTTTGTTATGATTGACAACTTTCAATTGAAGCTTAAACAAGATTTGCTTTTGAATATCAGAACATGCTTCAATCTGTTCCGCGGGTAATTGTGGTTTCTTCCAACTGAAATGGATTTCATCTCTATTTTGCCTAATTCGCTGCATATTTCTGGGCATTTTTGGTGGCTTATTTTGCTATGAAAAAGTTGCTTAAAACCAAAGCGCATCGCATGGTAAGGTGCAAGGTCGATGCTGAAGCAGTTTTTAGCCATTCCATCAAATTTCTATAGAACTGGGTGAACCCCGGTATAGAGCCAGGGATGCAAAATTTTGCTTGGACTTGAAGGCTGGACATTGTATTGAAAAAATTTTGGCTGCTACAAGAGTTGAACGAATTTTCTTCTTACTTCTCACTTAACAAAAGTTAATTGTCATTAAATGTTTCGAAAAAAATTAATGGTCATTAAATGTTTCGAGTGCCTTTTATTTAGTGGCATTAAAAAAATGCTACTAGAAATTAATGCTAAATGTGTTAGCAGAAAAACAACTAGAAATATTTGGCGACTATTAACCGTAATATATACGGGATTGAAGGAAGATTCTTACTTTTATGTTAATTCAATTTTCGAATTCTAAGTGAAACTAAAAGCTAAATCACAAGGTATTATATTTGGATTTCAACGGCAACTCAAGTAGTAGGAATAGCCTACAACTCTCTTTATATAATGATCATTAGCCGTCATCAAATTTTTTGTGACATTTTTATAGACATGTTATGCGTTTTAGAAGCACTTTTTTAATGTCACTAATTAAAGTTTATTGTTCATATATAACGAACATCTTTTGTTGCTAATAAAGAGGATGCTAATTCATAAGCAAGACCGAAGCGAAAGCACAAAGGAATTTCAAGTTATTCGCCTAGCCAGCTAGAACAGGCTTTAATCCTGTATGATTTATAAAATTCAGACTCTTGTAATCTCATTCTACAACTAGTTTTGCCTTAGACTCCACTAATCCAACTTTACATCGTCAAACAAGAGTATTTAAAACTTGACATCATATTTTTGTCAAACAAGACAACTTAAAACTTGACATTACGATGTCTCACTCATCTCGTATCTTATTACCACTGAAAAATATCTCTCCTTTTTCCTGCGCTATCTGGATAGTCTTTTCCTCTTTTTCATAAGACTTGAGCTTAGGACCTTATAAAGAAAGTGAATGTGGTGTTACTACCGGTATCACACAACTTTTTGTACATACAAAGGATTCACAAACGGGAAGACAACTTTTGACGGTTCGGAGAATGTGCCCCTACACACTTTTTTAGAGAATTGGAGAAGAAGGCATTACCCCTTGCCTTTATTGTTTCGCCAACACCCCGTGCCACCACCTACCATCTAAGCTGCAAATTTTGGGGTCGAGTTTGATGAGGAGGAGGAGGAGGAGGAAGAAGAAGATTAAGAAAGGAAAGGAAAACAAATAGTGTAATTTATGGAAGTAATTAATTTTTTGAGTTCCTTTTAATATATGTTATGTTATTCTAACTATACATTTTTCCTCGCGTAGAAGGCACACATAATTTTAATTGGAGCGTTATTGTAATTTGAAGGATTTGAGCGTTTTAATGGAAATATAATGTAAGGTTGTATACAATTTAGTCTGGGGTGATCGATATATAAGCTCCAAAATTGAACCCATTTTAGTGCAAATTGTGTTATTATTCTTGCAAATAATTAAAGAACATATAATTTGGTACGTTTTTTAAGCGAGAATATCTCAATTTCTAAACTTTCTGCACCCAAAGTCACATAAACACAATCTTCACGACTCCCCCAGTTCTTTTTAAGGGTTTTAGCATTTGCCCTTCGTCTCTCTCCCCCAAATTTAGGGTTCCGCCTCGTCTCCCTCTCCACATTTCTTCAGCAACCATGAATTTCCAACGGATCCTCCTCCGCTCCCTCCGCAAATTTTCCGCCCTCTCCACCACCGCCACCACCACCGGTCAAACCCTATCGCACCACCAGCAACCACCAGACCCTATTCACCGCCTAATCGCCCTCCGCAACTTCGCCTACTCCTCCGCCGAGGAGGCTGCCGCCGAGCGCCGCCGCCTCAAGCGCAGGCTCCTTGTCGAGCCCCCGCTTTACGCCCTCCGCCGTGACGCCAACACCCCCCGCCCAGACCCCCGCCTACCTGAGACGACCTCCGCCCTGGTGGGCCCCCGCCTCAACCTGCACAACCGTGTACAGTCCCTCATCCGCGCCGGCGACCTCGACACCGCCGCCGACGTCGCCCACCAGTCCATCTTCTCCCGTCCCAAGCCCACCGTCTTCACCTTCAACGCTATCGCCGCCTCCATGTACCGTGCCAAGCGTTACTCCGACTCCATCGCTTTCTTTGACTACTACTTCAACCGGTGTGGCTTCGTCCCGAACCTGGTCTCCTACAACAACCTCATACTCACGCACTGCGAATCGGGCAATGTTGATAAGGGCGTCGAGGTTTACAATCACATACTGGCCAACGCCCCGTTCACCCCTTCTTACATGACCTATCGCCACCTCACCAAAGGCTTGGTGGACGCCGGACGGATTGACGAGGCGGTCTATTACCTAAGGGAAATGCTCAACAAAGCACTAGGTGCGGATAGTATTGTGTATGATAATTTGATTCGTGGGTATCTTAATCTTGATAATTTAGAGAAAGCGTATGAATTTTTTGACGAGCTTAGGGAGAGGTGTCAGGTGTACGACGGGGCTGTTCACGCGACATTCATGGACTGGTTCTTTAGTAAGGGGAGGGAGAAGGATGCGATGGACTCGTACAAGTCGTTGTTGGACAAGGGGTTCAGGATGGTTCCACCTACGTGTAACGTGCTGCTGGAGACGCTGCTGAAGCACGGGAAGAAGGTCGAGGCAGAGGCATTGTTCGACCACATGCTGGGCGATCACACTCCGCCCACATTCAATGCTTTGAATTCTGATACTTTCAACATAATGGTGAACGAGTGCTTTAGACTGGGGAAGGTTTCCGAGGCGTACGAGGTGTTCAGGAAGGTTGGCAAGAGTCCAAAGTGTAAGCCTTTTTCAATGGATCTAGGGGGGTACAGTAACATGATTGCAAGGTATTGCGAGCTTGAGATGATGGACGAGGCCACACAGATGTTTGCGGAACTCTGGGGCAAGTCTCTATCCCCGAATATTACGACTTACAGGACGTTGATTGATGCTTACTTTAAGATGGAGAGGATTGATGATGCTCTGCAGACGTATAAGAAGATGGTGGGGGCTGGTTTGAGAGTTATTCCTCCTTATGCCAATAAATGGTTCTCTAAATTGATTGAGAAAGGTATGGTTCTGGACTGTGCAGCAATATTGTCTAAGATGTATGAAAGGGACCCAAAACCCGACACCATGAGCTATGATATGGTCATTAGGGGGCTTTGCCAGGAAGGTAACCTGGATACAACTCTAACTTTACTAGAACAAATGCTTAGAGGCGGTGTTGGTGTCACTCCTACACTTAGGGAATATCTGCCTGAGGTTTTTGGTAAGGAAGGGCGACTTGTGGAGATTGAGGAACTTTTAAACGCGAGTTTTATAAGCTCTGCTGCACTGGGGCGATCTGCGGAGATTGAGGAACTTTTAAACGCGAGGTTTATAAGCTCTGCTGCACAGGGGCAGTCATCAGGGCCCCCTCGAATGGGAGGACAAGTAGCACCTCCATACGTGCCACAGTCAGGACCTCCTCGAATGTCAGCAGCTCCACAGACGCAGACATCAGAACTCCCCAGAATGGCAAAGCAATCACCCTCTCAAATGGGTGGACAGATGCAGCCATCAGAACCCCCTCAAATGGCAGGACAATTTGCAGCTCCATATATGCAGCCATCAGAGCTCTCTCGAATGGGAGGACAGCTTCAGCCACCCCCTCGAAGTGGCGGACAGATGCTGCCATCAGGACCCCCTCAAATGGGAGAACAAGTAGCAGCTATGCATATGCAGCCATCAGAACTCTCTCGAATGGCAGGACAGGTGCAGCCATCATGGGCCCCTCGAATGGAAGGACGGGAACCAACTGCGCAGATGCAGTCATCATTTGCCTCTCGAATGGATGGACAGGTACCAAGTGTACAGATGCATCCATCAGCAACCCCTCAAATGGCAGGATCTATATCAGCTGCTGAGGTGCAGCGATCAGGACCCCCTCACGTTGGAAGATGGTAGGAGCTTCCTTTCAGGTACAACTTCACAGTATGAAGTGCCTGTCATATTGTTCCCTTTCACTTGGCAAGGAAATCAATGCTTAGCATCTCCATCTGCAACAAACTGACCTGATAACCTTCCATTGTCATGGGGCAGAATTTTTTTAGGATCACAAATTATGATTATGGGTCGTTCCGACTACTGAGGCCCTCTTATATGTAGCACGGTTTTGTTGTGGTTTGAACCTCTCCATATTCATTAAGATGTTGATTAACGAGGAGTCGACGACAATCATAATGCCTGTGGTCTATAAACGAATGTTTCAGGTCTTCAATGCATAGCTGGAAAAATCAAAGCAAAGATAAAGAGATAAAGCATTCAAAATAATAGGCAAGCATGATTACATCAAGCATAGGACATATTGTCAGAGGTATCATTGTCTTGGTCACGTTATAAGCTATTAACAGTCTATTTTCCTTTTTCTTTTCCAACTCCGCTCGGAAGACGTTTTATGCACCAATTATTTGGGTGTAGTGGTGTACAATATAGTCATTGTTTTCCTGGACTTCTCATGTTTTGGTGAAGTATAATTTGGTAAACTGTCCTCCTTGATAGCTATATTATATTCCTTTTTTCTCTAGTTGAAGGAAGATATTGCTTTAGAAGATCAGGATAGATGAGAAAAATAATGCTCGAGATGCCTTGGAGTAATTTGCTGGAGTGAATGGGAGGAGAGGTAAAGCAACTGACTCTTAGTTCTTTGGGGGTAGTGTCTTTCCTCCACATATATTTAGTCTTCTTATGTCACCAAGTTTTATGTATAGGGGTTATGCCCCGTCTTGGCCATGTTAGTGTTGTAGAGGGGTCCCGTCTTGGCCATGTTAGTGTTGGCGAGAGCGAGTCTACATAATCAAGTTTTCTACCTTTTTGAAGTGATCATCTTTGAGCAATCTATTGTCTCTAGTTAGCAAGTTTAGTGGAAAGCACTCTATAATGCTAGTGTAGAGTCCTCTTTTGAACTTTGGTCTCTGGTTTGGGTGTTAATTATCTTCTTCTTTTTACTTTCAAATTTGGTCTAAAACCGTTTTTCTCCAGCCATTGTCATTCTTTGGCAGTTCTCTGCCACTAAGCTCTCAGTTTCAATGTTAGAGTGACGAACATGGTGAATATTTCTTACTGGAAGTTGTATTTGATCTGGTGGTATCAAATTCAGGACCTTTAGCCTCAATGAAAGTGTGGTAATTGGGTTATGAGAGCTTTTCTAGCTACTTATCGTGCAAATAGTTATTTTAGTCCTGATAAATTTCTTTCCTACTAGATAAGATTACTAGAAATCCTAAAACGAGAGGGTAACTTATGTATCTGCATGTTGTATAACTTGCTTATTTTCAACCAAAGGATATTTTTGTTCAGCAAGAAAAAATAAAATTACTGTCCACAGAAAGCCTTGGTGTCGAAAAACGTCCTGGAGACAACAAAAGGTTGAAGGTAGGGAGGAAATATTCATGCTTGAGCGTCCTATCAGGTGTAGCATTGAAAAGAACATTTGTTCATGTGTTTTTTTTCTTGATCTTTATATGAAGCTGAATGTTTTTATATAGTGGGATTTTGGGATAGGGGCCTTGGTCATAGGCTATAGACATTTCTGATTTGTCAAATCTTCGCGGGAGGGGTGAACCCATCTAGAAATACACAGTAGTATGGTCTATAGATAGTCCGCGGTAGTCTTAAACACCTTATGGCTATGTAGGGATCTCAAGATCGCCAGAGTACTTTCACCACCTTGACTACTCTGGCCTCATCACTGGCAGTTTCTATCCTCAATATGTAACGACCCAAAACTCCAACCCATAAGCTGTAAGCTAGAATTTTAGTTAGTCCAAATTGATAGTCTTAATCCTACTGGCCATGATTAATACCCCTACCCTTTGGGTTATAAGGCAGTAACCTCACTTGATTTTATTTACTGGGAGACTTTATAATTGTTTGGTTGTCGCTCTCTGTATTCTGGATATTCTTCTACCACATAGTATGATCCCGTAGTCTTGCGTCTTTATCTTTTAGTGAGGTTCCAGATCCTAACGGTGTGATGTTGAAGCTTTACGTTTTGCTATTGCAGATTATTGTGGTCAGCAGGCCTGGGGATTCATGACATGATGACCGCCTAGTTTCTTGCTGCAGATTTCACGGGCTACTACTGAATCTCACTAGATCTTTCTGGCAAATTTAATTACTGGAACCGGGATAGTGTAATTTTGATGAGCTATGTAATCATGATGCAGGAATGAGCGGTTGCTGCTACTGATGTATTGCAGGCTTTACAGATATAAAATGAATTATGTAAGGTTCTAACCCGTGATATATGAAGAAACATTTGTTCTTTGAATTAATTACACTCATGTCTCTAAGGATTAGATGAAAATATAGTTAAAAACACTAAGTTTTAAAAATTAATTGATTGTGACCGCAAACAATAAAAAGGTAACATTTGTATTCATCGGTTAGGAATCTGTTAAAAAAATATATATTTTTGTTAATGTCATATATACGTATTTTTAAAATGAAAATATTATCCTTATAGTGTATATATCATATAAAGATTTAAAACTTTACTTTAAAAAATTAATTAGAATGGATCACTGATTTCCAAATTTGGGTCTCAAACCCTAGTGCGTGCACACTCTCTCTCCCTCGTATCTTCAACTCTAACATTTTCTCTCCTCTCCCCACTTGAAACCACCACCACAGTTGCACCAATCAAAATTCAACACTTCCACCGTCGGCCCCCCATTCCCCCAACGCCACGGCCCCTTCACTCTTTCCACCTTCCCACCACCCTTCCCCTCAACCCCTGCCCCTGAAATCTTACTCAGTTGCGACGTAGTTAGCACCACCACCACCCCCTGACGGTACCAGATCTGACATTTCTCACCTTCGTACACCACCAACGACTAATCAACCACCATCATCCCTGCAACCAACCACCAGCATACCCACAGCCTTCCACCACCATCAGAGTTTTCAGATCTTTTTCTTTTTCTTTTTGTAATTATTTAACTTAAATCTTGTGATGTGAACATCGTAAATCATGTGGGCTCGTACACATCGCCACCAATTTCAGTGTATTGACCGAAAGTGGTGTTGTGTATGACTTGACCAGCGGTAGTGGCATGGGTGGGTACGTAAGAAAATGCATGCTCTTAAATAAAGTAGGACGGGCAACCTTTATCAAGTCCATTTTAAATTCTCTACTCATCTACCATATGTAGGTATGCATTTTCCCAATATAGCTTTGTTGCCCAATTGATAGTACTTTGTTAGGAAATTTCCGATGGTTGACCAAGGAAACCTATCATGGTGTACACTGGGTAACTGACACGTTTTGTGTGGGCCTCGAAAGACTAAGGGATTGGCATTCAAATCTATGCGATGTTTGAATACTGTTTTGCTTACAAAAAAGGTGTTGGGGTTGTAGGTGACACCAGTGGTTGGTTAACCGTGGTGGGTAGATTTGAGGTTGTGGTGCGTCGTCTGGTGGAGGTGGGTCAATTAAGGCAGTGGTAGGCTAATTGTTAGTGGTGGAAGGTTACTTTGGTGGTGGTTAATGGCAGTAGCCTCCATGGTGTTGTTTAGTTTGACGCAAAGAAAATGAAAGTGATTACTGAATTGTAAAAAGAAAATTGAAGTTGTGACAAATACTACAGAGATAGGAGAGAGGGGAAAACAGAGAGAGATTGGTGTGGTGGTGTTATTCAGGTGATTGGAGTTGAAGAGTGATGCCAAGGAAAGTGGGTTCAAAGTCGACGTGGAGGTGCCACAAGAAATACAGTCTGAGTCAGATGCCAAGTATGTTGATGTGAGACACAGCAAGGTAGAGATCAAGGGCTTCCCAGACATAGCCTGAGGGTAGCAGTGCTGCGAGGGCGATGGCACAGGGTGAATACACGACGACAGACACAGTCCGGTATATCTCTCTAGGATTCTAGAGTGAGAAAGTGAGAAGTTTGAGAATGTCCAACTGTCAGAAAATGTCCAAGTCTCCTTAAATGAATTCTCAAGACATCTATTTATAGAGGTTGAGATGATGACGTCACAACCAACACATGATGTTCCCCGGGAGTGACACGTCACTGAGGGGTCCACGGGTGCCGGTGCTCCATGGACTGTCGGATCGCATATTCACCCGGCCTGCTCCTCACAGCGTCGCTCTGTCTGTCTGGAAAGACTGGCTCCCACAACGTCGGTGTGGCCAGAGAATTCCCTTGATCTAGCCACCAATCCAAGCCTTTGCAGAGTCCCACAGGCCTGGTAGTGGTGGGGAAGACCCGATGCCCAACTGCCAGGCAGACTAGGCGCGATGCCCTCCGAAGACCTGCTCCCGTCTCGGAGTGACCCGGGGGTCATAGTCCATAGGGGTGCCGACGCAAGCCTCGGGTGCCGACGCAAGCCTCGAGTGCCGGAGCACGTAGGCCAGTCACGAAGACACCTTGGCGGGATAGTGTCTCGGAGGAATCGCCTATCCCGCGGGTGAGTCCTTATGCCGGAGCACTTAGAGCGCGTCAAGGTAGCATCCCGGAGGAGCCGTCTACCTGGCAGAAGGGGGGTTGAAAAGCTCCTTGGCGGAGATAGTGTCCCGGAGGAGTAGCCTATCCCCGTGGGTGAGTCCTCCTTGTGCCGGAGCACTCAGAGCGCGTCAAGGTACATCCCGGAAAAGCCATTTACCCAACTGGCCTAGGTAGCATCCCGGAGGAGCTGTTTACCCGACTGGCCGAGGTAGCATCCCTGAGGAGTTGTCTACCTGGCGGAAGGGGAGTTGAAAAGCTTCCTGGCGGAGATAGTGTCCCGGAGGAGTCACCTATCCCCGCGGGTGAGTCTTTGTGCCGGAGCACTCGGAGTGTGTCAAGGTAGCATCCCGAAGGAGCCGTCTACCTGGCAGAAGAGGAGTTAAAGAGCTCCCTAGGGGAGATAGTGTCCCGGAGGAGTCGCCTATCCCCGTAGGATGCTACACACTCCGGAGAGTGTGTCGAAGCATGTTCCATGTCCATGGCAGGGGCGCATGGTGTGGTGAATGAGTGTGATGCCCGAGGGGCATGTAACATGATTGTGGCGCATGGGCTCGATGAAGTGCATATAGTGCCGAGGGCACGACTTTGTGATAGAGAGTCTAGGGGCCGACTGTATCAGTAGCGCGGCGCTTGGGCGCGACAGAGTATGTAAGGCATTGTAGTGTGACAAGGAGCCAGGGGGCATGACTGTATCAGTGGCACGACGCATAGCAAGACGGAGTGTTGGAGTGCTGCCCCTGGACCCCGACGACGAGGGTCATGGAGTGACGTTCAGCGAGAAGGGGGTCCCTGAGTGACTTCCGACGCGATGGGGATTGCGGAGTGACGTATGGTGCGACGCGGGTTGTGGAAGTGATGTCCGGCACGACGGGGATCACGGAGTGATGTCCTGGCCACGGGGGTCACAGAGTGACGTCCGGCTCGACGGGGGTCGAGGAGTGATGTCCCGGCCACGGGGCTCATGGAGTGACGTCTGGCGCGACAGGGGTCTAGGGGTGACGTCCGGGGCGACGGGGGTCGCGGAGTGGCGTCCGGTCCCTTAAAAAGTAGTGCAGATGCTAAAGAGATAGGCCAAAGGCCAACCCTTGAGGAAAGGCCAAGGCCAACCTTGAGGGGAGGCCGAGGCCGACCCCCAAGGGGAAGGCCAAGGCCCACTTCCTTGGACAAGCGTCAAGGTGCGCCGACGGGCGACTGGTGATGTGTGACGGTCGGTGCGTGATGAGCAATCGAGCAAGGATGAGTTTCTTGGCGACGAAGTCACGTAGAAAAAGTGAGAAGTGCACTTGACTTGAGCGTGCATGTTTTGACCAGTTAGAAGCGTTGAATACTGATTGCTGCTTGTGCGGACGTGTCGGGCAAAATGGGACCCCCAGTGGACCTTTGGGTGCGACCAAAATAGGTTGAGAACAAAGAGGAAATGGGAAGAAAACATTGGAATGACACTTTAAGAATTTACATTTTCAGTCGTGGGCAATGTGGTCATTTCATTCAAACTGTTAAGTATTTCAATACTTCGTTAAGTCAAAACACATAAGTGTCTATTTTCAAAACTTATGGATACACGTGTGTAATTACTCCATAATCTCAGGAAAACTACTGTAGTTAACCCTTATTCTTTATATTTGGCATCTAAATATTGCCTTCTCGAATTAAAGCTAGCTTTTGCATTTCCTGTGCATTGAGAAAGATTCCAGACTTTGAGGTTGATGAATCTTTTCTTCGTCAGACCTTTGTTCTTTACTTTTTCAACATTATGAAAGAACTATCTAAACCGCGCTATGATACTTACTGGTGGATGATATGGTCATCTGAATTTGGTGCCTCCTCAACCAATAAATATCTAGAAATAAAGCCCAAAACTCTTGTTTTTGGACCTGGTTCCCTTCAATGGTTTGACCCTGAAACACTTGGGTTACTTTGATCGTCTTTATCTCTTTAGTTGGGGTAAAACTTTATTTATAGATGGGTACTAAGAAATACAGACACGTCATATGGGGCAAAATATGGTGTCTGATACCTATTGACACTGAGACACTTCACCGACACCTCTGGACATGTGTCGGACACCTTGTCTAATTTTTTAAATTTTTTTAAATTTTAGAACACCACCTGTCATGGTACTAAAAAACTTCCCTAAGTCGACCGTGCGTCACTTAGTTAAATCAAGCCTCCGCTTGCACGCTAAGTCAGCCTAACCCTCAGGTTGCATGATGTTAACAGCAAATGAATAAAGAAAAACAAGAGTTTGGGAGAATGATATTCACTATATTACTTGGAAAATACTACAATGTTTGGATCACTCTATACCTTGACCAAGTGAGTCCTTAACTATTTATACTACTCAACCTCCTCAACGGACGGTAAAGATACATTTGATCCTACGATCTAAAATTATGTCTCCAAAACTATATACAATAGTATCTAGATATTTACAAGTCTTCCTACCTTTCTAGAGTTCTTCTCTAAGTCTCTAGAATTGTCTCTTATGTACAAAAGAGGATGTGTAGAGAGTTAATGGATATTTTGGAGACCTTATCCCTTCATCGTCTCGTAAGCGCTCGTCTCCGACATTTCATGATACCTTATGAAGAAGTGTCGAAACGTATGGGGCCAAAGTACAATTTTTTTAACTTATTTCGGGGGCTTGTGTGTAATAATTGACAATTTTGGAGCTATTTTAGAAATAAACTTTAAGGAAGCCCTAATTAGATTGACCAATTACCGTCAGGTGAAGAGAGCAAAGCAGATGACCCACCCAAACTGGTAGCTGAAGGATCTCACCGAGGTCACCGAATTCCAGCAACAGATGCCTTTGTCTTTCTCTTTCATTTATTTCCTTTTTCCTTCTTACTGAGGTCTCCTTCTTTCTCTCTCATCTCTCGCTCCCGTTTCAGTACATTCGAAGATGACACTATTGATGTAAATTGAGCCCTTGGTCAAAGGAAAGAAATAATAGTTGTGTGACTTTGTAAGAGTTAAGTAGTGCAGTAATTTCTTATGACTTTGCAAGAGTTCCTTCGTTTTTGTTCCCTATTTGGGCGGTGAAGAAGAGGGCGCCTTTCCTGAATCTGTTACCCGTTTGCATGACTTAGTAAGAGTTGAGTAATGACATACTTTATTATCTTATGTACCATGCTTTTTTGTGCTATATTGCATTTAAATTTTAAGTATGACTTTTATTTTAGTTGCTTCTTTTGTGATTATTGTTTACTATTTTAGATGTAGAATGTACTTGATATTTAGTAATCATATATATACATAACAAAAATATATAAAAGAATTTAGTTGTGTCCTTCGATGTCTAAAATCTGATTTTTTGAAAATTACGGTGTCCGGTGTCCCAGTGAGTGTCGGTGTTGAACGCAGTATCTGGGTGCGTGCTACTTAGGATGGGTGCCTTGAGAAACTTGGATTGGATACATTGAAGATTGCCTTGCGGTGGCTAATTACTAAAATAGCATGGATATTCTGTCTCTCTTCCTTCTTCTTTTCTTGTGACAACTGTTTCATTTCAGAAAACAATCAAAGACGAAAAGGCAATGACATGAAGGAAAGAAACTATATGTTAAGATTTGAAGATGTACCGGTAGTGCAAGCTCAAACAGCAAAACAAATAGACCATAAAACTTTTATATCACCAAATGTAATACAATCCTACGTAGACCAAAATATAGTTCTAATTTACATAAACATGATACCAACATGAACAAAACACAAACAACTCTTTGAACACAAACAACTCTTTGCTTGTGCAGAACTCCCGAAAAAGTACTACAACAGGTTAACATGGTAGGCTGCGGGCGGATAATAGGGAGGACACATCGGTGGTCGAAGGTAATAGGCGTTGCAGCGAACCAAACGACGGTGACGGTAATACAGTGGACCTATCCGTGGCGGCATTGGCCTTGGCATCGGAGGCGCCTGCATTAGCGGCGGCGGCGGCATCGAAGGAATCCAAGGCTTCTTGATTATCTTGGCAGTGATCCCGTACAAGAACCCTTCGTGCAGCCTCTCATCCACCTTGTACAGTTCCTTCATCTTCAAGAAAGCAAGTGCAGTCACCAGGCTGTCCGAGCCTGCCTGATGAGACTGACCGCAGCGTTCGACTTTCAGCAGCTTCGCGAGGCGACTCAGCCCTAGGTTATCACCCGACAAACTCGGGCAACACTGTGCCATATGCTTTGTATCGTAGACACGCCCAAGGTAACCACCGATCAGGGTAACGAACTCAAGAATGGAGCTTGGTAGCCTTGCTTGGGTGACGATTTTCAGCAAGTAGGCCAAATCATACAGACCATGGAAGGTCACCCACTGAATCCTTTGATTTGCCGCCAATATTTGCTTAAACTTCATGGCAAAGAAGTGCGAATTGATCCCAGATTTCTTGTTTTCTTCCAAATCAATCCCATTGGTCTTTAGCAACTCAACCGAGGCGGGAACGTGGAGATCCCCTCCTTTAAGGTCAAAATCGCAGAAGTTGAATTGCCAAACGCCAGCAATATTGTCATTGCAGTCGGACAGAGTGAAACCCAGTTGGATGGGCTTGAGACAATCGACATTATGCTTTAGATCACTGTATCGCTGCTCCTCCAGTGCATCCCTGGGTGTGTTGCACAAGAAACCAGGGAATTCTGTATCAATGGCGACAACAGGGAAGGACTTCAAGAGGTGGTTGATGATTGCAAGTTCCGATTCAAGATTCTTGCTCCACACGTCTGTCGCTTTCAAAGACACAGCCATGTTTGCAACTTTCTCCATCTGTGTTTTTTTTGTGGTTTATGCCACCGTATATAGGCATCCGCTGCTAAGCAGAAAGGTAGTAGCATTAGGGTGTGAATCCTTTTTGAAGTTGGTTTTGGTAACGTCTCGTCCACAAAGATTTGGAAACCTTAAACGGGCAGAAATCCTACGAAAGTCGGTTCTTGGAATGTGGTTCTTGAAATGTTCGATCAAGAAACTCATGTTGTAAACGTTAATGAAAGAGAGACAAAAGATTTAACAAACGAAGGAGACGGATTTAGAAACTACTTTTTTTGGGCATTTTTAACGCCAGAAATATTGTAAAAGATTTTAAATGATCATCCCGACTTTTTCGTGGTTTGCGTAAACACTGTACAACGTATTACAATTATTTCACGACGGTTAAAACTATTATTTGTTAGATTTCAAAGCTATCGTTAGGATCAATTGCATTAGGCACCCCAAATTTTCACGCGATAGCGTTCTGCACCATAATGTTATTTTTAGCTATCAAGCACCCCAAACTTTCATAAGTGTGGCTCCCAACACCCTTTGTCCATTTTCCGGCCAACAGCCTTGCCGGAGAAGTAATTTAATTCAAACAAGGAGGGCATTTTGGTCAGAACAATTAAAAAGGGAGATTAGGGTTGAATCTAAAAGCTGATGGGTTTGGTGGGCGGCGGCGCGGCGCTGTTGCTGCTGCTTTAAGAGGAAGGAAGGGGGGAGGGGGGCGCTGACGGGGAAGGGACGCTGCCGACATGATGCCGAAGGAGGGGCGGCAGGGCAAGGGGCTGTTGCGATCGCTGGGGCGGGGGGAGAGAAGAAGGAGGAAGGAAAAGGGGGGTCGGCGTCGTCGACAGGGGGAGGGGCACTGCCAGTGGAGAGTAAGGCGTCGGTTTGAGATGCTGCAAGAGGAGCAACGGGGGAAGGGCTATTGCGGCCCGGGGAACGTGGGAAGAGAAGAAGAAAGAAGAAGGGGGGTCAACGTCAGTGACGGGGGAAGGGATGCTGCAGGGTGCCGCGCATGAAATGCTGAAGGAAGGGCGGCGGGGTAAGGGGCTGCTGTGGCCATGGGGCTCGGGGGGAGAGAAGAAGAAGGCAGAAAGAGGGGGGAGTCGGCGTCAGTGTCGTCGGCGGGGGGAAGGGGCGGTGCCAGAAGAGGGTGGGGCGCCGGCGCAAGGGGGTGATAAAGATTAGGTTTTCATTCACTTGATATTCCATAAATGCCCCCGTAAGTTCAGCCGATTGATTCTTTTTGGCCAGAAAATGGACAAAGGGTGTTGGGAGCCACACTTATGAAAGTTTGGGGTGCCAGATAGCTAAAAATAACATTATGGTGCAGAACGCTACCGCGTGAAAATTTGGAAGTGGCTAATGCAATTGACCCCTATCGTTATAAGCACTAAGACGGACAACTTCAAAATCTAGCCTTGAGTTTGCATTTCCTTCTCGATATCCGTCTCCTATTGTGTTTGCTAGAAACCATTCAATGCAGACATTTTTCCTAGCATGATACGCAACCTTTGCCAAAAATTTTTGCTTCAGATAACTGATTTCTCAACACTAACTTGACATTGTAGAAACTTTAGAAGGGCAGAAATCGCATTAAAATCAGTTTTTGGAATGTTCGGTTAAGAAACTGTAAGTCGTAAATTAATGAAAAGGGTATAAAATTCAACAGAAACAAAGGGAGAAATCGTTTTTCGTTTTCCTTCAGAAAAACTAAAAAGTACTTTTGCCCATGAATGTGTGAGATAAAACAAGATAGGAACATAATTAAAGTTTCCTGCAACTGCATTATCATTCTACCTTTTACTTGCATGTTCAATGACGCCCCAACAATGAAGTAATACGCTCCATTCTCTCTCGAGTAGACTGGTTTAGCTTCGGAAATATTTATCATTTCTCAGTTGTTCAGCTTGTGATTCAAATATTTCTGCACATTAAGGCATACAATAGCTCATGATAACAGCAAAATCTGGTATAAAAGCTATGCAGCTAGACGATAAATCTTCAGGAAGTTCATGAAAGTGAATTCCTCAATTCTCTCTCAATTTCAATCCAGAAATTTCTGCAAAAAGGGTAACTCCTCTAATTTGTTGAGGATTGAAAATTCTCTACCAAAATTTACTGTACATTTCTCTGTATCGGTAACCAAAACTAACACTGACAGAGTATGCAAAAAGACCTGCCAAACTGTGGAAAGAATTAAAGAAGGGAGAGGAAAAAAATGTCAATTCAGAATTCTCAAAACTCCATAACTGTTGAGGTGAGGTTGAGTAAGGGTTCCAGCGCACTTGGAGCAAACTTTCTAGCAAAAAGGTAGCATACAGGAGTTTTCTCTGAATTGTACAAGCACTGCGTCCCATTGTTCCTGATAGACTGTATGAAACCTCCGGTGATATTTACTGCCCCATAGGTCGCGGGATGTGGACCCCCCAAAGACCAGTTAACCCAAGTCACAGTCCGGTTAGCATTTAACGCTCTGTAGAACATGTGCAGGTAAGTTGGAATATAGTGCTCATCGGGGTAGCAGGCGGGTTTACAATACTTCCTGAAGAGGGTGTAGTATTTGGTATCCGAGACTATGGTAATAGCAAGAGCACGGTTAAGCTCAAACCATTGAGACCCCTTCCTCCAATGCGAGAGCTTAATATCAGGCAGCATCCATCGGCTGTACCGGCCTCGCCCATAACGAGAAGGATCATCGTATGATTCAACAAAGCTCTGAACGGATCCAATGAGATATTTGTAGACAGTTTGGAAGTTGTAAACTGGGATACAACTCTCGGAAAGAAGAACAAAACGCTCGTTTGAGAAGTCGAGCAAGGCATTGGCTAATAGCCGCCTCTCTGCATCAGCCAGAGATGCTGTTCCCCATTCAACCTTCTGCAAGATGAAAAGCAAGATAAATTATTTAAAATGACATTATAGAGGTCAACTAGCAAAAATTTTACAGAGCTCAAGGTAAAACATAATCAACTAGTGAAACATACATAAGGGTACAGGATTGCTGTACAGAAGCTTAAACATTATAGAGAACGTGACTTTGCGTATGCAGTAGTGAGGCGAAAGGATTCACTCTATCAGTCCCCAGTAACGCTAAGGCTTATTCAAGTTGAGTAGATTTAAAGTTAGGTTCCAAAATAAGTCCACAGCATGATCTGTAACATGTAGCTTGCGGGTTGAAACTTTACTAGGACACTGTCTTACAATATAATAGAAGCAAAAAATTTGGCAGACATGCTTCCTCAGAGCATCTCCCAAATAGGTTAAACTATTAAGCTAGTAACTTCTATAACTCACCTAAAAAAATAGAGAAACTTCTCCTATCCAACAAACTAAAGCAATATATTAGAGAAATATTAGGTCTGGGAAAGGGACATGTATCAGTGTAGCATTCTGAACTAATGCATACTACAAGCAAACTACATTAACATAGTTTTGTAACAATCATTCCATTGTGGCAAGTTAAAAACTTCACATCTCATAAGTTCCAAACCTAGTACTTTCACCTAGTGCTATAATTATTTAATGCATGCATCCCACCCCAACTAAGCTTGGACAAAAGCTTAATTAAGTTCAAATTAAGCTCTTAGCTATCTCATCCAATGCGACTTAAGGAGGTCCAGGATTTCAGAGAGAGAGCTTTTGCCAAAAGAATAGAAGTAAGGAACAAACTGAGAATGGCAACAACACCCAGAGGTTAGGCCTGCTGAGGTAGCTGCCACCAACTGCTAAAAAATAGCAGATCGTCTACTTCATTCTCACTTTCTACCAGTAAGCTAGTACTTCAGTTGAAGGTTATAAAACTTCTTATCCAGAGCGAGGAAACCAAACCAACTGAATAAATTGAGCTCACCAACATATAATGCAGTGCTTGCAAAATCAATTCTACATGTCAAAATACTGATTCCAAGTTTTGGTGGATAAATTGTGGTGCATAAAAAATGATTCGAAAGGAAACCCTCTGTTAGTACCCCTCAAAGCACCAAACCAACAACTAGAGACAAGAGTATGTTGCTGACTCAAGTAAGTATCCTTACAAGCACGTTATTTACCCTGTCGCCTGAGTGCTCCCAATCTTGGATGACGTATGCTTGTAGTCCAATTGAATACTAAGTATTCCAGATTCTTATATTCTTCAGTTCAGCATTTTCCCCTTTCTTCTCTGGGAATCTGAGAAGAAGCCGGTCGGGGCGGTTGGGGGGAGGGAGGGGGAGTGGTGTAACTTGAGCTTGCCGAAGTAAAATAAAACTGGCAACCCAATAAGGAGGATGTGCACCTTTAAGTCAAATGCTATGGAATAGGAGAAGTTATAAACTGCAGCTTCTAATGAATAGACTTTTCACTTGACGAAAATCTCAAAAACTAAGCATTAAAAGTAATAGAAAGAGATAACAAAACTAAGCATTAGTTCCTGGTATGTTGCTTAACTCTGATGGGTCCTATCCCGGCTTTGTGCATATCGAGCTTGTAAATAATGTATCCTGTTCAGGACACCCGCTCTTGGCACTTTATTCCCATGTTGAAAAGAAGAACTAGGGGGATAAAGATTTCCTCATTATTCTGGAAAATCTTATTCGGGATTCTGAATGCTTGAACACCAACCAATTGTTTAGTTTGTTGTTAAGTCTTTCTTCTGCAGCCAAGCAGTAATGTCGTAATAATTTAGGCTTTTGAAACCGCTCATGAATGTTTCAAGTTACCTTCTCAGCAATGATATAGCATTACATGAAAAACATCTAGCTATATAACTATCAACATAAACGAGCTTCTCTAAGCGAACCATCATAACTTCCGATATTCAAAGTTAAGTATGCTCTGGATATGGCTCTTTTCCTATATATTCCTCCAATGTTTAACTATTGACTAGGGTACATGCTGCTTTAGGCAAGTCTAGACTATCAATTTGTTTCTTCTCCTCCCTCAAATTTAAAGCAAGTCGCTCTCGCGATTTGCTTGAAAACAATAGTTCAACTATTCTGGAAAACTGTCCCATAGGGTAGCCTACTGAACAAGGTCATGCCAATGCAGGGTCTAACAGGGCTAGATGTAAACATCCTTACCTCCACTTTTTTGGAAAGGCTGCTTTTGAACTTGGAACCAGTGACTTCCAGGTCGAAATGAAGCAACCTTACCATTTCGCGAAGGCTCACCCTCAATAGCTTGCCCATAGTTTATCACATCATAGCATCAGCACAAAAGATTCTGCAATGAACTAAACTTTATGACAACACTACCATTTCCAGAGAGATAAATGTTCAGTGATCAAGAGAATCTTGTTTGCAATTCTCGTCTGAGAAAAAATTCCTGTGTGTTGTACATAGAAGAATGTTCCAAGCCCAGAGGAACTATGACAGCCAGCACAAAGAAAGTCACGTTTTTTAAAAACGAATATGAAATATGTTAGGGCTCCACTAAGAAGAAAAACTCGAATAAGATGAGTGCATCTGAGTACCGGAATGCAAATGCTTAGCATGGACAAGGGTCCATACAAGGAAAGGTAGGATAAGAATCAGATTATTTGCAAGAATCTAAAGCTCCAATCAGGCAGACCGTGAAAGAAGATAATTTTTTAGATGATTTAAAGATGTGTAACGTACGCCTTCGGGTGCCATGTTGTTAAAAAAGTGGCTTGAAGTCGGTAGTGGTAGACCATGAAAAATAGGCTAACATAAGAGAGAATATTTCAAGCTAGAAGCTATGAAGAAAGCTTCACTAAGCTGAGTTGGGCTTGCAGTCGAAAAAGGAAGGAACCTAGCGCTGGCAGAATTGCAACCAGAACACCGTATATGTAAATCAGGCTAATTGTCATTTCAGCTTTTAGTACAAGAATTGGCAAGTGTTGTCTGATTTCTTATAAATTTTGACCATAGGCCCATAACAAAAAAGTAGAGCAAGTTCCTATTTCCTCAAGAAGGAAAATGAGATCTTCCTATCAAATCTAGCTATTACTTTTCTTGAGTAAGTCCTACAAGGTGACAGGGAAGACACGTAAACTCACTGAAAGGGACCATGATGGGGCCCATACGAGATGCAATAGGTTTGCTACTATGTTACTTAAGCATAGACCAATCCCAGTTCATATCAAAGGTTCCATCTTTAATTTTGTAAAATTCTTATTATAACTTTTCTTTGGTGTTTCACGTAGTAGAATGAAACTACAAAAACTGAATGTACATACAAGGAAAAGAACACGGCAGGCATATGATATGAACTATTATGAACCAACACTCCTGCAATATAACCAAGAAGGAAAGACGTTAACTCAAAACGTATCATACCTTACTCGGGATCTGGCGCCTGAAGAAAGCAGACGTATTAGCAACATCAAGCTCGTACCCTGGAAGCGCGTGCACATAAATCGAGAACAACTTATCGTCCTGACCTCGGAAGAACCTCTCCCACAACGGCAAAAAGGGCAGTGGCCCCCTCGTCAAGAACATAAACGCCACCTTAGGCACTCGCTGGAACGGATACTCCTCCTTCCTCGGCACCATAGACGCCCTCCAAAACACCTCCTCGTCCGACATCCCGTGCTTCAGATTCCTCGGCCTAATAAAACCCTCAATACTCAAAGTATCTACGCTGTTTTCGCACTTATCCACGGCCGGACGGTTCTCACTGACAACAGTGATGGCCGTGGGCGCGAAAGCGTGACTAGTGTAGAACTCGTCCTCCTGAGAGGTGAAGTAACGGTCTACGTGCGAACTGGACGTCAACCCTATGACCACACCGGTCACGAATATGATCAGTGTGGTGATCACTTTCAACAGTCCAATCGACGAGTCTTTCACTGCGAAATTTGCCGGCTTAAGGTCTAACTCATCTCTATCTACCCTAGTCCTCATACTTCCGTTAGTTAAACCCGATCAAGAAATGAGAAACACCGATGAAGCAATTAGAAAGAGAAATCAGTCGATGTAGCATCCAAAAACCAGCCGATTGAAGTTCACTTACCGAGTGCGACAGATTCCAGGTGGTGATCGATCAGTGGAAAACTAGGGTTTGGGAATTAAGGAAGAAGATCAACGGAAAAGGAAAGCGAACTTTGAGATGGAATCTTTCAAGTTTGGGGATTTGGTGAAGAGGAATATGAAAGGCCAGAAATCAAACTTTACAAGTACGAGATCAGAATCTGAGTTTTGAGTTTTCGCACGACCGAGGCGGCAATCGTTGTTTGACCAAAACAACTGTTCCTGTTTTTTTTTATTTTTTATATTATCAAATAAGAAGCTCGTGGTTCAAACTGGAAACGAGAAATATATACGAATGATAAGGCCCAAACTGCGCTACTACTTAATTACAGTTATACATCTTTTAAATAAGAAAAGGAAAATGTTCTTGTAATGGTCTTTTATTTTTCAGTGACATGAATTTAATATCACTAACTGTTATTACTAGTAGAGCTTTCAGTTGCAATGATCATCAGGAGTACATTGTTACTTAAGTAGCACATCGACGATTTTTCGGCTCTTCATCCAAAATATTAGCATGTCTTCAAAAGAAACAGCAAAGCTATTTTAATTTAGCTTTCTTTCTTTGATCTTTTGACCTCTGTAATTATCTTATTGAGACTTGTGCTGCACTTTACTCGCTTCATTTTGGATGCTTTAGTAGATGTAAAGCAATACTTATTAGAGCAGCAAAAGTAGAGCTCAAATAGTTACAAAGAGTTTGAATATCACTTTCTCGTAAAATTGCAGTTTTGAGTCTCTTCTATCTAAATATTAGCATGATTCCGGTTGTGGGTGGATAGGAAGAGAAAAAAAATAGAGAGAATACCTAAATTCATGATCTTATATCCTTGTACCAAATCTTAATTTTGTTGCTAAAGGAAAAAAGTTTGTTGTTGAATGACTATTTAGCGGCAAGTAAGATATGTAGTAGTATCATATAGCGTGTAAATTTAAGTGTATGGCACCAAAAGGAAAAAGTGATAATTTCACTCCTTGTTTGAACTGATCGACTTTGTTTTGTCACAAAAAATTTAACAGCATTAATAGCAAATGTCGCTAAAAGCTAGGAGTGCAATTTGGAATTCAAAACTCGCAACAAATAAGTGGTGTGGTTGGGTTGGGCTTATGATCTTATTGCTCGGCCCGTTTTCTGGTGCGGTCCAACGTATGCCCAAAGGTAGACCTGGCAAAAATGTACCCGGACCCGCGGGTAGAACCGTATCCGGCTAAAAAACTCGGGTACGAGTACATGTTTTGAGTACCAGCCGAAAACAGACCCAGACTCGGACTAACCCGTAAATTTCGGGTAAACCCGGTTCGGGTACGGATTACCCGGGCTACCCGGTTTTTCTATATAAATTGTCTGCTAGGATTTTGTTGTTTCTTTTTTCCCTTATATATCCTCTGCGCCACTTCTCCCGTCCCCCCCCCCCCCCTCTCTCTCGATCTCGACACGCTCTATCTCACGACGTCGGATCTATTGACGGCCGGCTAACCCACATCAACTCGACGGCAGCTACTCCACCACCAAATCTGCCATGGCTTCACCGTCACGCTCCGCCGCCAAATCTGCCATCACTTCACATCACAGCTCCGTCGCCACCGTAGATCAGGAAAGAGAAATTCTTGAAGAGTTGAAGTCATGGCGCAGATCGAGGTCCGATCGTGGTCTCTGATCGAGAATTATTTTTCTGGATCTGCTTCTCTGATCGTGGTCTTTAGTTTTGCTTTACATTATTTTTGTTTACGAGATGTTTTTTTTTTCCAAGATCTGCTTGTATTACTTTTCCAGATCTGTCTGTATTATTTGTGTTATTTTTTTGTACGTATTTAAGATTTCACTCCTGATGACCTATAATTTTTTTGTAGGTGATATGAGATCATTCGGTTTGAGAATTGAGATGGTGGTTTTCAGAATTGAGATTGTTTCAGAATTGAAATGGTCTATCATGGAACCAAGTGATAATCGTATAAGTTAAATTAGAAATTGGTGGTTGTAAGAATAAAAAAGAAGAAAAAAATTCTATAAAATACTAAATAGCCCAGTAAATATATGTTAATAAAAAATTCAAAAGTTAATAAAATTTTAAAAATTAAATAAATTACCCGCGGGTATTACCCGGCCTGTCAGGGTAGGGTACGGGCCCTGGAAAAGCCTACCCGAGAAAAAATGGGTAAAAATTGTCCGAACCGGTTTTACCAGTACCTGGCCGGATTTTACCCGTATCCGGCGGGTTTACCCGTTTGCCAGGTCTACCCAAAGCCACTGCCCAACACGGACCGGTTACTAAAGTTCAGCTCTAACATGACTCAATCGAAGTATAAGCCAGCAAAAGAAACGGTAAGTGTTACTTATTTGCAAGTATGACGTGGTACGCTACTGATAATGAAAATTGTGTTAGAGTATTTTAATAAAATGATATTTCTTATAAATGACCTTTAGAGGATATTTGAGATTGATTATAGGATGGTCAAACCTTATTTAATCTAGATTAAATCAGGTTTATGAGTGTTTGGTAAAAGAGATTAAGAGATTTAATCTATCTTCAAAAGTTAAAAACTAATTTAATCTATAATCCTCAAAAGTGAGGATTATGGAATAATCACTTTTCCAAAATCAGGTTTGACCTTTTAATTTACCATCTTATCCCCATTTTTTTTTTTTACAAAAAGACATCTTATACACCTTAATTAATTAGATAGTTTGTGGAGTTATCTCTTCTCCTATTGTCAAAATATTCTCCTACAGCTAACAAAGAGGAATATAGCGGCCCTCTTCAATTCCTCCATACCGTTTTTGTAAGTTCTTCAATCTTCAATTCCTCTACACCATTTTTTTCACAAAATTGTTTATTGAGTGTCCTCTGTGGTCATTTTATCACAGTGAAACTGATTTAAGTATTTTTTATCCAAACACTTTTTATAGATTTAATCTAGTTTACAACTATTTTTGTCAAACAGTAAACTGATTCTGATTAAACCTGATTCTGAAAACTGATTAAAATTTAAGCTGAATATGTTTTTTTAATCAATCCCAAACGGACTGTTAGGAGAGTTACACTATTTATTTTGGATCAATTAGCCGCATTCTTGCATTAATGGCATAAACCGTTTCATATTACTTATTGTAATTGTAAATGATTTTCATAATTAGTATTTAACCTTTGGCATTTATAAGCATATAGGTTACATAATTGGCTATATATTGACCATATGGATAGTTTTGAGACTTGGTCTCTTGTACTCTACCTTTAGCCATAGTATGCCACATAATGAATGATTGAAACTAGTTTACATTGATGGACCTTACGTCCTCAATGCATTTTAGAAAAGTATCCCTCGGACCATTGAAATTGTATCCTTTACACGGATGAATAATATTAGTAACGCATTTTTGGCCAAGAAGGGTATTATGTGAAGTTTCGGCTTCTCTAGTAGTGCAAACTAAGAGAAGTAACAGCAATTTTATGTTGGGCTGTTGTATCCTGGAGGCGGCGCGTTGAGACCTATTGCATTGGTACATTCCGTAGGGCCACGAACCGCCTTAAAGAGAGCGACATAATCCACGCCTCAACTCAGTGCTAACAAGCTTGAGCTCAAGGTGTTCAAGGTAGATCTTTGAACCCTTGGTAGTACCTCTTGCAGGAAGAATAATGGCATATTATTAAAGAGCATTGAGGTTTATATCGTTTCATACACGCAACAATAGAAAGAGGTAATTGGTTTTTGTGCTTCTCTTTGAATTTTATGTGAGTTTGTTAGTATATTATATTTGTTCTCTTTGAATTTTTTCTAACAATTTTAAGACGGTCGATCTCTAATCTAGTCGAGCTTGTGTTTGTCATGTATGTTTACTTTCGCAATGAGATGTGGACTGTTAAAATAACTGGAGAATCTAACAAAGTTTTGATTAGAGCATGAATGAATCTTAAGTAGCGGGAGATATTGAGTTGAAATGGCGTGTCAATCTAAGGACACATGGGATATGAATTCCATTCGATTGCATGTAGTATACGGCAATATCTAAAATGGAATGCATCTCTTCATGAAACTTATGGTACGTACTCTACAAGACTGGATAAAACATCGATGAGGTAAGTTTCCGTACAGTCTTTTGCAATCACTGTGCAATATATTTGATGTAAGTGTGACAAGTAGTGGGGGCGTGTAACATGGAGATCGATGTTACGAGATTCGCATTTTTAATAGGTAAAACTAGTTGTGTTAGATGATATATGAAGTTATGTGGTCTAAGGTTTGACATCAAAACTTTGAATTTGTAGAAAACATCAATTGCATGTTATCTCAGAACTCTTTAAGTTTCATCTATGTATTAATATGGAGAAAACTGATCAAGCATTAGCGCTACTGATGTTGTATGATGATCATATATATGGAGATCACTTATTTGGTAGTTGATGCCCTTATAAAGAGTTACTCAAAAACATTCTGCCAGTGAACATGTTCGTGGCATGAGTACTGCGTTGAACTGTTATTAACGTTGACATTTGTAAGTTTTAAAATGCATTTAGATGCTCCGTTTAGTGTAATTATTTCATGGCTCTTAAATTTTCTTTTATGGGCATTAATGAAATAAGGTGAGTAAGCTTTTTGCCAAAACATTTAATGTCAGGAGCAAGGTGCGGTGCAAGTATACTCCAATTTGATCTCAATATATAATGTGCAAGTGATTTTGACGTGGGAAACATGAAATATGAATAATTACAGGTTCCTTTGAGCTTTGTAGAAGTAATACGTCAATATGTCATATTGTATCTCTGTATGGCATTACTCGAATAGCTATAACCTCGTGCTTCCCTATATCCTACCAGTGCTATATTAAATTGAGTAAGTTTGGATTAGGTTGTCTGGCTTCACAAGAGGTTGAAATGTGGAAAGCTGAACACATGAAACTAGGAGGTTTCATTCTTTGAGCTAGTCGGAATAGAGCTACAGTTTACGTAGTTTTATGAACGGAGGTCTTTGCCACTAACTTGTAAAGCCCCTTGTATAGCCAGTAATAGATATTAAAAAGTGTAACATATGATTTTATATACTTGCACAAACCTGAACGCTTTGTTTTAGCATACATGGAACTTAACTTTTCAATGGAATTGGGGACCTTGTTGCAAGACGGAATAGTTAAGGGACCTCAAATGTTTTTAAAATTTTGTAAATAGGGAATAGTTTTCGTGCATGGCATGAGGTCAGGTAAGAGATCCAACTCTCCTTCCTATGAGTGTCAATGAACACTCAACGTTCATTCATGAGTTTCAAGGATATAACCCTATAACCTACAAGTGATGGTTAATACGGTATTTAAGTACCTCAGTGAATGATTTGCATCTAGTTTATGGGGCTAAGTGAACATATCTTTATTTTTGTACTACCATTTAGTTAATATAAAAATAAGAGTGAACATGTATGGTGGTTTATGTGCAACCATTCCTAGCCAATTTTGATACAGTGTGTTGCATGGCTCATTAGATTTATAATAACATGTTCTCTCCTAGCCTATATTCAATGAGGAATGATTTATCCTTTTATAACCTTTTTTATCTGACTTTGCTGATTTTAAATGAAGATGCTTGGAAGAGATTACACTCTAGTTTGGCTTTTGAGTATGCATCGAGAACTGTGAACTTAGCTTGTTTTGAAGGATATAACCTAGTTCACTAGAGACGTGGAACATTGAAGAGAGTATGCAAGTCTTTTAAAAGTTTTATGTTTTTGCAAACTGACTCACTTTAATGTTAGAAGTGTATAAACCCTGTTGGAAGGAAAAGAATTCCTTCACGATTTTGGAAAGGTCCTGATTTCTATTCATGGCTTTTGAATTTCAAGTTTATGGGAAGTTCATGTTATGAACGAACCGGTGAAGTGGTTTGTAGTAGGACAAAGAAAACTAGTAGCCTTAAGGTATGTGCAGTTTTTAGAAGTAGCCTACTGGTCGCGTGCTACTGTCATTCCCTATAGTGGGCTGCTGACTATTATCGTCGTGCGGCGGAACACAAGTGTCATCTAGTCGTAAGGAAACTTCAAACCTATGGCCAGCCTTCAAGGGATTGCGTCATTATTCGTGTGATTAAAAGAAAAGTTCCGATTAGAAGGGTAAGAATCTATTTTTTGAACATAGATATCTTAATAATCACGTGTATATATATGTGTCCCGGGAAAGGAGGATAATTTTTCTTTCCAGCATTTTATGCATGGTCGGGTTTTATGAGCCTCGTGTTTCTCTTTCAGCTAAACAAATGAGGACCTATAATGATTTTAAAAAAATATAAACTTTTAGGGCGGGTGATGTTATACAGTTATAATGTGTTAGAATGACATTAGAAATTTACAAAAACATCACTAGTTTTAATAAACGGCCCACATTGTTGAGGGTCAATGCATCATGTTTACTTTGCTTTTAAAAAGATTACAGTGCAATCTTGTTGCATATCGGGGGCATGTTAGTTTGCTGCTTCTTGGGAGTACACGAATGTTAATCACAAAAATTAACGAGCATGGTTAATATGACTAGTTTTGTTGGTCTTAATTGATAAAATTTAATCTGGTTGTGAGTGAATTATATGCTCGCATCCTTAAATGCTTAATTATGCCCAATGTGAGACAATAACCTTTGCATTGTCTTTCATAAACACATTGGTGTCAAATTTTGAGATAGACCAACAGTAGTACATTTATGTGTCATGCGTTTTCATAACAAACTCTGTTTGAAGTATTGAGCTATACTTCAGAATAGGTTTCTGCCTGGTACGCAAATGGTAAGCTTTGCTGCCTTCAGTGTATATTATACACAACTGTTTCATGAAGAAGAAAAAAAAAGGAGGTGCAACTTGTATTTTTGGCTGGCCTCCTTATGCAGAGGTGCTTTTATATGTTTCTGTGGTTTTTAAGAAAATGCCCGAGCTCTGTGTTTTATAAAATGTTAAAGGAGTTTTGCTTGAAGATGGATTTGGAAACTTCAACCTTTTTTCTTTTACCAAAAATGTGTGTGCCTATAATAATTTTCCTTTCACAAGAAGTTAATTTATCATTATTTAAAAAAATGAGAAAGAAAGGAATAAACCCATACTTCATTTTATTTTTGAAGAAACTGATGTTTTTAATATGAGACGTTTTCACATATAAAGCTATTTGATAGATGTTAAGTAACGGCTCCTTGTAAATAAAGATTATTTGCCACAAAAGGAAAAGTAATGCTGTCAGTCATGTTTGTTAAACATAAGCGGTTGATCTGACATGAAAGGTAAAGAATATTGACAGGTTTGGAGAACTTCAAAATTGACCAGAGATACATTGCTGGTCAGTATATATGGGAGGGAAACTTTTGATTGCCCTTATACAAGTCCTAACTATGGACTATATAAGATTTGCCTTGATAAGTATGGGATCACTGAGCTGATGGAAGTGATGATGAATCAAGGAAAGGCAAATGTTGCCATGAGAAATGAAAAATAGGTTGGTCATTAAATTATTCTCCTTCATAAAGGAATTTTACCGCCCGTTAATCAAACCTTTGTTAAGAAATTATGTGATAAAACTCTAGTTAGAGGCAAAGGTCTGATGTACATCGAGGGGGATGAGACTCAAGCCCAAAATTGTACAGGTCGCCTATAAGGATACAACCTCTCAGTGACTGAAAATCCCAGAAACTAGATAAGGAGACAAATGAATTATAGTGTAACTGGCTTTTAAACATGTATTATTCTTGTCTTATGACATAAGGTCCCTCCCTATGGTGTAAGTACATGTCTCTCGTAACGATACTGGAGGTTGAGATTATTTTTAATCTCTTAATGAGTTCTATAGCCCATTCAGGTGGGATGCATTAGTTACGAGAACATCATTGATAGACTCACCTATATGAGGGTGGAAGTGGGGCCGCTTCCTATGAGATTTGAACTGATTCTCTAGACCACTCATGAAAGTTGGGATAAAGCACAAGGCCGAAATGTGCTGGCTTATGAGCTTGGTTTAGAACACCTGGAATATTATGTGTGTGAAGCGATTCTACGTGCCATTAAGTAGTCATCGTTTCAAGCCTGAGCCACTTTGATTCTAGTACGGGAATTGTCGAAACACTAAGTGAAGGTTTCAAGACAGTGCTACTTTCACAATGCATAATATTCCATCTTTGCCCAACTATGCATTACTATTGTTATTTTTATTAAAATAAGTGGGGGATTGTTGGAGTATTTTAATAAAAATGATGTTTCTTATAAATGACCTTTAAGAGAGTTACACTACTTATTTTGGATCAATTAGCCACCTTCTTGTATTAATGGCATAAACTGTTTCATATTACTTATTATAATTGTAAACGATTTTCATAATTAGTATTTAACCTTTGGCATTTATAAGTATATAGGTTACATATTTGGCTATATATTGACCATATGGATAGTTTTGAGACTTGGTCTCATGTACTCTACCTTTAGCCATAGTACGCCACATAATGATTGAAACTAGTTTACATTGATGGACCTTACGTCCTCAATGCATTTTAAAAAAGTATCCTTCACCATTGAAGTTGTATCCTTTACACGGATGAATAATATTAGTAACGTATTTTTGGCCAAGAAGGGTATTGTGTGAAGTTTCGGCTTCTCTAATAGTGCAAACTAAGAGAAGTAACAACAATTTTATATTGGGTTCTTGTATCCTGGAGGCGGCGCGTTGAGACCTATTGCACCAGTACATTCCGTAGGGGTCTGAACCATCTTAAAGAAAGCGATCTAGTCCACGCCTCAAGCCAATGCTAAAAAGCTTGATCTCAAGGTGTTCAAGGTCGATCTTTGAACCCTTGGTAGTGCCTCTTGCACGAAGAATAATGGCATATTGTTAAAGAGCATTAAGGTTTATATCGTTTCATATACGCAACAATAGAAAGAGGTAATTGGTTTTTGTGCTTTTCTTTGAATTTTATGTGAGCTTGCTAGTATATTATATTTGTTCTCTTTGAATTTTTTCCAACAAGTTGTAGGCTAAAAGAGAACGAGTCTAACAATGGTGTTAGCCCTATGGTTGGATAACTTAGGCTTATATCTTGTTTTGATGATAACTACACATTGATTATTTTTTAATGTGTGCTTTGAGTGAATTCTTAGTAGATATATACATGACACTCATGAAGACACATTTAAGAAGTTGGAGCCAATTGAAGCCAAAGAAGCTTAAAGCTATAGTGGACATGTTTTAGAAGCTTCATCAAGTCTAATGTCAAAGAGTAAGAAAGAATGTATAGGCTAAGTTACTATCGATCATGATTGACCTTTACTATTATGTAACTGGTCTTTGTTTGTTGCTTGAATTGATGACTATGACCTAAAAAGACCTTAAGGCACCTTGTGCATTGCATGTGAGTTCATAACATTTCACACAAGTGTGGTTCTTGAAAATGAGTGAACTTTGAAGCTCACTCAAATTTTCTCAAAAATGTTTTTAGTTCCAATCCTTTCATGTTTTGATAAAACTTTTCATTAGCTTTCTAATTCAAAAAACGGTACCTCAATCCAATTTTTTTAGAGAAAGTTATGCCCAAAATAGGAAAGGGGGTTCGGTGAGGCAGCCAAAAGGCAGTAAGATAATAAAGTTGACTGCATTGGAATAGAGTCAACTGCATTGGAATCCAGTCGACTGCATTGGTCAAAATTCAGTTCCAACGACTATTTTCGAGGACAAAACTCCAACGGCTATTTTCGAGGGAACCCAGTCGACTGCATTGGGAATACAGTTGACTGCAATGGCAGTTTTGCTCACTTTTTGTTTATAACGGCTATATTTCATTTGCTCCCTATATAAATGATTTTTGGCTTCATCATACACCATGGAAACCACATTTTAAGCCTTCATTCATTAGAGAAACATCAAGGCCCATAGATGAAACTTTTTTCTCTTCATCTTCATGATTTTACATCATTAAAGAGAGTATCTTTGTGAGCAATTCTTTGATTGAGAGTGAGCATTATTCAATTCATCAATTCTCTCATCTATCTATTGTACTAGAACTTCATTTGTACTCATTTCCTTTCAAGAGAATTTCTTTGTACACAATTGATCTTTGTAAAAGGATTAGGATCAAGGCTTAGGTTTGTCAGGTCTTGGGTGAGCTTTGTGGATTCAAGGCTTGTACTTGGTGTGGGGATATCATCAAGTGTTGTAAGGGTTTTGATCTTGACCCGGAAGAAGATTGTTACTAGTGAATTCTAGTGCTCTTGCAAGGGACTTCCTCGAAGAGGTGAATGTAGGCTTGAGGGTAGTTCAAGCCGAACCATTTAAATCTCCTTGTCAAGTATCTCTAACTCAATCTCTTTACTTATTGTTATATAATTGTTTGAGATTGTTTAGTTAGAATCTTCATTGAAATATCACTACAAGAAAATATGTATTTTACGACGGATTTTTATCGACGGATGATATTTCGTCGCTAAAAAGGTCTTTAAGCGATGGAAGATCCCGTCGTTAAAAGTCCGTCGTTTAATACTATTACCGACAGAAGACACCGTCGGTAAAAGTATTTGCAGACGGACTTTAAATGACATACTTTTAGCCATGGAATAAAACCGTCGCTAAAAATTCTATCGGTAAAAGTCTTTATAATAAGACCTTCACCGACGGATTTTTGGCAACGGTGTTATTCCATCGCTAAAGATCTGATTTATAACCAGATCTGGTTTCTTTCTCTCTCTCCCGTTTCTCTCTCTGATATTCGTCTCTCACCCACCCACCGCCGTTCTCACCTCTGACAACCTACCTCCGGTGACACCCCCGTCCCCTACCCGACACCTTTCCACCAAGCCTTCCACTGCCGTCGTGCCATAAAGCCCTCCACTGTCGTCGTGCCATGAAGCCCACCACCAACGCCGCCGTCATACCCACCTCGAGATCTGTATGTCAATTGCCCTAAATTAATCTTGTTGTTTATTTTTCAAAGTTGATTATCAAGCATTTGGCCATAATCACACTTCTGCTTGTATAAGCTCTTCTGAATTTCAATGTACGTACATAAAACATTCGAATTTGTCTTCTCTGCCATATATAATCTGAATTTGTTGTTAATTTGGACGTTTGACCATTATTTTGTCTTCTAAATTTGTTGATTATGAAGCATTTGGCCATAATCTGAATTTGTTGTTAATTTGTCTTCTCTACCATGTATAATCTAAATTTGTTGAATATGATCCAACCGAACCCTAGATTGAAATAATTGAACCCCAAATTGAATACCCAAAATCAACCGAACCCTGAATTGAATCAATAGAACCACCTAATTGAACCCTAATTAAACCCTAAATTGAATGCCCTAATCAAATCGAACCCTAAATTAAACTAATTGAACCCCTAATTGTACCCTAAATTGAATGTCCTAATCCAACCGAACCCTAAATTGAACTAATTAAACCCAAAATTGAATGCCCCAAATCAAATGAACCCTAAATTGAATCAATAGAACCCCATAATTGAACCATAAATTGAAGTAATTGAACCTTAATAAAATCCTAAATTGAATGTCCTAATCGAACCGAACCCTAAATTAAACTAATTGAACCCCTAACTGAATGCCCTAATACAATTGAACCTTAAATTGAAATAATTCAAGCGCATTGAATATATGCATTTTGAACAATTTTTTCCCATTTGAATATTGATCATTTGTTTGATAATTTTAGGTTGTTAACTGTGCATTTGAGAATTGTGATTATTGATCGATGATTTTAAGTTGTTAATTGATGATTTTAGGTTATTAGCTGTGCATTTAAAGTAATTGAGGATTTTAAGTTGTTAATTGATGATTTTAGATTGTTAATTGTGCATTGAGCATTTGAGATATTGAGATTATTGACGGGGGATGGGACCCAATTGGATTGAATTTGTGATTTTTCTTAATTTTCATTGCATTGAGCATTTGAGATTGCTGACGAAGGATGGGACCCAATTGGATTGAGATACCTGTTAGTTAGCGTAGACACGGACACCACGTCTGATCTACGGTGTCCGACATTTAAAAAATAAATCAACGTATGCCGATGTGTCCGGAGGTGCATGTCGGTGGGTGTCGGACACGTGTCCGGAGGCGTCGAACACGCATCGATATGTGTCGGACACGTGTTTCTTGGTGTCGGACACCTGTCCGGAGGACTATGACACGTGTCCGTAGGTGTCATACGTGTCGGAGACGTGTCCGGAAGTGTCAGACACGTATAGTCAGACGCACGTGAAGAAGAAGAACAAGGACAAGGCGCACCGGGAGGGCGACTATATTTCAGATATTGCCCGACGGATTGATGTGAGTCAATTTGTTTTAAGTTGTTAATTTTTTGTCTTTCTATCCTCAATGTCTGTTGTGGTAATTAATGCCCTAACATATCTTTCAATCACTATTTTTGTAGGCCTTGTATGAACAGCTTAGGGGGTCCGAGCAGCAGTCCAGACAGCCATCAGCATCCACTAGTACGGGTACGAGTACTTGGGCGTTGAAGCGATGGCTGGATACGTCGGAGGTAGTCAATCAGCCGAAAGGCTGCATACGGGGCCTGCCTGGCATGACTGCTCATGCCGTGATAGGAGTGTCCTCGCCCCCAGCTGCCCCTCCACAGACACCGGCTCCTCGGCATCCGTTGGATGAGGAGGAGATCCAGCGCATTGCTACGGTGGTGTTGAGGATGATCAGGGAACAGGATCAACAGGGTACCGCTGCTGGACATGCCGAGTTGGCCCTGGATTAGCAGGATCCAGATCTGGGACTCGGCAACCCCTGATGAGCCCCTTCTCGTGTCCGGTCCCAGCTTGTCCCCCCCGCCCGGCTTGTACTCTTCTCCCCTCCCTTAACTCGTTGTATTTGGTTCCCGGCTTGTACATAATGAGTATTTTTTATAATAAATATTTTTTATGATTGATTATATATATTTCTTTGTGTATTGATTATTGCGCTTTGTTGTTGAGAAATGAAAATTTTATTACAGGTCTGAGTTTAAAAAAATATTTGACTTTTGGCAACGGATTAATTCTGTCGCTAAAAGTGTTCATACTATCAGCTTTTTAGAGACGGAATATTCCGTCGCTAAAAACTTTATTCCGTCGCTAATTTCACAAAATAAAAAATACTTAAAATATATTTAGCGACGGATATTCCGTCGCTAATTAATAAATAAATCTGTCGAAAAAGTGAAATATTACACGATGGATTTGAAAATTCCGTAACCAAACTTTTAGCTGTGGACTTTTATACGAGGGACTTTTAGCGAATGTAAATCCGTCGCTAAAACCTTTAGCGACGGAGTTCGGGATTTTAGTTACGGATTTTTTCGCCGTTAAAAGCCTTTTTTTTGTAGTGTATTACTTGGTTTGATTGAGATTCGTGAGAGTGCTTAGTTTAATGTTTCTATTTATTTTCAAAAACCCTATTCACCATCCTCTAGGGTTGTAATATTGGTTTAAGATGTATATACTTTTTGATAGTTTCGTTCACATGTAACCTCCTGACAGTGCATGAAGAGTTCAATCAATATTATGAACAAATCAAGGTGTGTTATAACATAGTGCACAAATAAATGAAGTACAAATTACAACATTATAAAGCACGGATTAAATATGCAAGCAGGAACTCAATGCCTTGCAAAATGAGAGCTCTGATATTAAGTTAAGTTACTAGTTACTTTAAAAACTTAGATGAGAGAATTATAAAAATGTGACTCTCCTTTATTATTGAGGAGTGTTAAAGTCAATCAATCACTCATACTGTGAGTATGGTCATCCTACTTGTCCCTAAGAGTGAGTCATAGCTCACAATTTCCTCTTGCATTCGCACATGTATTTATGCCTATTTAGGGCACCTTATATCATTCACACAATATACGCGACTTAATACAATGAAACTCTTTGGGTTCTTCGGTTCTTCTCCCTCATTCTATGTTTATACACAACAGCATTAACATGAGCATTTTGCATACCTCCACAAATCTTAACAAGGAGTATAGTTGAATTGTGTTCCAGATCAAAACTTGCATATCCACATATACGTTAATCTTATTTACTGGATGAAAGTCCGTCGATACAATGAAAATAGACAAAAGCAGAACTGGTGTAAATGAGAGCTGAAGCAATTATGTATTGATCACAGGGCCTTGAACTGCATAATATCACGATCGTTGTAACTAATATTTTGTTCAAGTGAAAATGATAACAAATGGGAGGCCACAGCGTGCATTAGAACTGTGTATATGAAATATCACGTGGTGGCAAAGAACGACCTCACCTTCTCCTCACCCACTTACACATTATACACAGACAGTGTGTAATTGTTACCGTTTGGAGCATTCGACGCTTCCGTTCTCAAATCCTGTCTTCAAAAGCAAAGTGACTGGCATTGTTCTCTGGCTTGACCAAAGAGGTACTGCTTCAAATCCCTGCATCCAATGAAGGTTTCGAGTCCCTGCATCTGGTAAACGAGTTACTATCAGACATCACTCCGCCGTTTCACGTAGGCCCAGAGTAGTTGTTGAACCATGTGCAGGGAAAATGCAACTCAACATTGAATGAAGAAATTAGTTGGCAAGCAAACAATTGCAATATCTGTTTGTTGCATGTGGAGTGAAAGCTTTGGCCTCTTATGGCTTGCACTCTTCACCCGTGAGGCGTGTGCACAACATGTCCTTCATTTTCCCCCATTGGATGTCATTTGGTTTTTGGGGATATGGAATCCTTCCCTTACCGCGTGTATGCGAGGATGGATTAAAACAAGTGCCTCCCTCTCTTTATTAGGATGCGTTCCACGTTTAGACTCGATTTTGATAACACTGCACCAGCACGTAACACTTATTCTTCAGCAAAATTTTCAATGTACAAGATGCCAGCAGCCTGTCACGAAAAGGCTAAAAAGACAACGTACTTGTTCAAAGAGTCACAAATAGTTTTATTGTTAAAGAAATTTTAACTCTAATGAAATAATAATGTTTAATTTTGAAACAATGGTACCATTTACTTTTCAAACAACAGGCACCTCGAAATTTATTTAATATCTAGCTAGCTAAGCCAACTAATATAGTACCTGCCACGTGAATAATATGTGGTAGCAAGAGTAATAAAAATTTAAGAGACCTTTCGCGATTTTTGTGGATGACACGTCGCGCATGCCCAACCTGCTGAACGACTTTGGAATCAAAACCAGCTCGAAGCATTGACTTTGGGGCGGTGCATCACCGTCCACGTGTATTTCTTTTTCTTTCGAAAGTCAAAACACGGTGTAACTAAGATCGAATTGGCCACCAGACAACGTGAAAGTGGGCCACGTCATAATAACATTTGAAAACGACAACACACATTTTCACTTTTTCAAAGAAATTGCAAGTTAAAAGTAAAATTTATACAGCCAAGTTGACGTTTGTGGTGTGTCCCGTTCGTTTAAGCTTCCGTATACTTTGTTTTTTGGCGCGACGGATGATTACTTTTTTTCTTATTACATAATTTGATTATTCTTGACTTGTAATTATATATTATTTTTTTATTCTATTCTTTAAAAAGAGGAGAGAAAAAAAGTGAGTTATGATAAAGAAAATTAACTTGTGGAGTATTAAATATAGAGATAAAAAAGTATAAGAAGATAGGTCTGGAGAGAAAAAAATGAGTTGGTAGAAAGTTAAATTTAGAGAGAGAATAAAATAAAAATATATAAAAAAAGTTAAATATGTAAAAATACTTATAGAATCTTATTTAATTTGAAAGTGAATAATTTTTGTGTGACGATCCAAAAGGAAAAAAAATATCAATTTATGTAAGACAGAGGGAGTAATGAATAAAATTTTACAGCCTGCATCCTGTTATAAACAACACCTCTCAAATCAATAGCTAACAAGGAGATAATCGCTTCTCATGGTTGCCTGAGATATGCAAAAGGTTTCCCCTATTGCGCTCCAATATCGACTAGGAGTGAGCATGGCTCGATTTGAGGGGTCAAATCGCAAATCGAACCGTTACCCCTCGGTTTAAAAAGTTATGAATCAAACTAAACCAAACACCGTCGGTTTGGTCTGTTTAAACGGTTTGGTTTAGTCGGTTTGGATCGATTTGCCTACTTAAAGACGTCGTTCCTTTTCATACTATTAATTAGAGTTATATTTTTTTTTTCTAAATTGCATATAATCTTATTTCATTCGATATATAAGTTCTTATTGATGAATAAGAAAGAATGAATAAATATAAACTAGATATTGGTCACAAATTTTTTGTGTTCTCAGTTTTATTAATATTTTTGTTTCTTCTAACTTTCCAGATTTATTTATTTAGAATTGCTTAGTATCCTATATGTGTAATTATTAATATAATGTTACTAAAAATACATTAACATATCATAGGTCGATTCGATTTTGATTTATAATTGGTTTAAAAAATGAGAACCGTGAACCAAACTGAATCAAGGTCCGTTTGAAAAATGTAAAATCAAACCGTTAAGATATTTGGACGGTTCATATTGAATTGTTCGGTTTGATCGGTTTGAACGATTTAGTGTCACTCCTAACATCGACTAATTGATCTCCACACTTGCATGCATAATTCATACCGCCATGATTCTTAAAAGAATGGAAGAAAGTGGGGCATACCGAGATCGGATCATCTCCTGATAAAAAGTTGCGATAACTATTGTTAAAGGTATGTAGCATTTGATTATACAGTTGATTGATAATAAATAATAATAATTTATAGCGGCACTTTCAAAACTTAGGCAAAAATTGTTTGTTTTCATGTTCGTTTAATTAGGCTAGTTTTAATATCAAAGTTTTTTTAGTTTCTAATCTGAGGTGATTGTAATGATTACTTTTAATATTATGCGTTGCCTTAACAAAAGTTACATAAGTTTGTCATTAGGACTAGCTCAGAATTAATAGCGATTGAACTTGAAGAATTGAACATTCAACAAGGTTGTCCAATGGCTCTAAAATTGTTGAGAACTAATTCGAATAACAAATCCGCCAACTGCATCGAATCATGATTTAAGACGGATAAGCAAGAAAAAGATTAAGTTTGAAGCAAAATAGCGTTATTTTCTTTCAAATTGGTTTAATCTGTGGATTATCCACATGATAGCCATGAGTACTCGTTTGCGGGTCTACTTCGACATGTCAAATGAGTTTTTTTTCAATATATGACTGTCATTCAAGTTCAGTTCAATATTATTTTATATTCAATTATAAACATTCTCAAGAAGTTATAAATAAAATCCAGTGAAACAAAAAACTATACATTACTAGGAATTCCTATGGATCTGATACTGATCAATGACACAAAATCTAAATTAAGGAGAAAGACATAAACAGGAATGAAATCCTTGCCAAGAAAAGAGTAAAATCTCATACATAATTCTTTATCTTCTTCTTTTTACTTTTTGACTAGTTAAAAGTCACTTAATCATGACATTGCCCCTCTTCTAACTCTTTTAATTTTTACGGTGTAAACCATATCAATATCAGGACTGAAACTCACCTTCCTGTGAAAAAAAAAATTATCCTCAAAAGCCATTATAAATGTTCAATGTATAGGAAAGAGATCATTTTTACCCTTCGCATGTTATTCGATCTTTCATTTGTCACTAAAACATTGGTAATTTTCACAAATAATATAGTTCTAGCAACAAAAAAGGAGAAAGGAAACGTGATTCACGTACCAAAAGCTAACCCAGATAAACAAGACCAGAGCCGATAAAAGACAAGCACAACTTACCTTCAACGTCAACTTATAAGGGGGATTTGTGCCTACCACAAACCAGCAACGGCTAACAAGAACTATAAGCAGACACAGAAGACCATAAATTATTGCACCACCTAAAAGATGCAACTAGAAGGATTCCTATTGATATAACTCCCAATAATTGGGGAATACCCGGCAATCCTAGTCAAACTGGGAGATCAATGATTACCTTATTAGGGATTGTGACGTGATCCTCGAGGATCCTAACGCGATCCTAACACATCTGGTTTACAGCCCAGTCCTACTAGGAGTCTTCTCCTACAGCTATATAAAGGAGTCTACCCCTCCAGGTATTGGAGGGACTACACAATTCATGCTTTTTCAGAGTTACTATCCTGTAGCTGCGCTCTGACTTAAGCATCGGAGAGTTCCCCGCCGGGAACCCCACCCGGCGGTCACTCGTTTTCTGTCTTGCAGGTCAATCGGTCCAGGCTCGGGTTCTGCAATATACGCGGAGCATGTTTTTAGCAGCAATAGTTTGGCGCCATCCGTGGGACCCGCCAGCCTAGCCGATTGACCTCAAGAAAACTCAAACAGTTATATGGCAAACGGTCGGTGGCAAGACATCGGAACCATCGATAGAATTGTCACCGCCTCGGGCCTCCAAATTCAGCTATCGCAAAGGGAAACAAATTCATCCATAGGAGACACCTCCATTATCCCGACAACGAAGACAACATGTAATTGACGTACAACCGTGATGTCTTTTTACTGTTGTCTTCTTCGGCGTCGTCAACAAAAAAAAAATTCATAGCTCGAAGACCGCCGGCACAACCTCTACTGCTGCAATCTACGCGATGTCAACATGGAATTAGCCAGTGGGATGGCTCTGGAAGCAGCAGCCAAAATAACCCACTACCGCCGCATGTCAACAATCCGATCACACAAGAAATTAATGGAAGAAGGCACTATAGTGCCGCTCCATACCCATGGGCAAAACCCTAAATAGCAGCGGCGCCACCGCCGTCAACAGCGCCCACACTAGCAGCGCCACTCTTGCACAACCATTGCCACTGGGGTCGAGGCACAACAAACGGCCGCCACAGCCGGATCAATTACAATAACCCAACATCACTAGCACCAACCAGTGCCACTACCGCCGCGACAGGAAGCGCCAACACCGCCGACGACCAACCGTCCCAAATCTGCCAACAACCTCACGAAAGAGAAAAAGTTTGCAATACCGCAACGCCATCGGCCCCGTCACCACTGCAACCAACGGCGACGGAGCCATCTCGCCGTCCGGCTCGCCGACATTGGTCCTAACATCGCGCCGACCAAGTCAATGCCGTTGCCACCAGCAAGCAGCTCCATCCACGGCTACCAATCATCGCAAGCCCCCGTCATCGCTGCGACTCGCGACCTGCAGTGGCATCAGGTGATGCCGTCACCGCCGCGACAGGCAGCATTGTCGCCACCGCACCGTGGGGACCCCCCAGCTCCAACTCCGGCCACGCATACGCCACCGGAGTCACTGGCGACGCAAAGCTACTGGAAAACCGTGGCGAGCACCATAAGCCGCCGGCCACCGTCGTCAAGTTGCTGAAGCAAACAACATCTCAATAAAAAAAAAGAAAAGAAAAGAGAAGAAGCAGAAGCGGCGCCGCCGCATAGGGTCCAAACCTTAAGAGATGGCCAACGCACCTTGTCTGAGCTTGCACCATCGCGACCGCCGGTGCGATTGCCATCCTCACTGTGGCCGAATATGCCCTTCTGTCGAAAAAAGAAAGAGGCAGACCAATTAATCAGGTGCAATCCATCTTTTTGAGATTCTGCACTACCCCATAATTATGCATATTTAAATTTTAGACCCACAGGGTCTTTTGTATTTTACATATGCCACATCTAGTAAAAGCATGACAATTTCTACCTCATAGAAATGCATATTTGCATTTTAGACCCATAGGGTCTCGTTTACAAGACTAAGGCCACATACATTTTAAAGTACTGAGCTTGTAATCCGTGGAAAAGTCTATTTAGATTTAAAGACTACGGGAGCTTACTTTTTTAACAATATGCTGCACCTTCTTTAAAAACGGTGTATACTTCATCTTATATTTGTCACAAAATATTAAGTGACTACGATTCTTGGAGCTAGCAAGCCTCCTAAGGGTGCTTCTCCTATGCGCTCGTATATTACCTAGGCCTATGTCTATTTTGGTCTAGCACTATTTAATTGCGCCCATTAGCGCAAGCACGTCACAAGTTGGGCTTCTGTGTTAACAAATATAGTTGCATTTGTCAGCTCATACACTTTATTGCTTTGAAGGCTATTTTTTCAGTCACATAATTTTTCTTGTTGCAAGGGCTTACATTGCGCTTACAAGCATCAACCGTGACGTATAAACTACTTCATAAGCGAGGAACAAATTCATAGCACCCTGCGACATGAAGTCGCGTCTAGGGTTTTTTACTGCAGTATCCTACCGTCTCGGCATTATATATCGTCTCATGGTCATACAGTGAGCTCTATCTATGGTGTATTCACATCGCTGCTCATTGAGAAGCTAGTTCAACAATGATGGAAGCACACATGCTGCCACCATATCTAGTGAATCGCCAGCTATGCCTGACGGACTTCGTATCCTCTGACTTTATATGCTCATCCAGTCGAGCAAGCAGATTATGGTCTTCTATATTGCTCCCACAGGTCTTCTTGCGACCGGACTCTACATATGGGCTTAAAAGCTGTCTTTTATATATCCACGCCTTCTCAAAAGGTGGGGGACTTTATATTTCACGAGATCATTATTATACAGGCTTAATACCTTGTGTCTTATCAGACAAGGAAGTTCGCCACATCGACCATATTATGGGCTCCATGAACCGCGCCTTCTTATTTGGCACCGCGGCAACAAGGACGAGAAACCCCTGAGGGCACAAACGACGAGAGTTCTAAGTTCCGTCAAACCCCCAAGGGAGCGTACAACGAGAAACTTTAAAGTTCTGTCAAACCCCCAAAGGCGCGTACAACGAGGACTCTAAAGTTCTGTTAAACCCCCGAGGGCGCGTACGACAAGAACTCCAAGTTCCGTTAAACCCCTGAGGGAGTGTGAGACGAGAACTCTTAAAATTCCGTCGAACCCTCGAGGGTAATTGCATGAGCACCGGCTCCATCCGCCCCTGAGGGCCCATAAGATGAGAACTCTTAAGTTCCATCAAACCCCCCAGGTATTTGCGTGAGCTCCGCGCTCCATCAGTCCCTTAAGGGACGAACACCCTCGAGGGTGATAGGATAGAGCTCGAGCTTTATCCGAACGGTTTAGCTACAGTTCTAACCCGTGAAACGGCAAAGGACTATGGGATTTCATCCCCCCACCATTCTTTGTCAATTCAAAACCCAGCCAAGCGTGAGTGCGAGGCTTCTTTGCCAGCTCTTAGCTGATGATAAGAATTCGCGACAAAGTAAAACGGAAGCATGATGTGGTCGGCTCGAGCTCAAGAACACACACTTGCACAAAATGAACACCCTCCAAAGGAGAGGTGACCCATCGAGGGGACATTCAAACACTTAGCACATGCAACAACTTGCATGCACAGTTTTGTGTCCTCTCCCGAGAGAGGCTACCATGGGGCACAGCCCCTAAAGGATCTCGAGATCCCGTGATTCGTCTATCTAAAGATGATTCTGAATAGCCTACTCAGGCCACATTCTAAGACATAGCTCTCGAGAGCTAGGGTTCTAGCGCCCTACTTCGGCAAAGTTCTAAGGCTTAAGCTCCCGCTTAGGTCGGAGCACATGGAAGAGAGAAATATTGTTACCCCTACAAGTGGATGAGAATCACTTACAAATCTGACGCATGTCTCGAGACACTAGGTATAAACTTCCTCAGCCAAACATTTTAGCTAAGGAAGTGGGGGGCTTATGATATAACTCAAATATAACTCCCAATAATTGGGAATACCCGGCAATCCTAGTCAAACTGGGAGATCAATGATTACCTTATTAGGGATTGTGACGTGATCCTCGAGGATCCTAATGCGATCCTAACACATCTGGTCTACGGCCCAGTCCTACTAGGAGTCTTCTCCTACAGCTATATAAAGGGGTCTACCCCTCCAGGTATTGGAGGGACTACACAATTCATGCTTTTTCAGAGTTACTATCCTGTAGCTGCGCTCTGACTTAAGCATCGGAGAGTTCCCCGCCGAAAACCCCACCAGGCGGTCACTCGTTTTCTGTCTTGCAGGTCAATCGGTCCAGGCTCGGGTTCTGCAATATACGCGGAGCATGTTTTTAGCAGCAACACCTATCTTTACTCTTTTCTTTTTTTTTGTTTTGTTGTGATATAAATGCTAATTGCGGTGATCATAAGTAGGTGATTTGTTTGAATATATCTTCTTTTAGTCAATAATAATAAAAGAAGAAGAAGTGGAGTCTGAAATTTTTTCAAATTTTGGCATAGAGTATCTAAGGATAAGAGTTTTGAAGGTCACTTATAAGTTTATTTTGGTTTTGTTCATATTATGGAAAGTAAAACGCCAACTTCGCTTTCAGCATTTTCAATTTCAGTTCGACGTTAAAAGTTTTAAAAGTGTTGATGTGGAGCCACTTTAGTGGCAAAACTAATTACTAATGTAGAAGCCGAACATCATCATCCTTATATACTGGTTTAAGTTCACATGGGGAATGGTAAGAATGACATCATTGATTAAGCACTCTCAAAATCTTTAGGCGAAAACCTTATGTATATATAAGGAAGAAAACAATCAATTAACACGCATCCGATGCCACTGCTAAATTACTCGTTGTTGACCCCGAAAAATGTTATCATCCCTGTAAACAGAGAGAATATATCGACACACACACACACACATACACACATATATATATATATAGTAGATTAAATAAAATGGTATAAGCTAGATGGAGTCCCTTGAATCATCTGGGAAGGCAGCATTGCAGTTTATTATCCAACGAGACGAGATGGGAGCCACGCCTCACTTATTCAAAGTCATGGGCATCACAAGCAAATCTCTCGATGTAATATCCCGAACTTCGGGAGCCGGTTAAAAATACCATCTGGGCTCCGAAAAATAAACGGTCGCTAATACTCGAGCATTAGAAGCTTGTGAAAGCTTAAAAGAATTTTGGGACAAAAATGTAATTTTTGAAAATTTGGGGCATTTTCGTAATTTTGGAAACTTTGGGGGGTATTTGTGCAATTTTATAAAGTAAATTAGAAACCATTTTCTGAGCTGGCCACCTCCTACTAGCTTAATGATTAAGCTAAAAAAAAAAAGAGAGAAGATAATTGAGAAAGAATGGATAAGGTTAAAGAAGAAAAAAAAACAAAAAAAAAAAACAAAAAGGGAAACCTTTCCCTTTCGGGAAAGGAAGAAGAACAGGAACCCAGAAACAGAGAAGAGAAAGAAAAAAAAAGAGAGAAGCAGGGGCTTCGGCCGAAGAGGATTGAAGGGGAATTCGAGCAGTGAATTGGAAAGGGCTCAAGCACGAGATTCCAAGAGGTAATCTCTTCTCGTTTGGGTGTAGGTACTCACTGTGTGTGTGCGTGTGTTCTTGGCGTACGGGTGTGTGAGTTAGGTAGGATTTGGATGTAATTGTGTGATTTAATGGTGTTAGGACGTGTTTTGGTTGAATTTAACCTTATTTAGGTGTTGTTTTCAGTGGATTAATGGTAAATTCGTGGGTGTATGTGTGAGGTTGGAAGGGTTGGGTGCTGCGGCTAAAGGTTGAAGACGAGCTGTGTGTGTTTGATGGTGTAATAGTGTGTGTAGTAATCTGAATAGTGTTTGTTATTGTCGCTAAAGGTGCAATATATTTAGGCAGTTTTTGATCGAATTTTCATAAATAGCTAGAGCCAAAATTAGATAAAACTTAAAACAGTAACCCCTGATAATTTTACGAGATCTACGCTATGGAAAATTTTGGGAATTTTTGGAGTCCGCGAAGAGTGCTAAATTGGGGTACTGATTAAAACACTTTATCGATTTATTTAGCATATCAAACCAAGTTATTTTAACCTGAAAATTTTATGGAAGCCCTATTTTACATATATGATTCATTATCTAAAATTTCGGGCCATTTCGAGACCGATAGGTATTTTTCGCGAAACTGGCCTTTTAGCGCTCGATCCGGACACCGGTTCGGGATTTTCAGGCAAAAATTTTCTAAAATACTTTTTAGGCCAGAAATAACATCAGGATGTTAAAAATAGCGGTTTAAGATATTTTTGAGATTTTTCAGGTGCCGGAAACCCCCAGGGGTGTTTTGGTAATTTACCACTCCGAAAGGGGTATTTTGGTAATTTTACCTATAAGAGGTATTTTAAAGTAAATTTACATACAGTAAGATTATTTTAGTGACTTTGCTTATAAAAAAGTCATTTTGAGAATTAAAGTGTAACGGGGGTGTTTTGGTAATTTGCCACCCCGAAGGGGTATTTTGATAATTTGACCTAAGAAAGGTATTTTGGCATAAATTTACATATGGAAGGTTTATTTTAGTGATTCTACTTATGGGTAGACCGTTTGGGTGATTTAAGGCCGAGAAGGGCATTTTGGTAATTTTACATACCCGGTGAGGGGAGGTTCATTTTGGGAGCATGTGTGAGTTCGTATTAAGTTATGATCTTGTTCTGTAGGCTGTTTCTAATGGTTCGATTATTTCGTTTAGGTTAAAGCTAAAGACTTCCGGTTAGGATAATTTAGCTGCGGATCCAGGTAAGGGATTTTATCTGAACCCTGGGTAAGGACTTTGTCCGAACCCTTATTTCGATTGCTCGTATTTGTAAGTACTCATTTGATATGTTTACGGCTATTGCCGAACTCTGAGTTTTGTATTGATATCAACATGTTCTTCCCCAGAAAACCCTAATGTTGAACCTGAATCGGTTATTTGGAAATCTTGTGATGCTCGCATGTTATTGTGGGCTGAGCAAATTTGATAATTATCTGTATCCATTCTTCTGAATTGTTGTGATTATATTCGATAATTATTCGCAGTCGTTTTGTTGTTTATCTGTGATTTTTCTTCTGAAATTATGATTTCTTCTGAAAATCCCGAATGCTGACTTATGTCAATATGATTATTGTTATGAGAACCCGAATTGATTTCGGGGATATGAGCTTATGTTAACGCTTATTGATATTGTTAATTTTTGTGTTGACCTGGATACCTGTTTAGTGGGGAGGCGGTATAAGGCTGGTTGAATCCTGCATGAAACGCAGGCTAGTACCCAAGTGGACTAGTAATTATTTTAGTACATCATGCATGAGTACATTATATGAGCTTGCCGTAATGGCATTGCAATCGCCCAGGATCAACATTTGATTTTTGATTTTCTTTAGCTAGAATGATTTGTACTTGGGTTGAAAGCCCTTGACAAACATTCATTGTACTTAGCTAGAAGGATTTGTACTTGGGTTGAAATCCCCTGACAAACCTTAATTGTATTACCTGATTTGATTTCTGCTCGGATTGAAATCCCTTGAGCAAGGGAAATTTTCGTGGTACTTGGAAATGCGGACTTGAAAAGGATCTTTTATTGATCATTTTGGATCTGTTCTGATTGTCAATATGTATTTTGGTATCTATTTTTGATGAACTTTGCTCAGTTTGAGTAATTATTAAATTTTGATCGTTCGAAATGTCTTGAAATTCATCGTCGGTTGGATTTTTCCGAGTCGTGTTATAATCTCTTTTGTAGTCCTTGTACGACCTTACTGAGCTCTCAAAAGCTCACTCTCCGTTTGATTCCCTTCTGCAGGTGATGATAAGCTGTAGCAGATTCGGGAATAGGTTAGAGTCTGCGTGAGGTTCCGATGAGCCCATCACCAATGTATAGTAAGACCCCTGCATGGGTCTGTACTATTGATTCATCCTTTAGGGATTCAAGTTTTGAAAGGAACATAGGTTTTGATGGTTTGAGTTCAAGCAGGTTTTGTTGTAATCTTGTATTTTGGAGAATTCGAGTCGATATCGGATTAGATGCTTTGAAGTATGTGGTTTTGTACAGGATTTGACAGGTTTGATGTGATCCGGTAGGTTAACGACCCGGTAGGTTAACGACCCGGGAGTTCGGGGCGGCGGAGCTCCGGATTTCCGGGGGCGTTACACTCGACATCCCTCGGCCTCGTGTTTTATCAAATCAAATAATAATAATAATAATAATCAAATGATATATTCAGGTGCCCTACATCTTTGTTGGCTTTGTTTAGACAAAAAAAATGACAAGAAAAAATCATCTCAAGGCCAAAGAGAGTTGTAATTATTGTAGCGAAAATTTCATTTTATGCAAAAAAAAAAAAAAAGACTGTTTTCAAAATGTCAAATGAGAGGCAATCTAAATGCGGTGACAAAATGGCTGTACATTGTCGCGTCTATTACTTATATTCTGATGAGGAAAAAATTTAGACGATTTGATTATTGATGTGTATTTCAGAGTTAGCTAATAAATTAAGTTGTATTCTGAAATATATAATAACTGTGCCACTATAAGAAATGACAAAAGATCATTGCAGGAAGAGTTAAATAAAATGGACAAACCCAATTAAAGTGGCAGAAAATTGATATTAGGGATAATCAGAGCTGGAAATTACTTTTCATTATCATGACCAATAATGAAAGTATAATGACATTGTTGGAGCTAATAATAAAGTGTAATGACTTTTCTTTACAAATCAGTTATTTATCAAGAAATTGGTTTAATGGATTATCCTCCATACTATTGTTAAGGGACATCACCATTATGTAGAAACCTTTTTTGAACTATCAACTATGTTCCTTTTTTTTATATATTCTAATTTCAAATTAAGAAAAAGTAAATCAAGGTCATTATTAAAAATTTCTTAACATATCATGCGATAACTCATTATAATTCACACTTGTTCTTTTTCCCCATTATTCCAACCACTCCATCCAATATATACAACCATCAATGTTTTTACTCTACTTCTACTATTCTTCCTTTTCTGTCTCTATATTTTTATGATAAATTCATTTTCCTTCTTATATACTCCCCTTTATTATTCATATCGATTAAAATTGAATATCTTTTTTTAATTATACAGGCAACACATTTGTCGACAAGTCAACTTCCAATTTATGCCAAGTATAATGTAGAAAGATAAATAAAACTGATAATTTGAAATAACAACAGGTATAACTTATAAAGATAAACTAAAGTTAGACGTCAATGAATGCCGTCTTATGGACGAAAGACTAAAATACTACTCACCTCGGTATCTTGACAGTTATTGACGAACGTAACAATCATCAGTATAACGTGATACAATTGAGAGATTAGATATAACGAGATGCAGAGATTGATAAGTTATTTTTCTTGATTAATTTAGTTCGTCCTTATCCCCTTTTTATATCGATAATTAAATTTGTCTGTATCTCAATTATTACCATCGCCCATGGATGCCGCAGCCAAACAGATCTCTCCCCAAATCCCGAAACCCGACATGTCATGACGAATTTCGGTAACAAATTCAAATCCTCCTTAAACAAATCATCTTCACCACTATTATTTCGCCACTAAATCCTCAAAATCAACACACACACACACACACGGCTATTTAATATGCTCTCCTCACAACTCGCATTTCATTACGGCAAGTCTCTCTCTCTCTTCTATCTCCATTTCCCTCCCTCAGAACTTTTTTTTCCCCTAAAAAATGAGCTGAAATTATTGCGAATTTTATTCATAGGTTTTCAACGGTGAAGTTCGATATATTGTACGGGGGGAGAGAGAGAGAGAGAGAGAGAGAGAGAGAGAGAGGAGGGACGGAGGAGAGGGCGGCGATGGAGAGAATGTACCAGAGTGATTTGGAGAACGACGCCGGATTGTTGCTGAACGATGGCGGCAACAAGGAGATGGAGAGGAGTGTGTCGTATTCGGACAGGGAGATGGGGGCGGATGGTGCGATCAGGGAGCCGCTTCTCCTGAAGAACAGGATCAATACGACGTCGCAGATTGCCATCATTGGGGCCAACGTTTGCCCCATCGAGAGCCTCGATTACGAGTACGCATTATTCAACCCTTCTCGTTTCTATATCATGATTGGTTCCCGGGAAAAATGTTTTCTTTTTGTGGACGCTTGTTCTTTAACTTCTAAAAAGAAAAGTTTTTATCGTATTTTGTTGCTTGTATTTTTCACAACCCTCTGTAAGTGGGTCATTGACCAACTATTTGGTGGGTGGTCTTGTAGAAAATTATTGTGGTTGGAATGCTAGTTTTCTTGACATTTTAGAGAAAATGTTAAAAGGGCAAGGGTTTGTTGGATTGTATAAGACGTTGAATGTGAGAAACTAGAAATTATTTGTTGTACGGTAATTAGGAAAGAAGTTAACTTTCAGTAAAAACAGTGGTTGTTTTTTATTATTTTGTTTTCCAAGGGAACCACAGGGTGTCTTGATATCAAACTTCTGATTGTTATAAGGTTAAAGCAATATGATTGGAAATGTGATCGTCTCACCCCCCCCCCCCCCCCCGGGCCCTGCACCGCTTGGTAGATTAATCCGTTTTTCCTTGGTTATTTGATTATGGGCTTGGATCTGTTGTATAAAGCTAGGAAATTTTGCAGTAAATCTATGGTAATGACCTTGAATATTGAGTACTTACTTTGGTTCAAGTCAGGTTCAATGATCATAACTGTAATTTGTAAAGTGAGATTTCCTATTAAGAACGAGAAGACCTGTATAATATGCTTCTAAAAGAAGTCTTTGAAACACTGCTACTTTTGTTGTGATCCAACATGTTAGAATAGACTTGACAGAATCAGGAGCTTAGCATGCAATTTCGTACACAGAAGTGTTTACTTTTTTGTTTCTGTAGAAACTTTGAAAGCATCAAGGTACTCTATCTAGCTTGTTGCTTCTCCTTTTTGCAGGATTGTCGAAAATGATCTGTTTAAGCAGGATTGGAGGTCAAGGAAAAAGGTTCAGATCTTCCAATATGTTGTCCTGAAGTGGACACTTGCACTTCTTATAGGATTAGCTACAGGGCTTGTTGCCTTCTTTAATAACCTTGCAGTGGAGAACATTGCCGGCTTTAAGCTTCTACTTACGAGCTATCTCATGCTTAAGGAAAAGTAAAGTTCTAAACTTTATCAGAGAGTCTTTATTGGTTTCGTTGCTAGTTTTTAAGTGCATTAATCCGTTTTACAAGTTTCTATGGTGGTACTTTAGATTATTTTGAATACCACAGTATCGTTCTGTCACTTAATACGCGAGACTTGCGCTATTTTAATAAATAAATGTGACTGGTGAGTTCTAATTGCAATGACTAAGCAAGAGATTTAGCTAGTCTTGGCCAAATTTTGGTTCTTCCCCTCATCTCATTATTCCTTCAGCCGCTAAGAGCTTTCTGCTGTATTGTGTGCCATTTTGGGTATTTACGGGCAATTGCTTTGAAGCTGCTGAGTAGGATGTAAGAGCGATGTAGGAAACACAGAAGAAATTTTATAATCTCCATGAAATGTAGTTGATTTATATAAAATTCTTATATATTTTATGCTTTCTATATTTGTTCATCTGGCATAATCTTGTCTGTACATCACACTGAAATTAATTTTACTTCCATACCTGAGAGTTTGGTTTCAGGAAATCTATTGTGTAAAGTATTAGAAATTTCCTAGTAGCCTATCTGAGTCTGCGCTTATGCTTGGGGACCTCATGAAGGGGGTTCTTCTGCTTGGAGTGACTATAAAGTTATTTTACTCCAGTGCAGGTATTATCTGGCATTTGCAGCTTATGCTGGTTGCAACGTGTCTCTGGCAATCTGTGCTGCAGTCCTTTGTGCTTACATTGCCCCTGCAGCAGCTGGGTCTGGCATACCTGAAGTCAAAGCCTACCTTAATGGTGTCGATGCTCATTCTATTTTGGCTCCAAGTACCCTCTTTGTAAAGGTGTGTACCAAAATTGGATAAATATTTCGCTCCTCTCTCTGTCTCATAATACTGAACCCTGACTATTGTCCTACCTAAAGGAAGGATGGAAGCCTTTGGGTGTTCTTCCTCTGTGCATAACTGTTAAAACAATATTTCAGAGATCATATAACTCTGATTTATCTATCTCTTTTTCGACCCGCGATAACTTGTACGATTTCCTTGGAGAAAGGGAAATGGATTAGGTAACTTCTTGCTATTTCTATTGTCCCCTAATAAGATGTTGGATGGGACGATCTTTAAGTTTTCCTTAAAATTGCAGATAGGTAGGGAAAACCGAAGAAAGTATGAATCTGTATTTTGAAAGCGTCACTAAATGGTGGGGTATGAGGTTCTCTGTCACCCTTGAGTTATCATATGCACAATATATTACTCATTTTCTAAAAGTACTTAATTGCTCTTCAGTCGTGCATATAGAATGCCTTTCTATTACGCTCTTGACATTTTTATCATTTAAAAAGCAGTCTTTTTTCCCCCTGATTTGGAAGATCACTTTGTAATTTTCCATGGGATCTTTCTGTGGACCTGTCAACTCAATGTTCAAGTTGTTTGATTCCTTTATGCACCCTTTTCTCTCGGTTTGGGTGGAAATTTTGGTCTTTGGTCATGTATTTCTTGTCTTTGTAAAGAAACAATGGCTTTCATCCTGAAAGTTATCTGGTCAAGAGGAGCTAAAAGAAAGGTAGATAGTTTTAGCTTTTTTCTTTTAGTATAACCTTGCTGCTTTTGGGTACTAGATTCACTTACCTTTCCTATCTCTTGGTTATATATTCCACAAGTATGATTTTTGTGCATGCGCTTATCCACATGGACTGTTCGAAAGCTATTAACATCTGATTGCTGTTATTCACGCATAAGTATCTTTCCCTCGTCGGAAGCATGTGTCAACTGGCAACTACAGATCTTGTAATTTTACTCCCATTATCTACTTATCGGGGAAAAAAAAGCACTCCCACCATGGTGAAGTTTACTACTTCTCTTCATGCTGGCTATATTACTTGTTTGTTGTTGATAATTCTTGCATAATCTTTTCACAAGTTGCAAAGCTAATCAATTGAATGGATAGGTGTGTGCTCATTTTCATACATCTAATTTCATGCATCAAACCTGGCAGATTTTTGGTTCCGTTTTTGGAGTTGCTGCTGGATTTGTGGTTGGCAAGGAAGGACCCATGGTGCACACTGGTTCTTGCATAGCCAACTTGCTTGGACAGGGAGGTTCCCGCAAGTACCATTTAACTTGGAAGTGGCTCAGATACTTCAAAAATGATAGGGATCGAAGGGATTTAATCACCTGTGGAGCTGCTGCTGGTGTAGCAGCTGCCTTTCGTGCCCCAGTTGGTGGTGTCCTTTTTGCTCTTGAAGAAGCAGCTTCTTGGTCTCTCTCTCTCTGTCTCTGTGTGTGTGTGTGTGGATACATGAACATGTGTATGTATGGATGTATATATCCATGTGTACAATGATCGAATTACGTAATCTTCCTTGGTTGATTTATGTGAGGAACTTATGGGAATGGGGCTACTTCAGTTGTTGCGTCTATATCGAACTTATTGACTCTGTATAGGTATAGTGTTACTAGGTTTAGTCAAATTCAATTGTTCAAAAATGGGGTACAGAGGCCTTAAAAGGATCTAATGCTATTTTGACTATTATGCGGCATTGCGTATAGCCAGACTATGGTTTCCAAGACTGAAGGATGACTGGTTTATATTTGATCTTTTCTAAAGTGAAACGGTTCAGTTACTCTCTCTAGTGCATGATATGATTTCTTTTGCGACTTCGCTGAACTTTCTGAGACATCATATCCAAAAACCATATTAAGTATGAACCAAGTGGTCTTACGGTATGATATTGCCTATTAGAGTAAGGCTAAAAATGAAGGGAACTGGTGGAGAAGTCCTTTTTGTCGGCATTGATAAAGAATTAGTTGAAGAACCTGATCGCAGTAAATAACTTTATAAAGCTTGGCTTTGTACTTGCAAGTCATAGGTTTTCTTCTGATTTTCCTTTCGTAATTGCAAGACCACTCCGTTCAGAGATGTTGACCTGCTTCATGTCTTTCAGGTGGCGGAGTGCTCTTCTATGGAGAACATTTTTTACTACTGCTGTGGTGGCTGTGGTTTTAAGATCTCTTATAGAGTTTTGTCGAAGTGGAAATTGTGGGCTATTTGGGCAAGGAGGTCTGATCATGTTTGATATCAGTTCAGCGGTGCCTGCTTATAGTACGCCAGATCTACTCGCTGTTATATTACTCGGAGTTATTGGAGGCATTTTGGGAAGCCTTTACAATTATCTTGTGGACAAGGTCCTTCGGACCTATAGCATCATTAATGAGTATGATCTCGTAATCTCCATTCCAATGATGTGACTCTCTGGTTGCTTATAGTACCAAGCAAGCATGTGCTCAGTGCATATCCTTATAATTTTCTGGGAAATTTATTTTGATAATTATCCAAGATTTCATTTATAAAGTATCTAATCAAGATATTTAAGTTCAAATTCAAAGCAACTCAAGGTTTTTTGGATGCATCCAATAATGCTAACAATAATTAAGCTAAAATATTTATTATACTACAAACTTGCGCAGCAAGAGATTAAAAACCCTGCAAAAGTTTATGTTGGGACTTTCATTTTGACACTCATTTAGTTCTTTGAACTAATGTTATTAACTGTATTGTAACCAGTAAATCGTTAAGTAACTTGTTGTATATCCTGGTATATTCTGAAGTGGCGAAAACTATTGTTTGTTTAGATAGACCCGTGTAGAATTTCTTCTTCATTTTCATTCTATAACATCATCAACTCGCTGACTTGACAAAATCAATAGAAGTATCTTTTATCTGTTACTTTTGGCTATTTATTTTGCTGATATTTTATTACAATATGCAGGAGAGGTCCTGCTTTTAAAGTCTTGCTTGTCATCATCGTTTCCCTCCTGACCTCTTGTTGCTCGTATGGCCTTCCATGGTTTGCAAACTGCACCCCCTGTCCCATTGGCCTGGAAGACGAATGTCCCACTATAGGCCGTTCTGGAAACTACAAAAACTTCCAATGTCCACCGGGCCATTACAATGACCTTGCCTCTCTTGTACTTAATACCAATGATGACGCGATCCGCAACTTATTTAGCTCCACCAACAAAAATGAATTTCACCTATCTACCCTCTATGGTTTCTTTGCTGCTATGTACTTCCTCGGTATCATTACTTATGGCATTGCGGTTCCTGCTGGGCTCTTTATCCCTGTCATACTTGCTGGAGCCTCCTATGGACGCCTTGTTGGGACCCTCCTTGGGTCCGTCTCCAATCTTGATGTTGGTCTCTTTGCTGTTCTTGGTGCTGCCTCCTTCCTTGGTGGCACCATGAGAATGACTGTGTCACTCTGTGTCATACTTCTCGAACTCACCAATAATCTACTGATGCTCCCTTTGGTAATGCTTGTTCTCCTTATTTCGAAAACTGTGGCTGATTGTTTCAACAAGGGCGTCTATGACCAAATAGTGAAGATGAAGGGGTTGCCTTATTTGGAAGCCCATGCTGAACCGTACATGAGGCAATTGGTTGCAGGTGATGTTGTTTCCGGGCCCCTGATGGCGTTTTCAGGTGTTGAGAAAGTGGGTAACATAGTACATGCTCTAAACATGACAAAGCATAATGGGTTTCCAGTGATTGACGAGCCACCTTTCTCCTATGCACCAGAATTGTGTGGCCTTGTTTTGAGGTCTCACTTGCTTGTTTTGCTTAAAGGAAAGAAGTTTACAAAGCAGAGAGTGTTGTCTAGAATGGAAATATTGAAAAGGTTTCACGCATTTGATTTTGCAAAGGCCGGATCAGGAAAGGGGCTCAAGATCGAAGACTTGGAAATTAACGAGGATGAGATGGAGATGTATGTCGATCTCCATCCTATTACTAATACATCCCCGTACACAGTGGTGGAGACGATGTCCCTAGCCAAAGCTGCAGTCCTGTTTCGAGAGCTTGGGCTTAGGCACTTGTGTGTGGTGCCAAAGACGCCTGGGGTAAGATTTTCTCTCTTGTTCTCTAGTTTTTGTTTCTCGTATATTGTAACAGTAGAAGCTCCCCTCAGGAATTGTAAGATTCTACAGAAATGATTTCTCAGTCCTGACTTCTCGTGTTGCAGAGGCCCCCCGTTGTTGGTATCCTGACACGGCACGACTTCATGCCAGAGCACATATTGGGACTCTACCCGCATATTGACCCCCACAAGTAGCTTGAGAAGGCAGACAACAAAATTTTATCATTTTCTAGTCTTAAAGTATCAGCATGTAAATACTGCCGTTATGGTGTTTTGATTACACATATAAATGGAATCTTTGATGCTTAATGCCCGAGTGTTTTGCATGGAGGGAATGGATCTGAAAGAAAAAGAGGTCAGTACACGTCTGAGTATGATCTATTGCAAATGCAATTCGATGTACATGTATTTCAGTGAGCAACGACCCACCTCGGTTCAAATTGTGCAACAAGTTTGGCATCCAGTCTAAGGTTTATTACGTCTTACGCCCGTCTTTTTGCTTGGTATGTAGCTCTAGACTCTTTCGTAGGCTTCGGTATGCCGTACATTGTGTATTTAACCTACTTTCGTCTGATGAGCCTAAGACGGCTGTCGAGAGAGTACAACGTTGCTCCCTTTCTCTAAATCATTTGTTCAAGAGTATGTCCTCAAATTGGGTTTTCATGTTGCAAACTGCTCCAGGAGTTGCATTGTTTTGCCTTCTTGCTTATTTTGCTAGTTTTTGTTTGAGAATTTACGCTCCAAAGAAAAAATATTGGGATTTGTGATCCAGGTAATATCGGTTCAGGATCATGTGATCTTTTTCTATCAAATAGGAAGGGTTGTACTACAAAATGTACTTTTAAGTAATTGCCCCAGTAAATCTCCACCTTCTTGTGCTGTTGTCAGGGGATCAAAAGATCTGGCTAAGAACATCGGTGAGGTGTGAGTCCAGAGCGAGGCGGCCCTCGTCTCAACGGATCAGCGGAATGCGCCAAGATGAAATTTTAAAGAATGTGTTGTGCAGTGGTTTTCACATAAAACCTGACAGAAAGGCTGTGCAGCATTAGTCACAATTACGATTAGGGTCCAGTTCAACCTGATGGATGGTCCAGTTAAACATTAGCTTTTTGCTCAGTTGATGGTTCACGGATAATTCTGTGTGGCAGTTGAATCTTTGACCGTCTAGAAGTCAAAAGTGTCATGGTCCTGTGGACCTAATTGAACTAAGGCACTGTTTAAAATTGGTACTACATGGCTTGTTAACTTGGTCATAGTCTACAAACTTTTCAACCAGGGTAGGCTGAACCACAGATCTATGCGTTAGCAAGTAGTACATAGCAATAGATTCTAGTCTACCTGCATTTATGCAGTTACACTTGCATGTTTTCCCCGTACCTTTGACGGGGTGAAGCCATCTCTCCGGCCCTATATATATATAATAACATTAATAAAATACTTTTCCAGCAATTACATGCGTCAAACGGTATAAAGGTCACGGCAAATCCGTTATTCTGTATACACAGAAATTTTAACAACTAATCTCGTAAACTTTTGCACATTACAATTGAATTAAAGTAGAGCAAATCCTATATTTTAACTCAACTCAAAATAACATGCTTAATCTACGGGATTAGCAAACCAAAAGAAAAGAAACATAAAAAGAAATAAAGCACAAGTACATCGTGATAACAATAGAACAGATAACGGGAACCGCATTACCCAAATGTGAGTAAACCGTTAAACAAGGAGCAGTACACTACCAAGATCGTCAATATGGTAATTTTTATTCTTCTACTATCCTTTTCTCCACCCTTTTGAAATGATGACAGGAAATGAAATGAAGACGGTCCAAAGCCATATCTATGTTATGGAAATGCTGTCCAAGCAAGTTATGTTTTTCAGTTTTCTAAAAAAGATGCTTTATTTTTTTTCATATTCTTAAAAACATGAAAAAAATAGACGAAAAATTGATCACGCAACGGAGTGCTATCTTCCGAAAAGGCACGTGGTGGGACTTCATTGGTGTGTTGTTAAAAGAGTTACCTCGTTTCTTTTTCCTTCCTTTATTTATGTTTTGGTAAGGTATGGCGAGACCAATTGTGCGAATTCTGCTCGAGACAAGTAAGGGATAAGCTATACGTGTCTATCCCGTGAGATTAAACAATAGATCTTTTGTTGTCTCATACTGTCATACAGTATTTGTCGTTCTCTGACCCTAAATAACTCACACGGAGAACTTTTAAGATAATTTTGTAGGAACTTTGGGTTAAGAGAGCGTACTCCTAATTTACCTTGTAAGTAAGAAAATAATACTCACACTCACTTTGAATTAACTCACTTCAAATGGCACTTATTAATCACCCTTTTTTTGTTGTTATTTTTAGTTATACAAGGACAATGCCTTAATTTAAAATTTTTGGGTATGAATTTAATTTTTTAGAAATTGGAATATATATTAATACTACTACACATGCAAATATATTCATATGCCATAGAAGTATGACTTCACATAAAGATGTCCGTAATAATGGTCAACAAAAGCTTGCCATTAAACAAAAATTGAGCCCGTGCATGACATGCATGCACACTCGTAGTACTTTTATATATTATATATATGGTGAGTTTCGTACTATCCCCATAATAGATAACATTGTGAAAGCAACAATGATCAAGAAGTTCAATTCCAGAAGCTTGCATTCTTACTGAAAGTTGAGAAGTTCTTTGTTCAATGTCACGTTTGTCCATGATAACTAATACGAGTATGCCACCAAACTTGAATCGACACACTATTGTTGCGGCATGAGCTATCTTGAAAAGGTACAGCAGGGTTTTCAGCGACAACTTTGGGTGTTCGTCCAAAGATGTACTATTTTTGTAGCGAAATGCTAGCGACGAATAGCACAAGTAACTATTGACGATTCATTTTTACACCAGAGAACCTATGCTATAAGAGGTTGCTGTTACCCTCATATGGCATCAAATAACTTTAGCTAAATTTTATGCCGCCATTTCCTTGTGATTGGGATGAGCTCGATGCCTGTAGTCATTTTTTTTAGCTGTTCCGGTTAAATGATCGATATTCACTTTCTAGGTTATAGTTGCTCAAAGGGTTGTAACCTATCTTCAAAAAAACAAAAAACACAAGCAACATTGGTGATTTGGTGGGAGTTCTCGTCAACCTCCAAGAGGTATATGTACATGTGTCATAAGCAGAATTACTGGAAGAAAAAGGCAGAAGAGTAAATGTTTATTGAAGATTTTCAAGTCCGAATTTCAGTTTGGGAAAGTCTGCTCCATGATTTGTAGCTAAAAGGATAATGTTTTATTAGTTATACATTTTAGCGACAAAAAGACTTGTGGATAAGCATTGGAGGGTATGGAGATAATCCACCTTTCTAGCTTAACATTACTGCAAAATAATGCAGAGTACATCTAATTGATCGTAGAGTAAAATGTAGATAACCCCTTGAGTAACACTTTAAAATCATCTCTTCTTTATAAGAAAGGCGGGCACCCATCGACATAAAGGGACAAACGTGTTTTTCAAAGACAAAGACATCCATACCGCCACAAAGTCGCTAGCACCCCCACCCACACACCTCTAATCCCTATCCACCCTCGTCCCCCAGTCTCTAACCCCCTAATCGAACCACCATACAACATTACGGTCCCTCCTCCCCCCTTTAGGTGAAATATCCATTAAGTGTCAATAACCATTCAAGAGAACTATATTACATTCTAAATTTTAAGATTAAGATGACTTGAACAATGAAGATCTGACTACGGTCCACTTTTTCAAGTCTCACATCGACAATACATGGGTTTGAGATTGGTTCTTATATTGGGTGGGCTTCCCCAACTCTTGAACATGTTTTTGAGTTGGACACCAGGTTCAACATGATACTAGAGCTAGGCCCCTGCAGCCCCATTCGATCCAACGAGACCACTTCTTATTCACGAAGAACACCTCTTATTCCCACGCTTCGCGTGAGGGCAGGTGTCAAGTCCCACATCGACAATACATGGGGTTTGAGATTGATTCTTATATCTGGTGAGCTTCCCTAACTCTTGAGCATGCTTTTGAGTTGGACATCAGGTTCTACAGGGTATCAGAGCTAGACCCCTGCCGCTCTATTCGATCCAACGTGACCACCTCTTATTCAAGAGGAGCATCTCTTATCCCCACGCTTCGCGTGAAGGCAGGTGTCAAGTCCCACATCAACAATACATGGGGTTTGTGATTGGTTCATATATCTGGTGGGCTTCCCCAACTCTTAAGCATGCTTTTGGGTTGGACACCAGACTCAACATGATATCAGAGCTAGGTCCCCGAGCCCCATTCGATCCAACGGGACCACCTCTTATTCAAGAGGATCACCTCTTATTCCCACGCTTTGCGTGAAGGCGGGTGTCATCGACAGTACATGGAGTTTGAAATTTGTTCTTATACCTGGTGAGTTTCTCCTACTCTTGAGCATGCTTTTGAGTTGGACACCAGGTTCAACACACTTAATGAAGATTGCACATGAACATTAGATTTTTCAACAGCAGTGAAATATGAGTGGAGCATCGAGATGGTATGATTTCAATTTTTGGTAATGCCTGTCTGGATGTTATGTATGTGTGACATGTTTGTTTGCAGTTGCGATGGGGGATGGGAAATGGGGTGTGGGATTGCGGTGGGTATGGGGTGTGGTGGTTAGTGATGGTGCTAGGAATAGGGATTTTGGGGGGGGGAGGTGTGCACACTGGTGCTGCTTATTGGGAATGATGATTGGAGACCGTGTTGGGGAGTGTGCATTGATGGTGGATAATTTGGGGGGGGGGGTGTTGTATGGTGCTTCAGTTATGGGGATGTGGATTGGGGGCGGTGGTGGAGGTGGGGGACTGGTTGTGTGTGTGAAGGCACGGGTGGTAGGAGGAAAGGGTGCCGTTAAAGACTTTATCAGGCGTGAATGTGCTTGCATGTGTGTTTGTCTTGAAAAGACGTGTTTGTGTCTTTTTTAACTGAGAGACAAAATTTGGTCCAGTTTTAACGAATTTAAAATGTTAAGGCGTTATGTGATACAATTATCTTAAGCGATAAAACACTGCAAACATCAGAGGTTATTTGACATGTACCCATGATCATAGCTCATACCATTGCTCATTACAGAGATGTTTTTGCACTGGGTCTCAGTCTAATTTAGATTTTATGTTCTTCATTCTTTTGTTTTTATTTTTTAACGGGGAAACCAATTAATCGAGGCATTCTTTTGTCATGCATTGTTTCTTGCCCTCTGAAGTTTGCAACTATAGAGTGGTGCCCCATTGAAAAATGTCTTGTACCTTGCCCAACTTAAACTGCACTCAACCTCAAACTCAATACCATGACAATGTTTTTAAAAAAAAAAAAAAAGAAAACCAACTCAATGCATACTCTGTCGATTGGTCGCCATATTTTACTGTACGTGCCACGTTTAATGCATATAGTTGGATTTAGTCATTTATTCATAATTACACTTTTGTCATTTTATCTTTGTAACACAAAAATTGTTTTTGTAACTCCTCTTCTCACTTTTATTATTATATTCAGCATGAAGTTATTGGCCTGTCGATTGGAAAAATCCGTTTGGGATTAATTCTGAAAAGCAGAATTCTACTTATATCTTAATCAGTTTTAATCTATTTTAAATTGAATCACTTTACTGTTTGGAAAAATAGTTGTAAAATAACTTAAAGCTATACAAATATTTGAATAAATAGTGCTTAAGTCGGTTTTAATATGACAAAATGACCATAAAGGATACTTAATAAATAAAATGCTAATATACATTTAGAAAGATGATGTTAAGATAACTTGCACTTATAAATAACTATACCACACAAATAAATTATCAAAAAGTTATTTTTGTCTACCGACAAAACTATCTTACTTTAAATTAAAAACACCCTTGTTCTCACACTAGTGCTTATAGTACAATAACTTTCACAGATTAATTAAAGTGTATGAGATGTTCTTTTGTAAGAAATTAAAGGGTATGAGATTAATTAGAAGGTCAATTATTTCATAATATTCACTTTTTAGGATTATGGATTTAATCAATTTTGAGATGCAGATTAAATTTATTAATTAGTTTTGCCATATAACCACAAACTTGATTTAATCCCAAAATCGGTCCCAAATACCCTCGAAGTCTCTTAAATGAAATTTATGGCATTTCAAAAAATGTATAAATGTCACGAACAAGAAAAATAATGATACATATTTCAATACGTTCGAGCCTGCATTAGTGATAAGTGATCCAACTATACTTAAAAAATTGCATAACATCCCAAGTTTTAAATGTTTCTTTTCTGTATTTCACAGTCTTCAAATATCCCAATTTCGTCAAACTTAAACCAAATGGATGAATATCGATATTGAAACTCAATGCTTCTAATAGGAGTATGAAACAAGATTTAAGTGATACTTCACTTCACAACTTTCTGGATTAACCCTGTAGTCATTATTTAGGTAGGATGAATCTACAATAATATGTATAAGGGGACTATGTAGGATTGGACGCGGTTTCACTTTATTTATTTTTTTAGGACGCGGTTCTACTTAGTTCGTTTTGAGGACAAATCATAAACTAAATTTACATTGTATCATTTGAAAGATGAACCAACTCTCCCGTCTTTTCACATCTTGGTTTATACTATTTGCACATGGCTTTGTCATTTAAATTGCATTCATATTTGTTTTGTTCTTACCTAAGAGTGACAATTGAGGTGCAAATACACAAACGAACCATAGCATGTGTTTACAACAGTATGCTTTTAGAATAGGCCAAAATGATGGTGAAAGAAGTTAGGGATAATTAATCATTTACATAAGAGATTTGTATGGACAAATATACAACACGATACTCTATTTTTTTTTCCTCTTACGACGGATCTTTAGAGCTCACAAGCTCAAATAATACGTAATACAACGTAATCACAACACCTGCATATCGTAAATGACCGTCGACGAGTTATCTTTCAGTCATTGACATTGACGATCCATACATCCATACTACCTTCAGACGATAACAAATTGTAATAACAACTAATAATTTTTTTTTCAAGCCAAGAATCCAAAAGTTCCGTTAATAGAAATGTGGGAGACAAGGGAAAGTTTTGAATTTGGTAAATGAGGCCAGGAGGGATAATTGCCAACATTCATCAGGAGTTAAATCGGAAACAGGGCCCTGCTTTGCTTATATTATTATTAGACGAAGAGAGAAAGTCTAGATAGAGAGAGAGAGAGAGAGAGAGAGAGAGTGTGAGCGCAATTCGCTTTAATTTCCCTTTTGGTGCCTTCCTCGCATAAACTTCTGCTCGCCTTCATCCTCTCTCCGTGTTTTTCAAAATTTCAACTTCTCTCCTTTTTGAATCTCCGGCCTCTCGCCGGAAACCCTGACGCACCCCCTACACACACAAAGCACACGCACTTGCACAATCCAGTGGATCTCGTAACATTTCCATTCTCAAAACCTAGGGATTTGGTTTTCCTCTTCCTACATACATACATACATACGTCCTCGATTGCAGCTTATTTGTGTGCATCTCGATCTGCGCCATCGTACATCTGTAATCCAGCCCCAGATTCTCGGAACCGATGGAGGCGATCGAGGAGTTGCAGAATCTTTCGGACTCGATGCGGCAGGCAGCTGCGCTGCTGGCCGACGAGGATATTGACGAGAGCTCTTCGCAATCGTCGAAGCGGCCGGCGACATTCCTCAACGTCGTCGCGCTCGGCAATACTGTGAGTTCATCTGTTGAATGTACTGTGGATTGAGTTATTGATTTTGTGATTAGATCTCCGGATCTAGTTGGCGTGTGGATCGCCGAGTTTGATTTGCAGATTTTGCGTCGGAGCTTAGTGTAGTGGGAATCGGATTGCGTTTAGGATCCGCGGTTGTGTTTCTAAAATGTATTTGGCGATCTGAACTTCATCTATTTCTAATGTGTGATGTAATTATGTGGATAGTTGGGCAGTTTCCTACTGATGTTTGATTTGGTGAATGTTGATATTTGTGACCTTGGTATGAGAAGGAGATTAAGGTATAGTTTTCAAACATCATGTCAAGGTTTGAAGGATATTTTGTTACGACAAGTAAGCTTTGAAGGATAGTTTGGAGCAGTTTGTGATTTATGTGTTTTGATTCCTTACCAGTGTAGCAACTCTCTGCAGTTGTAATCTGGATCTTCTGGAGAACTTGGCTACGTTGGCAAAAACTATTCTACTGGTTGCACTGTTTGCATAGGTTAGTTTAGCTTGCATAGTAATTCATTTGAAACCTGAGTATTTGTGCACGCTACGGAGAAGGCAAGTTAGTCGAGTCAGGTCATTCCTAGGCCCTAGCATTGAGTCTCGCGTGGTAACTAAGGCCCCAGTAATATATCGTCTTGATGATATGGAATTTAGACAGTGTTTCGATCAGACAAGGTTAGACAGTGCATGCATTTTCAACTGTCGTTTTGCTTTTTATGTTGAAAGAATGGAAGCTTGATTGGAATGGATGCTGGGCTTGGATGTTAAGTATTTATTCTGCAGAATTGAAGCCCGACAACACGCTTGTGGGATTTCAAATGTTTTGGCCTAGGTGGACTCTTGGTGCTTTCTAGGTGGTAGTTTAAGTATAAGCTGATCAATTTGTGGGCATTAAAAGGGTTAGAAGGTTAACCTTGTAATCGGGGTTTTTTAATAAATAATTCAATTTGATGCTACAATATTTATTCAAACCCTTTCTGTATGGTATGGAAGAAGATATTGACTGAAGAAGGCAAAAACCTTGCAGACGTTCTCCCCAAATTTATTTGTACAGCACCGAGAGGACACAGAGAAAAAGGAAAGCAATGACACTCTTAGAACATAGGTTATTTGATGCCAAATATTTGGTGATCTAGAGTTAGAGCTTTAATCTAACAATTTCGCCTTGTATTTTAAGTTTTTCTTGGTATTAAAATAAAGTTAAAGGGAAGAGAACTTGACATCTGTTCGTCCTCATATAGCCATGGATTATAGTCCATTGCTGCTGCAACCAACAAAACCTCATCCTGGTTGGCGCACCATATCGTTTCCGCTGTCACTTTGCAAATGCTATTAATAATGGAACCACGTGCACAGCAACTATCATCACCATCTTTGCTGCTTTAACCAACATCAGGACCTTTGCCAATCTATTACTAGTAATTTACTCAGAAACTAAGTAATATAAGGAGGACGGACTTTCATATGAATATTTTGTGGAGGACTTGCACAAGCTTCCTTAAGGTAGCAGAACATTTCAAGTAGACTACGTAAGCTGTAAGTTGTCTTGCAATGTGAAAAAGCAGGAATGGTGATTCTGGACCTGTTAGTTCCATTTGAAAGGGATGGCAAGTGCGCAAGGCTCTCGCCATTGCAGGATATTGGCATTTCACATGTGAAAAATTAGTATGAGCATTTGGATAAATCTTTCCTTGAATAAAAAGTATGAAGGATGGTGTTGGGGTGGCTTCTTTTGTCGATAGAAGTCGTAAATTGATAGGAGCCTGAAAACATTTTTCTTAGCATGAGTAATTCTGGCTGCGTGGTTGACAATATAACGACACATTCACTTTATGCTTTGAAGGAAATGGTGTTTAGTACTGATTAGAGTATAGGCTAAATGATGTTAGGACTATGATCTTTATCTTTGGCTTCTGTTTACTGAAACTCTTACATTCTTACTGTTCTAAATTTCTTTTTCCCTACCTGTTGATGTTGCTCAGGGTGCGGGTAAATCAGCCGTGTTGAACAGTCTAATTGGACATCCCGCTCTGGTGAGTTTGTTTTGTGAGTCCATGCCGTTGTTTTTGTATTTTTAAATTTGTATTAACATAATCAGTTTTAGTTTCAATGATATGGTAAATGCTTTACGTGCTTATGCAATTCTTTTGTTTTCCTCATAATCTTTTGCTTTATTTGGACAGCCAACTGGTGAAGGTGGTGCTACCCGTGCGCCTATATGCATTGATTTGAACAGGGATGGTTCCTTAAGTAGCAAATCAATCATATTGCAGATTGACAGTAAATCACAAACCGTTTCTGCAAGTGAGGCTTCTTGCTGAACTTTGAACTAATGTTCTGTAATTTTCTGTCCCTATCATTCTACTTTCATTGTGAATACCTTCTGATTGTCCTTGATCTCATTTTTTCGGCTTATCATAGGTGCTCTTCGTCATTCTTTACAAGATAGACTCAGCAAAATTTCTAGCAAGAGCCTTGATGAAATATACTTGAAGCTTCGCACAAGTACAGGTTCGTTTGGACTAAATGTTCTCGTTCACCTTAACTTTCCTGTCCTTTCCGGTTGGTCCCTAGAAGCTGTGAATGATTCAGGAGATAATTTTTAGTCACTAAGAAATGGCGGAAATTTGAAGAAGTAAGAGTTAATATGCGAATATAATTAATTATATCTTTGTATGACCTCATTAGATTTTAAGCAATAGACCTAAGATAATCTGACTATGTCCAATTATCTCAGTATCCATTGTGCTTGCCTTTTAGTATAGCGAGTTGCTTTGTCTTTGAAAGTCAGGTCGTAATTTTACGTAATTATGTATTTTTCCCGTAAATCTAGAGTTGAACTTCAAACAAGTTGGAAAGCGGTAGTGAACCGCCATACCTGGAATTACGTAGAAGTCCGAACTTCTAAGAATAATTGACCACTCTTTTAACTTTCTTGAGTCTAGTTGAGTACTGTAGAATTGGAATCCCTACTCTTAACTGCTCGTACTTGCTAACTTGTGCTGTACAACTCTTTACTGCCCTCTGATTCGTTTATTTATCTTCTATTTTTCCAAATATAGCTCCTCCTTTGAAATTGATTGATCTGCCTGGAGTGGATAAAGGAAATCTTGACGATTCATTGGTAAGTTGCTCCTGAATTGATCCTATTTAGTTTACCTTTACTTTTCCACAAAAAAAGATGCATGGTGTCTTCTTGCTTGCTAGTACTGTCGATGCAGCCAGTAGTAGTGATTATATTTTGTGGATAGAGATTTAATGGCCTAATTTTTGTTGCAGAGCGAGTATGCCGAACACAATGATGCAATATTACTAATTGTAATACCTGCTTCCCAGGCACCAGAAATCTCAACAGCTAAAGCTCTCAGAATTGCAAAGGAATATGATGGAGAATGTGGGTTTTTGTCTTACATTTTGATTTGTGCTTGGATTTTTTTTTCGGTTTTTTGGGGGCTATTTTAGAGACTTCATCCTTATAATTTTACTGCTTTGTCTTTAAATCCAACTTTGTTTACACCAGTTATTAGCAAATTTAAAATTTGTTCGTTTATTGTAGGTACCAGAACCATAGGTGTTATAAGTAAAATAGATCAAGCAGCTTCAGATCCAAAGGTCCTTGCAGCTGTTCAGGCTCTATTGCTGAACCAAGGACCCCGAAGTACATCAGATATCCCGTGGGTCGCTTTGATTGGCCAATCTGTCTCTATAGCTTCTGCGCAATCAGGAAGTGTTGGATCGGATAACTCCTTAGAAACTGCTTGGCGAGCTGAGAGTGAGAGTCTCAAATCAATACTAACAGGAGCCCCTCAAAGCAAGCTTGGTAGGTTAGCTTTGGTGGAGACCCTTGCTCACCAAATTCGCAGCCGTATGAAAATCAGGCTCCCAAATCTCCTCTCAGGGTATAAACTATTTTCCCAGATTCTGCTTGGTTTTTGTTTAGATTTTGTCAAAAATGATCGTGTCTACTTCGATTTATTTTACATTATGCCACCCTGTTGGTTTGCATGTCTTGATGGGATTTACAACATAATGGGGCTGGAAATACTGAACCTTTATTAGTTGTGTCCGACACCTGGGAAGAGTAAAGTTGATGGAAAAAAAAACTGCTTCATTGCATGTAGCACCCATCATTTCTCATATATTTGGCTTTTTTCTGTGATGTTTCATGTAATTTGGAAATTTATATGTTTTACTGCATTTTGTCACATGCTTTTCTGTTGGATCAGTGTTATTGCAATAGGTGTTTGAGTCAGCAAGGTGAACTTCATGAGAGTTATACTTTGTTCCATGCCCATACCAATACCCATGCCTATAGCTTTGTTGTACAGTGCATTACAATATCATTCACCACAGTCAGAAGACTCCATGTGGTATAAAATGGACAAATGAGATGTGGTTGAATTGATCCACATGATCGGCTGATGGCCATGACAACATCGTCGAGTGGTGGCCATTTCAATGTATGGCCATGACAACATCGTCGAATGGTGGCCATGTCAATGTGCTCGAATGGTCTGCAGAGCACAAAGGCACTAAAACTATGATCTTAATCTGAGCAATTGCATGCTGTGGATGTACATAAAGAGGAGTTTGTGTTTCTGTGCCCAACGTTGTACACTTGTGTCTCAGTTAACTCTATTGGATTCTTAATCAATCTATGCAATTGCAACTCGTGCAGGCTTCAAGGTAAATCCCAAGTAGTACAGGATGAATTAGTCAGGCTTGGTGAACAAATGGTTAGTAGTTCGGAAGGTACAAGAGCTTTAGCGTTGGAGCTTTGCCGTGAATTTGAGGATAAATTTCTCCAACACATTACAACTGGTGAGGTGAGAATTCAGTTGAACCCGATTGATGTGTATAAGTATTTTGTTATCAAGATATTTATTAAGGAATACAGTTTCCATTGTAAGTAATCGGAAACCGATGGATTTTGGTTTTGTGAGTTTTTAACCCTGCCATGAATAGCATCAGTAGAGGATCATATCGTTGTGGGTCATTATTGTCTCACGTATCTGGCTGTAGTACATACCCCTTTTTGTGTCCTTTGTGATAAGCCATTTCGTAGGGAAAATGTGGCGCAAGTGAGCATAATAGGGCGTTAGCTGCTCCCATCTTTTAAACTGTAATTCTTATTTTTTGTTTAACGTGAGATGCTTGTAAAAGGGATATTCTACAATAATAAGATTTACCTTTCTTCTTGCAGGGTAGTGGTTGGAAAGTTGTTGCAAGTTTTGAGGGGAACTTTCCTAACAGAATTAAGCAACTGCCATTAGACAGACATTTTGACCTAAATAATGTCAAGAGGGTATGTCATATCCCTCTTTTATCAATCCGGATTTCAACAATTGTGTATTGCGGTTTTATCTGAAACTTGGTGTTTGCTTTTATGCTGAACCTTTGGATTTGCTCTCAGATTGTGCTGGAAGCAGATGGTTATCAACCTTATCTTATATCCCCAGAGAAAGGTTTACGATCATTAATAAAGGGTGTTTTGGATCTGGCAAAAGAGCCTTCACGTCTTTGTGTTGACGAGGTAAGCTTTGGCCGTAACCTTTTCATGCTTTTTTACTGATATTGCTGTTTCTTTTAGCTCAATCACCATTGTTACTGTCATGATATTCTATTTGCTTCTTTTGCTGTTTGGCTTCTTTCGGATGTCTGATGAGAGGGAATGACCCCCGTCCTGTCTTGCCACCATGTAGGTAATCCTAGTTTTATGTGATATGAATAGCATAGGTAAGGGACACTCTAACCTAGGAACACGCCTTGGCTTGTGATCCTTGTGATACTAGTCGAAAGCAAACAGTTCAAACCACCCTTGGCATCTTGTAGAAGCCGAACATCAAAAGAAGCCAAAACACCCTTGGCATATGATCTTTGTGATGCTTGTAGAAAGCAAATAATTCCAAACAATTATAATCTTAAATTGGGATGATCTCTGGGGGTCCTGATTGTTATGGCTTGTAACAAACGAAAAAAAAAGGCGGACATTGAGGTTTAGAATGTAGGGCTTCACAATATTCATGAGCTGAGATACTTGCTGGACTGAGCCTAACTCATAGGATAAGAAGGATCTGCCTCATCAGGCATCCTTTAAGAGTAATAAATGTTTAAGAGTTTTTCATCAAGAATGCCATGACTTGATTCAAGGTTTTTAGTGCATCAAAAAGTCTCCAGCACCGAACAATGAGAAATTTGTGTGGTCTTTTGCACCCCCCTTTCCCCGTCTAAAAGAAAATTCTTCCGAGGTTATTGAGTCATACTCTACAGTCTTTTATTTGTCTTGCAATTTGGAAAGAGTTTCTTCGTGGAGGTTTTATCTAGTGCAGTGGACGATGGCTATTAGTGTCCCAGTGGCAGAAAAGATGAGCTTCCCAAATTTCCACAATAATCTATCTAAACATGTGTCTGTCAATCTATTTCTTACCATTCAGTTTTGCATCTCATTTGTTAACAATAGAAGATTTTGGTTTCTAAAGCTTTGGGCTTCGTTTTTTTTGTTTCTTCTCATTGTGAACAGTACCTTTAGATGTTTTTCTTTTAGTAGCTTGCATACCTTGGCTAAGCTATTTGATGAAGAGAAGGAAACCTACGATGCAGGGGCATTGATCTGCTAATGAGAGAGAGCCTCTTGTTTTCTGCACATATACCTAACAAGTTCCTCTTAGTTCTACGGCTATACATTTACATTCTACCCTGGTAATGACTTGGAAAATTTTCAAAATAGGTGCATCGTGTACTCGTGGATATTGTTTCATCATCTGCAAATGCCACACCAGGGCTTGGAAGATATCCACCTTTTAAGAGAGAGGTAGTCAACTTTTTGCAGCTTACCTTCTTATGATGTTCACAGTTATAAATGAGCATCATGTTTTGCATCTTTTTTGAAGAAATATCTATGATTGTATCTTAACTAGGTTGTGGCAATTGCAACCGGTGCACTGGATGGGTTTAAGAATGAAGCAAAGAATATGGTTGTTGCTCTTGTTGACATGGAGCGTGCATTTGTCCCACCACAACATTTCATCCGTTTGGTGCAGAGGCGGTATGCTCAATAGGATACACTTTTTGTTTTTTACTTAAGAGATATGAGAGGCTTCCTGTTAGCAACATTACTGCATTCAGTTTGATGGTGTCCTTGATTTTTGATGCTTAAGGTTTTTTAAGGGTTTAATTTTTTGCTAATTGCAGATAGATTTCTTGTTTGAAAATAGGCCAACTTAACGTGTTCTTATATGACAAATTTCTATTGGTATTACCTCTACCAGGATGGATAGGCAGCGGCGTGAGGAAGAGCAGAAAACCCGAACTTCTAAAAAGTCACTTGAGGCAGAGCAGTCCATTCTGAATAGGGTACATCTTAATCATGGAATTGTTTTGTTTCTATAGAATTGAATTTCTCCAAATGTCGTTTCTGTTTATACTTTTACTCTGAATTTCTTTCGCTTATTTGTTGTGATATTTTTTGTCCTCTGTGCATTTTAGGCAACAAGTCCTCAAACAGGAGGCCAACAAGCTGGGGGGAGCTTAAAATCACTGAAGGATAAATCCGGTCAGCAGGATAAGGATGGACAAGAAGGGCCAGCTTTGAAGACTGCGGGGCCCGAGGGAGAGATCACAGCAGGTTCCGATCATCACTTTTTGCATACTTATTGTTCTTACCATGATGATTTCTATTCTTCTGCTGGAGGCTTAGTACCGATTATATTTCGGCTTTTTTGCCTGGTCTTGCGCAATGTACTTTGAGGGGGAGGGGGGGTTCATTGTTTTTTCAATTGAGCAAATTTTTTCTTGTCATTTGATGATGCAAGTTAAATTTTATTTTGAAATTATTATCTTAGTGTGCAATTTACAATTAGCTATGATATAAATTGAAAGTAAAGAATTAAAGAGAGTTTTTCATTTGTCTGTGCAACTAAATTGAGAAATTAAACTACTTGCTGGGGAAGTTAATTTTCCCTTTTTAAGGAGTAGCCGGACCAGGAGGTCACCTGCTCACAATGCAGACATATGGGTACATTTTTTACGCATATGTCTGCATTGCATGTTGATTCTATCATTACAATAGCCTGCAATTGCAGGAGCCTTGTTCATTGGGCTTGTTTTTGAGGCATCTCACTCAGCAAACACTTTAGGGAAACTATGATTACATGTAAATGTTAACTGAGCCGCAAGGGACAGTTCTTAGAATGTAACTGATATGGCTAGTGCTGTCCAATTATGCTTGGCCACTTTTGACAAACTATTGAACTTTTGTACTGCAATGCATAAAAGGAAGTCAAAATATGGATATATAGTGATTGCTTCTTTTGCGGGTAAAACCAGACATCTCTCGCCTTGAATTGTGATTGCTGTCCGTACCTTAATTCCACAAGTTGAATCCCAAATGACGTAGCAATGGCATTTTTGAAGTAACGCTGGTGGTGATAGTAAACAGTTATAGAACAGGTGGTCCACTGGGATTCAACTTTTGTGACTAAGGTTGGGATCCCTATCACTACTCCTGTCGCTTTCGCAAACTTTGTAATATTGTGAACAAACTTAAATTTCGTTTGTCTGTGTACTTACTTTTCATTCTTTTTTGTTTTGTAAGGATTCTTATTGAAGAAAAGTGCAAAAACTAACGGGTGGAGTAGGCGATGGTTTGTTTTGAATGAGAAAACTGGAAAGGTTTATTCTATTTCCCTCGTCTCTTGCTCTCCTGTATTTAGTTTACTTATATCCGTGCACACACACATGCACAAGTCTTCTTATATAAATGTGTATATGCATCTTTTGCTTCCCCTCTCCAGTTACCTCCCTTGAGGTGTCCGACCGCCAGGGTGTCTTTGAGTGTGTGCCCGTCTTTGTCAGTTTTTTTCCTTGACAAATGTTAACTCTTCAAAATGTCAAAATATTCACTGGTTGACGGGTCGCAGACCACTGCACCGGTTCGTCTGGGACCGTTGGAGCTGTGTGAAGGGGAGGGAGAGGGCCCATATGCTGGGAATGAAGCTGGTAAGAAAATATGTTACACCCGGATGCATCGATGCAGTGGTCCAGAAATGGGAACCTCTCTCTACCTTGTGCTTGTAATTATTTACATGTCTGATTAAAGTTATTTTGCAGCTTGGATATACAAAAAAACAAGAAGAACGACATTTCCGGGGTGTCATCACTTTGGAGGTATGATGTGCACTCAACTTATTGAGATATGGTATAGTTAGTTTTAGGTAGCACATAATAGAGCATTATTTGAAAAGTCAAACCGGGGTAAAAATGAGTGAGTTCAATGTTGGTGCCAGAAGGGACACATATTTCAATGCCAAGTTGTCTCATATAACTCTGGTGGTGTGATGAATTTCTTAAATCCTGAAATATTTGGTTTACTTCACACGAGAATTACGCCCACTTTTATGCGCTTTTGTGATCAGAAAACAACATATTCAAGAACTATATGTGGATGACTTGACAATTAAAGGTGTCTGAAAGGACCAGCGTTGTATCCAGGGGTTTAGTTGGCCTTGGTTCAGTATCTTGTTACTGGCCCTATGAAGCACGGGTACGGGTGCGGGTGCGGGTGCGGATACGACACGGGTGCGGATACGCGGATACGGCATTTTTGAAAATTTTAGGATACGGGTGCGGCGGGGATACGGCAAATATTATATATATTTTTATATATATAATATATGATATATAAATATTTTTACTATGTACAACTAGCATTTAAATTCTAAATCAAATACAATACCATTCAACAGTAGTTCAATACCATCAAAATCAAATACATAATAACCACCACCAAATACATCATATTCATAACAAAAGTAGCAACATAGCATCAAAGTTCAAACTATCAAACAAACAAAGTACTCTATCAAACAAACAAAGTACTCCATCAAAGTTCAAACTATCAAACAAACAGTCACAATAGTCCAAGTAAAAAAATACACTGTCACAGCAAAATCAAAAAAAAAATTGATTTGAGAATTGAGACTATAATTACACAAAAACATTCCACGTTCCACATTGTTCAAGTCTTAGTAGAAAGTAGAAATCAAGAACAAAAAAATATTGAAGAGAGTGTGAAATCAAGTCTTCAAAAAATTATTGAAGACAGTGAAGAACAAAATATTGAAGACAGTGGAGACATTAGACATACCTTCGAAGCAAAGCTGCCGGAGGTGAGTAGGGTGGTCGCGAGTGGTCGCCGAAGGTCCCCGATGGTCGCCGGAGGTCGAGGGAGGTTTTCGGTGGTCGCGGCTGTTCAACGGTGTCGTGGGTGGTCGCGGCTGTTCGGTGGTGTCGTGGCTGGTCGCGACTGTTCGGTGGGTGTCGTGGGAGATCGCCGGTGTCGAGGGAGGTCGCCGGTGTCGAGGGAGGTCGCCGGTGTCGAGGGAGGTCGCCGGTGTGTCGAGGGATGTCGCGGCTGCGATCTCTCTTTCTCTCTATCAGACGAGAGATCCGTGTGCCCTAATTTGGTAAGTATTGTTCATTTTATGTTTTCACCCCCAAATAAATTAAGTTTTGTGTATCAACCCCCGAAATTATCTTCTGGATATTATGTTTTCAACCCCGAAGTGTCGGATCCGCACCCGAACCGTATCCGAGCCGCACCCGAATTTCTGAAAATGAAAAAATAAATAGAAATTAACGGGTGCGCACCCGAGCCGCACCCGAGGCGCACCCGAGTCTGATGCGCACCCGACCCCGATACTCCTACCCTTTTGAAGCACCCGTGCTTCATAGTACTGGCCCAAGGGAAAGGGATTAAATAAAGATGAGAACTTGAGGTGGATGGACAAGATTGTCTAGTTACAGAGAAGAAGATATCATATCTTATGTCCCTTATGTTCTTTCCTACTTTATTTTTTTGGGACTTTTTACACTTCTGTTCTATGGAAGAGTAACTAATACTTTTGTTCTCTACTATTAATTTAGACTGAGTAGCAATATGTGCTGAATTATTCAGGAGTGTGTCGTTGATGAAGCTTCTGATGAAGAAGAACCTCCATCAAAGAGCTCCAAGGACAAAAAATCAAACGGGCCAGATGCTGCAAAAACACCCAGCCTTGTATTCAAGATAACAAGCAGGGTCGCATACAAGACAGTGCTAAAAGGTACAATATTTACCTCTGCTGTAGCTTGCAGAGGTTATATGTTTACCTTTTCTTTTTACACTTCCAAAGTTGTCTGGCTGTGAGTCTAAAAGTTTTATTTCACTGTACAGCTCACAGTGCTGTTGTGTTAAAGGCTGAGAGTGTGGCTGATAAGGTTGAATGGATAAACAAGTTGAGGAATGTCATAGGTTCGAAAGGAGGTCCAGTGAAAGGCGAATCTGGTGTTCCGATCCGGCAAAGTCTATCTGACGGTTCTCTTGTGAGTGACTACGTCACGTGTCTTTTTAACTGCCCAAGTTAAAAGCACATCTGAACTTCTGTTCCTTGCAAATTTTCAGGATACAATGGTTAGGAGACCTGCAGATCCTGAAGAAGAACTTCGATGGATGGCTCAAGAAGTACGCGGTTATGTTGAAGCTGTCCTGAACAGCCTTGCTGCCAATGTCCCAAAAGTCAGTCTTATATTTTCATTGTTACCTTCACTACACAAGTATAGCTCCTTCACCTTTTGTAACTTCTTCCACTTATGCAGGCAGTTGTTCTTTGCCAAGTAGAAAAAGCCAAAGAAGACATGCTTATTAAGTTGTACAGTTCAGTCAGGTGAGTAGCATTGGTTTCTCCCTTGTATGTAAGTCATATGCAAATTGTAGGTAGTGAGACGGGTTTTTCTTATGTTATTTGCTGAGCTCCTGATGTTTAATTGGCAGCAAGTCAAAAAGTTGAGACTTCAGAGAAGTCGGTTACTCCATTAAGTTTATTTAATTAGAGAATTAACTTTCTGCTCCATGTATTAAAACATGTAGGATCTTTAGTTGATGAGGAACATTTGCATTCAACACTAACAGAACCTTATTTGTCATTCAACTGTTAGTGCTCAAAGTACGGCAAGGATTGAAGAGCTGCTCCAGGAAGACCAGAATGTAAAGCGGAGGAGAGAGCGTTATCAGAAGCAGTCCTCTCTGCTTTCAAAGCTTACTAGACAGCTAAGTATTCATGATAATCGAGCTGCTGCTGCCTCTAGCATGTCCAATGGTGGTGGAGCAGGTGATACTACTTGGACTCCCCTTGTTTTCCCCCTTCACCCCAACCCCTTCCTAAAAAGAGAGAAGAATTAAAGACAAGGGAGGAAGTCCGGCCTCCAACATTTTTCTGTTGTGTTTGGTTTTTGGAAGTTAAAAATTCCAATGGTGCTAACCTTTCACTTAGTCGGTGACCACGCTAAGCTGGGTATGAAAATTTGTTACCGGTTGAAAAGATGTGGTCAAGCGACCACAAACTAGTGTGTACCCTTAAAGCGATTCATAGCTTTCTGCCCACACCCGTAAGTGCGCACTACAATAACTTGGAACACATATTGTTTGATTGTTCAAGTGAAACAACTTTGAAATGACTGGTCCAAAGTAGACAAATTGCGATGCATAGCTTCTGGAAAACTAGTACTCTCTTGAGTAGGGTTGAAGGAACTAAACAAGATTTAGTTCTTCAAAGGACGCGTTTGTTGGAACCTGTGCTGTTGTACGCTTTTTTGGACATTACGGAGGTGTTTAGGATTGTAAGGTGGAATGGCTTTTTGATTTGAATATTTTAGATGGGAAAAACTTTTGTGTTGTTATGCCATAGTAAAGTTTTCTATGGCATAACAGTAAAATACCATTATGCCCTTAAATCTTATTCAAATGTATAATTCATGGAGGGTAAAGGCATAATATTTGTTAACCCTACAATTTCACTCTCTTCTCCAGCCGTCACCACCACTAGCAGTGCAGGGCGGTGGGGACAGCCGTAACTCATGGCGGCGACGAAGAAGATAGATGGTTATATATCACTGCCCCCTCCCCCTATTGTCCTTGAACCCCACCGGTGGGACTGCCGGTGGTTTGTTGCAGTGGTGGTGTGGGCTGTGATGTGGGTGATTGCTGTGGTGCCGGCCTACGACTTTGGGCTGTTGTCATGGTGGGCGGGGCGACGATTGGTGGCTAGATCCCGCCGGTGAGACTGTTGAGAACACATTCCCCCACCCCCTATTGTCCTTGAATACCACCGGCGGTTTGTTAGATCCCGCCGGTGGTCCGTTGCTACGGTGGTGGCGCTGAGGTGGTGGGGATCGTTATGGATGGTGGGGCAACTGTGAAGGGCTGCCATGGTGGGGGGCTGCCGGCATGATGGAGTGACGGTTGGTGATAGTGGTGGAGGTGGGGGAAATGGTGGTAGCGACGGCGAGAGAAATGGTGGTGCCGGCGACTGGGCATGGTGGTGGTGGCTAGGGAGAAAGAAAAAGGAATTAGGGTTAGGGTTGTTTATTTTTAAAAATGACGGTTGTACCCTTAATCAATTAACACAAATGAACTTTAAATAAGGGTATAACTGTCTTTTTCATTATTTGCCATAGAAAAGCTTTCTATGGCATAGCCACACAAAAGATTTCCCCATTTTAGATATACGATAACTGACAGGTTGATGAAGCTTATTGGACCTTTCCTCTTGCTTTGAAATGCGTACTTATATGGATATTTACTTGTGCAGAAAGCAGTCCAAGAACCCCTGGACCCTCACCAGGTGATGATTGGAGATCCGCTTTTGATGCTGCTGCCAATGGTCCTACTGATTCCTACGGCGACTCGTCGAGGTTTGGATCCAATGGTCACAGTCGCCGGAACAGTGACCCTGCCCAAAACGGTGATACTAGCTCGAACTCAAATTCTAGCAGCCGCCGCACCCCTAACAGATTGCCACCTGCACCACCTGGGTCTGGTCATAGAGTTTAGCCTTAGATATATTTGAGTTGGATATGATTCATATGCATTCTCGTGGGGCGGGTGGTTGCCCCTGCTTTTATATCGAGCTCTTCTTGAGTTCATTTATTGATATAGTAGCTCTGTAGAATTGGTATACGCGTCTTTTGTAGATAAACATCGTGATCTTTTTGACCGTGGCTTTGCAGTTGCTGGATTCGAGGTGTACTTGCAATGTGCTTATTGAATTATTTTTTCTTTGAATTTCCTGTTTTGCGGGACACTTCTGGTGTGCTTTCTGTAAAATCAGATCAGACATTACTTCCCCTACTTAGAATTTTGTATACCTAATAATTTTTGTTGATTAGAACTTGGGCGTTTAGATGATGGTTATGTTCTCGTCACCCCAGTATTAGCTGTTAACCGTTCATCTGCAGTTGGTTTAGACTTTAGACTGTCCTCTGGATTCCAGGCGCTTGCATCCTTTTTGTGCTTCGGTGAGCTTTAGAAGACAAGCTTTTTTTTTTATCATGCAGAAAACATCTAATATGATGTATGTTAGATCTAAAGGCATTGTGTATTTACAGACCCTCCGAAGTGCCACCGAGGTAACCCTAACCCCAGATTGTGTGTATCTTTGCTAAAGGAAGCAAGATCTCTACAACTTAATGCCTGACGTGCTTGTATTGATGTCCACCAGGACTGGGTACATGTAATATTGCTGTATGGCATCTTTCGACCCTTTGCAATTGGATCTCTCTGTATTTCTTGTGCTAATTGCGGAAGCAGTGTATAGTATAATGAGAACAGATGCCCCTCTTTCGAATCACGACTTTATAGGTACTCAATTATGTAATGCCATAAGGTTGAACTATGAAAATCCTTTAACCTTTGTCTAATGTAACAAACTTTGCTCTTACTCGGGTTGTAGGAATCTTCTTCTAATTTTGTATACAGTAACAATTAATAGTTTATAAATGTTTTTAGTGACTTTTCTTCTAATACTTTTAATGACAATTATTAGTAGTATTTTTTTAGCGTCACTAAATAAAAGTCACTGAAAATATTTAGAGACGATTGATTTGTTGCTATATAAGGGATAAGAGGAAAATTTTTCCAACTAGGGTAGCAGCCAAAATTATTCCTTTCTGATTTACATAACGAAAAGGCTTTTTGTTATAGGGAGAAGTTATTTTCATCCTGTAGATGCTATTTTACCCTCCTGTTTGTCGTTAAAACATTAATAATTATAATTAACTTAATCATAGGTTTCGTTTGACAACACTTTTAGTTTTGATTTTCTGTTTTAAAAAAAACACAAATAAAAACCAGTTTAATTTTTTTTTCTCACAAAAACAAGTGGGTGTTTGATAACCCAGTTTTTATTTTGAGTTTTTTTTGGATGTTTGATTATCTAATTTTTATTTTAAAATATTTCTTTGGTGGTGGTGGTGGGGCATGGCTGTGGCCGACTGTCGATGGTGGTTACCGGCGGTGGAATGATGGTGGTGGTCTCAAAATAATAACTAAATCTAAAAATCGAATTCATTTTTGAAGTTTTTAAAAACAGCCTGATTTAAAATTTTATTTTTTAAATTGGAGAAAAAAAAACAAAATTTGTGCAGCAAATGCGTTTATTTTTTTCAGTTTACAAAATTAAGAAAAAAAAAACTCCTTCAAATGGGCCATAGTTAATCTTAGTGAAATAGCATACAAGACGACATAAGTAGATTGCTGTAGTGGTGGTGGGTGGCGACTTTGAAGTTGGAAGTGTACTGCATGAGCCTTTTCTAAACTAGCAACAATTCTCTTTGGTTGATAATCATAGTTATCAATACCGTACTGGTACCGGCCGTACCGGCCGGTACGTACCGTTTTTACATTCTATTGGTATGGTACCCCTTACATTTTATACCGGTCAAAATACCGCTCTGTACCGATTGTACCGTCCGGTACATGTGATACCGGCTGAGAATTATGTACTGGCCCTGTACCGGCCGAGATATTTTGTTTTGTACCGGTTCCTTAAAAAATATAAAAGTAACAAATTTTGTTAGAAATTTTGTAAATTGACCATATAAAGACTAAATAGAAAAAATATTCTAAATTCTTTTATACATATCAAAGTCTCAGCAACTTATTGCTCATAATATTCACTTAGCTTTGATTTACTTTATACCTGAACGTTTTAATAATATTTTTTCATTTAAATGATGTACTACTTTAGACACTTGTGCGTGAGTACATGCACACACACAAAAATAGCTTATTTTTGAACCTGAAGGCATTATTATTTAACAAACAACTTATTCTTACATAAGAATTTGTCAATGAGATCGTTAAAAAGAAGGAATAATCTTAGAGAAGATAATTCAATTGAATAAGCTATTTATTTTATTTAAAAATTAACGTAATTCAAAATTTATATGACAAACAATTTATCCTAAAATGCTGTCAGTAAAAAAATATATTTATATTTGTTAGTAAGCCAATAGATAAATATTACAGATGTATCATATATTATTAATAAAAAAATTAAGACGATATTGAGACGGTACCGATATCAATACGTATAAAAACGATACACATTCATAATATAACAGTCTCATGTGAACTTTTCAACCCTCTCTCCCTAATTTTCAAAACCCCCTAATGCGTTAGCGCGCGTGGGGCGGTTGCCGATCTCGGGCATAGTCAAATGTCATTGTAGATCTTTGGTTTGTGCCTGTGGTTTTTTCGTGGAGATCACAGAGCTTGGCTGGCGGTAGAGTTGGTGGATCGATGGCGGCCACTAGAGTTCAGGTGTTTAACCCTCCAATCTATGGGACGTGATTGCCACATGTTGATGTAAGCTTGGATAGATCTTTTTAGTTCTATGCGTTGATCTAAGAGATTTGTTCGATCCACAATGATCCGACCATGAATGTCTTGATCAGCTCATGTCGTTGGAAAGAGGATGCTTCGAATTTGGGCCTTGGTGTCCCATAGCTGGCGGTGAGCGGAATCTCATCTGTGGTGGCCAAAATCTCGCCGGTGACAAGTCAAGACGCAGCAGCGGTGGTCTAGTCATGTTGAGTTCCCAGTATTTTCACTACCCGTCTAAAACTTCTCTCCAAGTCGCTTCTAGCCTTTTTTAGTGAGTGCTTAATGGTTTGTGGGTTGCAAGGGTGGTTCGTCCGGGGTGGTAGCATGTGTTTGAGGGGCATTTTGGAGGGGTCCCTAGGTTTTAATAAATTGTTTTTTTGGGGGGTGTGTGTGTGTTGGGGGGGATGACCAGCTAAAGAAAGAGTAGAACTCCTGGGGGGGGGGGGGGGGGCGCGGAAGAAGAGCCTGCTCGGGAGGGTGCGTGGGGTCTGAGGTAGTTCGGTTTCTTCTTGAGTTAACAGGTTTGAGGGTTGGGATGGGGCTCATTTATTAGTTTTGGCCTTTTGCTACGATTGGTTTAGTTCTCCCATTTTCAGCGGCAGGGTGCATTTTTGCATTGATAGAAGGTGTACCGGAGCTTAAGGTGATGGCGATCCCTTGTTCTGTATTGTGATTCCAGAGCGGGTGATTTAACTCTCGATTCGTTTAGCCACTTTGGAGATTATGTATCTAGTTGCCTCCTCTATGTCTGTTTATTTTTCTTTTTCTTTGTTGGATTCCTATTAGTTTTAAAAAATCATGGAATGTCACGACTGACTCTATTTCGTTCATCATGAAAATGTAAAGCCAAAAGACTAATATGATAAGTCTCTGTAACTTCAAATTTTTTTTTTTATCAATACTATTATCACTGTCTCTGGTTAACTGTTAGCTATGTATTAAACAAATCAAGCTGAGCAAAGCATTCCATTATGAGCAAATTACAGCTTTCACTCGAGGCCAATGCCCCAACAAAAACCCCATTTTGCAAATGCAAATGCGAGCTGAACGCTCACTATACAGGAGACCCCCAAGAATTGCAATAGCGCCACTAATTGTTTACACTAATCATCTCTGGAGTTCTCTTGAATGCTGTTTAACGTGCGTAAGTAATCGTTTCCCATTGAAATGGGTTGTATATTTACAGTTTATGTCCAACTAGTCCTGTACACAATAACACGCCCGAGCAAACTGCTGCAGCCTGCCTTCAAGTAGTCGTGTTTCTTCCTTGAGTCAAGCCATCACTCCTGGTCATTGATAAGATCACATAGGGGCTGTTTATACAGCCAACTGTGCCAGTCGTTTCCTTTAGTTATGTTTTGGGAACTACACACTTCAGGGCGTTAATGAATCCCATCCTTAAAAGGACCGGATTCTTGTAGTAGTTTTACAACCATCTTAACCTGTAAAAGGAGAAGCTTTGAACCAATAAGACACGGTCAAACAATACTCCGGAATGAGTAGTGAAGATTGGCAAGATAAGAACATTGACCTGAGCCGTTTCTCGCACCAAGAAATTGTCTATGACTTCCCTAAAACCTTCATCCAGAATGTAATGACAGCTGTAAGTTGTCACTGGCAGATAACCCCGCTGAATTTTATGCTCGCCCTGAGCTCCCGCCTCTACTGTGCTAAGATTAAGTTCAATAGCTGCTTCAATGGCCTGTGACATGATTATAGAACTTAGACAAACAGATGAATAACCCTGGTCCAGGCGAGCCAATGATTTTTTTTCCGGTGATTCAGTTGAACTGAGTTCCTGTGGTTACAGCAAAAGTGAAAAGGCATACGTCTCTAACAAGACCAATCTATTAATAAGTAAAAACCTGGTAATAGCATGCTTCAAAATGCAAACTTGGATAGTATGCTCGTGGTAGACATCCCCATAATCGCCCAAATATAGCATCTCCTCCAATAAGATTAAGAGCTCCGGCAACAAGTTCATCTCCTTCTTCGGCAGCAACAAGTAATATGTGGTCACCCAGCTTTGAACCCATGATGTGAAAGAATTCCCTTGTTAGATAAGCACTACCCCACCTAGAGATGAATGAACAGCATAACTCAGATGTGATGACCACAAGCATCTCGAATTTATATACCCGTATTGACAAGGATCACGAGCAAGCTAATCAAAACAACAAAAGAAAAAAATAGAATCTTTTAACTTAATAGTATGCACCACACTTGTTATCAGTTGTGTTCCTGTAGAAGTCGTAGAAGGCATCCCAATGCCTAGCCTGCCAAGTTGTAACATCAAATCACGAAGTAAGAACCTCAAGTCCAATCATAAATAGTGCAGATAGTAGAGTCTATAAAAATTAACAGGAAAGAGACTCGTATTTGGGGATGGAAATTTGGAGCTCACTGCATGGAGGTAAGCCTTAAGATGGGCATCATCACTTTCGAAAATTATGGTGAGTTAGAGAAGGAACTAATTGCGCATATGGTCAACCCACAAAACAAATCATGAGTTATCAAGATCTAGATTGCCAACAAGTAACACGAAAGCGTGAAGTAGAAAGTTTGAAAAGAAACACAGGCTTACCATAGAACATGCACTGGGAACATATAGAGAAACTAACAGGAGACACAGCCTCATATTTGGAAAATAAAAGTGTGCCAAACTGTTGTTACTTGTGAGGATATCCTATTTATGTTACTGCAACATATTGCAGTTGTAAAATGCTCATAGCTTAGGTCTTTGCTTCAATCTAGTAAATTTGACAATAAGAAATTCAAAGCAATAATATGTTTTCCTGAGGTCACCGTGATCACCAAGAGTAGAGCATGGGGTTCGTGATGAAAAGCAAAGCTAAAGAAATTTGAAAGAATAAACAATATTTAATTTCAAATTTGAATTGTCAAAACAAAGAAAAGCAAAATTTCTATCAAGTTGAAAATAAAAAAATGAAACGTTGACGTGGCACACCCATAATCAAATTTAAAGGGGTCCATATAGCAGATGATGGTAGTTGACAATAGGACGAAGCCACCAGGAGACGAAGCAAGTCATAGACGACGGCAACAAAGTCTATTGGCATTGGTAAGCCAAGTTTTCGGGCATTTGAGATGCAAGATGCTAATAAAAAATGATAAAGGTATGATTCTGCATAAATCACACGCACAACAATGTGATGCAAACCACTATCGAGTATCAAAGAAAGGCACATACAACCGGCAGGTACCTTGATTTCGTAACCTCGAAGGCGTTTCATAGTTAAGTTCTGAGTTGAAATCTGCAAAATAAAATTTTCATTCAGGAAAAAAATTGTGTAGCTAGAACAAACAATTATGTAATGCTCTTTGGTTGCGTTAAGCATAGCAGAACATGTACTCTCAACATTCCAATGCCACTGATACACAAGTTTTACAAGTTCCATTAGAGTGTGTTTGGAACCATGGAATTGATGGGATTTCATTTCAAATCCTCAAATTTTGTTGTTTAGAACATTAAAAAAAGGAATTGGAGTTGGATTTTATGGGATTTGACCGGATTTGTTTCTGTAGTGTAAAATCCGATGAAAAATGGTCGGATTTCATGAGATTTCGATTTACTTGAATTAAAAGTAATTATTTATCTATCTTACCCTTTTTTCAAGATCTCTCCAACAGTGAACCCACCACCACCATCTTTATTGTCGCTACCGCCACACCACTTTTACTACCACCACCGGCACCACTACTACCACCACTACTGCCACCACCACTATTGTCGTCACCGCACCACTACTGTCATGACCACCACCACTACCACTGTCGCTGCTGCCACAACCACCGCTAACACTACCGCCACCAACACAGTCACCACTACAACCACCACCTCTGCCACCGCATCCTTCACCACCACCGCCACCACTACCGCCACTGCCAACACCGCCAGTACTGCCACAACTACCGCAGTCGCCGCCACCACTGCATCCCCCACCACTACAGACACCGCCACCATCGCCAGTACTGCCACAACTACCACAATCGTCACCACTACTGCTACCACCACCGCTACCATTACCACCAGCACCAGCACCGTTAGTACTGCCACAACTACCACTGTCGCCACCACTATTGCTACCACCGTCACTGCCACCACCACCGCCACCACTGCCACCACCACCACTGTCGCCGCACCAGCCACCGCCACCATAGCCACCAATTATGCCACCATCACCACCGTCGCCATCACTGTTGCCACTACCACCACCATCACCACCACCACTGCCACTATCGCTATGGTCGCCACCACTACCATCATCGCCGCCACCACCACTGCTGCTGCCAACATCACTATTGCCACCACCGCTGCCACTACTGCTACCGGCATCACTATTGGCGTCAGTTGACGACCACCTGTTACACCTTAATACCACCGCTACCATCATTACCATCACTTGACTACCCCACCGCTTCTACCGTCGATATTGCTATTACGTGCAGTGCTGCCACCACTGCCACCACTACCACCATGTGGTGACACTAGCACACTTGAAGCCATTTACCGTAATTTGTTTTTTATCGTAAGTCAAGGATATAATTATCTAAAAATTTATTACCTTTCCATTTCCTCTGTTCTCCAAATACAAAATTGAAATTCCGTGATTTGAATTTCCTTACGTTCCAAACAAAAAAAGTGAATTGAATTCCAAATCTGAAATCTAAATCCTAAAGAATTGGTTCCAAATGGACCGTTAGTCTCCAGTGGAGACTACCTCCAGAATGTGGAGTTTACATGACTAGTGCTGTGAGATAAGTTTCAGGTAGAATGAAATGACTACTGAAATCAAATGCCAACAAAGTTCACAAGAAAAGGAAATAGCTACTGTCTCGTTTTGAACAAAGGAGAATCAAGCAAGATATCCAAAATCATATCTTTTCTCCGACTTTTGGTCTCTTCAATATCAAACAATACCAGAAAAAAACTAACCTTCTTGCGCTCTTGTCGAATGTTTTTTCGTTTACTCTGCTTCATGTCCATCAAGAACTCGTCAAAACTGTTGATGGTTTCAAATAATTAAGCATTAGAAATATGTAAAAGTTAGAAGAATCAAAGTTCTTAAGTGCTTATAGCTCCAAAGATTAAGCAATAGCATACATCCAGTGTCGTTCCAATACTGCTGCTGTCTATCTTAACCAAACACCCCCAATACAAACGCACAAAAAAAATAAAAAATGTGAGAGTCCCCAACTCATATGAAGACCAACCAATGGTGCTCGCCAGGGAACAAATTGAATACCATAGGCAATGCAAGTTCAGAAAAAATCAATTCCTTAAAAAAACCAGAATGCAAATTTCATTTTAAATTGCAAGTGAATTGCAGCCTTGCAGGAAATTGCGTGAAACCGTTTATTATATTCACCAATACACAGCATAATGCTCCAGCCCAACAGACTTTATTTCGTACTCTCCTCGTCTTTACAGATTATAAAAATTTTGAAGCTAAGAATATTGATACAAACTTGCATAAATGGACAAAAAAATCCCTTACATAGATTTGGAGTCAAAGATATATTTAATTGCATTCCAACTTCAATCCATGACGTCATCATGCCTAATGAAGTAGTCACATCACTCACTTTTTATAATTACGATTTTTCCAGTGATACTGCATCCCAGTCCGCTGAAGGAAACCTTTTTCCTTCAATCTGTGCCATTCACTTGCAGAGGGAAAGGTAATGTGCAACGACGAGACCTGAAACTGTCAAGAAAAATTTACAATTGTTGGTCAGGATAAGGAGCTGGGTCAATTTTCTGATTTCTAGGAAGCGAAATAGAGTACTTTTTAGTACTGATTTTGCCCTAATCTTAATATCAAAGGGTACAACAGTAGCACTTTTAAACTTAAGCCTTTGCATTCAGTTGTATTTGCTTTCTGGTATGTCTTATGGGGTTTTTTCTTGTACAAGTCAGTGTATGTATATTGGCGATAAGACTGTCGATCAGTCACTTCATGAGGGCATAGATATGTTTGAAGACGTACAATCTAATGTTAGTCAAAGAACCAGGCGGCCAAGATCAATGCCTCGCACTTGAACCTGTATTTTCATGCACGGGAGGATAAGTGTCATGTCATTGGTTACCAACAAAGACAACTTCTTTCCACTCATCTAAAAAGCGTAGGTTCGTGTACCTCAGCTACCCAGCAATATAACGAAGTGCACTAATTTCTGACGATCAACTAGTTTATGTGGATTAGCAACAACTTACCATACAACTCAAGTGACATCGCTTTTAACATGTATGTATTTGAAGATGAAAGAATTCAATTTGCCTGATGAAGTTACTACGAACAGATTCATATCACCCAGAAATCTCACAAACATATAAGATGCCAGAGGCCAATGATATATATACAGCAGAGCATAATTGACGCAAACACCAAAGGAGAAAGGGTCTGAAGAAACAACTCTGATGTTGCGCATCCTTCTTTTGGGAATCCTATCTCAAATTGGAAGAGATGACGGAGATTCAGCCACAAATAATGGATGTAGGGGGGGAAACAGAGAATGAAACATTTGCTATTGTTCCAGAAAGAAGATTTAAAAACAGTCAATACCTTTACCGCTAGATCCTTCATTGCCGAGACCAAAAAATCAAAGACTTGATCTTTGATTGGCGTATTGCGAACCAAGATCCTCTGACCAGTTACCGGCGTAAAAGGTACAGAACACTGCAATTTTGGATAATACCTTGCACCATAACTGTAGTAGGCATCGGCCCAAGAATGATCGAAAACAAATTCACCATATGAATGGCTGCAAGCCAAATTGAACAGATGAGCCCATACTAACATGTAAAGCAATTCTAATCTTGGAACAGCATAGCAGATATCAAACCTTTTAAGATAGAGCGGAACGACACCTAGTATATTTTCACATTCATCGCGGGCAATAATGTGACGTGGTATCCATCCTGTTTCCTGAAACATTGTAAGCAGGTTCAACCAAGAAAAGGTTGGTTCAGTACCAGTCATATATAAAAGGAAGTGTCCGTGACACCTGAGAGGCAGCTTAACAATTGAACTAGAAGAAACTTGCCAGATGATAATCGAACCTTAGAACACTTCTCGACGAATACAACAGAAAACCCTTCTAATTTTTGCAATGCATAAGAGTATTACATGAGTACAGCCCAAAGAGGAGCGAAATCACGTACACTGGGTATACACAAAAGGCAATATCGCATCAAAGTGACTATTTTTAGAAGGCCACAAAAATCTCTGAAGAGGGAGGCCGATTCTCCTCAATCCACACGTATTACGGGTTCTAAACAAGATTTTTAAAAGCGAAGGGCATTCTAAAAGTCCAATGGATTCCAACCAAATGCGCCAAATAAGACGTCGAGCTCTAAATATCTTTTATTTTCACGACTTTGCTGTTCTTAACATTTGAAGCATTCATAAACCGAAGAAAGTTGTCGTTGAAGCATTATCTGCAAGTTTTACCTTTGATTTGTGGTAGCAAAACCAGGGAAACTCCAGAACTTGGCAATATTTTTCAAACTACAAATTTTTGCAGCCTGATCAAACATCAATATAATAACAGGGACCCAATAGCTTAGAACATAACGCAGCCCCATAGGGGTGACACCTTGAGAATCACTAACAGAAGTCAAGATGAGATGATACTGAAGCAGCAAGTTCTAACCTTCACTGCACTACCTGACTCCTCCAAGCTCGAAAGAAAACCATGGGTAAGAAATGGATTAAAGTTTCCAGGACAGACAGCATCAAGTTTGCATGCATCCCAGTCCTTTGGAGAAACTTCCAAAATTGAAGAGACCACTGAAACTGATATTTTTTTAACTTTATCTGCATTTGGCGAGCCTTCCTATAAGATATAAAAATACAACGCCATTAGCTACAGAAACAAGCATACATAAGCAATTAGATAGACACCACTTCAATGAGGAGATCACCTTTAAGGGAAACTCAGTCAATACGAAATCTTTCAACAAATAATCCATTTCAGGAGGCTCTGCAGCCTTTTTAGGTCCCCAGAAAAGAGCCTTTACTCTGGATGTACGAGCTGTACCATGGATGTACTGTCCGGATGTTGATTTTCCCTGCAATTTGGGAAATAAAAGCCTTTTCTGAACAAAAAATTCCTATGGTCCTATCTCAAAAGCATGATACAAAGATAGTGCAAATGGACTCAAAGAAAAAGACGAAAAGAAACCAAAACAAAAGGAAAAAATGGGGCGCCTGGTGGCGGTGGACTGGTGGGGAAATATGAGATGTTACATTGATGGTGTGAAAAATGTGAAATTGCATGGTCCATCTTATTTATCAACAGAATAATTTACTACTTCATACTTTGAATGAGAGTCCATATGGATGACTAAAATAACTTGATCCTTGCCCAGAAATGACAACAAAGGCGCTGCTTACATAAGTTGATCCTCTTTTGATAAGTAAAAATATTTAATAATGCCTTTTGGGTGGGGGAATCCCTGTTTATCTCTGTGGTCGACAGTTTCAAGATAAATCGAAACAGACTACTATAATACATCAGTTTACTACATGTACACCTGAATATTTTCTTCTTTCCAAAAGCTACGAGGACAATTCATTGGAATCAGAAATTAACTAGTGAAGTTTCAAGAGTAAAGAAAGCAACAAAGAATAAAAAAGAGCCTTGAAGGAGATCCTTCAAGCCTTTGAGTTGCATGTTATATGGCCGAGAAAACTACGGACACAACTTCCTCTAATTCTGTGACAACTGCCCTCTCGCAAAGTTAACCCCTTAGCGTGCATAGTGCACAACTGCACACTCTCCAACCAAGAAATTCACTTCGAGCATCTACCCCTATCCACACCATGATAAATACCAAGAAAGCAGTAATTACATTTAAACTTTGATAGTCAAGATCCTACAAGCCCACCAATGCGTCCAAACTACTCAAGAAGTAATAATTGATCGAAAGCAGATACAGCAGTCATTATCAGCATACAAACCAGAAATATAGGACAATGAAATTAGACATTGATGCCGCTTCTTGTATAAAAGAGTAACTGAACGATGCAAAGCCGGTCAACCACCAGATACGATACTGGAAATTACAAAGTAGAAAACCAGTTCAACGACCCCAATATCACCTACAAACTTATTGCATAACAGTGAATAAGAACTAGAGATAATAAAAGTGCAGCATAAAGAATTTCGCCAGGGGTGGGGGGTTGGTTGCCTACATGATGAGATGATATGGCCAACATGGGTATGTTGGAAATCAAGAAAATCCTAATAATAGCATTTGTAGTATGTAGATACAATCTCCAAGCAAATTAACAGGTACCCACTTTGGATAACAAAACATCCAACATGATCAATTCTAGCAGTATCAAGAACCATTCAAAGCCTGTTTTGAGAAGGAAGGAGAGAGAGAGAGAGATGCTTACAAAATCAAGCGGGATGCGGCAGAGGAATGCGGAAGGAGCAGCCAGGGCCACCGCCATGGCGAGTAACTGAAGCTTTGTCTGGCCGCTGACTCTCACACTCACTTACAGCTACTGTTCCTCATTTCCTGCCACATTTGATTTTATCTTGTTACTGCGTGTATTCGGCGGACTATTTTATTTTGGGGCCACTTATTTCTTAGGGACAGTAACTCACAAACTGAAGCACTGGTAATACATCTTTAACGGCAATTTAACTGCAACTCAACAATGTGATAAAGATGTTGAAAGGAGAATCACTAATGTCGCGTTCGACAGCTATCGAATATTTTTTCGATCTAAAAGTGCCTTCAAAAGTCATGTTGAGCGAGCAATTTAATTTGGAGCGAATATTCATAAGTACGTTGTTGTGACTACAAAGTAGAACGAGACATGTATCTTTCTTTCCGCTATTCGGATTATAGGAAGACAGTTACAATCCTCTAAATAATACTAACTAATGATAGTGAAATATCTTTATTGACTATATTTAGTGACGCCAAACTTTATAACCAAAGTTGTTGCTAAAGGTGTTAAAACTTGCCACTAATTTTATTTGGTGTTAATTGTCGCCGTATATGAGAATTGTAAATATCTTCGGGTCAAAATCTATCCCTTTCAAAATTTTATTAAAATGTTTTTCGCACCTTTATTTGTCATAAAAATCCCAATAGTGAGAAAATCATAACCCACGTAATAACAAAAATGAGGCGTCAACTAATGGTTCACCAATGACATCCATACTTCTCTTTCTTTTGTGTCAAAGAGCTGCACCATCTCTACCTCCTCTTGCTTGCAACAAATACTTATAATAATCACAGTAAAAAGTTTGAAGTTGGGGCTCTTGTCCATCCTAAAAGTCTCACATTCTCATCATCATCAAGCAAAAGTCACAAGCATATCAGCCCATGAAAAAAATTAAAACAAACCAAAGACCAACTAAGAGCTCCCACAGGTCGCACCTAAGGAACTCAGATAAAAAGCTATTGACCAACAGAAGGACATACAAAAAAACATATTTGGGGATCGTTGCCTAAACACAGCAGGAAGCACAGGCGACGAACAACGCACTATTTACTAGGATTGTTCCAACTAGTCAAACGAATCGTGTATATATGGAAAAGAATTTGACAGAAAGAACGAGCTGCATAACCGTTATAAAGGGTATACGAGAAATTGCACGGGAGATATAGCCGTTTAAAAACTCAACGGATTCAACTTGGGGCCATTTCGAATGAACTCTCCACAGGAGGAGCTGGCCTCGTCACTACCAAAGAGGGTTACAACTTCAGGAGCACTAACAAATAGCAACAATGGGCAAATTCATATTCATCTTAATTTATTTCCTTTCTTTCACGCATCTTTCTCCTCTCTCTATTTCCCTGTGCCACACGCATGTAACTAATGGGAACACCACCACCACCAAACCTACTTCCATTTGTATTAACTCTTCCAATTTTCTAACCAACGTTTACGAAAGGCACCAACTTGATCTTTTTGTAAGAACTCTGGCCCTCCTCATTCAACTGCAGATTAGGAGTACATCATGGCCGACCAGAGAAAACTATTAAGCATGATAATATTGTTGGGCCACTCATTAATAACTTAAATTTTTTAAAAAGATGGTAATTTAACATTGTATCAGAATTCTGGTTTGACAAGGTCTTGAGTTCAATTCTTTCTGCTTGCATATTAGTCCCTTTTCTAATAGTGCAAATTTGTGTCTCCATTTAATCGGGGGCTTGTACATGAGGTGGAATCTTAAGCATCGTTAGACCCATTATTTAAGAAAGTTCCCGATCTTCACCTTATTCGTAGCCCAAGATAAGACCTTGGCACTGAAAGACAAGTGGGCGGAAGGCAATAGGATGAGTGTTTTTTGAGAAGAATGCACCTCAGGCAAAGCATCAAGAGAACAAACTTCTCATTCACCGCCGTTGCGCTCCAAACGCCATTGCCCTCTGTCCGTAGTAGTCTTTGAGCTCCTTCAATCTCCACCTTGCCAACTCTTGTGGCGGTAGAACCTAAGGAACAATGGGATCATTCGAAATAAGAAATGAGTGTCCACAATGACGAGATCGCGAGGTAGGACTACATGAAAGAAGGATCAGTGATTAGGTTCTTCCACTTTTTCGAGACGCTTTTGATCTGAAGACTAGTTTTGGTGGAAGTATGTAGAGAATTTCTAGTACTAGACATTCTGGAACTTGATCGAAAGTAGACATATGGCTAATGTTTACTACGCCTAGCTAGAGTATTAATATGTAGGGTTTCACATGCTGGGGCAGATTATGCTTAGTGATGATAAACTTTTTATTTTTATTTTTATGGCAGTCAGGTTAGATCCACTGAATGGTCCTATTTTGTTGCGAGAATCGGCAAGTCAAGCTCGATAAAACTGCAAAGATTTGACAACTTTTGGCGTCTAACTCTCATTTTGCGTTCAACCTAGCTCGTCAAAGGCACCTATAACAGTCACCTAAACAGTAGCAAAATACAACCACGAGTATAGACAACTCTTGAGCCCCAATAATCCCAACAGAATTTGCACAATTTATCAACAACTTGCCACAAAATCCAACCACAAAGTATTGCACATATACCAAATCAGCAGAAATTCCGTAGGGCTTGTTTGGGAGGTGGACAGCGGTCTGTTATTGGGACGGGTAGATGGTTGTAACCCTTGTTTCTTTGCAGATCCTCTTATGCTCCTTACCGTGGTTGTGTTTGTAGGGTTCAATTTTTCTGATCGCCATGACCTATCTTTACCTAATAATATTCTTAAAATTAAAAAAAAGAAAAAAAGAAAATGCCAGTCAGGTTGTACTTGAAGCTATGATCTATAATAAATGCCCTTGTTACATACCAAGAGGTAAAACTGAACCGAACATGAGGAACAGTTGAAACTATCTTAAAAAAAATGGACTTACAACTACAAACTTGTAAATTATCCAGTCAACAACAGTGCTATGACTTAAAGGAGCCAGCACCTCCAACATCAGAGTATTAATGCAGAGGCACTGAGGCTGCGCTGCCGTGTCGTGTGGCACTACCCGGTGAAGTGCAGAGGTTACATTTTTGCCGTAATCTACCTTAATGTTCTTAAAATTTACAAAAGAAAAAGAAATAGAGCCAGGCAGGTTGGAATTGAAGTTCAGATCTATGACGAACTCCATTGTTATTACATACCAAGAGGTTAAACTGATCCAGACATGAGGAACTGCTGAAACTATCTTGAACAAAATTGACTTGCAACTTCAAACTTGTAAATTTTTCCTGTCAACAACAATCACACGACACAAAGGAGCTAGTGTTGGGAAAATATATCCTTTGTGTATACTTGTGTAGGAAATAACAACGGAAAAATACTTAGCAAACACAATGATAACGTTTCAAATACTAGAACGAACAAAAATTAGAAATTGGACAGTATGTAAAACTTACAACAGAAATGCAGAACAGAGGCGTGAATTTGATTCACCGTCCTTAAGACTTTATTCGTCCCTCAATGGTGCTAACGGTCTCTCGACGAAAAGCCTCATAGGATACAACGGTAGTACGTCTGAAAATAAGAGTACTCCGAATTTGCAGACTTGGCGAACCAAACAATGACATAACTCTTTCTTACACAGACACAGGAAAAACGAACAGCAGAAATATGATAGAAGAATTATTTCGGTATTGAAATTAATTAATAACTTCTGTAACTGATTCGTTTTTTATACACAGAGTATTCACTAGGGGGTACAACTCTTCACAGAAAAACTGTAAGCCGGAAAGGTCACAACTTTTCGAAAAAGAAAAAAAATAAATATTTATTTATTTATTTTTGTCCCAAAAAGAATAAAGTCTGATGGGCCCAAGCCCAAGCCACGGACCGGGACAGGGCTGGCGGTGCGCGCGTGGTGGACCTTGGGTTAACTTAGGTCCTCCCTCCTTACAAAACATGGGTACCCCCAAGGGGCCTAACCCTTAACTCAAGGCTAAGCCTTATAAAGAGATATCATTGGCTTTATCCCTTCAATGGAGATTCTTTTTTTCCTTCAAGTTGAACCACCAACTTAAACTTTAATTTTCTCATTCACTCCTTAATGATTTTAAACTTGTGAATATACTATGATCATCTACTCCAATAGATGAACATATATCAACTTGTTCATAACCAAATTATGGTTTTAAACCAATTTGAAAATTGAGTCAAAATGGCTTGGCCATAAAGGGTTTAAAACCCAATTCCAACAACTAGCACCTTTCAGAGTAATGAAACCTTTAATGCACGTAATATTTCTCTGTCTGCTTTACGATCACGTTGGCTTTGGCTTCGATAGTCGGACCTGATCGATAGTTAGACGACGTACGTCATGGCATGACATCGCATTCAGAGTTAAGGAAACCAAGACACTGTAACACGTGCAAACTCAAAATACATAAAAGGGCATACAACGATAGAGAACAAGGACGCTTCGAGTAGGGCAAAAGAGAGGCCGGAGACAACAAAAACTAAGCTCCCCTGCCTCTCTCGCCTCTACTGTAAAACCTCTCCCTCAGACCCAGCTTGCCGCCCCTTCCCCCTCCAGTTCCCATGGCCGTGAGGGTGGAAGGGGAGGCTTTCTCACTGCTATTTCGCTTCCTCCATCTCCTTTTGATCCTGTTTTCCACGTCTTTTGTTCTTCCGGTCTGGGCACCCCATTTCTGCCTCCATTCACCGCCACCCTCCTCCACCTGCTGATCTCCACCACCACCCACAGATCGGCAATCCTTCAGCCATAAACTTACTTCCTCCCACTCGCTACCCTCAGATCTGACAGGTTTGTCCGGATCTGTCGTAGTCACCGGACCTCTGTTCTGGTTGGTTTGGGTTCAGATTTTCGATGCTGGTCCGATTTGGTGGACTTGTGGCTTGAAGATGGGGGAGATGGATGATGTTGATTCCCTTTGAGCTGCGGATCGTTCAAATCCGGCCTTGGGAACCGGCTCCATCTCCTTTGGTTTCGATGTTGACCGCGGCAGTAATGTAAACTGTCACTTTATGCGGCCCATGGATTTGATGCCCAGTGGCATCTCCTCCACCCTGTTACCACTTGATCTGGATTTTCAAAATCCAACAGTGGTATTTTTTAGCGTTACTGCTTTCCTCCAAGGCCATGTTGGCCAGCTCCAGGGTTAAGCATCTGTTGTTGTTTGTACTCTTTTTCTAGTACTTTTTGTACTCTGTTTCCAGAGCCAAATATTAGTTTGTGCTCTTTTATACTTCAATGTTTTTAATTAATGAAATATCCGTTTGACCAAAAAAAAAAGGACGCTTCGAGTAATTTCCAAGCCTAACCTTCTTCTTTTCTCCATCAATTGTAGTCCCTTCTGCATTGGTCTTCTAACATGGTAGAGCAACTAGTGTTGCACATAAAAGAAGCAAAAAACTGGAAACGCCATCCACAAGAAGAGCAAGCCCATATTAGGTTCATTGATAGATTCTTACATTGCTTCGGGACGCTTTTGAACTTGAAGAACCTGGCCTTTCTCATTCAACTACAGAGTAGGAAGCCTTGGATTACACAATTAGGCCATGGCCTTTTCATGTAGAATTACAAACAAAATTTTGACAAATCTACTTCAATTTACCCAAGGCAGGCAAATATTTGAGTAATTTCTCAATCTTCACCTTCTTTCCTTTTAAAGCCATTGCAATTCTTCCTGCAATGTTCCTCCTGCGTGGTTGAGCAGCCGGTATTAGACTCGAAGGGACGAGAACAGGAAAGACGTCGCACCATATGAGCCAGCCAGATCTGGGAATGCGATAACCTCCAGTTTCAAAGAATCCCGTTCTAAGGTTGTAACGCAAGATATGACCGTCACACCAAAAGAATACTATGTCCAGATCCAATGGGTGAAATGCAATAGGCGTGAGAGTTCTTCTTTGGGGAGTATGCACCTCAGGCAAAGCATCAAGTGAACAGACCTTTCTTTCATCACCACTATGCTCCAAACGCCATTTCCCTTTGTCGTAATCTTCGAGTACCCACAAACTCCAACTTCCCAATTCTTGTGGCGGTAGACCATGAGTTGACACCTCAAAACAGCGGATGCATCCCTGGCATACATTCACAACCACATTAATTCCACTTGACCGGTTAAAATATGTAGGCATTTTGATGAAACGACACTCATTAGTACTCGGATTGTAAGCTATCATTGTCGCCAGCCGATGCTCAATCCAATGAATAGCTCCATTGAACGAAAAACATCCCCAAAATGGTATCACCAAACGTATATAATCAGGCAATGACACCACCGATTTCGGAGCAAAAAGTCGCGAGGTGGAGGACATCTGTCCCCCGACTCTCATATCCTGGCGGACCAGCATAGCTAGTACCTGTAATTATCACAACCTTGTACTGCGCGACGCCATCTTGAACTCGGCTAATAAATCCAATGCCCCAAGAACCTCTATTGCGGTGCCTAGGCTGAGGTGGAACCTCAATCCATTGTTTGCTGAAAGGGTTATACACGTTCCATCCAGAAGGGGGGGCCATTGAATAGAAGCAAATCGCCGCTTGAAGCGATCAAATAATTTCTTCTTTGACGACATGGAATTAGGTTATCCAATGGGCAGTTACTCAGCTGGGAAGTAACAAAATGGGCACCCTTGTACTCATCAGGGATAACCGGGCATCCCACAATGCTATCGAAGAGAGAAATGAGTGTCCATGACGAAGAGATCGCAAGGTAGGACTGCATGAAAGAGGGTTCGGCGATTAGGTTCTTCCACCTTTTCGAGACGCTTTTGGATCTGTAGACTGATTTTGGTGTAAGTCTGTAGAGGATTTCTAGTACTAGACATTCTGGGATTTGATCAAAAGTAGACTGATTTTGCGCGCACGGGCTGATTCTAGGGTTTTGATCAGCGCAGTGAACAGTGGGAAGGATGTAAAGGAATACCACCTTCTTATGACCGTCAGATTAGATCCACTGAATGGTAAGTTTTTGATTTGTGAGGATTGACAAATCAAGCTTGACCAAACTGTAAACTTTGCGAACTTGTGGGGCGAGAACTCACATTTCGCGTACGAATTAATTTGGCCTACAAATGGAATAATATCAATAAATTTTTTTTTCTATACGTACCACTCTCAATCCACTACAAGAAAACAGGCCTTTAGCGACGGGAAAATCCGTCTCAAAAAGTCCAAAATCTGTCGCTAAAAGAATTAGCGATGGATTCACCGTCGCTAAAAATCCCTCGTATAAAAGCCCGTCACTAATAGTTTAGCGACGGAATGTTTTAAATCCGTCGCTAAATATGTCATTTTTTTCGACGGATTTATTTTTAATTAGCGACGGATATTTCGTCTCTAATTATATTTTTTAGCGACGGATTTATATTTTCGAGACGGAATATTCCGTCTCTAAAAAACTATTTAGCGACGGAATATTCCGTCGCTAAATAATTATTCCGTCGCCAAAAGTCAATTTTTTTTTGAATTTTTTTTTTATTTTTCAATTACCCAGACCTGTAATACAATTTTCAAATCTCAACAACAACGCGCAATAATCAATACAGAAAGAAATATATATAATCAATTATAAAAAATATTTATAATAAAAAACAACAATATATGTACAAGCCGGGAACCGGATATAGCCGGTTAGGAGAGGGGAGAAGAGTACAAGCCGGGCACGCGGGGGGGGGGGGGGAAGCTAGGAACGGGCACGGGAAGGGGCTCATCAGGGGTTCCCGAGTCCCGGATCTGGATCCTGCTGATCCGGGGCCGGGGCGGCCTGTCCAACAGTGCCCTGCTCCCTGATCATCCGGCACACCACTGTAGCAATGCGCTGGATCTCCTCGTCGTCCAACTGAGGCCGAGGAGCCGGTGTCTGTGGAGGGGCAGCAGGGGGTGAGGACGCTCCTATCACGGCACGAGCAGTCGTGCTAGGCAGGCCGCGTATGCGGCCTTTCGGCCGATTCACGACCTCCGGCGTATCCAGCCATCGCTTCAACCCCCCAGTACTCGCAGCCGTACTAGTGGACGCTGATGGCTGTCCGGACTGCTGCTCGGACCCCCTTAGCTGTTCATACGAGGCCTGCAAAAATAGTGGTTTAACGATATGTTAGGGCATTAATTAACGAAACAGACATTGAGGATAGAAAGAAAAAACATTAACTTAAATAAATTGACTCACATCGATCCGCCGGGCAATATCTGAAATATAGTCGCCCGCCCGGTGCGTCTCGTCCTTGTCCTTCTTCCGCACGTGCGTCTGATTATACGTCAGAGCTACGACCTCATCGTCCTCCAGATCCGGGTGCTCGACCGCGTTCTTGTGTCGGACGATGTCGTGTGGCACCGACCCCCCCGTGTGCGTCGGATCTTTGTTCTGTCTGTTCTCAGTCCCGCTCTTACTCTTGGCGTCCCAACCTGGATCCGCAGCCCACCGATCTATCATCTCCCCCCATACACGGTGAGATATCCAATGTGGGGGATATCTCGCCATGTCCGTCATCGGGGCACCCGCGGGCAGCGCCTTCTTCGCCCGGTCCCGTGCATCGTGGAGCCATCGGCGGTAATTCTTGCCGATGTAGGCAAAGAAAGCATGCTGCCCCAGTACGTGTCTGACACCTCCGGACACGTGTCCGACACATACCGACGCCTTTGGACACGTGTCCGACGCCTCCGGACACGTGTCCGACGCCCACCGACACGCACCTCCAGACACATCGGTATACGTTAATTTGTTTTTTAAATGTCGGACACCGTCGATCAGACGTGGTGTCCGTGTCTGCGCTAACTAACAGGTATCTCAATCCAATTGGGTCCCATCCTCCGTCAACAATCTCAATTCTCAATTCTCAATGCAATAAAAATTAACAAAAATCACACATTCAATCCAATTGGGTCCCATCCTCCGTCAATAATCTCAATATCTCAAATGCTCAATGCACAATTAACAATCTAAAATCATCTTTAACTTTTCACAGCAATTTACATGTATAAGAGGAAGACAGAAGGTATATCGTAGAGCAAATAGAGAGGAAGACAAGAACTTTACCTCACGAGAAATACTGCCGGAGGTGAGAAACCGTCGTCTCCGGTGGTCCCGGTGGTCAACGCTGCTCTCTCTCTCAGTCTCTCTCCTCTTCACAGATCTGCCGGAGGTGAGGGCCTGTGGTCGCCGGAGTTGCAGGTGGTCGCCGTCGTCGAGGGAGGTCACCGCCGGGGTCGAGGGAAGTCACCGCCGATGTCGAGGGAGGTCGCCGCCGGGGTAGTCTCTCTCCTCTTCACAGATCTGCCGGAGGTGAGGGCCCGTGGTCGCCGGAGTTGCAGGTGGTCGCCGTTGTCGAGGGAGGTCACCGCCGGGGTCGAGGGAAGTCACCGCCGGTGTCGAGGGAGGTCGCCGCCGGGGTAGAGGGAAGTTGGGTTTTGGGATTTTCGAAGAGAGAAGCAGATCTGTGAATTTAATAGACTTTTAGCGACAGATTTATTCCGTCGCTAAAAGTCCGTCGGTGAAGACCTATTTGTACCGACGGAGTTTTTTGCGACGGAATAAATCCGTCACTTAAATAATATTTCACAGCGGAGTGTTACCGACGGAGGTTTTCGTCGGTAAAACGCCTTTTCACCGACGGAGTTTTTTGCGACGGAATAAATCCGTCGCTTAAATAATATTTTACGACGGAGTTTTACTGAAGGAGGTTTCCGTCGGTAAAACTCATTTTAGCGACGGAATCTATGCCGTCGCTAAAACTCCGTCGCAAAAGACGCCTTTTCTTGTAGTGATCAAAGCAATATATATATATATATATATATATATATATATATATATATATATATATATATATATATATATATATATATATAGTTATAAAAAATTGCCAAAAAATGCAAATCAGCATAAAGGATTAAAATCGATAGTTTCCAACCCCCCCTCCCCTCCCCTCCCCTCCCCTCCCCTCCCCAACCCAAAATGAGCAAAAGAGCCCAGTCGTACTCGACTTCTAGAATTATGGAACACATCCACAGGTTGAACGAGTATGAAAACGATTCTGCGACAGATAGTTGTGACCTATAATGAATGCCCTTTTCAAATACAAGAGGTTAGACTAAACCGACCTCGCAAATATAAATGAGAAAGGCTCTTTTAGAGAGTAATTTTATTGGATGGAGGCAACAAAAGGATTGGCGTACAATGTTAAAAGATAATGATGAAGGAACTGTAACATAAACAAGCAGGTGCAATAATATCTGGACGCAAATTTTGACGTGATTCGTCTATAAGATGCCTACCTCTATGAAGTGTGCAACTTTTTTGTTTGATAAGAATATTGAGACAAGATCGAGTCGATTCTATGATTATAAGTTCATTCCATACCGGACCAGACCGTAACAGGGTTATATGCATTCTCATCATGAGAAGGAGTCATTTGAGCTATTGCTCACTTAGTTATGGACGATATTTAGCAATGTATGAAAGACCTTATTTATGCGTCCTCTTTTAAGTGTACATGTGTGGTAGGTGTGCTACTAAAACTACAGGAGTGTTCCATAAGTCTATTACCGAATTTGCTAGTTCCTTTCTCATAAGTGTATTATCGAATTTGCTACATTCTTTCTCATATGCAAGTCTACAATATTGATTGGTGAATACACTGTTTGTTGACAAACAAGTTACAACATAACAATCTCATGACAATTTGTCACAATAAAAGTGTTATTGAAACAATAAACTCTCAAGTCCTAAAATTTAGAAATGAGGTGATTTTAGAAGGCTTCAGAATGAAGAAGTTTTCGAATACTCCATCCAAATACACTGTAAAAGATGGTATTGGTGTGTATTATAAAATCCTTATGCACTGTGCCTTTGTTTTAGCGCGGTAAGCTAGGTTCACTGCTCTATACCACCAAAAGAAACTAACTAAAAAAATATAATCAGACTTACAACTTGATATAAACTACTTAGGTCCCGTTTGACAAAATTTTTTTCCCTCTTTTTTTTTCAGTTTTAAAAACTGAAAAAAAAGAGCGTTTGGTAACCATTTTTTTTTCAATTTAAAAAACCAGTTTTTAAACTGCAGAGTAAAAAAAAAAACTCCAAAAACTGGTTTTTTTTTTCACTTTTGGTTTTTTTTTTTCGACCACCACCACCACCCTCCCACCGCCGGCAGCCACCTCAGGCGACCACCGCCGGAGACTGCCGACAACCACCACCGGCAGCCACCGCCGGAGACTGTCGGCAGCCATCTCCGGCCGCCGGAGACGGCCGGCAGCTACCTCCGGCCGCCGGCCACCACCGCCGGTGACTGCCGGCAGCCACCTCCGGCCGCCGGCGACCACCGCCGGAGACTGCCGGCAGCCACCTCCGGCCGCCGGCCACCACCGCCGGTGACTGCCGGCAGCCACCTCCGGCCGTCGGCCACCACCACCACCACCACCAACGCTACGCCCCACCACCGCCACCGCAAACCACCAAAAAAAAAAAGTCAAAATAAAAAGGGTTACCAAACACCAAAAAAAAAAACCTCAAAAAAAAAAGGGGTTATCAAACACCCACTTGTTTTTATAAAAAAAAAAATTTAAGCTGCTCTTTAAAAACTGAAAACCAAAAAAAAAAATTTGTCAAACGAAGCCTTAACCCCTGCAGAAAATGTTATCTCAAGCAACAACCCTTTGACACTCTTTTTTTTTTCTCCTTTTTTTTCAGTTTTGGAAATTGGAAAAAAAAAAGTGCGTTTGGTAACCATTTTTTTTTTCCTTCTCCAATTTAAAAAACCAGTTTTTAAACTGAAGAGTAAAAAAAAAAACTCCAGAAACTGGTTTTTTTTTTTTACTTTTGGTATTTTTTTTTTAAGACCACCACCACCACCACCACCCTCCCACCGCCGGCCGCCGACAGTCACCGCCGGCAGCCACCTCCGGCCGTCGGCGACCACCACCGGCAGCCACCAGCCACCGTCGGCCACCACCACCGTCGATCACCGCCACCGCAAACCACCAAAAAAAAAAGTCAAAATAAAAAGGGTTATCAAACACACAAAAAAAAAAAGTTATCAAACACCCACTTGTTTTTGTAATAAAAAAAATAAGCTGCTCTTTAAAAACTGAAAATCAAAAAAAAAAAATTGTCAAACCAACCCTAAAACATGCAAATATTTCTTACTCCATCAATATCATCTATAGTTTTTCCTTATTCTCAATCTGTAGGCCTGTACATCTTACTAGCATAATAAAACCGCCTACTAATTGAAAGATAATGATAACTAAGCATTATGAGTCGTTGTCTGCAACTGCAACAAAGGCAGACCGTTCTCCACATGATTGTTCAAGCTGAATCTTATGTCACCGTTCCTGTTAACCCAACTAGGTAGCCCAGATATTCTGAAAACCCTCGGATTCCTGTCCTTTTGGTAGAGAGGAACAAACTCGCACTTAAGCTCGTACAGGTTGGGAGGTGCAGTCAGTGCCAGTAAGCCACAATCAACAGTCCCAACACCAACCGGACTCATCCCCATCTTGTTGTTCTGCAAATACACAACACACTTTTTGATCCAACGCGAACTGGGATAGTCGTCGAGCACCCACAAATCCGTTGCCCCTGTGAAATTCGCGCCACTCAACAGCGCCAAATGGCCGGCGATTTGGGTAAGGCTAGAGATGGATGGGATGTTTTGCGGCAGAGGAAGCAGATAGAACTTCTCAACCTCCAAATCGAAAGCCACCACCACTTTTTTCCCGAGGTCCAACCAGTGCATTGCGCCGTTCACGCAAACGCCTTCGCTACCAAATACGTAAGGGTAGACCCGCGAATTGCTGACCGCCCTCCACGAGAGAGCCTGCGGGGTCAGGGATTCCGATATTGTCAGGACCTCGCACCCGGCTTCAAGCAACTTCAACGGGGCTGCTGCTCGCGGACACGTCCCATGGACGTGCAACACCTTGTACTCCTTTGTCACGGCATCGTATCCGAAAGAAAAGCTCGAATAGACAAAACTCGAATAGGTATCGATGTCGAGATACCTTTCGGTTGCGGCGGAGGCGGGTAGGGTTACGTGGGAGCCGCTGCTAGGGTTGAGAAGATAAACGTCCGTGCCGTTTGAGAAGCAAACCAGGCCGTTGATGGACTCGGACACGTAGCACAGACAAGGGTTGCCCTTGCCCTTGTTGCAGCCGGGCAAGCTAACAAGGTGAACCGCCTCTCCTCCCTCGAGGCTCGTCCATCCAAAGTTGTGCTTGGTGCCATTCTCGTTAGAGAAAGACACAAGGATCTTGCTCTTCTCCTCAACCTTCTTCACTACTCCCTTTTCTTCTCCATTAGTTGTCACCGTGTCGCTGCTCTCTCCATTAGTTTCAAGCTTCTCTCCTTTGATCTGGTCGTCAATGGGCTTGTGCATGACAAGCTTCTGCTGCTGCTCGTGCATGGCCTTTTCAGGCTCAGGCTTGTCCACCGCCTGCTTCTTCTTAGGGTTTTGCCGCTTGTTTGCCATGATTCATTGGCTCATAGGAGGCTGATTGATCGGGCCACTTATATAGAGCGGTGCTACATTCCAAATCAATCTAGGTCTTGGAGTTAAATCTGGCGGTGGAGTTTTTGTCCTCTTTTTGCGTGGCCAGTACTCATCATCAAACTTTGAGTACTGGCCACGCAAAAATTTACTCGGCGTATGTCTTGTTGCTGCACAAGGAAAATCTAGACAGGGAATTATGTTTTAACCCACGAAAAACAAGAGATTTTAATTTATTTTTCATGCATATAATGAATAGAGGATGCAGCTTTATTTTTTCTGTATAGTTATCATACATATATACTAATGCTCTGACTTAAATCTGAGAGGTCTCTGATGATTTAAAATTTACGTGATATCCCACACAATCGGTTTTTGTGGGATAGTTTGTGATTCGCCTTATAAACAAGACCTTACGGCGTGGACCGGATTGTTACACTCTACTGGTTGATATACATACTTTTTCCATATTTATACTGTCTAGAGAATTAAAGAAAAATTTGAGTGAAGATGGCGACATACTATATTCAGACACTACTAATTAAAATGTTTACGATGACTGCTTTTGTATAGGAAGCTTAGGCTAAAGAAATGTTCTACTATTTAACAGAGCTATACTCATGGGGCTGAAATCGGCTGGCATCTCCTAATCATATATTTTTCGTATCTTTTTGAATTTTGAACTCGGTATGTTGGAGTAGCAGACTATTCAATCCCAGGTGTATATCTTCTGAGACTAACCCGTACTATTTTCTTAAGGGTTGGCGTGATCTATGGCTCTTTGCCATGGAAAGAGATCTCTTTGGAGTGAATTCTGAGCTTTATTTGGATCCACGTTCTGGGAACACAATTGGGGGCTCGTGGATGCTGGAGAAATTTCTCAAGCCTCCTGCTCATTTCATGGTCCCTTAAAGTTTCTGGCATTCAAGCTGTCATTCGTTCGCTTCAACTTCCGTGCGTCTATAGATGGGGACTTTTCATAAGGTATATCTCTTTTGCAGGTAACTTGCCCTCTGTTCAGTAGATTTGGGTTGGCCTACTTGCCAGATGATGATCAACAGAGCTTTCAAGTTTGAAGAAATAAAAGAGCGAATGTGAAGATGGCTTTATCTAGAGGCATAGTGCTGCATTCCTGTGTGAGAGCTCTTGGCATCAAGTGAGGGTTCCTGTTATTCATATTAGTGGTGGGGGAACGATCGGGCTTTAAATTGGCTATATTGGCCTGATATTAAAAATTACAGACTTGATTCATATGAGATGGGTTGATCTAAAACAAATTGTAATTAGCTTGTTGAACTTCAGTACGACCATATCAATGAGATTATAATTCTTAATAACCAAAAATTTCACAAGAACCATGCTTTAGTTGTTGATTGAAACATAGAAAAGACAATGATTTGGGTACACTAATAGAGAGTACGTCCTATCTGAAATAAACTAAAGGCTGATTTCGGTGCCCTTCTCATCATTCCGTTCGTGCTTCCTCAAAATATTTCGGATAGAGTTTGAAACATCAACACAAAAGTATCTCCCTAACAAATCGGAAACATCACAAGTCACCTCTACTTTTGTTTGGAAAAGCAACTCAAGGAACACTTGAGAAGTTTTCTTATACTTACCTTCTTCACTTCTCTATCCATCACAGTCTCTCCTGCACTGGTCTCCCAACATGGCTGAGCGATCGGTATTGAGCATGATGGGAGCAAAATTGGAAACACCACCCACCAGTGGAGAGCGCCCGCATTAGGAATGCGGAAACGATTACGTTCAAACAACCCCGTGCTAACATTGTACTGCAATATGCAACCTTCGTACCAAAAGTACACTAAATTCACATCCAACGGGTGGAAAGCAATCGGTATCAATAACCTTGTGGGATTACGCACTCGTACATGAGGCCAGGCATCAAGAGAACAAATTTCTCTGTCATAACCCCTGTGCTGCAGACACCACTCCCCTCTATCATAATCATTGAGCACCCAAACACTCCAACTCTTGACCTCCCGCGGCCGTACAATAATATCAGCCACCTCAAGGTAGCGCATCCGCCCCTGGCATTCATCCAAAACTGAGTTCAATCCACTTAACCTGCTGTTTTCTGAACATATTGACATATCAATAACGTGACATTGACCAGTATTTTTGTACGCGCCGTAGGCTATAATTATTGCAGATGCACGCTGAACCCAATGAATGGCTCCATTGAATGGAATTGCCGGCTTTTGGAAATTCCATTCCAGCATAAATTTGCCAGGCACTGCCACCATTGAATTTCTCCACTTCCCTATCTCAGAAGAGAAAATTGCAAGGTGCAAAACATTTTCCCCGCCGTACGATGCGTTCGCGTGCGGATCAGCATACGTACACTTCTCGATCACCACAATCTTGTATTGCGCGACGCCATTTACGACTCGGCTTATAAATCCCTTGTCCTCACTGCCATAGCGACCAGGACGGCGAGGAATTGCAATCCACTGCTTGGTGAAGGGGTTCAACACGTTGTAGCCATTGGGTGGACCGCTACACAAAAGCAAATCGCCGCTAGAGGCAATGCAGAGATTTTCCCCTGGAAAATCAGGGGGAAAGGGAAACCCAGATGGAAAATTCGACTGGGGAGTAACGTAATGGTCTGTTGCATATTCACCAGCAAGATCATAACCCCACGCGTGTCTGGAACAAAAATGATCAAAGTGGGACAGTAGTGTCCATCGCGACGAGACTGAAAGGTAGGACTGCATGAAAGAAGGCTCACTGATTAGGGTTTTCCACTCCTTGCAGACACATTTGAACTTAAAAACTAATTTTGGTGGAAGCCTGTGAAGGATTTCTATCACTAGACAATCTGGAATGTGATGGGTAGCAATAGTATGATCACCATCATCAAGCATAGACATTTTGCCTTCTCTAGCTTGTTCTTGTGAAGTAAGGGTAACCAGATCGATGGGAACTTCCAAAAAGAAGTGTGACGGCCACATGAAAACACATATTTACATTTCCTACTGCCCATTAGATTAGATCCAATCAACGGTTTGGGGTTTTTTTTAAGTTAAAACCGAATTAAGAGGTAATTATTTTCTTAATGACTCAAAAGGGTTTTAGGGTCTGCATATATGAAGATAAGTGGTGAACCCTAATTTTCCGGAAGCTCTGAATCAAATTTGAGTCATTCGCAAACACCGTAGAGATAAAACAAAATATATCTCTTTTGCACATATGGATTTACCAGGATAAATTTATTAGCTGAAATATCCCCGGGAAAGATTGTGTTTGGTTAGCCTTTTTTGTGCTTTCATTAAAATCTTGTTTGTTTATTGTTTTACTATTCTTCATCAAATGTTATTCTTGAAAGTGTTAATTACAAGAAAATTATAAGAGCAACTTTCAAAAGCAAAGTAAATATTAGTTGGCTGAGGTACGGAATACGCTATTCATTACTGCAAGACAACGGATCTAGATAGACCGGTCAGAACTGTCCATTATTGAACTGGTGGCTTATCGGCGCTCGATTCTAGATTTGGACTAGTTGTGAACATCAATCGGATGGCGTGACATAAACCGACCAGTTCTAACGTCAAACCAGTCGGTTGGACCGTGTTAACATCGATGAGCACGTTTAATGAAGTTTTTATTGATCATCTTAATGCTACTTGATCGACCACGCATCTTTGTTAGCAAACAACAAAGCAAAAAAATAAAATTAACTCTTTGATTTAGTCTAGTTTTCATGTTCATCATTTTCTGGTAACTTTGGGCTTTAAAAACACTAAAGCTCGAAGAAACTTTAGGGTAGTATTTGTAGTTAAAATTGAAATTTAAACAATTATCATGTATTTTTAATCAAGTAATTTTTCTTTTATAGTTCAGATTAATTTAAATTTATTTACTTGAACTACTGGTTGAACCAGTGAACCGTGAACGTTGCCTTCACATGTTCAATAATCAGTCTGATATTGATAACTATGGTTCAAAAGCAATAGAGAGCGTGCCTCATTCTTATTTTTTTGGCTTTTGATTTATCACTTAATTAGTAGGAGTGACAACTTGGTGGAGAATAATTTTATTTGAGATCGAATCAACTCATAGAAAACAAAGGGAGATTTATTTGCATTCTACTTTATGAAATGCCCTATAATTCTTTTTGTTAGCATCGTTCACGTAGATCCAACAGAAAACATTGGTACGTAAGGAAAAAAAAATAACAAAGAGAATTATAATATAAAAAAAGGTAAGTACCAGTATATCTTGGACACAAGATTTGAACATAACGTGCCTGCCTCTATGGGGCGTACAAACTTCTTTGTATTATAAGAATATACAGACAACTACAAGAGAATGCTCAAGAGTTTAATTAATCGGGAAAATCTGAGATCCATATCCGACTCGACTGGATATCCCTTGTATGCCCCACTGAATATTATCTCTCAAAGAAGACGGAAATAATTATTAAAACTCTTACTCACTCAATTTGAGATGATTTTTTGCAATTAATGGAAGATCTTATTCATAAGTACTTTTAATTGAAAGTAGTGTTGTTAGTTCATTTTCCATGGCAACAACAAGCAATGTCAACAAATCAATGATTTTGAGTTTTTGAACACTATTGCTCTGGTGAATAAAGGTCATAAAACTGAACATATTTTTTAAGGCAGCCGCCAAAACTAAAAGTTCACTTTTTTTTTTCTTTCTCCTGTGAATGATCATCCTGATTACCTTATGGTTAACTCCGGAAATTTGCCACAAGTATTGAAGGCATTGACAAATCAATTAAGCGACGCTGTTCAATTTGAATGGCCTAAGTTGCATGATCACACATGCGCGCGCGCGCACACACATGCACGCACGCACGCACGCACGCAGACATGCATTGTTAGAATCTTTGACTAATAGAAGGCTTAAAGAGGAACTCTAGATTAATTCCAATCTTTGATTACAGTAAGCAATCTAAGATGATTCACTATTGAGATAGTATGAATCTTGGAGAGGAGCTAGATTTACAAGAGGAGGATTGTTTAAATTACAGGAAGCAATTTAGGGAATATGAAAGTTATGCCCATTTATACAAATTGTCATAATGATGTCCAGGATTGCGTTAGACCACATTAATTCATAGAATGTGATTAACACTAATTAGAAGAAGATCTTATGCAAAAGAATGAGAGCTATTCCTTTCTTTTTTTACTCAAAGTCAAGGTGATGCAAAATACTAGTAATCTGGAAAGAAATTGTATTTAATTAATTCACAGATTAAGGATGATTTATTTTCTTGGACAACCTTAGACTGCAATATCTTTTGAAATGATATAAGTTTCTCTAATCTAAAGTGAGAAGCATTAGTCGACAAACAAACCAATGCAGAATCTAACATAAGCGCTAAACCATCTATTATTTTTACCAAACGAATTCGACTACAACCTCACATAGCAGAAATAGTGTGCAGCCTTCTATATAATAACCATTGATTGTGGCTAATTATTGCTAGTCAAATTTTTTTTTTTTTGCAGAATTGTTTAGTGGCATTATTTTAGGGCACCTCTTAGCATCACTTATTAAAAGCCCACTGGATTCCATGCATGGAGGAGTTGTTGGCTCGTCTGACCATCCGAGTGGCACCAAAATTATTTTTACTTCTTGTTCGGGTTTAGCATTTAGTTTTCCTTTGTATCGAAGCAATATTTCAAGTTCGAAGAAACCGAGTTTATGCCACCAAACAGATAGTCGTCTGATATTGGCTAGTAGTTTTTCACACCTAAGCTGTTTATTGTTACTCATAGCTGATGATGCCAATGAATGGCCCAATTGCTCGGATTCCTCTCTGAGAGGGCGTTTCCAGTTTCAATGCATTGCATGAAAATCTCACCGCTGAATCTCTCCATTCACCAATAGTTACCCAAACGTCGACATGGGGGAATTTTCATACATTGACCGGAGAAGGGGTTCAAAACTTTGAAACCATCGGGAGCACTGTCAAGAACTTCAGTTCTTGAACTCAAGAATAAAACGAGAAAAATAGCGGGAGGAATGGAAATGGAAGAAGAACTGGAGAGAACAGAGAGAGATTGAAAGAGGAAAGTCTGTAATTGTCATTCATCGTAACATGTTCGTGGGAAGTATTGAGCAAGAACCATTGAACAAAAGCAAGACACGGTCAGAAGCAACACAAATATTGTTTCAAAAGGAAATCAGAGGGAAAGCGAAACCCAGAAGGAAAGCTGGATAAGGGTGCAAAAATGGGTTGTTCTTCATTCATCAGGAAGATGATCAGTGTCCATGGCGATGAGATTGGAAGGTAGGATTAAATGAAAGAAGGCTCACTGATTAGGTTTTTCCAGTCCTTGGAGACGCATTTAACCTTGAAAATGGGTCTCGGTGGAAGCCATTAAAGGATTTCCAGCACCAAGCATTCTGGGATGTGATGATTAACAACTCTGGTATCAGTTCTAGTACCATCAGTCATGTTTTCTATGGCAGAACTTTGGATTAGAAGAGACGATGGACAATTGGATTGGTGTAAACCAACACCCAATTGTGATGTCAATTAATGGCCAGATTTCAGTGTTATTTATGGTGACAAGGTTGCTAAAGTCCCTCTTCTTGTTGCGACAAACTAGAGTAATAAGATCTATTGTTGCTAAATTTATTTGTAGCACTTAATATCCGTTTGGCGTCAACTCTAAAGTGAAGGATTGAAAATTTGTCGTTAAAATTCTTTGCACCAACCATATTTTGTCATCGGAATGGGACAGTAGGAAGTTTATGACTATTCAAGATAAAATCAACAATTTTTAAATTCCGAGATCAGCACTTACGGAAACAAAGTGGCAATATTGTTTGGACGAGTTGCAAAAACACACATCGAATTTTATTTTTTTATTTTTTTTTGCAAATGACCTCTCGTGATGCTAATACCGAACTTAATACTCACTCTCTTGAAAGTACATTTTGGGGAAATTATTTCGTGAAAATTTCTCTCTTGCTTTATGTCTTAATCTCTTTTCCACTCAAACCAGGCATAAACTCAGCCTCGTCCACTACCACCATCCCTATCCACCAGCAACCCAGACTTGTCTGCCGTCGCCACTCGTGCCTACCACTAGCCCAGCCTTTATGCCGCCGCCGCCGCCACTTGAATCCACCACCAACTCACAGCCCTATTCGCCACCACCAGCCCGGTCCATCTAACACCACCACTCCCACACCCACCACCAACCTAGCCCCGTCCAAGATTTTTTATCAGTTCATCTCACCCCCTAAATAGAAAAAAAAAACTATCAACAACTAATATTACTTAAAATTAAGGGATGGCTTTTTTTTTCCACTTCCCAGTTAAAGCAATTCTTATTTTCCCCATAAGAATTTCCTAGAGGCACATGTGAAGTCCCCATAACAAAAAAGTTCATTCTCAAGATATGTTAAGAAGTTGGTGAATAAAATCTCTCTCTTTTCTTGACATTAAAATACTGATTGTTTTGAATGTTTACATCCACACCTTCTGCTCAAGGCAATACCAGCATTTTTTCTTTAATTTGAGAGTAACATAATCGGTATGTTCGCTATTAGTTCATCAGGTGAGATTCTATCTGATCCCAATTTTGAATGAACTATTATTATGCCTAACTTCATTTATTTTAGACATTTTATCTACCGGTTAAGAATGAAACCGTGCGGTAAATTTGGGGGAAAAAAACTTCAATACAACCATTCTAATTTGTAAAGCCACAATGATGTGGATGACAAATGCGGCTCGAGAGTGACAGCGGCAATCGGCAACGGCAATAGTGATTGGATGAGAAGACAGAGGCGAGGAGTGTAAGGGGGGTGGAGGCGATAGGTATTACAGGAGACCCTTCAACTAGAGCTCTTTGCCATTTTTTTATTCGAAATTGCATGCAGAAGATGTTGGTCGAGAAAGATCGGAGTCCATGGATCTCGGCCTTCTCTCGACTGAGCTCAATGACACCTCGCCAACAACTGCTACTAAACATGCCTTTAAAAGCCACTCCTCTCCCACTCGATCCTTTTGTCTTCAACCCCACCTAATTCGTCATCATTATTAATCGGCTCGCTCGTCACCCCTGTCTGGCCACTTATTTACGGTCTCAGCGATGGTGATGTTATGTCAGCATTGCATTGCAGCCAAGTTTTACTCGATAAATCGTAGTACTCGTAAATGTCATTTCAGAAGCAAAAATGTCTTTTTTTTTATTTAAGTGCCCTTTAACTGTTTGGCGACGGCCAGTGAAAAATCAAATGAATGAAAATAGTGCTATAAATAAAACTATATAAGCTTGAAATATTTAACGCATCATTGCCGGCCATGGACAAATGACTGTATACTAAAGTAAACTATATTAAAAAGGTCGACCAATCCAATTGTTGGAGTAATATGCACGTAACTGTACTTGTGCAAAACTAACACCGACATGATCCGTAGCCATTTGGATAATGCCTTTTCATTGCACGCGTCGTCTTCAAGACCATTAAATTTCATCACGGTTTCAAACGAGTCGAGATCAGCTTATTTCTTTTTTCTTTAGTAGAGGGTTCGAGAATCCATTAATAAATAGGATATTAGGATAAAAATGACTTCATTTAAAGACCGGACAACCGTCTATAACTTCAATATCCTGATTCTGGGCTCTTTATATAATTCAAGAATCTATGCATAAATTACAAGGCTGTACGGAGCCACTACAGCAAACTTTCCTCTATCAACAAAGCGTAACGCCGTCTATGGACGCTCCGTCGGAAAACAAGCCCTCTAATGCAAACAAAGAAGTCAAAAATAGGAAAACTAAAACATCAATGCCCTGTATACCTAAGCAAGATGAACCCCACGGATGTGGTAAACTCATACACTATTTCTTGCAGAATTAAACTTGCACGTTAAAGTTTCTCTCCCAAATCCCAATTCCCTAATTACTAGGGCTTTTAGGGGGAGGTGAACTGGTAAAAGCAAATCGGGAACGATGGTGCCAGCATCTGCTTTCCCGCCACTTGTACATTCAAAACAATGCCCAATTTTAACTCTTTCTCACCAACACCCTCCAACTGGCCACTTCAATTCTGTTTCCTTTACTGCCGGTTTACACTAAAAACGCTTCCTAGGGCTTTCAATGTTTTGTCCATGTTACCAAACACGCCGAATCCGGCGTGTTTGGTGGCGTGGCGCCATAGATTTATGTCCTTGTGTGTGTGAATACACGTATAGAAAGTGCAAGAATGTGCACGGAGAGTTTGATGGACTCGGATTCGGAGCGGAATGCGGTGAATCCAGGTGAGATTCTGTTTGAACTTGGCCATTTATTGATGCATGACGTACACGCATTTCTCGCTTTGTGGACCTAATAATGTGTATGGGCATTCCGCTTTAGAGAGACAGAGAGAGCGTTTGCATTGTAGATAGAGGTGTATATATAAGCAATTTAGATTTACACACTCAATCACAATACAAGGGGGAAGAGAGAGAGAGAGAGAGAGGTGTTGCAGAAAGAGTGTGTTTGCAGAGAGAAGGTATATGTTATGCTAACTATTGCCTAAATTTTTTTTGCTGTTTGACTTGAGGAATAAAATTTTAAGTCCTTAAGTTGCAAGTTGCAACAGAGATATGTATTGTATGTTATGTTTTCTAAATTGATCCTGGCGTTGATCTAGGAATAAGTGTTCCGTGTAGTGAGAAAGGGCGATCAGATGTACATGGTGAATGGGTGAATAATGAGTTCAAGTAAAGGTTGGTAGATCTTGCGTGCGCACAGGCATGCACGCACCTCTTCCATTTCATATCTATGCATGAGTGTTTGATGTATCATTTTCGTAGATAACAACACATAGGGAGATGGATGGGTTGGGGGGGGGGGGTAGGTGAGGGAAAGGGAGATGTGATGAACAGCAATTAGTTAAATGAATGGTAGAAAGATTAGATATCACAAATGCCTGATATATCATAGATAACAAAAGAACGATGATAAGCTGAAAAGATGGTTGAAGCACATGCGTTGTGCTATCGTCTTAATTTGATAGAATCAAATAACCTACTAGGTTTCTCGGAACACATATAGGATGATCACCAACGAAGGTTAGTTCTCTGTTACGCTTATGTAGCTTACGACTTGGATTTGCCTATTGGCCTCACACAAATAAGTATATGCAGAGCTATATTAATGTATATTCTTATTTACTTCTTATTGGCATTTAGTTGTTCCTATTCTATTTCTCTTGTCTGATAGTGAGTTTGATTGTTTTTGCCCTAATGTTTGCATAATCTGTTTCTTCAGTGTCTTTCTCGGTTATTCTGTGTATGACACCAGTTTTAAAAGCTTTGACTCTGCATACTCTTAAGTTTCTCTTAGGGTTTTGAGCAAGTGTTGTTGTTTTCTTCGTTTATTATGACCCCTTCTGCATCCACATACACACATGCATCATTTATTGGTCCTATCTTTCATTTTCCATACTATAATTGCTAAATAATCTCGATATGGTGGATCAGATTATTTGGTTTTGCAACTGTTTGCATGTGTTAGTATTTTTGCCACTCTACATACTCACTGCACGTGTTGAAGCCTTGTGTATCTCAGCATTGGAATTGATAAAACTATCTTTGACGTACTGATAACTCCCGTGTGTTATCTCAAATTGTGCCCGAGTGCCCAGTGTACCTAACCTGAGGAAAGTGCTGCTTACTTTTCTATTCTATTCTGGAGACTAAATCATTGATTTTGTTCTTTTTGGCTTCTTTAGGAGTGTTGTTAATATTCAGGTTCACTGTAACTCGCCTTATCATGTTGCATATGAATGTCAAGACTATCATTTTGATGAACAAATTGAACATGGGGTATATCCATGGAATAATCTATTGATCTAATTCAAATGGTAAATTTTCATAATGAAAGATGTCATCATAAGGCTCTGGGACCCAAAGAGCTTCATCCTCTTTCTTCAAGGTACACATAGTTTAGAGGGAATAGGATATCTCCAATAGTGGTTGTGTTTCTTTTACTCCTTTGCACCCTCCCTGCTAGCGCGATCATGCATGCATGTCTACTATAGTATGTACTTGTGAGAGAGAGAATATCTCTCATGTTGTGTTCTTTCTTGACTCCTATCAACACTCTCTATGTTTGAGTTCGTGCATGCATGTCTCTCCTCTCTCTCTCTCTCCCCACCCACTCCCCATGCGTATGCTATACATCATTTGACTTGTTGAGCCGTTAAACTTCATTTGCCGTTTTTCATTTAATTTAGGATTAGCTCTTCCTAGGGTTATCCTTCTTCTAGAATCAATTTCTAGCAACCTGAATGAATAGCATGTGATACATACTGCTTTTTCCGGTTCGTCTGGTGCCCATACTTGAGTGTTCAACTGTCTTCCTTAGGACTCTGAGACTATTTATATCTATTGAAGTAAAATATTGAATGCTTAGCATATCCATGGAGTTGACAGGGACCATTTGAACTAATTAGGGATGCACTGGTGATGAGCATACTTGATTGGTTGTCTTACAATAACCAAAACCTGTATATGCATGGTTACTCAAAAAAAGAGAAAATGAGTTAAAAATATCCATTTCTCTACCCCCTAAGCTGACCATGTCCGAGGATCTGTACTTTCTTTTTCCTTGTTTAACTTTCATCTCTCTATATGCAGTATGGATATTTCAAAGTGATTTATTACTTCTCTCTATGTTTGTCTTCCTCTCCTTTTATCTTCTTTCTGTTTATCACTTTTCTAGGCTACTTAAGAAAGATGAACTTACTATGCTTGGTCTTTGTATATGTTTCATTATTTGTCTTTTTGTGGATGACTTTCTTAAGTCTCGCTTTAAATCTTACATATAGCAATTTGTTGTCTGGACCAAGGAAAATCCCTGTTTACTTTAGACGTCTGTTTCTAACAATCCTTTTATGATGCTAATGCACTGTTGAGTTGAGTTAATAAGTGAAGTTGGACTACAGGTAGAAGGATGTATATTAATACAAACATGCGTGTATATGTATACATATCTGTTTCATATCCTCTTCTGTTAATGCTAGTTATGTGCATTAAGTTCCAGGAGTGCTTTCTTTTTTTTTCTCCTGATACCTCGTTGAATGACTTATACCTTCTCTGACTGTGCTATAGAGTTTCTCCTTCCTGTGCTGGTTAGTACATGACAACAGGTAGACAATAAGGTGCAACTTGTGGTTTCTTGGTCAACAATAACAATAAAAAGATAACATTTTCTTAGCAAGTTGGTCCTTCCGCTCATGATAACTCCTAATCTTTAGTTCGTTCTTAAGATTTTATCTGTTACATGCCGAATGGTATATTTTTGTTAAAGTGAGGCAGTTTAAGTTGTCTTTGTTGACTTGGATTTCTCATTTTCAATTTTTGCATGTGGATTAGGGTCTACATTGTGAGATTCACTGGAAGCATAAGATTGCTCTACGAAGATATAATCTCATTAGCTACCAAAAATAGAACACAAAGAATGACTTTTTTGGGAATTCAAACTATGAAATGGACGTCTTATTAGGAAAAGTAATAAACCAAGGTACCTTTTTTAGCCTCTCTTTTGAGGTTATTCTTCACTTGAATCTGACATGCACCAAGAGAAGTTCGGGGACAACACATAGTCCCTGAAAGTAAGATATTTGTCCGATTAAAAAAGGTAAGTATACACACAAAAGGGGAGTGTCATTTTGCCAAATTCAGTAACATAAATTGATTTTTACTTATATTTATGCATATTTATTAAGTGGTTCTCGTAGTTGATCGAAATTCGTTGTGTTAGCCTATTCCTTGTCGTGTTTCAGTCAATCAGGATTAGTTAGGTAAGACAGAAACATCGCATTTGAAATCTGTATCTGATATTGGTGCTACGGCAGACTAACCTCGGTGTCATCAGATGTCTCCAATTTATGCTGCTATTTGGTTCTTTGAAAGGATACAAGAAGAAAACTGCTGTGCTAGATAGTCGTTATGTCACCTTGTTCTCCAAACTTCACCTAGTCTAGACCGAATCTTGCCACTCCACTGGCCAACTTTAAATAAACTTATATATTTTATCCCGTGCAATTGTCTTGTTGGCTTGACAACTTAAACAAAACATTGTTGCACATTTCTCCATTTTGACTATCTGTGTCAAGGAATAACATGATTTCGGGCAGAGGAGTTTGTCTGTTTCAAATGGTGCTTGTGATCAGAAAATTATCTCAAGGGTTTCGCCATAAAGGCCAAATCTTTAGTTGCATAAAGCATGGGTGAAGCGAGAGTGAGATGGGAGTGAGTTTCCTGGGGGGAGGGTCACGTATAGGTCTCTGGGTTTCGTGGAAGAATAGGAAAATCCTGCAACTATCAAGTCATAGTAAATTACTCACTAGTGGGCACTTTTTACTGTCATAATTATATTCGTACACACTGATTTGGAGTTAAAAAGAATTGAAGTTTATTAATGCGCAAGGAAACCATCACATGTTACGTGACAGTTTAGTGTATTGGACATCTGATGTTCTGATGTTTAGTGAGTGTACAAAAGACGTCATGCATGCATTGAACAATTGGTACAGGGGAAATGATTAACATCCTCTTTTTCTCCCCAAGTGCAGTTCAGTCTTTATTCTTCGTCTGTTTTCTACTCTTATTTTTCTAAAGGGCGTCAATGTTTTGCTTATCTTGGTTCTTTCTTTCGATCATTTGCATCTGAATCTTGCTTCCACATAATATACGTTTCTTTCAATACCTTGAAAGTAGAAAATGGCTTGAATTTTTTTTAAAACTGAGCGTTGAACTTTTTGGTTTTCTTTCTTTCTATTTGAGAACTTTATATACTTCATTTAACTGCTACTTGCATATTACATGCGCTTTCTTCTATTTCCTGAACTGATATGTTGTTTCAGACATGGAGAAAAAAATGACACTGTATAAGTCGAAGAGTCCAGCTTCTGATGTTGAAGGAGCAGATCCCAATGCTGAAGGGAACACCAGATCAAAACAAAAAAGAACGAGGTCTGCGAACAGTAAATATGCATCTGGTTCTCGAAAAATGCCAAAGAGAGAAGCCGCATGCACTCATTTCAAGCATAAAGCAGTTCCCTTGACTGATAAGTCTATGATCACCGAGAAAGAAAGAGTGAAAGTAGTGGAAGAAGAGATAGCGGCTATAAGTTTGACAACTGGCCAAGATGATACACGGCCAAATAGAAGACTGACGGACTTCATGTTTCATGATGCAGACGGTATGCCACAGCCTGTTGAAATGCTAGAAGTGGATGACATATTTATATCTGGCATCATCTTGCCTTTGGAGGAAACTTTAGACAAAAAGAAGGAAACAGGGGTTCAATGTGAAGGGTTTGGTCGTTTAGAATCTTGGGCCATATCGGGATATGAGGATGGCTCACCAGTCATATGGGTCTCCACTGAGGTTGCTGATTATGACTGTGTTAAGCCTGCTGCTTTATACAAAAAGCTGTATGGTCATTTTCTTGAAAGGGCCCATACTTGTATTGAAATTTACAAAAGACTATCAAAATCAGCTGGGGGAAACCCCGACCTGACCCTTGATGAGTTACTTGCTGCACTTACCCGGTCAATGAGCGGAAGTAAGAATACTCCTCATGGAGCATCTATCAGGGACCTAGTTATTTCCTGGGGTGGTTTCATTTTTGACCAACTGATTGGCTTGGATGAGACATCTGCTGAAACTGATCGGCGGTTCAGTGAACTGCCTGTGCTTGCTGCCCTGAGGGATGAGAGCAGGAAAACTGCATACCCTTTAGCTACTAAGATGGTTTCCTCCCGAGGTGCGATTAGTACAAGTCTAAAAATTGGGGATGGAGAGAAAACAAGTAAGTCCACTTATGTAGGGGAAGATGAAGATATGAAGTTTGCTAGATTGTTGCAAGAAAAGGAAAACTGGCAATCATTAAGACAGAAGAAGAGGCAACGCTGTGTTACCTCATCTAATAGGTATTATATCAAGATCAATGAAGATGAGATTGCAAATGACTATCCTTTTCCTGCATATTATAAATCAGTCATCCAAGAAACAGATGAGTACATTATCTTTGACAACAACATTGCTTCCAGTGATCTTGATCAGCTTCCCCAAAGCATGCTTCATAACTGGTCTCTTTACAATCCAGACTCGAGATTGACTTCTTTGGAGCTTCTCCCCATGAAACCTTGTGATAGTAATGATGTGACAATATATGGATCAGGTATTATGATGGCTGATGATGGAAGTGGATTCTGTCTCGACAACGAATCTACTCAATCTTCTTCAAGTTTTTCTGGCGCACAGAATACGGATGGTATTCCAATATATTTGAGTGCAATAAAGGAGTGGATGATTGAATTCGGATCATCAATGGTTTCTATTTCAATCAGAACTGATATGGCCTGGTAAAGTTTTGAATTGTGATGTTTTGAATGACTTATAGTTGTGATCACTCGGTTTCATTCATTCTCATTTAGAATGAAGGGACTCTTGTCCTTTTTTATGTTGACTTACGATCAACATCTTTCTACATTTTATTGCCTATATATGGATTATGTATGAGAACCCTTAGCCCATAAAAAAGACTGTCATGCAGGCCTAAGATTTACAAATCTACAATGCTTTTTACTGCAATTAGAAAGGAAATGAAAATGAGATAAAGTGCTAACAGAACACAACAATGCAAATAAAAGGTGAATCTTGTTTTCGTACAATTGGAAAAATCCGGTTGCTTTGTCTTGGAAATACCTCGAGTTCTTTTTCTGCGTGTATATCTCAGGGTGATATATTTAGATATATGCTTATAGTATACAGTCACCTTTCTGCTGCTTTCAGGTACAGGTTGGGAAAGCCTTCAGAGCAGTACTCTCCGAGGTACAAACCAGTACTAAAAACAGCAAAGCTAGCAATTAGCATAATCACATTGCTGAAGGAGCAGAGCCGAGTATCACGCCTTTCTTTTCCAGATGTCATTAAGAGAGTGTCTAATTTTGGAAAGAATCAGCCCGCTTACATTTCTAACAATCCGGCAATTGTGGAAAGGTACACAGTAGTTCATGGACAGATAATTTTGCAAATATTTGCAGTGTATCCCAATACTACCATCCAAAAATGTGCTTTTGTGACCACTCTTCGAGATAAAATGGAGAAAAGAAACCATACCAGATTGACAGTTAAGGAAAAACTAATCTTGAAGAAGGCTCCAAATTGGAACCCTAGAGCAGCAATGGTACCTGTTGTCTCTAAGAGGAAGCTCATGCCAGCTACAACAACCAGGCTTATTGATAGAATTTGGGGAGAGTTTTACTCGAACTACTCACAAGAAGACTTAAAGGATGAAGATGCCCTTGAAGTAAAGACAGGTGGACAGCTTGAGGAAGAAGAGGAAGAAGAAGAAAGTGAGGATGATTCTGGAGAGGCCGAAGAAGAGAAAATCATAGCAGTTGAGAAAGTTGAGAGACCTCACTCCCCACTAAAACCCTTGAAATTGCCTTCTTCTGTCAGAGAAGTAAAATGGGATGGAGAAGCAGTTGGGAAAACATGTGCTGGCAATGCTCTTTATACACAGGCCATAGTGCGTGGAGATGTGGTTGCTGTAGGTGGTACAGTGCTGGTGGAAACATCTTACTCAGAGGAACATCCTCCTATCTACCTTGTAGAATACATGTATGAAGACTCAGTTGCAAGAAAATGGATTCACGGTAGGCTGCTGCGGAGGGCATGTGAGACAGTTCTTGGAACCGCTGCTGACGAGAGGGAGGTCTTTCTGACAGATGATTGTGCTGAATTTGAACTTGGTGATATTGTACGAACTGTGATTATGGTGACCAGATTAATGCCTTGGGGCTATCAACATCGGAAGGCTAATGCCGATCATGATAAGGTTGACAGGGCAAGAGCAGTGGATAGGAAAACTAGAGGCTTGCCTATGGAGTACTTCTGTAAGAGTTTGTACTTGCCTGAGAAAGGTGCTTTCTTTTGTCTAAAAACTGATATGATGGGACTTGGTAGTGGACTTTGCCACTCTTGTAAAATTAAGGAAGCCCAAAAAGAGGAGGAGGTCTTTAAAGTGAATACTTCCATAACAAGCTTTAAATACCAGGGAAGGGAGTATAATATTCATGACTTTATCTATATAGGTCCTCATTATTTTGCCACAAATGAGAGGAGTCGCATAACTTTCAAGGGTGGACGGAATGTGGGGCTTAAAGCTTATGTTGTTTGTCATTTGCTTCAGATAGAAGTTACCAAGGCTCTAAAAATAGTCGACGCTGAAACTGTGAAGATCAAAGTAAGGAGGTTTTTCAGGCCTGAGGATATTTCTGCGGAGAAAGCATACCATTCCGATATACGAGAGGTAACGCTGATGTTGAAGTCATTAATATTGTTCTTGTTTATAGCGCAAATAAAATGCATTTAAGTCTGATATACAAAATATGTTATGCTCACGAAGGAAAACGCATAAGTGGTTAAGGTGGCCCAGCAAATAACCATACTTACAGGTTGTGTATGTTTGAACGACCTAACAGCTTCAAGCCAATTTTTTTGTGTTTAAAAAGCTGAAATTATATACATGGGGAGCTTTCCAAGTCCTTCAAATTCTGTTGATGTATTCTATTTCTCAACATATGAAATAGGTGCTCTAACAGTACCTTTAAATTTGGATTTCCAGGTTTATTACAGCAAACAAATAGTAACGGTGCCTATAGTAGCTATAGAAGGCAAGTGTGAAGTTAAAAAGAAGCAAGATCTTTCAGCTTTGGATAGCACTTTCGTTTTTGAGCATATTTTCTTTTGCGAAAATCTATATGACCCTGAGAACGGAGCTCTCAAGCAGGTACCTTCGGCTTTTCTCGTTTGTCCAAGATATAGTGCAGCGAATGCTTCCATTTCTTTCTTTTATACTCTATGTATTGGCTTAACAGTGTATAGAAAGTATCTCCGTGTTTAGTTTTGTTTCGTTTTCACAATTACGTTTTTGCTTTTCCGTATACTGCAGTGATGTTTTTATCTATAGGGTCGTGTTGCAGTCCTTTAATGCCCATAATCTTAATGTTCTGCACAGTTGCCGAGTCATTTACAATTAAGTCTCCCAAAAGAAACGGTGGTTGGTGATGCTGCAATTAGAAAGAGAAAGGGGAAGAGTAAAGAAGGAGAAAACGATTTTAGTGGTATTGAAAGCCAAGAGGATGCATTTCCTAAAAATTGTCTGGCCGCGTTAGATATTTTTGCTGGATGTGGTGGCTTATCTGAAGGCTTGCAGAAATCAGGTAGCATTTTATTTTAGCCTGCCAGCCGTGTTAATATTCATTCTTGAGAATTCTAGTGGCCTACCACTTGTATAAGTACTTGCAGGTGCAACGGTTACCAAGTGGGCAATTGAATACGAAAAGCCTGCGGGCGAAGCATTTAAGGTTAACCATCCAGAGACTGTGGTGCTTATCAACAACTGCAATGTGATACTGAGGTGAACCTTTTTATTATGCCTTATCGGATCATCAAAGTATTGATGTTTCTCAAAAGCAGTTCATATGAGTTCGTGTGAAAATACCTCATATTAGTGTTGTTTTTTGGAAAATGAAAACTCACCATATCTTTGCTTGATACCAATGTAGATTTTTGCTTCGTTTCCTTGGCTCCCCAACATATTAATCAATCGATCAAAATGCAGGGCTATCATGATAGCATGTGGGGATGCAGACGACTGTATCTCAACCTCTGAGGCGGCAGAGTTGGCTGCAAAGCTTGACGAAAAGGAGATCAATAATTTGCCTCGGCCTGGGCAAGTGGATTTCATTAATGGAGGGCCTCCATGTCAGGTATGAGTATCTACTTGTATATAGTTATAGTGTTTATAGAAGAAATTAGGTGGATTCACTCCTTCAAGACTTTCTCTTTCTGCAGGGTTTTTCCGGAATGAATAGGTTTAACCAAAGCACATGGAGTAAGGTTCAGTGTGAAATGATCTTAGTATTCTTGTCCTTTGTGGATTACTTTCGACCCAAGTTTTTCCTTCTGGAAAATGTGAGGAACTTTGTATCATTCAACAAAGGGCAGACGTTTCAATTAACTCTAGCTTCACTGCTTAAAATGGGTTATCAGGTCTGCGCATGCTTTCTTACTCTTTATGTACTCCCTTGCATAAGGTGACTAGGTAGCTTATCAGCCAGTGGGTAAATGATAGTCAGGTGCTTCTTATCATCCACGGGGCAGTGGACAATGTAGTCTCTTTTCCCATTTATCCATATTTACTGCGTAGTCAAGAGACGATATTGTTTAAGATGTTCCCCTTTCAAAACGAGCTCTACATGGATTACAAGTATACCTTGCAGGCAACCTCATAAGTTTTTCTGTGTTTGTAGTACAGCTGTGGAGACTGTTTCTTATCAGTTTGGGCATGCATACAATGAAGATACTTTATATTAGATGGAAAAGACATATAAGCTTATGTGTATAGGCTTGAACGGCTATTAGTATTACTTAGAAGGTCCTATTTAGTCACTTGACATCCGAGGCTGTTTGTCATTGTAATATCTATTAGCTAGGCTCTATAGATACAACCTTTGCTTTAGGTTGTGTGACACAACCCGAAGTCTGCCCTTCTGGTTTCAGTCTCTTATTGTTTTGTTCTCTGATAGGTGAGGTTTGGCATATTGGAAGCCGGGGCTTATGGTGTTTCTCAATCACGTAGACGTGCGTTCATATGGGCAGCCTCTCCTGAAGAGACGCTCCCTGAATGGCCTGAACCAATGCATGTTTTTGCAGGTCCAAAACTTAAGGTTACATTGCATGGAAATATCCAATATGTTGCAGTACGAAATACTGCTACTGGCGCCCCTTTTCGTGCAATAACGGTTAGAGATACAATTGGAGAGCTCCCTGATGTTGGAAATGGGGCTTCAGCAGTATCTATGCAGGTGGGGCTCTTCTTTATTTGTTAATGGGTATTCCGTCACAAGTGTCGTACCCATCTGTTGTGCTTTAAATTTTCCTTTGCATTTTGTTGCACAGTACGGAAATGAACCTGTCTCTTGGTTTCAAAAGACAATTCGAGGTAATGCATCGGTATTAACTGAGCACATGTCCAAGGAAATGATAGAGTTGAATTTCATTCGGTGCCAAAGAATTCCAAAACGTCCAGGTGCTGATTGGCGTGACCTCCCAGATGAAAAGGTACACGTTTATCTTCCGAAGGGAAAGAATCTAGTTGAAGTTAAACCAATTGTTCAAGTTTAAAAAGAGAATTTTCAGGCTACTTTTTTCTCTTGGACAGTCTTTCTCTCACGTGCACATAAAAAGATGATTTGTTGCTGTTTGAATGTATGGACTAGTGTTTTCCTGATTTAAAGCTCCAAATGTTATACTTGGTTCCTGCAGGTTCAATTGTCAAATGGAGATGTGGTTGATTTGATACCCTGGTGCCTACCAAATACAGCCGAAAGGCATAACCAATGGAAAGGCCTGTTTGGAAGGTTGGACTGGGAAGGAAACTTTCCAACCTCTGTTACTGACCCTCAACCAATGGGTAAGGTTGGGATGTGTTTTCACCCCGAGCAGGACAGGATACTCACAGTCCGTGAATGCGCTCGATCTCAGGTAACGTGCTGGGTAGAATATGAAGTAATAAGAATAGTTTGCCAAGACACTGTGGTGAGCTCACTAATATTTTTTGTCCACAAGCATTTCCAGTTTCTATCTTGTCTACATCATAACTGATTTAGTGATTCATTTGGAAAGCACGTAAAGAATAAGAATATAAAATATAGACATTTGTTACTTAAATTGTTTTCTCCATTTATAGTACTTGAGGAAACAAGCTTTTATTTTTTATAGGCTAAATTGCAAACAGAATCTATGAGGTTTAGAAGTTTTGGCTAATCCAACCCTGACCCTGACTTTCCATTTTGAACATTTAAAACTCTTGACGGTGTCTAATTTAAAGCAATTGGACTAAAATCGTCAAAACTAAATGGATGGCCTTCTGTGCGTATATTTTACGCGGCTTATCCTAGAGGCAAAATTGTCCAACTCATTTACATACCACTAAGGTACCGTTTGAAACTGATTAGTTTTTAATTTTTTTCAGTTTTGTAAATTGAAAAGAAAAAAATGCGCTTTTGGTACACAGTTTTTGTTTTTATTTTTTTTTTTCCTTCAGTTTTGAAAAACTAGTTTTTAAAATAAGGTTATTTTTTAATTCTCCTATTTTAGAGTTTTGAGTTTTGTTTTGAGACCATCACCTCCATAGCCGCCCCTCGTAGTTCATCGGCCCTTCTGAGTTGCTGTTGGCTACCGTCGCTTCCCACAATCAAAAAAAAAATTTAAAATAAAAATTAAATAATCAAACACTAAAAAAAAATTTAAAAGACTGAGTAATCAAATACCCAAAAAAAAATTTAAAATAAAAATTAAACTAATTTTTATTTCTTATGAATTAAAACTGTAAATAATTTTAAATAAACTTATTATTTCACATCACTTGTTTATCAACCTCGCCGCCACAAACATTGACCATCATGAACACTGCCCATACCAACCACTAAAACCATTTCATCCATGTCCAACTATAAAACCCAACATCGCAATAGTATTTATTATATAAATCATCACCTAGGAAACACCACTGGGGTGCCACCACCATCTCCATCTGTCAAACCCACCATTCGACTCTAACTACCAAATCCACCACTGCACTCATTATTGCCCTTACAACCCATTAAGCCCACCACCTCAATCCAATTACCAAATCCACCGGCACCACCATATTTATTATCTTCTACCAATCATTTTCCAATTTCTTTGTCCCGGAATTTTGGATTTACCAATTATTTTGTTCTTTTCTTACAATTTTTAGGCTAAATTGCACTGTAACCCTGACCTTAGCTAAACATGTTACCAAAATTCCAACGTTTATAATTAGGCACTCATAACCCAAGGTTTGCCACTTATTGTCGTCGTCGAAGGAGTTTATTAACATAGTCAACGATTCCTTTAGTTTTTAAGGTAAGGGTGTTTTTGTCTCTTTAGGTTCTTTTTTTTATTTCTTTTAGCAATTAAATTTTTCAACCAATTTCAACAGATGAGATCGAATCAGAGGAAAGGTAGGATAGCCATTCTTCCTTTCTTTTTTTCCTTTATCTTTCTATTTCTCCTTCTCCTTCCTTAATCACAGCCCGCCTTTGCCAAAGCTTGGCTGCTCCTCATCCTCAAACCCACTGCCAACCAACCCGAAAACCTAGAGATATCAAAAGGGCCGAGCGGCCTACGGGCTGGCCCGGCTCTTTTTTGGGCTCGGACTGGCCCTAACCCTTAGGGCTTGGGCCAGGTCGAATAATTTGAGAAACGGGTCCGGCCCTAAAATGGCCTGTTTTTGGCCCGGCCTGTTTTTGGCCTGATTCTGGCCCGATTCCCTAAGATATCTTATTTATGAACTTTAACAAGAAATTTCCAATTATATGAACGCTAAAAGTAGGGTACACTAAGAATAGAAAATTATTTTGAATGGGTAAGAAATTTAAGACAAGGATGCAATGCATTTTCATTCTACCCACGTCACTGACACTTTTCTTTCACACCTGATTCCAAACATAAATAAATGGAGGAACAGAAGCAAGGGTAGGCAATCTTGGACTCATACTTGTACTAGCCTTTGGTGTTCCCTTTTTTGTTATGACTGAATAGCGAATTAAAATGAAAAAAGAAAATAGAGATAGATAATCAATCATAGTACAACTCATGAGTGCCCAACTAATCTACCTTCTTTCTAGTAAGTAATGATATGTATTAACAAGGAACACCAGAGGGGTGACACCCATGTCCACAAAAATATCTACTCAGCTAACTATACAACATTAAGCTATCCAAAAACTAAAGATAGGCTTTATTGTATTAAGAAATTATTTTGAGAATCTAAATTAGAAAGAAAAGGAGGCAAAGACTTACAACTGAACAAACTCAATACTTCGGTGTTCTGTCAACTCTGTGAATATAAAAGGACAAAAATCCGTTTAATATCTTTTGTAAAAACAATAATAGAATAATTTCCTTTTAAAAATTAGTTGATAAAAAGCTTATGGAGATAAAAGGAGGGAGGGCTTATGAACAAATTTATTTTAAATTTAATTTTTTCATAACATAAAACATGGATAAAAAGAATTTTTTTAAAAAAATAATTTTTTATTCAGGCCCGGGCCTGGCCCAAGCCCGGCCTTAAAGTTAGGGCCTAGGACTTGGGCTTGGACCGGGCCAGGATATCCTCACATTGGGCCTGGCCCGAAGCCCGGTTTGGCCCTGACCCTCTTCTGGCCCGCTGGGCTTGGGCTAGGCCGGCCCATTGACATCTCTATGAAAACCTATTGTCGCGACTACTAACCTACAAACTAGCTTTTGCCGCTTGGCTTTCCCCTACCACCTCTCATTGTCTTTTGCGAACCCATTGTCTTCGCTCGCTTTTCCCCTACTGCTTATCTATCTCCTCCGCGAACCCACTACCAACCAACTTGCAAACTCACCACCGCGACCAAGGCGGTGCTGCTTAAGGTGGCACACCGTGGTGCTGCTAATGTGTGTGCATTATTTGGTATTGTTTAGATTTTGGTTTCAAATAATTAGTGATGTGCAGGTGGCCTTTAGGTGGGCATGGAGGATGATTGACTGGTGATAATGATAGTGGTGGGAGGGGCAGGTGGTGGTCATAGGGGGAGATGGTAGTGGCGGCCGGAGAAGGCTAGGCTGGAGTTATGAAAGTAAGTAGTGGTGGCAGTGGAAGAAGAAGGGTTTGGCCAAAGGAGATTGAAAAAGATGAAATTACCCTTAAAAACTAACGGAACCATTGACTCTCATTATTAAAATCTATTGATTCTAATATATGGCAAACCTTAGAGTTTTAGGTGCCTAATTATAAACGTTGGGATTTTGATTGCAAATTTTAGCCAAAGTTAGGGTTTATAGAGCAATTAAGCCAATTTTTTATTATCAACGTTCTCTGTTGGTGGGAGCGATCGGGCTATTGGGCTTGCAGCAAAGATGATGAGTATTGTGGTCATGGTGGGTTTAGTAATTGTAGATGACAGTGGTTGTGGCGGTGGTGATGAGACTGGTAGTTAGATACAGTAGCAGTGTGAGTAGATGACATGATGGTGAATATCCTGGTGGGTTTAATAGTTGGAGATTGGCGAGACGGGTAGAACAAAGTGATAGTGGGTTGATGATTAGGGTCGGAGGCAGTGCTCCAGTTATTGTGGTTGGAAGTAGTGGTTTAGTAGGATGGTTGGAGTTTGGAACAAGAAGAAGAAAAGAGAAATAAAATAACTATAAGTATGTTTGAAATCCATTTTAGTTTTTAGTTTTTTTAAAAAAAAATCAAAACCAAAACCTCTTTGAGTTGACTGTTTTTACAAATTTGATGACTTGTTTGATAGCAGCTTTGTATAATTAGTTTTTACTCCCCCCCCCCCCCCCCCCTTTCTCTCTTCTTTTTTCTATTTTTTTCCCTCTTTTCTATTTTTCCTCTCTTCTTTGTTATTTCATTTTTCAATACTTGAGAACTTTTTTTGAACTTTTATGTTCAATAACTAGAAGCACCCCTCCAACTACTGCTATGGCAGTAACATCAGCTTGCCAGTGAAAACTTTTTTGAGTCTGATTGGGCTTTGATTAGGTGAAGGTGTTTGAATGAAATTTACGTACGTAGGTCGAAGATATTAGGGCTAAGTGAGGGATGAAATCTTGTGGTGGTGTTTGTTGCAGGGACAATGGTGGTCGGTATGATGGTGGATTTGGATTTAGAAGAGTGGTGGTGCCGTGGTGATGATCGATGTTGGAAAGTTTAGTGTTCAGCGGTGTTGGTCATTGGTGGTTGTGGTTATCAGTGGCTATGGTAGTTGGCGGTGTTCGTGGGTTTTGGTTACCAGTGATGGTGGTTGCGATTAATGATTATGATGCTTAGCCGTGTCGACAAGCTTGGTGTTTAGGTGTATTGACCAGTGATGGTGACAAACCGGCGATCATTAGCTATGATCGTTGGTAGTGTTTGTAATTTGGTGTTCGAGAGTTTTGGACAGTGGCGGGGGAGATCAATGAGTATGGTGGTTGGTAATATTTGTGGTTTGGTGTTCTTGAGTGATGAATGTTAGTCATAAAAATTGAAGGGAAGAAGAGATAAAATGTTTCTAACAAAAGTTGAAAGGTGGATCTCAAGAAAAAAAATTGAAAACTGAAAACTCCATTTAAAAATGAAGGGGAAAAAAACTAAAAACTAAAAAAAAAAGCTTTGTCAAACAAAGCCTAAAACTGTCTGTCAAATATTGTTTTCAGTTTTTAAAACTGAAAATAAAAGTTGTTTCAAATGCTACCTAAACTTTAAAATAACCAATAAGATTAAGATGCTAGGGCATGGTTAGGCTTTTTATTTTATATTTTCATTTCAAAACAACCAATAAAAGAACTAAGAATTATGCTTTTTGATTTTTGTACGTGCGTTATACATACTAAGCTCCGTCTAGATATTTTAACTTCAATCCAATTTTGGATTGAATTGCAACTTCTACGCAATATCAGGGTTTTAAATGCCCGCCGTGAAATATCAAGATTTTATTTGCCAGAAGTTGTAAACTTCATAAAGTTATTTGCAAATGTAGTCTATAGTATATAGTGACCAACACAAAATGGTATCCAAATGCTGGCCATCTATATAAATGTTACTCATTTTACTCTCGCGCATGCAGGGCTTCCCAGATGTTTACAAGTTTGTGGGCAACATCCACCATAAACACAGGCAGATCGGCAATGCTGTCCCTCCTCCTCTGGCGTTTGCATTGGGCAGGAAGCTCAAGGAAGCAAGAGAACAAAGAAACACAGCATAACGGAATTGCTCTGACCACACAGGAATGTGTTCTTTCAGGCCAATAATTCGTTAGGTTCTCCAGAAAACCAAAGCCAACATGCTTGAAATGTTGGTTCGCCCATGGCAGACAATATCATAGAGTTGAGTTCACAGAGGTGCGAGGGGAGACTGACGGGTTCCCTTCTGTCTCCTGCTTTACAAGCGCCACAATGGTCTCTTCTTCTTCTTTCAAACAGAATACTGCAATAAATTTGTTTCATGTTTGTACAGTTAAGCAATGTGGTACACCGTGCATCACATTTTGTACTACAGTGAATCTACAAAATTGTTGTCAAGAACTGTGCGATTTTGTTTGGAAGAAAGATGGGAGTACCCTTGATTAAGTCATACAAGGAAACCAATCTTGGCAAGATGATCAGCGCATGAGTTAGCCGGCCGTAGGGCAAACAGGATCCTGATAATGTTTTCACCATATTATGAATCCCGACTGACGCCCCTTCTTCTCATCTTTTTCGATCGCCTTGACCACCGTTGGAGACCTCAAAGCCGACTACCGGTCCAATCAACGTCCACTAGCTCCAGCCTCATCACGCAGATTAACGCCACTCCCGCTCTGCTTTAACTACAACAAACAAATCGTTGTTAAAAATACTAGATCTGTGTTAGCTACGGAAAGACCGGTGGATTTGTATTGGATTATACCGGAAAAGACTAGGGCAGCTGCGGGGTCGAGGAAGCCAAACAAGAATGTCGTTTCGTCTCAGTTGAATGTTTGTGCCATGTTGTTTGTTAGGAATTTTAAAAAGGAGAGGCTCGCGGCGGTGGCGGGTTGTTTGAGTCATGGACGGTGATAGTGGTGGCAGCGGCGATAACGGGGGTGGTGGTGATCTAAGGAGAGAAGATTACGAGGAGTTAGTCACACAATATGACAATATTTTGTTTCCATGTTACAATCTAAAGCTAAAAATTTGCATTTTATCTTACAAAAACGAAAAACAAATACCGTAACGCACAGCCCCTTAGATCTAACACGAAGTAATCGAGTTCTTCTATTTTTAGAAAGGTAAGAATTTTTTATATATAATTTTTAGCGTCAATTGAGACAAAGTTCTCTCACCAAACGATTTTAACGACGCACATTCTTGACCATCAAACCAACCCTTGGAATTACGAAGCAACGGAACCATGCAAATTAAACATACCCCAGCTTATTAAGATACGGCCTCCACTTATATAAATTACGGGCACGTTTAGCAAAATTTAGAATATGATAGGAAGATTGAATTTGTATGAACTATGCTAGGGTCTTAGATGCCGACTCCATTCCCCTTCCCATTCGAGTTCATGCAGATGTCTGGCAACTTGCTCTGCCATCAATGAAATTTGTTTAGTAAGAAAAAACAAAGTGATGCACAATTTTGCTAGTACAAAAGATCAGTTAAAAGAGATATGCGTTTGCAAAGTTCCTTGGGGGTTCAAAAGGATGGATAGCTCCAGGTTTCACGAATACTGAATGAAAATGACGAATACTTAACCAAAACATAGCGTCGATGTCTGACTACGCTATTGTATTTCACGAATCTTGTCAATACGACATCCATAGCATGATCGGTAGAATCGGGCTCAATCGATCTTTTTCTGCGCAATGCTCTCTCTGTACGTATCTATGGTTGAGGGGCCTTGCAAGGATTTTTCTCCTCTGCTTCGTGTCTAATGACCAGACATTCTGCACAGAATAGCTGAAGATGTCAATCTAGCCTTACAAATAGAGTGACGCTGCAAACACAATATCCCTTTTGATCTTGGAAACAGCATCCTCGAGCTTTGCTTCGAGCTCGGTTTCCCCGATGGATTTTGCAGCCTGTATTAGCTGCTGAAGAACTTCCTCCAGTCTCCTGATAGCCCTGATCAAGCTGCCCTCAAAAACCTGCGAGATCTCCATTATCTCATAGAATTTTGATCCTTTTGCCCATGCATACACCGCCTCCATGATATCAGGCCGGAAAGAACTCACGAAATTCTCAACGTCGATTTGAACCTGAACAAAGCCAACACGTCTTCCAAGTAAGATGATGCTCAGCTAAAAGACCAGAGAGTAACCACAGATACTTGGATGAAAACATTCAAAAAGAAATTACTTGAAGAATACTCTTTTTGCAGACACTCCACCATATCTTTTCATCACTATATTCTTCTGGCAGGGCACAAGTGATTCAGGTGGTGACTAAGTTAGTAGTAGGGGCGTCCATGTTTGGGTCGACATAGATTTAAGGTGTTTCTTTTAAAATTAAGGGGAAAACAAGGGTGATTTCATTGAGTTTCTTTACCATATATATACCAGATTCCAAATTAATTTATCCCAGCATATATTTGTTATTTGTAATAGATCAAGTCGCCCCTTCGTTACCCCATTAGAAAAGTCTCAGGTCCTTATTTGTCCATTAGGCATAGCATGAATCTTTAATGCCGCAGATGACCTGATCTAGAATTTGTGTTGCAGTTACTAGGCCCCCCACTCTTATTCGTACTAGGTCATTTTGCCATCTCTGCACGATCAGAAAGTTTAGTTACAAAAACGTAGTTCCAGTAAGTAAAGCCACTAGTACCTTGCACTCCAGCTGAACTTTGGCAACCCGCCGAGCTGTATCTTGTAATTGCGTAAAAAGCAACTCAAGTTCATCCCTGGGTTTTTGGGCATCCTGAAGCTTCTCTTGCCATACAAGACAAGACAGAAGAGATATCATCTCTTCCACCTCTATTTCCTTCAAAACCCCATTAAACATGAGCTCTGTCAAAGTCAACTCATCTGCGCTACTGATTTCACAAGCAACTTTACCCTTCAACTCCACGACATCGTCACTTGAAGCATATCTGCACGCATATTATGCAGCCTTATTTTATCAATAGTTTATAAAAATAAACAGACAGAATATCCTGAAAAATTGCCTCAAACAAAACATATCCAAGAGAGGTATTGCGCGTATTGTATTCAGCCTTACAATCAGCTTCTTAAGAGCAAGGCAGCAGTCCATGTAGAAGTGCGTTAAGAAACGATTAGCATCATCAGTTTTGCAAGACAACCAAATATATGTACTGCTGGGGCTGCATATTTATTGTAGGACGTTTCCCCAAAAGAACACCCATCTATCGCTTGTCACCAAGAACTTATTACTTCAGTCAAAATTAAAATTAACATTGAACTCGTAAAATGTTGACAAACACACCACAAACAAGTTTTGTCAACGTTTTTATTTTGAGATCTACGTGTACTTCTTGGTAGATGTAGTTGAACTAAAGGTTAACTAAATCAAGTTTAAAGTATTCACTATACCATGCTGGAGTACATAAAAAAAAATTAGTCGGTATAAAATACAACAAAGCTAAACGAGAACTTGAACTTGCTACTACCAGTCTAGCGATGCCTAGAAAAAAATACCATCTGACACTAGTCTAGCCACAAGTGCATTTAACTTCCCCATGAATGTATCCATGAAAAGGAATTGACATCAAAATGCTAGATTTACGGTCAACAAAGTGCCCAAAAAATGCGAGACTTAGGAGAAGGTAGGAGGTGATCCCAAGTTGAGAACAGATAAATGTGAGGCAATAAGCTAGCTAAGTCTCCAAAAGCAAGCAGCAAGGAACAAAATTACAAATCTATCTTACCCTAGTCTCCTGAGGACTCTTTTCCTGGCTTTGAGCTCGTCTTTGAATGCCAATACTGTGGAAGAACGCATTGCTCTTTTTATTGACTTAATTTTAGCTGTAAGTTCTTTCTTCTTATGTAAAACTTTAAGCTTTTGCTCTATAAGCGGGGATTTTGCAATTTCATGCTTCTCAAACAGGTTCTCTAGAGCTTCTATCCTCCGGACAGCCTTTCTGTAAGAGCTACTCTGAACCTGAAAATGCCCAGAGATAGTCTAAGAAACAAAAACAAATAGTGAATAACCACAGAAGATGTGAAAAGCAACCTTCATGTCTTCTTCAGGATCCAAAAGAGGCATCCCTTCTTTAGCAAATCTAGAAAGAACTTCAGACACCTTCTTTAAGGTATTTTCTCTAGCTTCCAATGGCAGAAGATCCTTCGATATCACCAGACGGACACTACTTAAACTATCAATCTGTTAAAAAAGAGAAGCAAGCATAAGTTTTAAGTTGCAGGATTACGAACTCTCTTATCAGCAGAAAGATATCAAGTATCAAACAGAATTTTATACCCAAGAAAACTTGCTGTAATGACGCAACAATGAAAGGCACTTTGCAGGAAACCAGATGGTCTACAATCTCAAGTATTAATACTGATCTTTATTGCAGACTGAACTTTCTTGCGGATATCTCTAGGGCTGGCTAAGTCCTTCTTAGCTTCCATTTGTGGACCTATTTGGGATTGATATTCAAGAAAGATATGTGGTTCATCTTGAGGATATAAAAGAATCCTGTTCATATAAGAGAGGTCACAGCATCGTCGTCTCCCTTTGCTTCAGAGGAAGGATAAAGCTATCCTCAAAGAAAGCGCGGAACTGGAGCATTCTAATATGCAATTGGCCTTGGGGACAGATTTTTCCAGAGGCATTTGTTAGACACCTTCCCTGACTTGTTCAGACCTTAGTTGCACGAAGAGTGAGCGGGAATGGGAGCGGTTGCAAGGTTTGGGAGCGGGAGCATCACGAATAGAGTTGGTTTGGACTGGAGCGGGAGCAGGAGCAGGAACCGGTGTGAGATTCAGGGGATAGGTCACGTGGTGGGAGCGTGACTAGAATTAAAAAAATCCTGCCACTAGGATTCATACACTCAAACAATATCGGATTTTGCAATCCCCTGAATCAAACTAAATTCAGGGGGAAAACTAATAATATTGCAGAATTCACTAACCAAGAATTTTCAGCACCTGTAGCATCAATGTTCACAGGAATTTAAACTAATGAAGAAAAAATCAACTTATTCAAACTTCCTATTCCTAAATAACTAGGCAAAATTAGATAAACAATAATGAAAAGGGAAAAGTAAATATAAAACCAAAATGCACATTGAATGAGGGAGATCACCTGAGAGATTGGCACAGAAAGAACAATAGGTTCCCCAGGCTCCTTCAGTGGAACAATTTTTACTGTCTTCCTGCCAACTTGATCCCTACGCACTGAGCATCTTGTAAGAACATCCACTGTATAGTTTGCATCCTCTGGTTTTTTATTTGCATCGTCTGGGTAATACACGATATATGAACCATTCAGGACTATGATATCTGGCAATTTCATATCAAACTGAAAACCTACTCACCTTCAGAAAGACCTTTCACCCTCTCAAAATTGATTATCACACCCCATGTGACCCGGTCTTCAATGGAAAAATATGGGGCATTGTCATCATCCCCAGTGCACTGAATACTTACAAGCCTTCCAGGTTGAAAGAAGGGTAAGCAGTACCTAGGAGACAATACAATATCACGGACATCCTTCTTTAAGCTTTTAAACTGCTGTAGCAGACAGTAATAATTCTCTAAGCTATCTTCCTCTTCAATCAACATTGAATCCCTCTCCTCTTCCAGGTGCTTCGCTTGTTTCTGTATGTATTACTTCTATTAGTTGGAACTTAATTGTTACAAGAGAAAGGAGAGAAGGGAGGGGAGAAGAAAGAGAGAGAACTACTACGTCAATGCCAACTGACCTCAAGATCAGGAATAGCTCTATCAGACTGGAATTGATAAAAGGAATTTCGGAGCAAATTTTCA